>JAWNPT010000118.1:10000000-10600000 GCA_035047365.1 Drosophila ustulata | reverse complement strand
TTACGAACCTTACGAAGATTCTTTTCCTCAGACTTTTTCTGTGTGACAAACTTTGAAAATTGAAACTTAACTAAGAAGACGGAATCATTACGTATTTCCTTCAACTCTTTATCTTACTACAAATTCGAGTACACGGCATATTCAAATTTCACTAGAAATACCAATCCCCAACTAAAATTTCACCTCCAAAACCAAACCAACCAGCACTGCGAATCCATTGAAGTGTAGAGCAAGCCGTAATGTACAATTTATTTCGACTACACTCACAAGCAAGCGAACAAATGAAATGCGCTGTAAACTCGCCACGCCGCATTGCCATAAAATGGCTGCAATTTCATTATGCAAATATTTTTGTAGAGCACAAAAATAAAGAAATTTTACCTTTATCCTCTTGGCCATTGAAATACCTGGATTTCTTTTCGTTTGAATTCAACTTATGCAATAGACGCAAGCAAAAATATGATTTATCTTATGTGCTGTAACACGTAATCTGTAACTTTTATGCAATATACTATATGTTCACTGTTTTTCATTATGTATTATGACGCCTGCATGAATTACTTATACTATACAATAGCATCGTAGCTTCGTAGTAGCACGTAGATGAGTCCATCACGTCTCAGCCTCAGCCTCAGCCTCAGCCTCAGCAGAATGCAACTATGACTGGCTGGAAGCCAGCAAGGTCTGGGAGCTTAACTTTCATAATTTGAAGCACGCCTAAGCCGCTGCAAGCCGATAAACTTACTTTATTGTTGCTGCTTGATAGCAAAGTTAAACCGAGCAAAAACTAAGAAAACCGCAAGGATAATAAAGTAGAAATGTAGACGTTGGCTGCCCCACAGAGGTCCACGTCAACGCTTAACGCTTTATACTGTGCGTCGCAAGCTGAGAGCTGAGAGCAATGCAGCCAAAGTTCTAGCCGTGGCACTGTGGCTGTATGTATCTGTATCTGTATCTACGAATACGATTTGTAGTCGTATCTGTATCTGGGTGAGTGCTGCCTCGCGTGTCTGAGTGTATGAGCGAATCTCTCTGTTCGTGACCGAACGTGTGTGTTTGTGTGTTTGTGTATTTGTGCATTTGGACAGATAACGTCGCTGCTGCTTTTTGCGCCAAGTTAAAAGTTTTACAAGCATTTTTAATGCCAAACAAAGTTATAAGTACTGCAAAAAGTAAGTTTATGTTTTGCTGCGATAAAAATACACACGCATACGTTGAAGCAGTCGTCGCTTTGTCGTATTAAGAATGTGCCGGCAAATTGTGGCAGGGCAACAGAGCGGCAGTAAATGAATGAATTAAAGGGATTAACATGGCTTTAGCTTTTAATTTATACGACTGGCTCTCTACTATACTTCTTCTGCTATTGCCACTCCACTCTGATATTTCTTTCTCTTTTTTATCCTCTTTCTTTCTCCCAACTATACTTTATTTCCTTTGTATGTGTGCAATTATATAAGTAACATTACTGCACATAAAAATGGCAACTTGCTGTCCTCGGCAGGGCGTCGCGAACTGTTCGAGAGCACGAGCGTATAGCGATTTTACATTAAAGTGCGCCACACACATTTTATGTTGCCTACTTTTGTGCGTTCCGCGTGCGTTCCTCTGCTGTTGTTTGGCTTAGGGGGCCAGACTTCGAAGGACTGCTACGAGAGTCCAACTAAGGAGCGGCGTCTTCGCCGCCTTCGTTGCCTTAGTTGCAATCTAAATTAATTGCTACTGAATAAATTAGGCGGAAAAATGTTTACTGAGTCAACTTATGACGCTTCTGCGAGTGCGAATATTAATTTTGGCGCTCGCTCGACTGCCTGCCAACAACGTTGGCTTGCGCTCTAATAAATATGTGAGAGCCCACGAATGCCATGGCATCTTCAGAGCCTTCTTCTACCTCTATCTAAGTCCCCTGATGTCTACTTTCTACTATATTACTTGGCTGCCATGTCGTGCTTGCTTGCCTGCTGCCAAAGCAAATTATTTCATACGTCAGCCGGGAAAATTATTAAAACGTATACGAGTATACTCATGTATACTCATATGTATATCTATGTTGGCGTACATTTAATAAACGAGGCGAGACGACACTCGACAGCTCATGCTATAATTACAAAAATAAATCGATTAGCTTTGATGCTGCCGCAATCGGGCGCATGAGTAATATGCCCACCAATTATTTAACCAAAATCAATTATTTCGCTTCTCTGTCGTATCGCAAATTTGCAGCCACACAATTAAGAACAGCATTAAGCCCAGAGTTATGGCAGTTAAGGGCATTGTTGTTTCAAGTGGCGATACTTGGCGTGGCCAAGTCGTGCGAAAGAATTTGCATGACTTCCCCTAAATCCACACACGCCGCTGCATTCCCTGATACATTCAATATATTTTGCATTCTCTTCTGCCAGTTGCGAATAACAAATAAATAAACAACAAACCAGATAGAGGCAGAGCGAGGTTGACTGCAGGTTGACCCCAATTGTTGTAGTTTGCCCCAAAAAATATTTTACATGCACATTTTTTATCAGCTCAAGCTAGAATTTCAAATGTTGCTGGGCTTTGTTGTTTCAGTTGCTCGCACATGATTTATTGTTGCCAGGATATGCTGGCACTCCAACTGTAGTTGTAGTTGTAGTTGTAGTTGTAGCTGTAGCTGTAGCTGGTGATGGCCATGCAAACTGAGATGTGGCGGGTAGGGGATGAAAGCTGCAGGCTGCTGCAAAAACTACACTTGATAGCGAGTGTGCCCTTGTTGATAGTGAAAATGTGACCGTGTGCGTCTGCATATCATAAATGTTTCTCTTTCGTTCCCCGTCTGCAACTGTTTTGTTGGCAGCACAGTTTCTACACGCTCACGTGATGAATTTTTTGATTGTCTCTTGTTGGATTTATTTGCCATATTTAACCCTTCGCCTGATGATGATTCGACATTATCAATGCGAGCGTTGTGTGTGGGGCGCAACTCAATTTATTTTGACAGCCGTTGTTTTTTCTGTCGCACTTGTACCCGATTAGCATTCTACACCAGTATATAGTATATAATATGTAATGCATGCTTTAAAGTAACTATATAAACTATCCACCTTGCTTTGTAAATAATCATTATGTTTGTTTGGCATTTCGCATCATTTACTTTGTCTTGAAATATGTACAAATGTCTTAGCGTAAGTTGAGGCAACGCCCCATAAATTCGTACATCTGTATGTAAATCAATGCAAAAATTATCGAATCGACTCGAAGCCACATGCAAATCTTGCTCACTGTAACTCACGATTCAATTTTAATTCAATTCTATGCACCACACAATCAAAATACAGGGCTCCGATCTGCCCATCTACATCTGGTATGAGAGCTATCCGGAACACATTGAAGAGGGCTACAAGGGACGCGTGTCACGTGTGTCGCAGGACTCGCCATTCGGCTCCGCCTCACTCAACTTGACGAGCATCAGAGAGTCGGATCAGGGCTGGTACGAGTGCAAGGTCGTGTTCCTGAACCGTGATCCCAAGCAACATAAGAATGGTACATGGTTCCACTTAGACGTACATGCACCGCCGCGCTTTAGTGTTACACCAGAGGATATTATATATGTTAATTTAGGTGAGTCCTAACAAAATGATAAATATCACGTTCATCAATAACGAGCCCCCATCGTCGAAAAGGCATAAAGATTGTCAAAGTCGAGTTGACTCATATTTTGCCGTGTTATTTGGGTAAGAAGCGGACAAGTATCTCAAGCCAGTGCCTCGCCCTTGCCCCGAGACTTCTATCCAATTTTGACTGTGTCAAATGGACGGCAATTTGTTGCAGTGTCCCCTAAAGAGTCTGTCACCTTGAAATGAGCTACGAGTCTATTTATGTGCACGACCCCGGGCCTCAAACAAACGGTGCCCAGCGTTCACTCATGCGTCATAATGGTGCGCAATCGTAAAAATCGTAAAAAGTGTGGCATACTTTCCGACTCGGGTCCGCAGAGAATACGCGTGTTTTTGAGTTACTGTTACTTATGTGCACTCATTTGTCATCTTTCGCCAAATGCGCCGAACACTCAACAGTCGGCACTCAATGCTTAATGCTCAATACTCAATGCTCGACAAAATCGATAAGCCTTTGTGCGTGTGGAATCCGCAGACCAAATCGAATTTCCGTCGCTTAATCAAAGTTAAAATGTTTACGCGCAGCCACTCAGCAATTGCGACAGGCAGCAGTGGCACACACACACACACACACATACACACACACACCCACTCAACAGTCTACAGTCTACAAATTCGAAGGCAAACAAAAGACAACGGTTGCGCCGGAAATGCGTCAAGAGAAAATGGCGCTGCAGCGCATAAATCAGACAACCCCGACGGTTTGTCAGCCAACTGAGGCGGCACAAAGCAGAGCAACCAACAACGATGGAATCAACGAGTAACGACTAAAGTAACAACAATGCGCCCAGCCCTGTTGTGCTCTATTGTCTGCCACAAATGGCGCTGGCAGCCGCAGCGAGGACGAGTAGTTGGCCGACAAAGCACAGTCAGTGGCTGTGCCATGCAACTGCGATTACTTGTGAATACTCGTAGTAACATATAAAGGCTTATGCAGCAGCAGGAGGGCGAAGGGAAGCCGGAAGGTGGCTAATGCAAGTGGCAGAAGGGTCTTGGGGTTTTTTCTCCTACATAATAACGCATAACTGTTTTCAGCATAGCGTAGCAATTGCCGTCACTTACCTGCTTATTAATTTGGCATTGTGCATTGTTGCATCGTTGCCTCGGTTGCGTTATTTGTTTCTTGCAGGTGATTCAATTATACTCAATTGCCAAGCGGATGGCACACCAACGCCAGAGATACTTTGGTACAAGGATGCGAATCCCGTCGATCCCTCGCCCACGGTGGGCATCTTCAACGATGGCACCGAGCTACGGATATCAACCATACGCCACGAGGACATTGGGGAATACACTTGCATTGCACGCAATGGTGAGGGGCAAGTCTCCCATACGGCCCGTGTTATAATTGCGGGTGGCGCTGTAATAATGGTAAAAACCTAAAAAAACCAAATGACTTAATTATCAGATAAATAACTGCAAGAAATATTACCAAAATAGTTAGTCAAGTAAATCCAATGAAATTTAAATGATTGCATATGGCTTATTAAATCAATTACATTCAATTAAATTACCATCACTTGTGCAATGCAAAAGACATTGGTTGACCTAGAAATTGTTTTATCTACTCGTATCTAATGGGTTCGAATTGTACGCAATAGAAGTCGACAAATTAGTGTAACCAGCTTATTTCTAACACCGTCTTCCCTTGTATGTTAATTTCTACACCAACACAATCGAATTAAACCATTCTTCAACTGACAATCGAAAAAAGGACAAAGCGGCTCCCAATAAAAACACGCTTACTAAATCCAAAATGAATGGCATCTATGAAAAATTTACTATAAGAGTAAGTTTTCCCATTTTGTTCATAATCTCTTTTCGTGCATTTCTCTGCATAATAGTTTTTCTTATAATCTGTTAAGCGCTTTACCATTAAACAAATCAAAAACGCTTTGCCCAACGCCCAACGTCTAACAGACAAACAAGCAAACTCAAAGCAAACTAATCATTAAAAATGTTTTCTTTCCTTTGGCTGGATTGTAAAAGCCAACAACACAACACACAAACTCACAGCCAACATCAGAAGCCATCAGTGCTGATCAGAAACCAAAACCATTCTCAGGCATGCCATTTTCGCACGTACTCGACCAAACATCACCATCCCAACTAGTCGACCAGTCGACCAGTCGACCAGTCGACCAGTCGACCAATCGACCCGTAGACCGACGAGACCGTCAGACCGTCAGCCAGGAAGCGTCATCAGCTTTGGCCAACACAAAAACACAAAAAATGCAGCCCAACATTTGCGCTACACCGACGAGAAACACACAAAAAAGCGTTACAAGTGTGCAACTTTTTGTGTGCTCTGCATTCGGGGTCGCTGTCTGTTGGTCTCCTGGCTCGGTGGGATGCGGACCGTGCGCTGCCTTTGTGCTGGTCGTACCCGCATTTGGCCTCGCCTACCAGCAAACGAAAAAGTGCCAACAGCGGCGAAAAAAGCCTGGCAAAAAGGGTCCGTCGGTGCGAGCACACACTTGACATGGTCATTCGCCCAGGCTGGGTTTCCGACTGCCCGGCTCCCTCTCCGCCATTTACTATTTACAACATGCATGCAAATAGCTGGCCATGTTGCCAAACACACATTCATATACCCCCCTTCTTTCCATACTCACTCCCCCACGAGCAATGCCTGCCTTCTAATATGAATAGCATACTTTTGTGCGCTGCCCGCTAATGTATTTGCATTTCGGGTATTTACAGTTAGTCAGGGAAAAGGCCACACCACACAGCACACACACACATACACACAGGACAAGCAATGGCATAAAATATTGACGCTTAAGCCATTAAGATTTAAATTTGTGACCTATAAAGCAGAGCCAGTCGCAGTTTAGTATAAAATATGAGTAGATTCAGATTCGCATTCCCCTCCTGCCAAATGGTTGTGAAAATGTGCTGGTACTTGAAACGCCAAATTAAATATGAATTGAGTTCACAAGCAATTTATTTTGGAATATGCGTCTAGTTGTATCCTTATTGTCAACCCACATCACTCGAGCCATAACTAGAAACTAACTGAAGTCTGGCTTCTTTCAATCGAGTTGCCCCAAAGCGATGCGACCGTTGAATAAACCGAGAAGAAGGGCAAAATGCACTCATGCAATTACCAAAGTAACGGGTTCGAATGTTGTCGCTGACATTTGACTGACAACTTGTCAATGCCAGTCAGGAAGAGGCAGGGAGGGAACCAAAAAAAAAAAAACACATTTCATACGCTTGCTTGTAACATAGATGTGACAGTAGCATTGTTATTTCCCAAACGGGGGGTGGGAGTGTGGGAATAAATTGTATACAAGCTCGTATCGATGACGAAAAGTCGGAAGGAAAAGTGCTGTCAAGCGAGAAACATGCATTGTGACTACTAGACATTGAGAAATTTGGGGATCAGGTGACCCGCAAAGTTAGTTCTTCATAACAATAATCAACGCATCCCAAACGCAAGCTTCATGTTTTGAATTAGTCAACAGTCAACAGTCAACCGTCAAACGTCAACAGTCAACAGTCAACAAATCGAAATGCGTCTTTAGTCGGCATATGTCAGAAACTCATGCTGCTCCTAAGCAAACATCGTGTTAATCCTGCGCTCTCTTCTCTTCTCTTCCCGGTGCTCCCTCCCCGACAGGTGCCGCCCACCAATCAAACGAAACTCGAGGGCGAAAAGGTGATATTCTCATGCGAGGCTAAGGCCATGCCTGGCAACGTCACAGTGCGCTGGTTCCGCGAGGGTTCTCCAGTGCGCGAGGTGGCCTCGTTGGAGACTCGCGTCACCATACGCAAGGATGGCTCGCTTATCATCAACCCCATCAGCGCCGACGACTCGGGCCAGTACTTGTGCGAAGTGACCAACGGCATTGGGGATCCGCAAAGTGCTTCGGCCTACCTGAGTGTTGAGTGTGAGTATTTAAGTCGAAGACACGATGTATTTTAAATCACGTTACCCAAATTTGCGAGTACTGACTGATTGACGCAAATAACTTTCAACTGTTGTTCAAATAATTGATAATCTGAGCAATTATTTACAATATAACAATCGAACATGCAAACCACATCTCATAGTCAATAAATGATTATGTGTGTTTAAAGAGTGCCCAGTTTCAGAGTACATGCTATTAAATAATATCTGAATATTATTTGTAAACTGTCAGCAAGCAAATTATATTTGTGTAGGTAGCGTGTTTCTAATCGTCTAGCACTCTCGGTGAATTTCGTACTTGTTTCTCCGCTGAACTAAACGTGGCTTCCTCTCGCAGATCCCGCTAAAGTGACCTTCACGCCAACCGTGCAGTATCTTCCGTTCCGCTTGGCCGGCGTCGTGCAGTGCTACATCAAGTCGAATCCGCAGCTGCAGTATGTCACCTGGACCAAGGACAAGCGGCTGCTGGAGCCCTATCAGATGAAGGACATCGTGGTAATGGCCAACGGTTCGCTGCTCTTCACGCGGGTCAACGAGGACCATCAGGGACGCTACACGTGCACACCGTACAACGCACAGGGCACCCAGGGCGACTCGGGCGTGATGGAGGTGCTGGTTCGCAAGCCGCCCGCGTTTACCGTCGAGCCGGAAACGCTCTACCAACGCAAGGTCGGCGACAGCGTTGAGATGCACTGCGACGCCGTCGAGGCGGAGGGCACCGAGCGTCCAACCATCAAGTGGCAGCGGCAGGAGGGCGAACAGCTCGCGGACTCGCAGCGCAATCGGGTGAAAATCTCTGGGGGCAACATAACCATCGAGAACCTGCGCCGCGAGGACTTTGGGTATTATCAGTGCGTGGTCTCCAACGAGGTGGCCACCTTGATGGCCGTCACCCAGCTGGTCATCGAAGGCACTCAGCCGCACGCACCCTACAACATCACGGGCAAGGCCACCGAATCATCGATCACGCTGCAGTGGCTGCCCGGCTACAGCGGTGGCTCCGAGTACAAGCAGGACTACACGATTTGGTATCGCGAGGCGGGCGTCAACGACTGGCAGACCATATCGGTGACTCCCTCGGGCAGCACACAGGTAACCATCAACGGCCTGGCCTCCGGCACCAGCTATGAGTTCCAGGTGGTGGGGCGCAATGTGCTCGGCGATGGCATGATGAGCAAAGTGATGACCGTGCGAACTCTGGGTGAGTGTCCTGTTTCCCACTTGGTTCCATATTCCTTTTAGTGTGTGTTACTGTTAAGCTTTGGTTTCATTTTCATTTTCATTTTCATTTTCAATTTGATTTCAACTTTTGTTTTTGATTTCCGTCTTTCTCCTTTTGGGTTTGCTGCAGTTTGTTCAAATTGCGCGTTGCCTAGTTCAGCGTTTTGCACATTCTCATACTACAAACCTATTGCACTGTTGAGACGCGAGTCTCGTTAATCTGGATTGGCTCTAACATAACGCTCTTGTTTTTCTCTCGTTTTTTCTTCTCTTTTCTCACGATCTTCATCGAACCAACCAACCAACCAACCAAACCAAACCAAAAACGCTACTCTCGTTATTAACTTTCTCATACTAATCATGCGAAACCAAAAATCAATTGCCAAAAAAAAAAAAAACAAACTATCGCGCATTGAATTTTGAATTTTTCTCGCTGCTGGTGACCCCCACAAGGCAAAAATTCAAATTCAATAGAAGACGCTCCGGCAGCGCCACGTAATGTCAAGGCTGCAACACAACCGCCCGATCACTTATTTCAGCCAATGCCAGACGAAGCTGGTAAGACAACATCAAAAAAACCTAGTGAAATCTATACTTAGCTATGTTACGTATACGATATGTAAAAAATGTACAAAAATAAGGAACGCCATTATGAGCATCAAGTTAAAGTCTACTTATGACAGCGCAATGGAAAGAATATTAAGCAGTCCCTCAGCGGAAAAGTGGGCACATGATGTATTTATTTGCAACTCTCAGATTTAAGTCAGGACTCGAAAACTCGAAGATGCCAGCGAAAAATGGCTGCCACATCAAGCTTATTTAATTTTCCAGGCTAGCGACTTTCTCTCGGTTCCCCAGAGCTTCCCTTTCTCTCGCCCCGCACACATACACACACACCCACCCACACACACCCACACACACACACACACCTTGAAGAACAAAACCACAGCAAATGGGTACGCAGAGAAAATGCGAGGAAAGAAATGACGGAGCTTACGGCAAAAGGTAGTCCACGAAAAACAACAATTAAATATTCGAAGCAATTATATACAGTGGGCAACAGAGGAAGCCAGCTTCTCTGCAGTTGGTCCCAGCTCTGTCTGTGTCCCCGTTCCCTTCTCCGTCTCCATCTCCGTCTATCGCTCTGTCCCTGGGTCTGTTCCACTTTTGGCTTCGCCTCTGTTATTGGCTGCCAACGCACGCCCTAAATTCGCGTCAAGTCCCTCGGGCATAACTCGGCACATGTGCGATGTGCCAGGCAGAAAGTGAATATTACATTTTCATGCTGCACTCTCGCACACACCCACATAACTGCGGTGTATGGCTAGTGTGTGAGTGAGAGTGTGGGTGTGGGTGTGGGTGTGAACAGGGCCCAACGCGTTGCTCCGCGTTTTTTTGCGACGCAACGTAATTAAAACAGTTTGTCCCACATTTAATTATTTAAATTAATTGAACTGTTTTTACAATTGCACACACACACACCCACGCACACACACACACACAGAGAGAGAGAGAGAGAGAGAGACGTGTTGTCGACGTTGTCGTTGTCGTGTGGCACAGGTCGTGCGGTCGATATGACAACGCCTACGCCAACAACAATGGCAACACAATAGCCCAACAAAGACAACGACAACAAGAGCGACTGTGGCGTGGCTGGGTGGCGTAATTTAAACAAGCATATTACCAAATGCCGAGCCACATTTAACACAGGCAACAAACAGACTTACAGACGACCCTCTCCACCCTCCTTCTGCCCTCGCTCTGCCGCTCTCCAGTCCCTGCCCTGCCCCCAGTTGCGGAGCGGACTGAGCGTGTAGGTGCGGCAATTTGAATACCATCGTGTGGCTGCGTGTTTTTCCAACCGTTTTGCGATAATAGTTAATTTTTTTTACTTTACCCTCTGTTCCTCTGCCTCTGCCTCTGCCTCTGCCACATTCAGTCGGCGCCGACCTTGCTCCCCTGTCTCCCTTTTTTCACCTCCTATCTCTCTCTCTCTCTTTCATTTGAATACTGTAGAAGCCACCCGCTCCCCCCTTGCCACTCAAACTGTACCCGTACTTTAGACGCACGCACACGCATACAACACAACACAACACAACACAACTCACATACCTACATACCGATACACACACACACACAGACACATGTGCATACGCATATGTAAGTGTTTTTCCCCATTTAGCGTATTTATTATACTCGTATTAGTGTCCCTTGAATGTGCCTGTGTTTGTGTATCTCTGCATCTGTATCTGTATCTGTATCTGTATCTGTCCCTGCGTGTAGTTTATATGTATCTCGGTGCGTTTGGCGCACGCGTATGTTAAGCAACAAGAACAACGCAATGACTACAACAACGCCAACGCCAACGCCAACGGCAACAACGACAAGTGTGCCAATGGCAACAGTAAGAACAACGCTAACGCTAACGGTAACCGCTACAGTAACAACAACAACAACACCATCTCCACCAACAACAACAACAACAATAACAAAAACAAGAAAACAACATCAAGAGCAGCGTCAACTAACAGCCCAATGTGTTGTGTGTTGTGTAATGCAACCCTGGATTTCGTGTACGTGTGTACCTTTGGCGCTTGTAGCGAAACACCTACAGACCATCCATCCATCCATCCATCCATCCATCCATACATCCATGCATCCATCTAGCCTTCTAGCCATACAGCCATACTGCCATACTGCAAGCTCACTCACACAACACATCCTTTCGCCTCATAGTATGACCCAGAGCAGCTAACACGACGGTGAAGAGCCGCTTCCCAAACAACCAAAGAACCAAGAACCAAGAACAACAACCCACCAACAACCAACCAACAACCGACCAGAACAACAATAACAATAACAACAACAGCCTCGGCTATAGCAACAACTGTCATTAACATTGCCGCAGTAACAACAAACAAAAATAATATTTCTTTTGGCTTTTTTAGCTCTGCTCCTTTAGTGTTTTTTTTATTAATCTTTTTGTTTTTCTTTTTTCGTTGTGTTCGTTTCGTAAATCCTGCATAAAAACCATATTTCAACCTCGCGCGTAAAGCAATTTATGTACGTGTATGCTTGTGTGTGTGTGATGTGTGTGTGTGTGTGTGTGTGTGTGTGTGTGTGTGCGAGACATTCCCCATACGCCCCATACGCCGTACGAAATACAAAATACAAATACAAATCTGCCACGTCGCATGCTCACTGCTGCCTTGTTGTTGTTTTATGCTTTCGCGTCGTAGCGCTTAAAAATTAATAACAACGTAAACGGGTAACAACCATGGGCGGAGAACAACAGCGACAGCGACAGCGACAGCACCACTCGATGATCAGTTACAAATTTCCCTTCTGTCAACGAAAAAAGAAGCAGATAAAGCAACAATAGTAGCAACAACAGGAGCAGCAGGAAATGCATGTCAAGGCTGATTACGTTTAACACAAACACACTCGCAAGCACACACTCTTCTATCCGCAACTGCGAATTTATGAATATTCAATGCATTTCACTGTCATAATTGCAGAGCACCAGCTTTTTGCTGTTGTTTTTTGATCCGCGCCCGTTGCCGGAACGCGCTGGTGTACACACATACACACACACTCGCTCACGCACACACACCCAACACACCCAACACACCGACACTCTCACGTATTCTGTTGGCAACATTATTCGCACATACATAAGCATATAGTACATATAGTACATATACAATATATACGTATACGTAATTTTTGCGTTTAAACACTACTATATAGTACTCATAACTCATACAGCATATGCTCAATGTTATATACCATATATGTTACATGCGACATGTTATGTGCTCTTTGGTAAATATATTTCACATTTTTCACTCGCCATCAAGGTAAACAACTAATCGATTATTTCATGTGAGTTAGTTTTTCAGTGGTTTCAAAGCAGTTTGGCGGCAGCATTGCGATGATGATCCAACCCCCATACACCCCAAATGCATATGTTATATCTTGGCGGCAATTCAATGTTTATTTTCTCTGCCTATTTTGTAGCAAATTTGTTATTTGCTTAAGTACACTTCTGTATGTAGAAAACTCTTCTTTGTTTGGTTTGTTGGGTAATTGCACTCTTTTTTTTGTTTATATTTTCAACCTGCACACTCAATTTTCAACTTCAATATATATTTTCTGTTCTTCGGTTCTTGTGAGTGCGTCTTCAAGAGTGCTCGGCATTCAATTAATCTGGCATTGGCATATACTATTTTTGGCATTTATTTTTGCGTTTCATTTGAAATTGCAATTTGTTTTGGTTTTTGTTTTGTTTTGTTTTGTTGCAATTTTTGTTTTTCTGTTTTATTTGCAGACCTTTTAGCCTATTTTGACATTTTCTTTCATACCGATTCGAGAGGCATGATAGTTTATTCGCCACCCAAGTTGAGATTGCAAGGTACTCGTATTATTATCCAATTTATGCAAAATATATTTTCCACTGTTTTTTCAGTAGAAGCTACGATCCCATAACATACAAAATACTATGTATACAACATACAACATAGTACATAGTATATATTCATTACGCGAAGGCCCACCAAACATGAAAATGAAAAAATGAAATTAAGTGAAAATATCTACATATCACATGCGAGTGGTCGAAGTGGGCGTCAGACTTGAAAAAGCAATTACATTTGAAATTTCTCGGCCATTGTTGCTCGTTTGTTTACTTATTGTTGCAGTTGCAATTTCATCTCTCACTGCACTGCTCTAGAGCTCTAGCTCCGACCGTTTGCCTTTGAATTCTCACATCATGACCATTTCTCTGCTCTGTCCCCCTCGAGTTGCACATTCCTGCTGCCAGTTCAAAGCTCTTGGCTGTTCGTAAGGGTAAAGTGCGCACTCATTGTGCTTTTGCATTGTTTACAATGACATTTTACGGCTGTTGCAAGTCCTGTGCCTGTGTGCCTGTGTGTGTGTGTGCGTACCTTTTAATGCGCTTAAGTAATGCCTTTTACGAGTATTTCGTATTTCCTTGCAGACTGCAGATTTACTGCCTCTAACTCACCCACACTTTGTGTGGCCCGCTCATGCCGGATAAGCTTCTGATGCTGACGCCGAAGCCGAAGCCGAAGCTGATGCCAGTTCCAACTTGCTGCAGCCATAAATAACATTTACTTACCCCTTTTGTGGATGGTGGATGGCCGTGTGTACGACGAGTTCGTGTCTGCCCTGTGTAGCCCTGTCTACCCTTGACATTTTTACAGTTTTCCCAGTCTCCACAGCGAACCCATCTCATTTCGCCGTTCTCCTATGGCCTATGTATGGCGTGGCAATTTTCCTGCTCTTCTTTTTCTGCGTTTTCTGTCCGCTGTTTTTTCTGTTTTTTTTTTTTTTTTGTATATGTTTGTCACTTGTCTCGTTTATATTATGTCAAATCTGTGGGTATTTTTCACGATACCAGACGAAGGACAAGCAGCACAGCGGCACGCCGAGCATTAGGATGACGAGGACGCGATGAAGGAGAAGGAGGCAGGCAAAACTCTTTTGCTCATTTACTGCAGCCAGCCGCTGCTGTCGTCGTGGCCGCATTGCGCATAATCAACTTTTGATATATGCGCTTTCAAATCTCCTGAGTGCTCTTTAAAAGCATTTCTAATTAACATACATGCATAAATAATAAGCGTGGCATTTGTCACTAACGTTTTGCTAGCAAACGCCACACGCCACGACACGCCGCTCTGTGCCGGTTAAATAAATGGCTCGCACTTATTGCCAGCTCCCGGCTTTTGTTACTGTTACCTTCGCGGACCCCAACAACAAATTTCAAGTGTTTGCTGGCTTGTGCCACGAATTCTAAAATCCTTTAAACACCATCGACATTCTGAAAAGCGTTGTTCGTTATTTTGTCAGCACTCGCTCGAGTTAAGGGTGCTTTCTAATGAAATGCGAGCATGTGCGGAACAAATTTTAAAATCTATTTTAATTTATATTCATGTTTGCAGAGTTGAAATTTATGCGAGTGCTTAATTGTAACATAATACACATAATAAATATTTCGAAATTGCTTACCAATTTGATGACATGCCGTAACCTTTCCTATTGCCATTTGATGCTCTACTTGCCTGCAAAGAGAAAAGGAAGATAATTATGCAAAAGTAAAACCACAATATGTAAATACGAATTCAAATATGAACACACACATTCGAGTGCGGTCATAAATACATCCGTGCCGCAAAAAAAGGCGATCAAATGAAATGTTTATGATGCTCATAAGGGAACAGCCTTAAATACTATATACATACGTAATACGTAATCGTATGTAATTAGGCAAAAGCGAGATAAAATAAAATCAGTGCTCAGAGATGAGATAGGTCTAATCGCATTTATTTTACTATTCGCATTGAATATTCCGTGTACTAATACTTTGTTCTGTTCTGTTCTGCTCTGTTCCGTTTGCGTTTGGCAGGGCCAAAGCCAGGACCGCCGCGTAATGTGTCCGTGACGGAAATCTCGAATGGCTTCCTCATCACCTGGCAGTCACCGTTGGAGCGCGCTCACATCGTCAAGTTCTATACCATTAAATATCGCACGGATGCGGAATGGAAGACGCTCAATCGTGGCCAGATACGGCCGGAGGAGACGCAGTATCTGGTAAAGAACTTGGTGGGCGGACGCACCTACTATTTCCGTGTGCTGGCCAACTCGGAGAAATCGTTCGAGTCCAGCGACGAGGTGAAATTCCCGGTGCCGGCGCGTGTCAAACATAAAGCTATAACAGCCGGCGTCGTTGGGGGCATCCTGTTTTTTATTGTTGCGATCATTTTATCGGTTTGTGCCGTAAAAATTTGCAATAAACGTAAACGACGAAAACAGGAAAAAGGTAACACTGAGGCGAAAAGCTCTACACACACTTGAAATGGTTTTTAATGACATTGATGATGATGATGATGATGCTGATCATAACGAGAATAACAAATAACAAAAAAAAAGAAAAAAAAAAATGCCTAAGACAAATAACAAATAACGAATAACAATAATAATAATAATGATGGCGATGACGATGGCATTGACGTCGTCCTCGTCGGCATTGTTGTTCGTGTTGTTGTTGTTGACTTTGACGATGATTGTGACACTTTTGGCAATTACGCCCAGCTAACTAACAAACTAAACCTACCCCCAAAACACGAATCCTACCAACTGCTTCACAACTTACCACTCACTAATTACTTCAACTTCTGCTACTTCCAATACTCCCTCTACAACTACCATACTGCTATTACTAAAAATATGTACTTGCAAGTACTCTGTACTGACTCCTAATAATTTCGATTCGATTTGTGCCCTAACAAACGATTCAACATATTGGCAATAACCATTCTGCGGTCAAGGCCATAGAAATTCCCATTTTCAATTAACTTGTAGTTGATACTCGTAATTTTCGACGTGCTTTTATGAGTTTTGCTTGGGCCAAGGGCCGTTTATGTTTGCGCATATATTTAATTATCGAACTGAATGTTTAAGGCATTACAATCTTAATTAAATGTGTACTTTGTTTCAGTACTTGATGCCATTGCAAGTTCAATAAAGTTGGTTTAGTTCCCCGGCTTACACCTCTCATTGGCTATTTCGACAACAACAATGCATTGAAATTAAAATTTACATATATTGAAATCGATATTGATGTTCAAATTGAAATTGAAATTGAAATTGAAATTTATATATACATACATACTCGTATTTAAAATTGTTTGTTTACTGAAACCAAATACTTATTGTAAAGCAACAAATCAAAAGGCATTTGATACCAAATTAACCAAAAATTTGCCTGACGAATAGTTTTTACTCTTCCGTTGTAGTTGTGCAAGCTGAAACAATTTTTGAATTCGATTAAAAAAACAAATATTATTTTCAGTATTTCTGTATATACAACTAACTTGATTTTGGAACTGGCATTTGTATTTTATATATTATTTGTATCTAAGTGAATTTAATCTATTTTCAATTACATTTTACCTGTCCGTAATGCTGAACTGCTTTGACCTGGCCCCACCCGACGCTAATTCCCTTTAATAAGCAAATAAATTATATTTTCCTTTATATTGGTCATATTCCACATTAAATTTACGTTTGTTCATTTCATTCTCTTGTTTGCCTTGGTAATTTATTGTTTGGTATTGAAATGAGAATTAAACAGTATTCATCTGACCAAAACCCTCTCCAGTGCATTCTGTTATGATTCCATGATTTAGTTGAAATTCGATTCAAAAGCATGTACAATAACAAATACATATCAAAATAGTTGTTGCAAATTAGTTAAACGTAAACTGACTTCATATGCAACCCGCAACTATACGAAATGATGCTGAAATGGTTATTTTCCTTTGAATAAGAAATTTAAAATTGAAACGCAGTCGAATAACCGAACGGAAATTTCAAATGTCGGGAACTCCTTTATGAAAGTTGACTGCTTTTTGTTAAGTGTTTTTGTTTTAGACCTTTTCTGTTTTAATTTAACTGCATACAATGTTTATTCATTTCTAATTAATGATGCGTTATTTTTATGAATTATTTATGTATGATTTGTAAAACTTCCACACACTTAAACAACACAAACAACAAGTCAAAAAAGAAATAAATGCAAAATGGTAATGTTATGCATTGCAAACTCAATGTAGCGTATAAACAACCAATTGCAAATTTAAATTTAAATCTTACAAAATAGTTATTTTTATTTGTTGCGTTGTATTTATCGTTTTTTAGGGAGCTCTATATACAACACACACACAAATAGAAGAGAAAAGAGTAGTTGCAAATGATTAACGTAACAGATGAAAACCACAAACAATATTAAAACCAGACAAATACCAAACACCTTTATCCCAAATGAAATTTGAAGTGCATGTTCTTAGCCAACTCGTCGTTGTTTCTGCCCAGGGCTGAGTTCATGTTGGATAAAGGTGTTTAGCCATAGAATATGAATTCAAAACCTATATATATATACAAGAACACAAAGTTCATAATATATATATAGCACAATACTGGGCAGACGTTTTTTGTAAACAATTCACGCACAAAGATGGTAAAATAAGGCCCACAATTGATGTCGAAACAGACAAACAAAACCGTAAAACCGCATCTTTAGTCAAAGAAAATATATAAAATGATCGCGCTACAATTATTGTAGCAATTAAAATGTGTCGACTCGACACTGAGATAAGCACAACCTTCAATTGCAAGCACAAATTTTAATAGAGACTTTGAGTCAATTCTTGTGACTGAATTGGCATCCTGAGTGTGAATCAGAATCTCGTTTGTGAATGCAAATTGTTTTGGGCAGTGCAGGAGACAAGAAAAGTCGAAAATCTCCCTCACATTTCCACTGAGAACGAAACCATCAAATAATAATAATAAAAAGCTACCCAACTATGCCCCCTGCAACGTCAAGCAAAGCAACTGGGTAAGTTTTTTATAATCATAATAAATCGATGTCGTGTGCAACAGATTCGAACTGTACAAGTGAAACAACTAAATGTGTTCTTTCAGACGCAGTACGAAGTACCCTGTACCCAGTACGCAATGCCAAGTATCAAGTACTCACACATTCACACACACACACACACACACACACACACACACACACACCTAACTTAGTATCACACACACAAAAACACACAAACACAACCAACCAACCAACCGCATTAGCACGTGCGCATTTCATTATTTCCTCTCGTACTCGTAACAGGTTCATGAATCGAACGCATGCGAATTAATCGTTCTCAGTGAATAATACAAATCCATTCCATCTCTTAAGTCAAAAGCCTAATGCGTTTAAGAACTCGTCTACCAAGCACACTTTCTCAAATCTCTCAAGCACTCACAAAGGCGGCTACAAGTTTCATTTCACGGTCTTCATAATTACCTATTTATTGTATATCGAAAAAGAAGAAAAGAAAAACAAACTCACTTCCAAAAACTTTAACACTTTACACTCGTCGTTTAACGTTTATCTAAACAACTTTTCATTTGGTTTTCTAGCCCCAAGTTGTTGGTCAGATTATTGGCCGGCAAACTTGACAACATTTCTTTCGTCATCAGTTTTGTTTGGTACTCGAATTTAAGTTGAAGTCGACCATAATCAGCTCTATTTTGGTTTCAGTCGGTTTTCACTTTTCAGTTTCTTCTTGATTTCCATTTACTCGGTTACTTCCTTCCGTTGGCACAATTTTCAACTGACCATTCAAAAGCCATTTCATGTGTCATTGTTTTTTTTTCCAACATTTCGAAGCCCGATCCTAAATAAAATACTGCGAAGAGCACATGCTGTACGTTTATACATATGTATACTCGTATAGTCGCATATATATGTTACATATGTGTCATCTACGGTGTGCCCTAACTGTACTGTGTGGAAAATAGATGATTCTGATACTCGAAAATGGTCCTGCTCGAATGTATCGTGAGCGATGCACAAGTATTCGTACTCCCCCCTCTGATCCAAAAGAGCCCGCCAGCTTAATTAGATTGTCTAGCAACTTTTAATTGGTTACCTCTTGTACTCTCTATACTATATATACAATATACAATATACATATGTAATTGCAACCCTAATTAACTAAGCTAAACTAAACTAATCTAAGCTAAACGCAACCAAACTAAAACCACAAATTAAACTAACAATTGCATAGCATAGACTCTAGAATAGATAGAATGGCCTAACTGGTGTGTGGGTCTATTGCCTGCCCGTGCTTTAGTACTCAGTACTCTTAGTAATTGTCTAGTAAACTGCTAAATTTTTAACTATGTTAACACAACAACTACGGCAACAACTGCAACTACAACTACATTGACATCGGCGACAACAACAATGCAGTTTACGCTAATAACAATGATAATGTAATTGTTGTTGGAGTTGTTGGAGTTGTTGGAGTTGTCAATGATGACTCTCTGGCTAGCATGCAAATTGGTATAACGTCCGTGTCCCGTGTCCTGCTCTGCACTTCGAATACATACTCACTTTGTATGTATGTAGTTTGGGTGCCAATGACCCGCCCCGTTAACACGCTTTTCATCTCTCTCTCTCTCTCTCCCTCTCCCTGTCCCTCTATTGCTCTGTATGCACAAGTACATAAGTTCTACTTATTTGGTTTATAATCGAGCTGACTTTCAGCTGGGTCGCGTTATGCCAGTTTGTGCTAGTTCGAAGCCGTCTCATAACAATGGAACAGCAAATGGAAGAGTACTCGGCATCTGCCATATATGCATATATGTATATAGTATAGACGCGTATATATGGGCACTGCAATGTGTAAATGGTAGTGGATATGTCATGTGTGTTCCACCCGTATGGTTCATACATACATACTCGTTATATAGTGTGTGCTTGCTAGCTGCTATCATGTATTTTATTTATCGGATAGGATGGCTCACACTGCACGCCAAATTAATTGTAGAAATTATACGTTTACAGAGTTCAACATGGTAGCTTGCAGGATAACGGACGCTCGTAACATTGCAGCCAATAATCATCATCATAATATGCACAATCGCAGTACGGGCTCAATTTCCTCTGGTCAAGTGCCTTTAAAAAAGTGAGTATCGCCCGTCGAAGGCAGGCAACAACAATAATAGCAGAGAAATGCCTGAAATTCCTGCAACGGCCTCTCAATTCAAATGATCTAAATTGATCTTTCCCCCTAAACTGTCTCTTGCGTCCATTCATCCGCCCAAAAACACACTGATTGGTATACGCCATGCACCTACTACTACTTCTACTACTTCTACTACTTCTACTACTACTTCTACTACTTTTGCGACATCTAAACATAGCAATACTGAACATTATCGTGATTATGAAAGCGTTTTTATAGTTCCAGGTCCATCCTGTCATAATCAAAATCGTAAGCAAACTCTTCTATATTAAAACCAATAAAATTTTCAGTTCGATTTCAGCCTCAGTTTCGTTCTGGTCCTTGGTTTCAATTTCTTTCTCTTCGGTTTATTGGTAGCGTTGCTTTATTGAATTGACAACTAATCGCGCCCTCTCTCGTACTCATGTTAGGTACAAACAAACCCGAATATCAAGTCTAACTGCCATACTTATCGCCATACTGCACTGGATTTGGCCACCCGATCGCTGCACCAACTGCCACTCCATCTACAGCTCCCCCAATCAACCCGAAGATGCCGCCGACGCCGATGCCAAGCGCCGCTCCACTCAAGATGGCGCCAAACTCGGCTACGATCAGACAACCCTGGAGAACAGCATCGATGTCGTAGACGGCGCATTATTTGAGCGTAGGAACAGCAACGTTTCACAGAAATCGTCCAGTGATGATGGCGGTTTCCTGTCGCGTCGCAACTTCATCACAGCACGAGCCTCCTGGCGGCGTCCTCTCGTCGCCGCATCCAGCCAGGTCAGCTTGCAGTCGGCCGCAGACTCGGCCAGGGGATTCCTGCAGGGCTTGGGGGGCTTGCTCAAGATCGGCGGCGCTGTCAAGCAACAACAACAATGCGATGATGCTGTTGTCACTGGTGCACGCTATCAAAATGTGCTGCGTCCCTACAGCAGCAGCACGAACTCGCACAACATCTACAGGAACTTGCAGCAGCACAACAGTGGGCCACTGCACATCAACACCATCAGCGGCAGTCTGGGGCAGCAGCTGCTCTCTCCCCAGCTTTACACGCCGTCTCGCGTCTCCCGCATCTTCTCCAGCTCGCCAGCCAGCACGCCAGGCCATCATCACCATCACCATCAGCATCACCATCAGCAGCACCAGCTGTTGTCTTATAGCGGCGCATATCCAACGCATCACACGCACTTCAGCGATCTCAGCTCGGTGTATCCGAACTCTGCGGAACGCTCGTTGCCCACATCACATCTGAGCGGCACTGGCAACTTGAGTCGCTATCGCTATCACTCGCAGGAGCTGCCATCGCTGCGCACCATACAGGAGGAGACGCGGCGCCAGCACCAGCAGCCGCATCAGCCGCAGCACCCGCTCGAAGATCACTTTGTGCCGCTGCAGTTGCCCTCGCCGCCATCGTGGCGCAGCTACTATCAGACCCAGCTGCCCTACCACAGCTATCGTCCGCGCACTCGCTGGTACCCGCGTCACTATTCGCGCCTCTTCAGTCGACAGCAGCACGAACTGCTCTCGCCCTTGCCCGACCTCAATCTCTCGCTGCGCGGAACAGCGAACGGGGCCAGAGTGGGACTGGAGGCCTCGCCCGAGTCGCGTTCCAGCTCCAGTGGCTTTGGCTCCAAGAACACTTCCAATCATCCGGGCAGCACAAGCGAGTGGCGACTGCTGCCGCCCTATCGAGCACCTCCATCGCCGCCCAAGCACTCGGCGTACTTTGGCGCCAGCGTTGCGGCCTCGGGTAACCAGCAGGCGCAAGCACAGACTTTGGTGGCAGGTCAGTTGCAGCAACAGCCATACCACTATTCCTATCTGCAGCCTAGTCCGCAATCGGCGGGGCTGACGCCACCCTACACCATGGCCCATTGGCTGGAAATGATCTCAAGACTGAACGCAGCCACGGACAGCAACCTGCCCAAGGCCTGTCCCGCTGTGGATGTGGGCAGCGTCGATGGCCATTATGAATTCGATCCTGCCACACCAACGCCCAGTGCCTCGACGCCAACGGGCGTCGGACTTCTTCGCGACGATCTCAATCTGCACATTGACACCCATCACTATCCCCACCATCATCACCACTTGCAGCAGCAGCATAATCATCATGCAGCGACTTTGCCTTACCACCACACGCTGGGCCCGCTGAGCGGCAGCTTGTTGCATGCCTCAGCTGCCCGAAAGCTGCGCAGCCTGCCCCGCTATGACAATGTCGAAGTGCGTCTGCAGGCCATGCGAGAAGAGTTCTATGCATATCGAAAGCGTCAGGCCATGCAACGAGCAGCAGGCGGTCCCGAAATCGAGAGCGTCTGCTGAAGCGCAGTTCAGTGCGAACAGGCGACCGCAAAAGCAGCGAATAGATACACAGATATTCGTACTCGTGCAGTATGCGGATATGGAATCAAGTCAACCGCATAAACCATATGATTAGATGATATCAATCGCAATCCGGCAATAAAAACATACAGTGCGCTTGCCCATTTCATAGAAGCAGTTAGAAGTACTTCGAGTATGTGAAGCCATTTAGGCGACCGCAAATAAACAAAAACAAAAACAATTAGTTGTGGTAGAGAAGCAACACTAAACAAAAGAGAACAAGAGAACAAGAGAACAAAAACAAAAATGGGACACGAACCGCGAAGATAATTTTTGTAAATAATAATAATAAAATGGAATGCATTAATCGATACACAGCATTATAAGATGGCACGCAAGCAAAGCAAAGCAAAGAAGCAAAATTTAAGCATAATATTAAAACAAAAACTATAGCAATTATGAGAACATATTACTTAAAACGAAAAACTCAATATAAAATGTAATTGATATTTGACACACAATACGTGTATGCAGAATGATTATTATTATTATTTATAAACAACAACAAAATTATATATTAGATACATATATTTAAAGTATAGGTATAAAAACCCCGAAACACAGATTGATATGTTAAACATCAATTAAAAACAAATCCACAAACGAAAGCGTACATTATGTTACATTAACACTAACGTAAATTAATATATTAATTAACGAATTAATAAAATAAATGAAGATATTCAAGATATAGAGATTAAGTCTTTAGTTGTTAAACTTAATAAGCGAACAAAACGAACGAAGTGTTGAATTTGAAATAAAAGCGATTAAAACTCAGTAAAACTAAATATAGACAAATTGTTTCAAATTAACTAATTTAAATATAAATGCAAATGCGAAAAATACTTAAAACCGAAATTCCATGAAATTATCACAATGAAATCAGTTAAACCAAAAAATAATTACGTGAAATATAACTGCTGCATATTCATATGTTTACTGTTGAGCTACAGAAAATAACAAACAGAATATTACGAGTAACTCCAATGATACAGTATGTCCTTGTATTTATTGAGCGAAACCCAAATACTTTTTCCAGTGCCGAGTATAGGAACCCTCTTGCAACAAATCCAGAAACACGCTCAACACAACCCAAAGAAAACAAAACAAGACACAAGACAATTGAGCCAGTCGGAGAAACAACATTGCGATAGCGCTAATTGACATTTATTAAACTTATAATACTAATTGAAACTAAAAACAAAACAGCAAAGAAGACAGGAATAGAAACCGTAACCGAAATGGAAAATTATTTGGCTATGGCTCTGAATGAGGGTGATTTTTGAGTTGAACGCGATGTGCAGGTCCTACACATAGAACTAAAACAAATTCAAACGAACGATATAAGTCTGTAGTATAATTGAACTGGGAGATTTGAGGGCAATCAATGCCGTATCAGATTTTATTATATACGATTTCAAATTGATGCATATTCTTCTCTGAATCGTGTTGCGTGCGCGATCCGAAACCCAATTGTTTTTGAGTTTTACTTATGCGAGAGATGTATGGGAGGTGCTTGATGAGTTTCAGTTTCAATTATTAAGTATATATACTTGTTAATGATAAACTTGTCTGAACATAAAATTGTACGGAATGGTTTGACACAACTTGACGCCAAAACACTGCCAGAGCGCGAAATGCATGAGGACGACGATTACCGTGTGTATAACGTATGTAAATTACATCAACCAAAATATAATAATATTAAAAACTAATATGATAATAATGAGATACTAAATAATAAATACAAGTTTAAGCAAATCGTTGAGCAGCAAATGGAAAGTAAACACACAAAAAATATTCAGAACGTAACACAAATGATCTCAATAATTTGTCTCGCCTTTTTTTCCATCAGACAATTTCATTTCGATTCATTTTAAATAGTTGAAATTATAAGCCAGCCCCTGTGCTGTCTGTGCTCTAAGCGCAGTAAATAAGTGTTTTATTCCAGAAGTGAGAGAGTGTAATACAGTTTCACTGCAATGTAGACGCTTCTCCAAAATGGTTTCTCATTTGGTCAAACAGAAATCGCAATTGTAATGAAAATTGAAACTCAAATATGTAATTGATAATTGATTGTTACTGCACAAAGTACTCGAAATGCTGATGGAGCTCGATTAATTGTAAATGCTTACCGAGAATATTAAAAGAAAGTTCATTTTTCCATTGAGTAGGCAAAAACACACACACACACACACACACAAAGATACACCCAAAAACACACACACGCCCAAACACTATCACATAATCTGACACATAATGTTAACTAGAACGCAATTAATTAATTAATTGAGCATTAACGAAAATACAGTTAAGCGAAATAAAATATAAAAAAAATATTTAAAAAAAAAACGAAATATTAACGAAAATTAAAATGAGAATGAAAAAGAAAAAGAAAACCAACCAACAATTACAGTATGCGTATTAATGTACTTAATAAATTTTAATTGAGAATTGAGAAATACATTGAGAGATGAAGCGAAGCGAGGAAAATAGTGCAAGATACATACAACAAACACACACACACACGAAAAGTGAAGGACTTTAAAAGCATATATTATTATATATACATGCATATATATAGTATATATATATAAATATATAGTATATACATACAATTATTTATATAAACATAAATTACTATAACTATTGAATTAAATGGCATGTACATTAAGTAAAAGGAATAAATTACAAATTAATTTACTCGTAAGTAAATCTAACGCTTTAGTCTGCCACTTTGATTTTTGGACAAGGTGCGCCAGTCAACTTCAACATTTCGACTCGAATAGAAACAACAACAAGAACAAGAAAAAGTCTAAAGAAAGAACTCAATCTTAAGCCCAAAACAAGCACAACTATCACTAAAGAATTAATTCTTCATGCCTTCCTTCCCACCATTTTTCCTCTCTGCCTTCCTAAATTCCTTACTTTCAATTGCACCTTCTTCAAGACATTCTTGATTGCTTGATTTCCACCACTTTCCATTCCGAAAAAACACACAACCAAATGTTCCCCAGCATTTCAGCAAATAAAAAACGTACAACAAAAAAATCAGTTTAGAACGAAATATATTGTAATTAACACAAGACACAATTATAAAATGAAATTAGCAAAATGAACAAAATTTTTAAACAAATAAAATTACAAAAAATACAAATAAAAATAAAAAAACATCAAAAACAATTTGAAATTGATCAAATAAACCAATCATCAAATCGAGTTTTCATTTGGGCCCAGCAGCCGACAGCGATAACCCCCTTGACCCGCAACAGACACACACAAAGTCGGTCTTCCACAATTAGCCACTACCATCATTTTTCACACACTGAAATGGACTACTACACGTATGAGTAATTCGTTTAACCCACACGCCTGCGCATCGAATGGCGTCTGAGTAATTAAGCGAATAAAAATTGCGAAGATGCAGTGACAATAGTGGACGGTGGACGTTGAGTGTGTTTTTGTGGACGTCTTCGCAGCGCACCCCCAATTATTTAAGTGGATAAACGTCGATGAAAGTGAATTGTGAGCACATTTCAAATGGCGAATTCCGAAAGAGAACGGAGCAGAGGTCGCAGTCGCAGTCGATGCTGAAGCCTCTGCCTAACGCCTCTGCGATTTGTGGGCGTATGTCAAAAGTCAAATTGGTGAGTGAGGAGAGCCCCAGAGACATGAGAAAGTGGAGTGTGCTAAGGTCTCTTGACGATCAGCTCAAGTCGTGCATTGAGCATTTCAGTAAGCATCTCATGCTCAAATTTCTACTAGAGCACTGAATAATATGCCAACATATGTGCTCATATACTGTGTACACTCTAGTCCAAATCATCGCTGATGACAACGAACGCGTTCCGCCTCTTGATCGCATGTTTTTAGTGGCATTTTTCAGTAGCGATTCTGCAGTCGTCGCGAGTAGTTCCCGAGTGCGCGACCCTTTCAGCTTTGTCCTTCCTGTCTTGCTGATATTATTACGCCAAACATTCAGAAACAAAAATATTTTCATCTTGAGAAACGAGTGCCTAAACTGATCAGTGCTGATTTTCATGTGCGACTTTAATTTGTTTTGATTCACAAGAGCAAAATGCGGAAATACTCATATTACAAAACAAGGCCATGCAAGCCCTGAGTGCAAGTGAGAGAGCATAAAGCGTGTCAAGCGTTGTAAACTTCAGCATCTACGTCTAGTCTAAGGAACTTCTCTGAGCCCAACAAAACAAAATGCCAAAGTCAAAGAAAAGAACTCACGCAACGACGACGACGACGACGACTTGGCGAGCAGAAGAGAGGGGTAATGAGAGTGGAAGGGCAAAGCAGCAGCTGCTGCTGTTGATGCCGCTGCTGCTGCTGCTGGGGCTCTTAATGAACGTATCCTGTGTGGCATGTGCGCGCGATCATCGTAAACAAACAAATCTGGAGGCCAAAGTCGGTTCGCATGTCGTCTTTAATTGCTATATAGATTTCCCATATGATTCCCCCATATCGTACGTGGTTCACTGGAGCAAAGATGTAAGTCCAGCGCATTCGTCTGATCCATCATTAATTACATTACAAAAGTACACTGTTCACCTTTAAATCACTTTGCACTGCAAGCCTGATATTTACAATTATTCAAAGCATTCGCTTGCTTCATTTTTGAACAGTGTACACAGAACACATTCGAATATGATTCATGTCATTTATTTTGCATGCGGTTTCCTGACACACGCCAGTCCACACACACGCACCTTTAAAATGAAATTGTCGAAATTATGAATTTATCAGGAATATATGTATATCTACGCGGGCAAATGGCAGACTGACAGACGTGGGATGCTTGGTGCGCTTGGTTAGCCTTAATTGCAGTTACTGCCGTGGCAGCGCCAGCTGTTGTGAGCAACTGTGCCACTGTGCAACAGAGCAACGGGGCTCTCACATTCATTAAAGGGCTCTGCCTCCATGTGGATAGATGCATGGGACATGGGACACGCGAAAGGGTTGCGCCTGATGCTGGCCCTGGCCACTAATTAAATACGACCACATGCAGTCACATGCAGTTTGGGCGTGTGTGGAGTCCTGCTTATGGGGCGTGGCTGTGTTTTAAATTTCATTAAACGCGCTGATTTCACACAGCATCGCAAACACTTTAAATTATTGCACTACTCGCCAAGTGTGAATCTGAAGTGTGACATCAAAGAGGGCAGAAAGGAAACAAGCCGAACTGAACAGCAAAGAGTTGAAATCAATTTCAATTGAATTGAATCGCATTGAATTTGCTTGGCATTTTGTTGACAACTGTGAGTAATGCAATTAAATTCAATTGCAAATTCATTGCAGGAATTCGCACAACGAGACACAACGAACACACAACCGCCAAAGGCCAATGGGCAATGGGCAATGGCCAATGGCCAATGGACAGAGTGTTCGCCACCCACTCGGCGCACGTTTGTATTTAAATCAAGTGAATTACTATTCATCGCCTCAACACTCGCACGCCCCAAAAAATCATGCTGAAAACGCATGGAAATGGGGAATGAGGAATGTCTGCTCTTTTCTGGCTCGCCACTGTTTTTAACTATCTGCTTGGCTGCGTAATTTGCTGTCACTTGCTGGACACACACACGCAGCTTGGCCTGGGCTTGATTTTCTGTTTTATTGTATTGTATTAATGCATAAGCGTCTACTCGGTCAGCGGGTCATGATGTCATTTTGATAGATTCACTTTAATTGTGCGTGAAAATGTTTCGACGCAAAACTGCGATGCGACAGTGACCCAGCTTAGCAGATTTCGGATCAACTGAGTGCGATTTGATCCAACAATTCGAAAACTTAATTAAGCCGCAGGGACAGAAGAATGTGAGTGTCGAGACTGTGGAGAGTGCTCAAGTGGCTCCAAGATCTTCTAATGATGAGGTCGAGAGAGTCGACCTCCTCTTCGTTCCGTCTCCTTTGGCAGCGTACAAAACAAAAAATAAAACTTATATCTATGCAAATGCAAACTCGTGTGTGTGTGCAATCAAAAACTACTTTTCACGGCCGCCGCCGCCGCCGCCGTTGCCGTCGCGAATTTTTTGCGCACGTAGTAGTCGCCTGGGCGAGCGGTAAAAAATTGCCGGATAAATCAAGTTACGTTTGTAATTTGTTAGATAATGTTGATAAATGTACGGCGAGGCAGCGCAGATGTTGCCAGTTGACACACAGTTGGGTGTACTTGGGTGCACTTGGCTTCCCCGGCTGTCTCGCTGTCCCAAAAAGTGTTCAAAAATGATGCAACGCATCGCATCAAGAGCAAAACACATTTCTCACAGTCACAAACTTGCGATGATGATGCTGGTGTTTTGCTGCCTGACATTGATGCTCGTCTCGGCCAAAGCCGGAAAGCTTCGCACACACCCACACATCCACACATCCACACACTGAGAGACTTGTCATCTATCAGTATTTGCCGATTTTAATTAAAGCAACACTCGACACATAATGTCAATAGATCAACCAACACTTGTGGCACACAATTAAAACTATCCAATTGCAAACCGACTGACACTCTTTGCGGTCGCCAGCTATCAATAACCCAACACTGTCGCCAATGCAACCAAATCCCTAGCATGCGGTTTATTATTGGATCAGTCGGTGGGAGGAGTACAGCATAACTGACCGAATGACTGACGGACTGGCTGATTGACAACCTAACGGCGAGAGGTGCAAATGGAACAAGTTTCACACTTTCGAAGGGAAGTTAAAGTGGGGCATGTTATTTTTGCCCACTCCCAAATCAACCGCAGTCAAAGGACATTTAATAAAGCAACTCATTTCCTTGCCTGTGCAACAACAGTGCGTAAAAACAAAAATAAAAAGAGCTCTTTGAGTCGCATTAATTCCCAAGGCAATTACATAAAGGATGGCAACCGCAACAGCGGCCAGTGAAGCGGAATTTTAATATTTTTAACTTCACGCTGCTTTTTTGCGAGTGTTTGCATTGCGTTGTGCAAACTCATTTTATTTGCACTAACGCAATTAATTTGCATCTGTCCATATACGTATTATAGTTCGTGAAATATGCTTAATCAATATTGGCATATCTATTCAACATTAATTAAAGCAATAATAGTTTAGCAAACACTTTCAGGGAAAAAACCCAAAAATTATTTCAAATACAATTAGTTACAGGATAAGCGAACAGTCTAAAACGAATACATGTATAACATATTAGGCATGTTAGCAATATATTCCAAATTGCCATTTGGAAAGTCTTTTTCCAAATGAGATGCAGCCCAAATCGAGGGGATAAATAATAACAAAAACACGAATTCCGCATGTCAATCGGTTCAGTGTCAACGCAGTTATGCCAGCTCTGCCCCACGTGAGCTCATTTTAATTTGTCAACAATGTTGCGACATGGAGAGGGGGGCAGATGGACCCACGGAAACACGGTCAGTCAACGTCCTCGCATTGCTCGAGTGCAACTCCCTTTCACTGCCATCATCGACATCCACATCGACATCATCATCGACATCGACATCGACTGTGTGTCCGGCACAGCACAGCGGGTGTTTGTGCAAATTATATTGGGCGTATAGATACAACTTTGTGGGCTTTGTCTGTGCATGTGCGTAAACAAATACACACGCACACACACACACACATGCAGACAGTCGCAAAACACAGACATGCGTGTCGTTAACTGTTACATTGCCGGGGCTGACGGGGCGTATAATTATTTACTGCACTTGTGCGTCGAATACCGAGTGCCAAATGTGCTTGACTTCTGCATGATTTATTGCCAGGCAACACTACAAATTATCATTTTACTATCAATTCAAAATCTCGAACTAATTTATAAATGTTACCCGCATTAAGAAAACGCCACTTGCAAAGCATTATTTACCCAGAACAAAAGAATATGCATATGCAATAGAAAAATTAAAAAGAATTAGCTTGTTGCACTCAATAATAGAAAATAGTTGCACATTTATGTCACTTATAAATAAATACAATCACAATTAAGCTCCTATTTTTAAATGTGATATTAATGTGACTTTTGAAACTCTCTTCTCGCAGAACAAAAAGATATTCACTTGGTTCGAGAACGAAACCTCGACGAACGACCTATTCAATGGACGCCTGCATCTGGTCAGAGATCATCCTGACTACGGCAAAGCGTCAGCGAATCTAACTGCCATTCGGGAGTCAGATCAGGGCTGGTATCACTGCCAGATCGTCTTCCCCAATCGCTCGCCGAGTGTGCGCAACAACGGCACACGATATCACCTGGCGGTTCAAGGTGGATCCCTCATCAAAATCCCACCCATTAATCAGACCATAATGGAAGGACAGACGGCGTTCTTTCACTGCGTCATGAAGTATCCCGACAGTTCACAGGCCTCTTGGTACAAGGATGGTGTGCTGCTGCAAGAGGTGCAGGATCTGATCAGACGTTCGTATATGGGCCCCGATGGCAGCCTCAGCATTGATCCCACCATGATGAGCGACCTGGGCGAGTACGAGTGCAAGGTGCGCAACAACGAAGGCGAACTTCAAACGGCCAAGGCTTTTCTCAATATACAATGTGCGTGAGTCGAACCCCATCAATAAATTCCACACTACAAAGTTATGTATGATAATACATCGCACACAGATAAGGCCAAGGTTATTTACGCACCGCCCGAAGTTTATCTGCCCTATGGACAGCCGGCCGTGCTCGACTGTCATTTCCGGGCTAATCCGCCATTGAAAAACCTGCGCTGGGAGAAGGATGGCCTCCTCTTTGACTCGTACAACGTGCCCGGCGTGTTCTACAAGATGAACGGCAGCCTTTTCTTCTCCAAGGTAAACGAGAACTACGCGGGCAGCTATACGTGCACACCCTACAATGACCTCGGCACCGACGGCCCCTCGCCCATCATTAGCGTAATTGTGCTGCGCCCACCAATATTCAGTGTGACACCGAAGGCGATTTACATACAGAAACTGGGCGAGACGGCCGAGCTGCCCTGCGAAGCCATCGACCGGGACGGAAACAATCGGCCCTCCATTGTGTGGAGTCGGGTAAGTTCCAGCGTCCCAGCGTCCCAGCTGCATTGTCCGCAAAGTCTGCCCAAGCCCCATGCATCCAATGTCTAGCTGACTAGTTGTACCCGCTCTTCCCAGAAGGCAGAAGAGTATTATAGCTTGGTGGCATGGCACAATGTTCGCTATTAAGAGTGCCCAGGTGTCCGAGACTGTCACAGCTTGAGGTAAACAAGTTGAGGGCATTTTCTTATTGTGTATTCCTTATTGTTGAAAGCAGTTCCAGTTGGTTTTATAATTTAGAATAGTCAAAGCAAGGATAACCAGACGTCCAAAAAACTTGAGCCCGGCAGAAATCATTTTGGGTAATAGAATGTTTTAAATATTTAAATGTAAGACATGAATTTAAGTACTGCTTCAAAAACACATTACGCAGTCTTCACCAAAACCAAATATTAAATAAGTTCATATATGTAAATAAGTTCAAAATAATGTCATTTGCATTAATCAAACAGTCGATGGCAATTAAAGTGCATTCTAAGAATTAAATGCTCACTCGTAATAGAAAATCGCCCCGCAAAAAGCTATCCGCAAGTCACAGTCTTCCTCAGAGCAAAATACTAAATATTTTAGGCAAGTAATTCATGAAAAACTTAATGGATTAGTGTAGTTTTGATTGCATTCAATTGTTTTCTAGAGAGAGGAAAGGGTTAGCGGATATTTCACAGCCGAGTAGACTCGACTTTCGCCTGCCCGTTGGCCAAAATGGCAGATGGCAGTCTGCCAGTCTGCTAGCCTACCAATCTACCTGTTTCGCAAAACGCTTGATTGCATTCTGAAATATTCATGTGGGTGTTGTTGTCGCCACGGCGACCATGTGCAGCATTTTTGCGACGACTGATTCTGATTCTGATTTAACTAATTTACACACGCACACGCACACCCGCACACGCACACACAGAAAGATGGGCAGCCGTTGGCAGTGGAGCGGCACAGTTTTAGCGGCGGCAATTTGACCATCACGAATCTGGTAGAAGCGGACCGCGGCATGTACGAGTGCTCGGCGACCAATGAAGCGGCAACGATAACGGCCGAAGCTGAATTAATGATTGAGAACATTGCCCCTCGACCGCCCTACAACCTAACGGCGAACAGCACCGAAACCTGCATCACAATACGTTGGCAGCCAGGTGAGATCGACTGCGAACAATTTAACATGAACGAGTTCTATGATTGACTCAAACTTTGCTATTCAGGCTACCTGCGACCCAATCTCGAGTACACGGTGTGGTATCGACTCAGCGATGCACCAGAGTGGCGAACGCTGCGAGTCCTTGATAAGACGGTCATGGAGGCCACAGTGCAGCATCTGCTGCCTGGACGGGAATATGAGTTTATGGTGCTGAGCCAGGACAAGTATGGCGACGGCATGTTTAGCAAACAGTTGCGCTTCCAAACACAACGTAAACCGCCAACAACAATTTTCTATCGCCTGTCCATCAACTGATAATTCTTCTATTGCAGCATCGCCCATACGAGGCGAAGACTTTGATGCCCAGCATCTGCCGCATCAGCAGAGTCAACCGCCGACCGTTGGTGGCCTCGGAGCCCCTTGGAATCTGAGCATTATCAACAATCCCCAAGGCTGGCTACTGCACTGGGAGCATCCGTTGCAAGGCCTCGAATCGTTGCGCCTGTACTCGGTGCGCTGGTGGAAGGAGCCAGAGCATTTCCTCATTGGCAGCGCCGAAACCTTTGACAATTTCTATCAGCTGCGGCACCTGAAGGAGGACGCCACCTTCAAGATCCAGGTGCTGGCCGTCGGCTCGGATGCGCACCAAGCAGCCAGCCCTGAGCTGATACTGGATGTGCCCTCGCAGCGGAAAGTGCGAGCTCTGATTATTGGCAGCTCTGTGGGCATCTTATTTCTACTCTGCGCACTGTGCGCTTTTTTATACGTGAAGCGTAGTTGTCTCCGGCATTTATTTGCCCGAGGGGGCAACGAGGGGGCTAGCGGAGACGAAGACACCGCTGAGAGTGGCGACTGCGACAGCGACCAAGAGCGGGACAGCGGAAAGATTCGTGCATCATCCTGAGTATTGCAGATCAGGTGGCGCTTTGAGGTGGCCGATGTCGAGGAGGGAAATACACAGCGAGATTGTTCAGTGAGCGTTACTTTAGTGCCAGAATAAGAGGGATTCTCCATGATTTACAACAATATCAACAAGTTCAACAACATTATGTCAGCAATTAGAGATAACTTTTTGGGAAATTATAATTTAATTCATTTTTAACAAATAAATATATTTAAAAGAACAGCAATCGACTTTAGTTTCAGCAATTTCAAATCACAAATAGTTGTTGGCAAATGTTATTTGAAATACGCGCCTTATGGGCATCACTTTTTATGCGAGCTTTAAATGACAAGCATTTCGTCTCTTGTTCGCACAGTATACAAGCGCCTCAGTTATATGGTCTGCATCGATGTTTGTCTAAGCAAGACAGCGCGATACACAAAACTTATCTGGGGAATGGTTTTCAGCAAAAGCTCAGTCCGTTTAAATCGAACAAGAAAAACGTTTTTCTTATTCGAATTAAATATAAAATTAAATTTTCCAAATGATTAAGATTCAAGTAAAGATGAATAAAATATTATTTGAACAATAATAATATCGAAATCTGAACTCAACGAAGCGTTGGAATAATGTCGAAATGAATTGTTTCCAACACAAGCTATGACGGTTGTAATCAAAAATATAAACGCTTTTTTTAAAACAAATTCAATTAAAACTGAAAATGCTATTTTTCGTTAAATTAGTTAACAATTAAGTGTTTGTGTAAAACTATACTGTGTTTAATACAATAATTTTGCTAAGTCATATACAATATTCGTTTCAAGAATATTCATGCTAAGCACAGTCATTGAATTGCGGGAGATATAGCGGAAATCGCCTGCAATTTTCTATTGATTGCAGTCATAAGGCTAGTGATTTTCCTATCACGACAGAGCGTGCGCTGAGTCACGACAAGTAGCTAGGTATATTTGTTGGTGCGATGGAAGGGATGTTGCTTGGTGGCTTTGCCACCAAGGAAAGCAAACACCTGAATGCACCGATGGGAGACAACTGTTGGGCTGAGTCGGCTTAATTGCTCTGTCGAACAAATACAATGCACTCAATGCAAGAGCCGCCTTTGACTGCTTCCCCCACCACGACCACGACAGGTTCAATTGATTTAACCCACACCGCCAAATGTTTTGCACTCGCAAAGCTTTGATGCAGTGGCTCGTCGTCGTCAGTAGTCGACAGTGGCATATCATCAAGTGCGAAAATGTGCAGCTCTGACCTGAATTGCCACGCACCCAATGGCAGCCAGCTGCAAGCAGTGGAGGAGAATTGACGGAACACTTTACATAAACTGCAACTGATGGCACTCGACTGCACAGAATTATTCTTCATAGGGAATGAAATAAGTACTCGTATAAGAGAGAGCACCCTAATCTCCCAAGCGTTTCGTCAATCAAATAATCAAAATTAAATAAGTTAGCATTTTAACCTAAGCTACAGTCACCATTAACTTGTTAGACTTAATTTCTTCCTTGATTAAATGGAATCCATATTCAATCAAAGTACAATAAGAAATAATTCAACACATTTACACAAATTATTATCGCAGGAACCATCCTCTGATATAAAATTCAAAATAAAAAAACTTCTTCAAATAATATGATTAATAGAAATGAAATCACTTTAAAGGTATTTGTATTGGCGATTTAGTAATTTTTTTTCTTAAGTACAATTTCTCCAATTTGTAATATTCTAGGTGCCTAGATGCCTGGATGCTGTTCCACACCTAGTTATAGTTCCATAATAGTTATTTTATTATTTATACATTTTATTGGCAAGCATATTGCACTTTATGAACGGGGAAACCTCCAATTTAATATTTAAATTTAAGAAAGCAAATGAAAATTCTTTTAGTTAAATCTGTTCATTCGTTTTAAACAAATTTTTGGTAAACTCTGATTTGTTTGAACCGCTGGTCGGCTATCAAATGAATTCCACGTTTGATTTAATATCATTCGGGCTCAATCATAGTCCAATAATAAGCACAATAATAAGTGAGTAAACACATTTACATAAATATATGTATAGTTGCTTCCGCTCTCTTGCAAAATGCTGTGAACAACATCGAAAATCGACTGCTGATACTGCGGGCTGAACTCAAGTTCGTCTAACAAGCCCCACAGTCACAGTCACGTTCAAAACTATGCGCACACTTTGTACATTTGTACATAGAGGGCGGATTATGAATAGAATGGGGTCAATGCCAGAATCGCTCTTCCTATCACAGATAGGTCGCAGCTCAAAGTTTGAATACGATATTTGCTCACTAGTAAATAGATACGCAACTCTGAGTGTGAGTGTGTGTGATCGTCAGCAGTGAGTGCGAGTGTACTCAGTAGTACTCGTATTGCTCATATGCGTTACTCCGTCGCAAATCAAAGCTGCGTTTTGTTTTTTATTCATGCCGTTCGACATTTGCTTTGCTTTGTTCATTTGCCACAAAGGCGTCGAGTCGAGTTGAGTTACGTTGAGTAAGCGTAGTTCAAAGTTCAGCTCGAAATGGCAGCCAAAGGGGCGATGGTTGAAGTCCCTCCCCCCGTTAGCGGTTAATTGTGTGTTAAGGGCAGAGCAGTCATGAGGAGAAATAAAGACGCAGTAGCGTCTATAACAGAAGATCGAGTGCAGCTGCACTGGAGCCAAGTGCACTGCGACTGCATTGGGCATGGGGTAGGATTATTTAGTGTTTACGATCAGCTGTTTACAGTCAGCTGAAGCAGCGCACACACAGCTGAGACATGCGCAGAACTCAACACACACACACACACACACTCGCACTCGGAGTCTCACACTCGTGTAAGAACAGATAAGGGAAGCAGTGTGGCAACATTGAGACTCAGCCAAACAAAGCGACTGCATGTTTGGGGAGAGGAGTGGGCAGCGGGGCGGCGTCATTCACAACACAACAAAGTAGCGTCGCTTCGTTTGCACACACTCACACACACACACGCAAGCGAGAGAGCGCGCGACTGCGAGAGAGCGCGCGACTGCGAGAGAGCGTGTGAGCGAGGGAGCGAGAGGCAGCTACAGCGCGTAGCTTAGCAGCAGCATTGGCTGTGTTCACAGTTTCAGTTCTTTTTCGTTCGCGCTGCGCTCAAGTCTCCTCACAAGTCTTTGGGGAAAAGTCGTCGCGCGAATCGCTGCCGACGCCGACGCCGCCGCCGCCGCCACCAAAGAAGAAACACGTTTAATACTTTTTCCGTTGTCTCTCGAGGTATCTTAAATTAGCCCATGAAAGACACAGCAGAACAACAACAACTCTCAACTCTCAACTCTCAATTCTCAATTGTGCTGGAGGAGCTGCTGTGTTTTTTTGTGCTCAGCTGTTAGCTCTCCCATTCCCATTCCCCTCGATTCCGTCGATCCCCTGCCCGCCGCGGCGTTTCGAATCGTCGAATCGTAGTGCAATAATAGTATAAAACAATTACGTATTAAAAACTTGCGAGAGAGCGAGCGAGACGGGTGTGTTTTAGCAACAACAACCAGCCGAATTTATGTGAAATATTTGCCTATATAAATGTAAATGGGCCTAAAATAAAGAAAGGCAAAAAGTAAATTCAGCTAGCAACACAAGCATCGCTAGAAAAAAGATACGTTTCAGTTTCGAGAGAACGAGAGCCACAGCAACAACAGCAACCACATAAACTACAAGTTAACAAAATAGAAGAACAAGTTTTACGCGCTGGCAACTCTTGGATTTCATTCTATGGAATTATAAGGTAGGCGAACAATGGTTTTTAAGTACACACGAGGAATAAAATGGAATTGCGACGTCCCTAGCGTGACTTCGTTACACGCTTGTTCTCTGCCTCTCACGGTGGTTGTTGCACGCACTTTCCAACCCCCCCGGCTGAGCAACAACAACGAACTGCAGCAGCCCAGTGCATCACCACCACCGCCAACTGATTGATGGCTTTAGCTGCCATCCTCATCCTCATCGTCATCCTCATCAGCATTGCCATCGTAATCCCCTCTCCATGCATTAGCCCCAACTGCGTTGAAATGTGTAAATATTATCAGCTTTGTTTGCATTCGCTTGCTCACATAATACTCTGCCATAGGAACAGAACAGCATGCTTGTTTTAATTTAAACAAAAAAATGTATCTTTAAATGCCTTCCCGTTTGTATCTGCGGAGAGCGCGTGCGTTCTGTTTAATCTCTGCGTCTATTTTGCGCTCTCTCAGCTCTCAGCTCTCACCTCTCACCTCTCGCGCTCTCATCTCTCGGCTATGCTGTGTGTGTGTGTGTGTGTGCGAGCAGAATTGGCAAAACATTTTTATTTAATTGTTTACGGTCACAATTTGTTTATGAATATTACCCCAAATATAAATAAATCGCTTAGCAATTCTGCTGTTGTCGGCTGCCTGCATTCATCTTGAACTCTGTCTATTCGTGTCTAGCGAAAAGGTCAAGGATTCGCCAATGATAACACCCGCTCTGCGCCCTACTCTCCGCTCCTTGGCTCCTTGTGTGCACCACTAACCCACTTTTAAAGATATTAAGGTAGGACCACAAGGTCTATTCCGAAATTCGCCTCGCGTGGCGCCAGGAGCAAATCATTGCCATTGTACTCGTATTATGTTAATTATCATTAATCATTAGCATTATCATTATCATCGGCATTGGCAGCGACTTCGACATCGTGATTAGACAATTTGCAGCTGCGTCGATAACGCTGATAACTCGGCCCAACATAAAACACTTGGCTGCCCAAAAATGAGCAAAGCGATTAGCTACAACAACAAGAACAATGGGAAGGCCTTTTACACATCTCCGATTAGCAGGAAGAGCAGCAGAAACCAGTCGATTGATTGGGCTTATCACCGTCGACGCTAATCGCCGGGGCAAATAAATCTGTAATAAATGTATATAGTGTATATTGAATTGCGAATCGCTTCCACACCCAGCTGCAATCTTATCAGACAGCCACCTGCGAAAGCATCCAGTCCCAGTTACAGTCGGGTGCAGCTAAACTCAGAGCTTTCCCTAACACGTGTGGGCATCGAACCACAGAATAAGAAGCAGACATTGTGAGTTTCCTTGTTGAATTTTTCGGACTACTTTGACATTTGGGTCAATAAGAAACGGACTTTGCTGCGAGCTTCCCAATTGCAGTGGGAGAAACACAGACGGAAAGATTACAACCAAAACCAAAGAATATAGAAACAGTAGAAGATTGCAACTTCTAATCAAAGCCGAATAAATCGAGTTTAAGAATTTCTTATAGTTAATATTTCTACTCACATACTCAACAGAAGCAAATTGATTTTTCTCGCCGTGTAGTTAGAACTGCACTTGGCGCCAAATCCAAGCTGACAATATATCTGTTTGTCTGTCTTTGCTGATAACTCAGATGGCAGAATCATCCGACGACATTGAAAACATGAGTGTGTCGTCAACATTAACATTAGTGCTGGAGCGTTGCGATTGTTCTGGCATTGAATGGAAATTAGTGAGTGATTCATGTGACAGTGCGAGTATCGATGAGAACACTGCCCAATGTCCATCAGTATGCATTGTTTTTGTGTGCTATTATAAACAAACGAAAATAGATCTGTTTGCTGTACATCCTCCAATCATGTTCTTTAATTTACTTCTTTGCAGCTGCTGGGAATGAAGAGGCGAGCTGTCACCTGCATAATTCATCGACTTCCAACTACGTAACAGAATTGCCAAGAAATTGTGAACACGATAAGCAATGAATAATTCAATGTACTCGTAAGAGAACGAGCATCTTACATATGTAAATAGAGGCAACGAACGCGCCAAATAAATAGAGACAACTAAAAGGGCAGCAGTAAAACACAGAGACTAGCTTTAAAGAACTCTCAAAGAGACACAAAGCAAAAGCACAAGCAGAAGCAGAAGCAGAAGCCCCGACTGACCGACACATCCTAATGCCAATTGCCAATCGCAACTGTTTTAACTGAACACAGACACTGACAGTGATTCACAGACTCTTGACATGGATGACAAGCACGCTTCCAGTGTGCCACTCGTGGACAAGGAGAACGGTGCCAGCGCCATCATACTGCCCGCCAAGACAGCATCAACATCCACCTCGACGACGTCGACTGCAGTCCACTACAAGAGCTGCAACAATAGCACAACAGCAGAAGGCCCAACAGCAACGGGGGAAGCATCTGGCCCAGTTAACGCCAAGTCTGAGCCAGTTCCCCTGTTGAATCAGCTGCAGGCACTGCCCCTTCAGAAGACCACCAACGACCTGAAGCAGAGCAACGCCAACTACGGGTGAGTGCCAGCGATTTCATCATTCAAAGAAATATTGAATGCGCGTTAATGGGATTAGCGTAGCTTATGTCTTGGGAACGACAGGTGAAATATGGGAATAGCATTGAAATGGGACCATGCCAAGGATAAGCCTCATTTCAGGCCGATCCGAATAGGGTGTATTCCATATTAAATATCTGGCAAATCAGCCAAATCACGCCAGGACACTTGACGGCTAGCTTTGTCCAGTTGTGCCATAAACCAAATGAAGTAGAAAGCAGGCGGTGGGTGCGGTGTTCTTTGGCTAAATGGCTAAATAAATTAAAATAGGCCAAAAATAAACTGGGACAGTCTGGCGGAATGTCATCTTTTGGCTAATTTCTGGTATTCGACCCACACACGCATTACCAAAATGGTAATGGTGGCGCACCTTGCGAACACAAGGAAGTGAAAAATAGACAAAGCACATGCAACAAATGCCAGCTGGCCTGGCCTCCCAGGCATCATCGTCCTTGGCTCGAGCACCTTTAAGGAGCAGCTCAAATCGCGTGCGAGCTGAGAAATGTGCAAGCGTCGTCTTTCAATACGAGCATAATTCTGTAATACTTCTGTGATTACAGACACAGACTGTGATTTATTAACTATACTTTCAATCAACTGCGTGTCCTTCAGTGTACAGAGTGCGACAGTATCAGTAGCAGTTGTAGGTTAGTAAAGAACAAGTCCGCTTCTGTTGCCAACTGTTCGACCTTGGTCAGGCGAGGCTGCCCAGAGCGACGTTGTAATTAAAATGCTAATAGAAAATGTAATAGAACATTGAAGCACCCACGCTCAAATCAGTGCCACACACCGTTCACGCCCATCTCCGCCCCCCTAACGAATGTAATTAAAATAGTCGATCCTGTGTCGTCCTTTCACAAGAGATGCAACAACTGCTGCAAGGACTGCTAGACCGCTGGACTCTTCCGTTCACCGTAGTTCACCGAGCAGAGACAAAAGGCAGCAAAGACACAAGAACGTTGTAAATGCCTGGCACATCCTTACATCCTTTTTCCCCTTGAAAGCGCTGCTCTATTCAGGTTCGTTATTGTCGGCACTGCCATAAATAATACACGCACACTTGTTCCCTCTGAATGGGAGGAAGAACGGGTCTACGTGTCGTATGAGCAACTATTCCTACTACAACTAGCTGGCGGCGAAATAAATATGTAACTGTGAGTAGAAACGGCAAAGGCGAAATGGCCATTGTCGGAAACAATAGCGAAGCAAAGCGGATAAAGGACCTATGAACCGACATAGCCTAGAACTATACTCTCTCCAACACAGAAAGAATAAAGCCATCCGTTTTGAATTGAAGAAAATTGCCAGACAAGAAAAGCACAATGTTCGATAATATTTCGATTTTGAAAAGAATTAATGCAAATTAGATTTGCTCTTCTATTTCGTCGCTGTACATATATAATCAAATCAAAATTATATTCTAAAATTTAGTTTGACTTAAATTTACATTGTCGTTTTATTTGAAACAAACGAACAAATCCTTTAGAACGGAAGTGTATTCAGGCCGCTAGGCAAGCCTCTTCGATACTATATGTTTTAATGCCTCGTGGCAACGACGACGCCGCGGGCTTGGAAAAATCGAACATGCCGACAAGCCGACAAGCGGACAAGTTGTCCAAACTTTGCTGTAGTCAGTTTTAGTTGCTGTTTCAGTTTCAGTTTGAGTTGAGTTGAGTTCATTTCTCCGTTCTCTGTTCTGTGTTCTGTGTTCTGTGTTCTCTGCGGGCGCCTTTCAGCCAGATTGCGTTGGTGTTTTTTTTCCATTCCATTTTCATTTTTCCGTGCTTCGATTTGTCTTTAAATATTTATGTGCATATTAGCTACGACTACGACTACGACTACGACATAAGAAATTTATATAGCTAAACGGGCCGCGATGTTGACGCTCTCTTCGGCTCTTAAAATCGGCCACCTTTCGGGCGAAACGTGCTACGATTATGCAATGCAGAGTTGCGACAACGAGGAGTTCAACTCACCACACACAAGTGCTTCTTCAATGCAGGGCAATAAAACCAAAGGCAAAACCCCTAAACAGACACTTGGGCGCCGCAGTCGCTAAGTTTGCTAATTCCTGTCAGCTTGCGAATCCTCCAAGGCAAAAGGAGGTGCTTGGCAACATGGACAGCGTCAAGGCAGCCATAAAAGTCCGCTCCCCACACTCCAGACACATTGACCTTTTCCCACACCTCGAGGTCGGGTCTGGAGACGAGACACAAGGTGCAATCGCCCGCTGGACAGAGAGGCCGACTAAACATTAGATAATACCCCGTTCGTCCGTTCGAGATACACACTCGAGATACATTAATTGCGCAGTCTTAAGGTTGTTGTTCATGTACATAGGTTGAACCTCTGCCCCGGGTTGCTATCATACACTGTACTCGGCCAAGTTATCGGACTTTGGCACAGCCTTTGTCTCTTTTTTACGACAGCCGAAAACAATTGTCGCCCCAGTTGGAACTGTCTTTTATTTTAATTGAGAGCAAAGCATTTAACAATGCGACATTTTTGCCATTCTCCACTCGCATATCTACTCGTGTGTACTATATTAGTAACAATGAATATGACTTTCGTTTAGATTAGGCAGCAGCAGCTCAGCTGTTAGCTTTAAAACGCTTAATTGTCGCTAAGCTCAGATGATCTAATGTTTTTTGCACCAGCTGATATTTCCGGCCAGCCATAATCAGGGGCAAACAACAATGTAACTACGCATGACCCGGCTGGCTGGCTGGCTGGCTGGCCGGCCAAAGAGCAATAGAATTCCTGAAGTAGCGGTAGCAGCTGTTTTATTACGCGCTAATCAATCAATATACTTAACTCAATAATGGTCTAATGGTAGTTGTAATAGGCAGCAGGAACTAGGCAGCAATTACAACGCCTTAAGGCTGATAAGCGCATTCTTATCGTACCCTGTGCGCAGCGAGTGGCCAAAGAGGGGTATATAAATGACGAGAAAGTGTAAATTGTAATAAAAGCAGACTATTAGCGAAGATAATGGGCAATTCAAAACTATAAATTAAAGTAGGACGAGACTATTAAGTGGTTACTAATGCACATGAGCAAATCAATTTCGACAAACTGCTAATTGTAATAAAGTAGACTAAATATAAATTATCAAACTGATCGTTTGCGTGATCTAAGATGCTGGGTATTTTACAGTAGCAACGAGCAGACCAATATAGTAGAGTAGACATTACCAATTTAGAATAATAGCGTTCAATGCGCAGTCGAAACTCATTTGCTGGTTTAAGACAAGCAACCCACCGATCAAGCACAAAGAACCCTCGGATCACTCCAAACCTAAACAAAGAACGCAAGAATTTGCAATGTCCATGTCCGTCCGTCTGTCAGTCGTCTTGGCCTGTCTTGCTTTGACTCGACACAAGACAACGGGAGTCGCGTGCATTTCGCAAGAGCGTCGCACACAGAGTGCTGCTGTTGCTTCGACAACTTGGCTCGCTTGGGGCTTCGTTGGGCTCGTTGGGTTCGTTAACATTAACATGCACTGGACGAAGCCCCCGCTGGGGGCCGACGCTGAGTGCAAAGCGAGTACATGCGCACTCAGAATGTACCCAGGCGAACCAGCAGCTGAGTGCACGCGCACCGAGAAATTCGCGGGAAACGATTCACGATTCACGATACACGATAGTCGAGCGGACAGACGGACAGACGGACAGACGGATTCGCAAAGCGGGCCAGCAGATGGCAATGGTTGTGGTTGTGGTTGTGTTTTCTGGTTCTAGCTGCGGCTGCTGCGAAGTGAAGGGGAAAACTCGCTCGTTTTTATCGTATCAAACTGAAAGCAAGCTGCAAAAATTACAAACACAAATGAGTCGATGATGTTTTCGCATATGTGTTGGCAACAATGTGATTGCTTTGCCGATAGACAACAGCTGATTCGTCGCTCTGCTCTGTATACAAACAGTATTCAGTCAGACATGTCTGTGGCTCGATCTCTTTAGCCAATTTCGCGTATTTTCTGCAGCCACATGGCTGTAATTTGCTGTAGCCAAAGATGATTGCTGCCAGCAAAACTAATTGACAACTGTGCGTTGCGTACAAAATTACAATTGAAGCCTCAAACCATCCGCCCCGGCTTCCATTAGGTATTCGAACCATGCAATAATTTCAATTGCTTCATTAATCCAAAGATTCTTCTGTCTACAGACATTTGCCACACACTGCGGAAATATTATTGCTGAACTTAACGCAAATACATAATGGCATACAAATAAATAAGATCAGTCAACCATTAGTATTCGAAAGATATAATATAAATTGGAGAAATTGGAAGAAACACAAAGCTGTGCATTCAACTAACATATTAAAACTAAAATAATAGAAAATATTTGCTTGTTGATAATAATATCAATAACAAACAAAGTTAGACAGAGAAATAAGTACTTACACGCAATTAGAATTCTTTGCATCCAGTTAAATTACTTCGGCCAATCAGTTTTACACAAAGTTCTGCAAATATAATGGTGAGAAGTCACGAATGATTAAAGTTACTTTCTGTTTCAAGATAAATATGTTATTTATCAGTGCAAATATAGATTTTACTCTAAAATGTGCTATCTATTGGATTGCTCCATTTTAAGTATTAATTAAATACTACTCTGAGCATCGATCAAAGTCAGTCAGAAATATATAAAGTATGTATCTACACGTAATTGAAAATACATTGACTAAGCAACAAGTTCTGCAAATATAATTGTGAAGAGATATGAAAGCGAAGTTGATTATTATTCTAAATTTAGAATTATTAATTTAGAGAAAGCTTTACATTAATTTGGGCTGGATTGTTCCATCTTAAGTAGCAATTAAATGCTATGCACCATCAATCAGTCTTAAATAGTTTGCACCCAAAACGGTTTTTGTTATTGGACGTATAGGTAATTGGCTTGCAGTCGATTGGCGGCTTTCTTTGGCAATACTACAATAAGTTCAGCATACTATATTAATGAACATGTTCAAACGAGAGCACTCACTCTGTCATGAATGACATCGCACGGCATTTTATGAATGGAAAACAAGTCGAACTTTGCCCCTTACAAGCATCACTGATGGTTGCTGTTGTTGCTGTGTTGTTGTGGGCGCAAATAGACGAGGCGGGCAACGTAAAGTGGCAAGCATGTGAAGCTTGCGACTCGGCGATGCTGATAGCAGTTGATTGATTGCGACTATTGCTCATTTAGCTCCAATTGATAAACCTATCAGCTAGCTACAGCAGAGCGACAGAGAGACAGAAATAGACAGAGGCTATGTGCATGTTGTAAGAAGGAGCAGCAAGGAGTATGCCCAACAGCTTGGAGCTAACCCTAATCAGCTGCAGCAGCACTGAGAGCAGCAGCAACAACGCCTTGCCCCAGTTTGAGGATGCGCAACGCAGGCGCTCGGCGTACGTCGAGGCCTATGCGGACATGCTGCAGGATGTGGCCAAGTGCAATCTGCATAGGACGCAGCGCTCGCTGTCCTTTGTCCAAACCAAACTGACCAAGAACGGTTGCGTGAGCGCCCTGCAGCGACCCGAAGACGGGGCTCCCTGCTGGCTAAAGAAGCCACTCAAGTAGGCCCCCAATCCAACCAACTGCGCCATCCAACCCCAACTAAGATGCATGTTCCGCACTCTCTTTGCAGCTCACAGAATAACCTGTGCAACGGCAGACTCAACACGACAGCTCCTGGGGGCCTCAACAACCATGTGCTGGCGCCCAAGGTGCAGAACAACAGCAACAGCAGCCCCAATGGCCAGAAGAAGGGCACGATCTCGCTGTCGCATCTGCCGCAGCGGCCGCCCGTGGACATCGAGTTCAGGGACATCTCGTACTCGGTGCCCGATGGCCACATCCGCGGCTTCAAGACCATTCTGAAGAGCGTGTCGGGCAAGTTCCGCAACGGGCAGATCACGGCCATCATGGGTCCCTCTGGAGCGGGCAAGAGCACGCTGATGAACATTCTGGCGGGTTACAAGTAAGTGCATCAATAAATCACCCAACTGGCCAACAACTGGATAACTCATTTGTATTCCGTGTTGCAGAACGTCGCAGCTCAGTGGCTCGGTGCTGATCAACAGCAAGGAGCGCAATCTGCGCAGGTTCCGCAAGCTCTCCTGCTACATCATGCAGGACGATGTGCTCATCGCGAACCTCACGGTGCGCGAGGCCATGATGGTGGCCGCCAACCTCAAGCTGGGCAAGAACATGATCAGCTACGCCAAGTGCGTGGTGGTCGAGGAGATACTGGAGACCATCGGGCTCAAGGAGTCGGTCAACACGCTCACTTGCAACCTGTCTGGCGGCCAGCGAAAGCGTCTCTCGATTGCCCTGGAGCTGGTCAACAACCCGCCGGTCATGTTCTTCGACGAACCGACCTCCGGCCTCGACAGCTCCACTTGCTTCCAGCTCATTTCGCTGCTCAAGTCGCTGGCGCGCGGAGGTCGCACCATTGTCTGCACCATCCACCAGCCGTCGGCCCGGCTCTTCGAGAAGTTCGACCATCTCTACCTGTTGGCCCAGGGCCAGTGTGTGTACGAGGGGCGAGTGCACGGCCTGGTGCCCTACCTGGCCTCGCTGGGCTACGAGTGCCCCTCGTACCACAACCCCGCTGACTATGTGCTCGAGGTGGCCTCGGGCGAGTACGGCGAGGCGGTGCCCAAGCTGGTGCAGGCTGTCAAGAGCGGCACGTGCAAGAAGTACATGCACAAGGACTACGGCGTCAATTTGACCAACTTCAAGGCCAACGCCCTCATTGCCAACGACATCATCAAGGGCAATGGCAGCGGCAACGACAACAGCAGCGCCAACACAGCAGTGCCCTCAACGACGGCGGCCGCCACGATCAAGTTGGAGGACGAAAGGTCGCCCAAGGCACTCGAGGCGATTGCCGACGATGCGGACGCGGACGCGGATGCAGACGAGTTGGCCGAACTGAAACCACCGAAGCTGGAGGCGCAGCAGTCGCAGAATTCCGACTGCAGCGTCATCAACATGCCCACCACCACCAACGACGACAGCTGCAGCTTCAGCTCGTCGAAGGGCGGTCAGAGCCAGAACGCCGTCTCGGGGGGCACAAATCCTGTGGTGGGCTGCATGACTTCGCTGCTGGACTCGCACGAAAGCGTCGTCACGCTGCCCAGCAAGACCGGCTTCCCGACGAGCGGCTGGACGCAGTTCTGGATCCTGCTGAAGCGCTCCTTTCGCACCATCATGCGCGACAAGATGCTGACCCACATGCGGCTCGCCTCGCATGTCATTGTGGGCGCCATCATCGGCATGATCTACTACGATGTGGGCAACGAGGCCAGCAAGATTATGAGCAACGCCGGCTGCATCTTCTTTGTGTCTTTATTCACCACCTTCACGGCCATGATGCCCACGATTCTAACCTGTAAGTCTAGCACTTGTTTGTAGTTCTGTGATGTCTGCTAATTGAGCCCTTCGTTTCCACAGTTCCAACGGAAATGTCGGTGTTTGTGCGGGAGCATCTCAACTATTGGTACTCCCTGAAGGCCTTCTACTTCGCCAAGACCATAGCCGATATTCCCTTTCAGGTGAGACTCCCGTAGCATTCATGTGTAAACAGGGCACAAAAATATTCGAAGATCGAGTAACTAAATTTTTGAATCAAGCGCAAACTACTTCACCAAGATAAAAAATTCGGAAATCAAGAGCAAAGTTCATGGAAATTTCGTTTTTAAATTAATTTTACACTTTACTTTACTATTGTAAAAATAAAAATTGTATATCCAAGTGGCGTTGAGTTTGAAGTAAACACCTTTGACCACATAAAGATTGATTTGCGACAGCTAAGAAAGCGTTATCTTGATTAAGATTTTACTTTACTGCTGATCACATATTAGAGGATCACATAAATCTGCTATTAAGATTGTAATTTATTTTCAAACTAAATAATTCTAAATCTCTATTTCTTCTTTCAGATTGTCTTCTCGAGCGTCTTTGTGCTCGTCGTCTACTATTTGACGTCGCAGCCCATGGAGATGGAACGCATCTCGATGTTCGTGCTAATCTGCGTGCTCAACTCGCTGGTGGCCCAGTCTTTGGGGCTACTCATCGGTGCTGGCATGAACATCGAGACAGGCGTCTTTCTCGGTCCCGTCACCACAATTCCGACGATTCTCTTCTCGGGTTTCTTTGTCAATTTCGATACCATACCGGCCTACTTACAGTGGGTCACGTACGTCAGCTACGTGCGCTACGGCTTCGAGGGTAAATCGATATTGCTTTTCATTGCCATATTGACAAATTGCCTAATTGCTTATCTCTAATTGCAGGCGCCATGGTGTCCATCTATGGCATGGATCGCGCCAAGCTGCACTGCAATGAGATCTACTGTCATCATCGCGTGCCCAAAAAGTTCTTGGAGTGGATGTCCATGGAGGACGCTCGCTTCTGGGTCGACGCCGTCGCCCTGTTAGGCATCTTCTTTGCCCTGCGCATCATTGCGTATTTTGTGCTCCGCTGGAAGCTGCACATGATACGTTAAGCCGCTAGGACGAAGATTAGGCTTAGTTGGAATCATCAAATCTATTGTAAATAGGGGTCGCGCAATAGGAATTTACAGTGTTCGAGGACCGCAGATAGGCCTAGCTTAATGGTGCTTCGACTTTTCCCAGATGGTTATTTTTTCATTTCATTAGAGGTTCTACTTATACACAATACAATACAATATACCAAATAGCGAGTAGATCGATCACACAACAGAGCTCCACAAACAAAAGATATCTGGCCAACACAAAGCGAAATTCGCATAAACACAAAACGTCTAGTTCGTTAAGGTTTTACATTTATATCGAGTATTTTAGGCATGCATGACTATTGATTATTGATTATTAAATTGATTAATAATTATTGATTAGCGTCAAATAGGCACGTTCGAACACTCACATACACACACACACACACTCAAAATACTCTCACCGCAAACAATGTTTAACCCATTAAAGTGTAAATCTTGTGACCAAGCAGAAGAGTCTGAACTTAAATAGGTTGAAAATTATAACAAATTGTAGAGAAGTCGTTAACCCCGTGACCCGTGACCCGACACCGTGTAGCTTTCAATTCAAGTACTATACATCAATACTCCGCAGCAATTGCAATTGTACCCAACGTTCTCTATAGATCAGTCCGTCCCTATTTTGACCCAACCAAACAAGCAACCAAGCAACCAACCAACGGATAAACGTGACGTATTACAACAATCCACCACTTTTTGCCAACGTTATCAGCTAGTTCGTGTTCAAACTAATTTGCAAATCAGTTAGTTAGGGAACGTGCTTTGAAATTGAAATTGAAATATATTTGTAAACAACAAACTGAACCTTGTGATACACTCAGCATCAATTTGAGGAGAAAGTGCGAGGGGAAATTCGTTTGTGTCCAGGCAAAACTGGTGATATGAAGCAATTATTACTATTATTACGATTACGATTATTATTATAGCTATTCTTACGGCAAGTCGATTAATCTTCAATAACGTGTTTTTGTAATTTATGGCATATGTGTGATTATCTTATCTTTTACTTTAGTCAATGTTTAGTTGTATTATTATGAATTTGTCAACAAAATATAAACGCAATATTAATTTAATTCATTTCTCATTTCAACTATGATTAACAAACGCAATTTGAAAGGCCAACAAAATAAAGCCAAAGAATGTAAAGGGGAATTCGACATGTTCAATTAATGCTTCGATTCTTTTGCCCCCCTTAAGTTTTACATCGTTTTGTGATAAATGTAGAAATTATTAAAGCAAACCGCAAATCCAAATTTGTAACTTGTTAACTTCTGAAGCAAGAAGCTGTTGCCACATATTCAGCCTCCTGTGAGGAGCGATACTTGTAATTGTCAAGACTCTAGAATGGCAATCCAATTAATTAGCAAACGCGTTAAGTATATATAATATTCTTAGTTGTAGTCATTAAATCAACAAAAATCAAATAAATAACATCAAAAACGGAAGCAGACATATTTAAAGCGAATGTTCCACTGTATAATAAAATAAAATAAAAACACACATACACACGGCCTGCAAACACACAAACACAACCCAGTAGATTATTTTTAATAAAGAAATTAAATATATCATACAATAACAGCAACATTGTTTTTTTCAATTTTCGATTTGAATACGCGCCCAACTAAGAATTGCATACAGTAGTCATCTCACTCGCCCTTACGAGCCATCAATAAAGTCTTCTTAAGCTTAATGTGTGGTTTGTGTCCCGGCTAAGAGCTGAACAAGCTTTGCAAAAACTTGAATGCCAGAGTTGGCAGACGCGATGGATTGCAATTTATTTATTTTTGATGCAAATAATCTTTAATTTAATCGCAAAAAGTTTGCGATTATTATGTTTTTCGAATATACACTATGCTTCTTCATCAATTAAAAGCCATTGTATATATTGAGATAATATATTTTTTAGCAGTGTAGCATTCACACACACACAAACACACAAACACACACAATGGCGTCATGTATTCTAACATCAATATTGCAAAACCATTTGACATTTGTTACGCTGGCGATGGGCACAAAACGATGCTGACTGCAGCGCAGTCCGTGTAATGGGAGTGAGCGAGAGGAGGGGCCAGCAGAGAGCAGGACACGGGACAGAGCAGGACAGAGGACAGAGGACAGAGGCGCAATGTAGCCGGTCAAACGGAGTGATTTTTATTGGCTTGTTGCTTTTTCGATTCACTGATAAATTGTTAATGTCAAGCCACGCACACACTCACAGGCAGTCTCACACACACACACACACATATGCTCGTAAAATGCAATGTTACAAATTTATTATTTATGTGGCGCTAAGCTTTGCTGTGCATAGAGAGCAGCCAATGGGGGAGACGGATCGGAGGGGGAAAGTTGACTTTCATACAACGCGACAATTTTTCGCTATACAACGATGCAGCTAAATAGAGAAAGGGAGAGAAAGGGAGAGAACGAGAGAACGAGAGAGGGAAAGATGTTGCCAAGAGGGCAATGATAATATTTTGGGTAAAAATTTTCGCCACATAAAATGGCGCTTTCTGTGTGTGTGCGTGTGTGCATAGAAAATTGTTATGCAAAAGCAGAGACAATTTCAATAAATCAAGCAAGCGAGTCAAAACTGCAACTGGAAACTGAAACGCATGTTTACTGTTAGTCAACAGACAGAAAGGGAGACAAAGAAAGAAAGAGAGAGAGCGGTGACAATTAATGCAGCTGCCAAAACAACAACCCAATGCTGTCGACCCGAACCCCAATCCGAACCCCAATCCGAATCCCAACCCGTCGAGCAATTCGCACTTTAATTAATTAGACATTCATTTTCAACAGCAAGCTGCAACTGGAACCTGCAACCTGCAGCCCCTGAGGCAGCATCCCCCGCACCCCGACCGAACAATTCGACAATCCACCTGGCTGTCTGTCTGTCTGTCTGTCCGCCTGCCGTTGTCCCCTCGGATGGGGCATCGGCATCGGCATCGACGTCGGCGTTGGAATTTGGTGCCAGCCATTATGCTTCGCAGGCGTAATAAATTAGCACAAACATGCCACTAAAATGGGCACGCCCCCCAGCGCCCGGAGAGGCTGACCCACTGTAAAATGCTGTCAATGCAGTTCACATGCCAACGCAATTCCATTTTGGATGCAACAACGGCACGTCTGGGATTTGGCCAGGGATTTGCGCACAATGTGTTTAGTGGCAAACGGCTCTGCAGTGACTCAACTGAGTTGAGGAGCAAGAGGACGACAAGGACGATGACGCTGACGATGACGATGATGAAAACAAGCCCAATCCAATCCCAAGCAGAAGTGCCAAGCAAATCAAATGAGATGCAATGCATAGTCAAGTAACTTCGCCGCCAGTTCCTGTGCGAATCGCTTGACATTAATTGTTGTTGTTGGAACTGGAACTTTAAGTTGACACAACATTGTCGCACTTCCACAACGATGCATAGCGAGAGTGACTGCAAGAGTCTTTAAGAAGCAAGCAACAGGCAAATGAGCTCGACTGTGCGACAGCCTCTAAATATTGCGTCCACAATTTAGACTCAAATATTGCAATGATTTTTAGTCCTTTGAATTTGTAATTGCCATTAAACACGTGCTCTATTATCCGATCGTAATTACAATAACAATTAGTACCGATTTAAAATATTAAATATTCTCATTTGAACTATGCATTCAATTGGTTATTTTTATGAGATCGAAAATGTCTGTCTCAGATTTATTTTCTATTTTGCAGTTATGCCCAGCAAGAGGTATGGAACATTATCATTCTCGTCGATTGCTGCCTCCTCTAAAATAACAATTAGTACCGATTTTAAATATTAAATACTCTAATTTTAACGATGGTTATTTGTATGAGATCGTAAATGTCTGTCTCAGATTTATTTTCTATTTTGCAGTTATCGCCAATAAAACCTTCTGCTCTATGCCCAGCAAGAGGTATGGAGCATTATCATTCTCGTCGATTGCTGCCTCCTCTAGATGGTGTGTGGCAAGTTCGCTTGCAGCTGCCTCCCCTGGCTCCCCGGCTCTACTCTGCTGTTGCTTTTCCTGTTGCTTCTTTTGCTCTTGCGCACTTTTCATCTTGGCGCTGCATACGAAATTTATGGGTTTTATTATGTGATTTATGCAATGCGCGCTGTCCGCGACGGGGCACGCAACTCGCAACGTGCGGATTTTTACGCCGGAAATGTGCCCATCGACTGCGTGTTAAGTCTCGCACACACACACACACACACACACTCACACACACAGATGCACACATGTGTACGTATGTGGCCAGGCAGGCAGCGAGCTTTTTTATTGCTCCGACGAGTTTTTATTGCAGCTCGTGTTTTACTTATTTAATTTCTCAGCTGGCTGGTTGGCTGGCCAGCGTTGTCTTTGTAATTGACAGGACTCCGAGTGATATACCGCTGCTCGAGAGCCGCGTGTCCCGCGCTGCATTATGCGCCGAAAAGCATGCCACAATTCGCATTACGGGCCCCAATAACGCCATCTAACCGAAAACGTGCTATAAATTCCAATCAGAGTCGCCGCAACGTCGCCGTCGCTATTGTCAATCAACGGACACAGACACGTACACCGCGAGAAAAAATCAACACAATTTGTTTACATATGCTAAGCTATCCCAACTACATTGCTTTTCATTCTATTAATCAAAAATATATTTTATTTTAATACTTAAGTACGTTTTAGTTCATAGTGCGTTTGGGAATCAATCAAATTCAAGAAGTCTTTCGAAAACTGTACGCAATTTAAGATGGAAGATTTCGGTTTGACTTAAAGTGATTTCCCGAATATTTGAAGAATAAATTCTGAAGATGAGCTTCAGTTAAAAAAATGCAGTTGCAAATTCTTATTTAATAATTTGTTGTTGTATTTAAATATATTTATTTAGTTTGATGGAAAGAGTTAATTTTCAATTTTGATTGCCACTTTAATCAATTTTGAGAATTATTCTGTGCGAAACCATCGTTCAATGATTTAAATCACAATACAATGAGCTTGCTTTTGGATGGACAATTTCTCTCTGTGCACACACACACTCGCTCAGCTACGGCGTGAATGTATTTACATTTCCGGGCGAGTTGTGTGAGCTGCGGCAGTGACACAGGTGCACCCCATCAGTGGGGGGCACGGCGAGGCAAGGGGCGAGGGGACAGGGCAGATACGCATGCCACGGGCCTTGAGCTTCACATGTTATTGCCATCGTCCTTGCGGCCGCCTCGCCCTCCGCCCTCCGCCCATCCGGCGCTTTTCAGTTTAAAGCCGCCGAAATAAAAGAAATTTATTGCACTTTTGCAATTATTGCAAACCAAAGCCATAACCGAGCTACGTCCTGAGAGCGGCTGTTTCACGCCTCGCTAACTTGTCCCAGAGCCAAAGCCCTCTATAGAACGCAGAGAGGGCAGTTCGAGTGGGCATAGGCCTCGGGGACTCGCAGAAATTTCATTTTTATTGTGCTCGACACTTAACTTTATTAATTTTCCAACCTCGCCAATGACGAGAGTTCTGGCCACGCTCTGGGGCGCAAGTTGCTGGAGGGACAAAGGGGCTGGCTGGGACAGGGGGCAGTTGTTGCTTTAGTAATCCATTACCGCAGGTGCCGTAAAAATGCTTAGTTTACGATTTGCGATTAACGCGAAACAAGTGCGCCATAAAATTGCCGCGTTCTGCCTTTTGTTTAGTACGATTTCCCCTCGATTGCCGCTTCACTTACGCTCCTGCTTCTACTTCTCTTTATGGCGCTGCTTCTCGTCGCGACTACTTGTGTCCTAATGTCCTGAAACGCAGCCAGGATTAAGCCCACATCTGGGCCATTATTCGATTAATTTCAATAAAACGAAAATTCCATTTGTTGTCATCAAATGTTTCCGATACACACACTCCGTCTCTCTTGTTCCCCCAGTCTCTTTGCTCTCTTAGTGGATCCGCAGATAAAAAGTCTTTTTATGAGTGAACCACTAAATTTTGGAGAAACTTTTAATTAAAAGGCGCGAGCCGGGAAACAGTTGGCCAAACTGGCAGTAACTGATGCAACGATTCGACGCCGCCCCGTGGGACAGATAGAAATAGAAAGGCGGCCAGAGACAGACAGACAGACAGGCGGATGGACATATGCCGGATCGCATAGCAACGGGAGCTGAAATTAGTCGAGGGAAATTATGCAAAAAGCATAAGTGCAAAAAGCGGACACTTAATCACTCAACTTCCTGCCGGAAAAGGCGGCAGCACCGAAAGAAATTAAAGTGAAGTATGCCCAAAACTTGGACCGCCTTTCAGGACGGAGATCTAAACTAGACGTGGTCGTCGGTCCGCTTCGAAAGCACATAAATTTTAATAATTTATCCCATATTATTCCACTTAAGTCGTTTAGATTTTCATAATAAATTAATAACGACAAACGCTGCGACGTCTTTCTGTGGCGGACAAGGCGACCTTGCGGCCTCTTCCCGCTCCTGTCCGTGTCCCTGACCCTGCCCCATCCGTGTCTTTGCCTTTGTCTGAGCCGCCGGACAAACAGGAAGAGCCACAGTCTTGTGAGTAGCTGCGGCATCAATTGCCAAGGCGCAAAGTTCTTTGCTGTTTTGTCAGTGTCAGTGGGGAGACTATTAAACCTCCATGGCAAAGGAATAACCCACAGCAGGAGCTGCGGAGACAGAGCATCTCGGAAGCGACTCGATGTGGGGTTCAGTTGGAGTAGACGAGAGGAGAGGAGAGCACGGAGAGGGTCGCCCCGGATGTGCGTTGCTATTACGTGTGCTTCAGCTGGGGGCTGAGGGCGGAGGGCTGTGCTGCTGTTTGTGGCTTATTTATACGCTTAATTTGCGCCACAATTTTATTTACAAATTGTTGCCAAAACGCCAAAAGTTGCGCCTTGCGGCCAGCTCGTCGACCGGCGACTGAGATTTGCGGCATTTCGGTTTATGTTTATGTGAGACAAAGGCGCAAATTTATTGTGTTGCACGCACAGTCGAGCAGCGAGGCTTGTGGCTGGAGTTGTGGCAATTTATTGACGCGCCGCTCGCAGTAGCCATAACAACAAGCATAACAACCACAAGTGGCCCAGTGGGCGTGGCTCTGGGCCACAAGAGAAGCCTAGCGAAGGACGCCTTCTTGATTAGCCCCATCCGTCCGTCCACACACTGAATCTTGGCTCTCCTCTCTCCAAGAGTGGCGAAAGTTAATGCAAGCTGTGTTAGCAGCTCGTCAAATACAATTTAGCAAGAAGCACACTTAACCGCAGTGCAGAGCAGGATACACCAGAAAATAGCAGGATACACCGAGCAGACAGCAGCGAGAAGGACACAGACTTTGCCACATGCACATGCAGCTTGGCCAGGTTGTTTATCAAATTTTGCAGTCATCGATGCTGAAGTTGAGAAGCCAACAACAAAAAGACCGCAATCATGAAACGTTTTATTATAAAATATGTGTTGGCCAGCTGAGAGGAGAGAGGCGAAAACCCACTTGCATATTTCCCACATTTTCCATTTTCCACTCTCAACATTTATCAGCCAGAGCAGCAGCAACAGCAGCAACAGCAGCAACAGCATCACCAGCAGACGAATGTCGAGTCGGTCAGTCAAGTCTCGAACTTGACATGACTTGACCAGACCAGACCAGAGACCAGGTCAGCATCGTTCTTCCCATCTCCCCATCTGCTGCTGCTGCTTTTTCTGCGTTTGTCTGTTACAGTTTTGATGTGCAGCAGCCACAACTCTTGGCCAGAACTTGTTCTCTTGCGTTTTGTACGCTTTTGTTTTGGTTTTACCTGATAAAGCCATCGAGTCTGTCATTATAGATTTGCTGATGATCGAATGCGCCACAAGAGCTGTTGATGCCGCTTCGCCAGTCAATCAACACACACGCACACCCATCTATCTATCCAAGAGAGTGTGTGTGTGTGTGTGTGTATCCTTTATTGCGTATACTTAAGTCATGCACTAAATATTGTGGCTTGCATGTGTTTTCCACTTTTCATTACGTGCTTCAATGTTCGTTTTCCAAATTTCAATGGCTTTGGCTTTGCCTTCGAGTCGCTCAACTGTGCGTGTGTGTGTGTGTGTCAGTGTCTGAGTGTGTTGGTTTCTAGTACCATTGAATTGATTGATGTTTGATGCACTCAACCACAACGACATGCAGCAAACCGCAGCGCTGCTGATGCTGCGGCTGTCATTGCTGTTGATGCTTCCCTTCAACCCTTCAACCCTTCAACCCTCTCCTCCTGTCCCTGGCCATCCCCTCCCCTCCTCGCACCTCTCTTCGACCCACCGGTTGTCATTGCGCATTTCTGTTGCATACTTTTTGGAGTGCCGCTGGCTGCCAAGCAAAGGAATCCTTGTAGTTGTTTGCTCGTTGTGCTCGTGCGATATGCGTACGATGAGTTCATGTTCGAGTTGGAGTTTGAGTTTGAGTTGCTGTTCGAGTATATTTCTGAAGGGCAAAGCATCAATTGATGAGAACAACCAACCAGCCAACAGCGAGCAGCGAGCAGAGCGAACAGAGCACAGAAATCAGCCGCGTATCCATGAATTACAACGATTCGAGTGCGGTAATCTGACCGCACATAAATTTCCCGACCAGTTCCCTATACATATTCGCACATAATACTTTATACACAATGCCCGCCCCTCGCCAACTGGGGTAGAGAGTAAAAAGTGAGTGCACCATTTGCGCAATATAATAAATGTGCAAAAACGTTTTGATTTACACGACGACTATGCGTTTTAATCATATTTAAATAAATTAAATATTTATTATAAAAATGCTGCAATAAATAAATCGAGTAAATATGTACACAAAATCCAGCGAACGGCAACAACAACAATAATACTATACTATAAAAGAGTTGGTCTTGTGTTTTCATTTCGTTTTTTGTTTTGTATTTCTTTTTTTATGAAAATGCAATTACCAATCAATGGATGTTTAGTCGGAAATGCAATAACACAAAGCTGAGGCTAGCATCAAAGTTGAATGCGCTGCAAATCAATTGTATAAATCGATATGATTACGAGTTCAGAGAGTGCCTTCCACAATAGCTGTCCGAGTCATTTAGGGAATCAAAGTTAATGAAACGAGCTAATTGCAAATGTTATTGTCAAATTCAATAACATTTGGGTCGACATATGCCCTCCACGCTCAAATTGTAGAGCATGCGAACAAATCAATCGATAGCTTATAATGTTTTTATAACACTTTTTATTAAGTGCATTCAAATGGCCATGATTTAGCTTGTTTGCCCACATTTGTCGAGCATTAAATTGGTTTTGCATTACGCGTTTTCCAGTTTAGTTTAGTGGCAGGAATGCCAAACAGAGAATCCGCCCTCAATCAACGCATGTCGCAGGCCTCTGGATGTCATTTGCATAATTGCCACAAACCTGGCCAAATTAACCGCATTTATCAAATTGCAATCGTGCAACATGAAGAAAAAGTTGCAGGCTACCAACGAGCAGCGACCTCCTTATGGCTCCGTGCCCCATTCCCCATGCCCCATGCCCTCGAACCCTCGCCAACTGTTTTCTCAAGTTTTTGCCGAGTGCAATGCAAGTGCACAACTATTTTCGTATTTTGCACTTCCGCTATAAATTCCGGAATTTATGGTGCGTATCACTTGCCCGAATGTTTTACATGCGATTTCAGGCTCACACCAGAAAACAACTGCAACAACGGAAAGAAACCCTCAAAACAGTTGCGCAACTTCAGAAGCACCCTAACACCTAGCGAGGGCTGTCCAAGGAGTACTTGAACCGGACGAAAAAAAAGAATGATCAGAAAATATCAACCTGCGTTAGCCTTGCTAAAATAAAATATATTGTCTTTTGATATCTGGAATTGAAATCTTCCTTATGCGTTCTTGTAAAATCAGCAGACAATTTAAAATCCGAAAATTGTAAAATTTCCAATATGAGGAATTCAATGTGATATCAGCATATCTTGAAACTACTGAAAAGCTCTACAACTCACAATGAAAGTGAAAAAACTAAAAGTTTTATAAATATCTTAAAGCAGAAAATGGTGTCTGCTGATATCTGAGAATAAAATATTTCTGCTGAAAAGCTTTAAAAGTCACAATGAAAATTATGATCATTTCCAAAAATTCGATTCTGTTAAAACTGTTGAAAATATCTTAAAATTAGTAAAAGGCTTTACTAATCGCAACACGAATAAAGAAACTAAATGTCGACTATAATAAATATCTTAAATAAGAAAATTATGTCCCTGATATCTGAGAACAAATTATTCTTATTAAAAACTGTAGTAACATCATCAAAAGTTTGAAATAAAAATGAAGTAACTAAATGTTGAATTTCATAAATCCGAGAATAAAATCTGCTCAAGCAACGTCTTAAAAGTTATTTCAAACATTTAAGAATATTCGCTGGCATCGAGTTGAGATGTAGTGTGAAAAACTAACTTTTTGCGCTGCTGAAAAACCTGTGCGACTTACAGCTGACGTGCAACTACGGGAATCTGCCACATAATGCTGTGTACTGTTGCATTAAAAAAGAAAAGAACGCGCAAGATGTCGGCGTGTGTTAACTTGATTTAATGAGGTTTACGCAGTTGTCGCAGAATCCCCTGATATCCTGTTCACATTGTAGTTCGGACAGCCTAAGCCTCAGTTGCAGTTGCAGTTGCAGTTGCATTGTCTCTGCTTCGCTGCTCAATCCGAAGCCGTATTGCGATTCTAATTCACATGTTTGCGCTGGCTCAAGTTTCGCCAGTCGTTGTCGTTGTCGTTGTCGCGGTCGTTGCTGTGCTCTACCTGCATCCTTCATTCGTTATCCTTCAGGTGGCCCCATTGCTCATGCAGCTTGTTGCAAAATTGTTGCAAGTTGTGCCGTGGCAACGTGGTCAACGCGGACACAATGACGCAGCGGCATTTCGCTTTGGCTGTAATTGTTCAATGACCGCAGTCTTGTGGCAGCCAGAAGCAAAGTTTTCGTGCCACGGCTCTGATTTCGTCGAGTTGGTTGGCTGCCTGCAATGCACCAGAGACTTTTGCGGCGTCTCCACAACCAGACGCAGAACTTTCAACGCCCAAACTCGCCCAGCCCAAGAAATGACCGCCACGTTGTGAATCGCAGTTAAACATTTAAGCAAAAGTCGCCATTAAATCACAACTACAAGATGCCCCCAACACCTGAGAAGAACACGCTGCAATAGCATCATTATTTATTCCAAATGATGCACTTACAAGATGCTTACAATTTATCCAAATATGCCAACTCAGACAACTCAGACTCTTATTGTGGCGAGGCGAGTGCAGGAAGCGGGCAATGCATCGATAACAACTAAACGGAACTCCATAAAACGGAACCGAGTCCGGAAGGGGGCCAACGGGCAGCAATTCAGTTGGCGAACCGAAAGCATTTGCATTTGAATTATATAAAAAATGAATTGCCATTGCCATTGCCATTGCCATTTGCTTCTCAACCTTCGCCATCGCCATCGCAATCGCAATCGCAATCTTGCCTGCTGCAATCGACTTAAGTGGCCCGCAAGGCTGGACTGCCATCAATTGCATTTTATTTATGCACCGCAGAGGCAGAGGAGAGCAGACGATTTGCTGGCTGGCGCTTTAAAGTGATTTTAAAGCAGCCTCCTCCGAAATTAGCAGAAGGCTCTGATAAATGGCCAGCAGTCCGCGAGCCCAATATTCAAATTGCACAGCGCACAAAAAAGCGAAGCAAAAATAAACAAAATTAACGACGCTTTGTTCCTGCTGCCGTTGCTTGTTGCTGGGCCATAGGCCATTGCCGTTTTTGATCATTAGAAGTGACAGAGCCGCAAAGCCCCTGCCCCGCTCTCCTCCCCTTCGGTCCCCTCTATGGACAGCACAGCAGAGCCCATTGTCCATGTGCCGTGTCTCCCGTTGGTCATTTGTCGTGCCTCAGTTTTTGGCCTCAGTTCAATTTTCTGGTCATGCACATGGCAGCCGCTGCAACACCGCCGATTTTGTTCATTAGGCACGCACACACACACACACACAACCCACAACCCACCGGGAGAACCTTCGATTGTTCGACGAGACTGCCCCAAAATGTCGGTTCCATCCTGCTGCTGCTGTTGCTTCTGTAGAGGCCGCAATGTAATCAACGAAATCGCTGGAATCGGCTGAAATCGTGGCGTGTACGCTGCATTTATCGGCGTTTTTGTCTAGGGCCCAACTGCAACAGCAGCAACAGCAGCAGCGGCAGCAACAACATGGCAGCAACAATGGACAAACAACGCGAATAATCGCCAAGGGGCAAAAAATCATGGCTGCTGCAGCCATTAACGGCAAATCCGGCAACGCTTTTAATTGCGCATACGAAAGGCAACACAGCATGGAAAATGAGTTGTGCGAGAATCGCCCAAACTCGTTAGACAATTGCATGCAACAAGACCCGACTAGACTCGCCTCCCCCCTTGCGACGGCACAATGAAATGATACTCTTAAATTTTAAACGCTGTCTTAGCGCTAACCCTGTCGAGATAAAGTTGTTAAACAAAATGTGGCAATATTTCAGTCAATAAAGATCGATTAATAAACCAAGAGCATAACCTCAGATCTACTGTGGCAGCCACAAGCGAAGCAACAACACCAACAACAACAACCAGCACAAAAACAACATCAACACCTACAGACATGAAGAGCAGCCAAAGCGTCAACAAGTAAAACTAATCTGACAGCAAAACAAATAATGGTGATTTTTATATGAACCCGGAGAACCCAGAGAAAGTTCAGAGACGTGGAGGAGCGAGACGAAGAGGGGGGCGGACAAGAAGACTAATGGTGATGTTAAACAAAACGGAGCAAGCGATTGGTAAAAGGAATGGCAAGGCCATTGCGAAGTGGCGCCAGAACGGGGTTAGTAAGTCAGTTTAGGTTAGATGAGGTTAAGTTGGACGAGACGGGACGACACGCTAATCAAAATGTGTTTGTTTATTAAACAAAATTATTAAATCAGGCGAAACACGAATTGAGCAAAGCCAAAGAAGGGGATTTGGCCAATTAAGAGTCGGGTCCTGTTAACAATGCCTGCTTGCTTGCTCTCTGGTTAACCTTTTCTCACATGGAGGACAAGGCGACCTCAAAGAACACACACACACCGTGTGTGTGTGTTGTTGTTCGCTGTAAGTTGTGTGTACCCAGAACGCGTCGAGTGGCTAAACGCAATGGAAAACGTAATGCAATGCGACAAGCGAAGGAAACGTGCAAGAATGCGACTTGAAATACCCTGTAAGGTAAACCAAGGCAAGTAGGTTGCCACACACCAATATACCTCATCTTCTATAGCTCCTCTCACAGGATATGCAGCAAAAACAAAAGTCGCAGAATGAAGGACTCGTCGTGTGCCTATTTCTAATTTATGCACTGACGCTGGACTTGTTATGCTATGTTAACAGTGGCTGCCACTCGAGTGCGGCAAGGGGCAGTAACGACAACGGCAAACAATTAGAAAGTCTCGCATGTTGCATGCAAAGCTTGCTGCAAGCTTGTGGCAGGCGGCAGGCGGCAGGTAGCAGGTGCTCGAGTGCAACTGGCGAAAGAAAAAAAACAAAATTAAAACAGCAACAAATTTGTTGCATACTTCGCGGCAACGCGCTTCGAGTGCCCCAACGCCTTCTTGCCCCAGGCTACTCGCGCCATGACTGCGGCAAATTAACACAACATCTTGAGAGCGTGTGTGTGCGAATGGGGGGGAGGAGAGCGGAGGGGGAAGTGTGTGCGACATGCGGTTGATTCTGTGCTTAAGCCTGCGCTGTTAATTTTTAATAAATTGTCGCTGCAAATTGCCCTCGAGGCCATTTATAAAAGCCGTCACAATTTTTTGTTTAGCCAACTAAAATCGGCTTAAATTGCATTGTTTATCGCATTAGCTGCCCATTTTTCAGCTTACTCATATGAGCTGTGTGGATAATTTAGGCCGCCTCCAGTAATTGGTTTATAAGTCTATGAGAATATGAGAAGATCTCTCTCATACAAATATAATATTTTAACGTCTTGGATTTTAAATTAAGAACTCAGATTGGAATGGAACAAATATATACTAAAACAAATTAATTTGTATTGAAATTCAAAACCATTACTAACTTCCACTAATAAAAAGAAAAACAATAAGCAAAATATTCGATTCTCAGAAAAATTACATAGTTTTTGACAACGGATTGTCTTTTGTTGTATTGTTAAGTAGTAAAAGAAAATTACCAGAAATGCTAGAAAAAGTCCAGACAAACTTGGAATAACAAATTGTGTTTGAATCAACAATATTGTGTTCTCAAGGAAGAGCCAAAAGAAGCAGCAGCTCTTCAAGGTGATAGCCACGCATGGAACAGTAAAACGACGTGTTGCCAACAATTTGCATACGGCAAATAAACGCACAACCAATATCAACTCTCACACACACTCAAAGAGGGAGCAGAGTCCCCCTTCCGCACCAGCAGACTTGCACGACACAAATAAACTGATAAACTGATTGCAGCCACAGTGGGCGGGAAAGCGAGAAAGCGAGGCATTCGAGCGACACAGAAACAGTAGCGAAATTTATAACCAAAAAGGGAATTACAAAATCGCATATAAATTTATGTAAGCGAGTGTGAGTGTGTGTGTGTGTGTGCAACAACAACAACACCAACAATGGCGACAACGAGATGCGTCGATAAAACAGATTTCGGTATCAGCAGCGACAGCAGCAACGACATCGATGCGATGCGATGCGATGCGAGGCGCTTGAAATGAAGTGCCAATACTATAGAGTATTCTGCATGTGTGTGTGTGAGTGGAGGGGAGTGGGGAGTGGGTTGATTGCGGTTGTGATTCTCGCTGAAAATCTATTCACCCATAATTTACTCGCTTTTTAAATTTTGCCAGTGCCATCACACACACACACTCGCATATGCCACACACGCACACCAATCAGAAAGTGGCGGGTATGCTCGACTGCCAGCTACCCGCTTCGCATTTGTAAAAAATTATAAGCAATTTCTGTAAGAATATTCTATGGAACACAACAATACATGTGTGTTCCAATTCAATTATGATTAAATTAAGTTATAAACAAAATGTACACAAAAAATAAGTTCTTAAAGAATTTTGTACAACAACCTTGAGTTTTGTGATAAACCAAAATAAAGAAGGTGATATTACATGCACTGTACTGCCTTTCAGTTTTTGGGTAGCGGGTATAAATATCAATTTCAGTGAAAATGCAAATTCAAAATTGAAAGAACTGTGTGGTGAGACGGCTGTAAAATGGTATGTGGGGCTTGTCTGGGGGATTGGAGCTGTTGCTGTTGCTTTTGCTGCTGCTGCTGCGGATGGAAAACTGTTTATGGCTGCCGCCTCGACGCGCAGCTAGCAGATTGTTTCCGCAGCTGTAGACTTTTGGCAGGCACACACACTCGCACACTCGCACACTCGCACACTCGCACACACGCACACAAACACAGAGAGCAATGACTCGGAAGTAAGTGCGAGAGGAACTTGTACGCTTTTGCTACTCCCACTAGTCCTACTTTTATCCACTTTTTCTATCTCTTTTTCGTTTGCCATCTCGCTCTGTCATTTTCACAGCTCAGCAGCTGCAGAGTCTTCGCCTCTCTCTCTCTCTCTCTCGTGTATCTATTGCTCTCTCTCTCTCTCGCTCCGACTGCGTCGAAAGTCGAAGTGTTAATTTACGAAATTGCTGGAGATTTCATTGAGTTAAGAAGTTCGCAGCCAAGTTGTGTGTTGCTGCTGCTGCTTCTTCTTGCTGCTGCTGCCCTTCTTCCTCTTCGCCCACTTCTCATCCACTTATTTATGCATGTAAATGTTCACATCTCTGCCCCAACACACACACACACACACACACACTTGGCTACACAACACGTTCTACTTCCAGCTCTAAATATTCTTTGGCTCCGACTCACGGCAGTTTTATTTTTAACTCGTATTTAACTCATGGCCAAGCCAGGGCTGCAAACGCTACCCCAACAACAACAGCCCCTCGCCCCTCCGCCTCCCCCTCCTCACCATGCACTGTTTATAGTGTCTGCTGTTGGTGCTATCAGAGCGCTTCGATCTTGGTAAATGGAAATTTACACGTTAACACTTTTGGCCGCTTGTAAGTGATTTGGTTTTAATTCGCTTGATGGCGTCTGTTGGCTTCCAGCTGCAGCTATCCACCCGACTCTGCTGCCCTCCCCCCTTCCCTCCCCCTTACCCCTGGTCTCGCCCCTTGGACAGTCTCTGACTACATATAACTATGCCAAAACGTTTGCGGCCGCACGGCAACAACAACATCAACTGCTGCCCAGTTGCCTCGTCCTTTGGGGGCAACACATATACATACTCGTATATATGTATGTGAGGCATGTGGCATGTGGCATGGTGTGTGCCGTGTTGCAAACTCGTAGGCGTGCCGCACACAGTCTTTAGTCTATGTTAATTTTTGGTTGTGCTCATGTTTCTTGCTTTCCTCCCTCTCTCCGACTCACTCTCAGCTGTTGCAACTTGCCACTTGCTGCATGTTGCTCGTTACTTGTTATACCCGCAACCAAAATAGTTAAACGGGTATTATGACTTTTGATAAACTTAAATCTATTTACTGTTTAAATACTTCATGATATTCTTATGATGCTTCATATATGTCAGGGACTATTATAGTAATGCTAATTTATTTAAGAAATCGAAAATATGTATATTGGTCTTTTAATAATAACTTAAATGTAATACTCAATTTTACTAGACCCCTAAATTAAACCCTAAACTCAATATGTTCTTTACCCGCAATATTAAATTTAAATTAAATTTACATACAAAGATTTGATGTATTAAATGCCTACGATGATGTAAAATATTTCAGTATTCAAATTGGGTATTCATATTGTTAATTAATTCATATTTTAAATATATGCAGTTATATATTTAAGAAATAAAAGATAAAAGAATAATGGTATAACTTTTTATAATTACTTAAATTGAATACTCGTTTTAATTAGGCTAGAATTCCGATTAGGTTTATAATTCTTTTAATAAACTGAATTCATTTTTAAAAAGTTAACGGGTGTATGCGAGCGGACACATGCTGCAGATACATAAATAGCTCAGCTGTTGGAGCTGTCCTCGTTTATGATGCAGTGGAATAAAAGAAATGTGTGTAGATAACAACTCAACAGCTTGGACAGCTTGGTCAAGCACACATTCCAATGCGTGCCCGCTCTCGCCTTTTCTCTCCCTCTCGCCTTTCGCAAGCTGCTTATAAACAGGCTGCACATTTGTAATTCACATGAGGTGAGGCAACGTCTAATGCTCTGTGGCCACAGCCAGCTGCAAGTGAGATTCTGTCGAAGGGAAATTTGCATACGGCCGGTGGAGGCCAAAAGAAAAGTGTCGTGCAAAAGCTCTAAAGGTACAAGACATTTCTTCGCGACCAGTTTTAAGATTAGCGCCTTTCCAAGTTTATTGAGTTGTGGCTCGTCACAGCGAAAAAAGACTTTTTGTGGCTTTCGCTTATCTAGAACGGACCTTTGTTTGTTTTCTTCGTCGACGACGCTGTCGTTGTCGTTGTCGTTGTGTTTGTGTTTTGTGTTTGTTTTCACAGCATAAGGCGACAATCATAGGGACATCACAGGACATTTCAGGACCCATCGAGGCGAGGAGAGGGGGGCGTTTAACTAAATCAAATCGATATCGAATTTAGTTGTCAGCGCAGAAGTTTTTTCAGTATGTCAAATTGTAAGTGATGCCAAAGCACCAAAGGGAGTCAAAGGCCAGAGGGGCGAGGAAATGGAATGGAAAGGGAAAGGGAAAGGGAATGGAAAAGAGAATGTGGCGTCTTGCGGGTTCTTTGGTTTCAATTTCGTCTGAACTTGCGGCCCCCGTTGAAATGTGAAATGTGAAACAGAAGCAAAAGCAAAGAGGAAAAGGAAAACTTGTCTCTCTTGTTTTTGGCAGATCTTCAACGCCTCAACCCGAGGTTGCGTGTCGACTTGACTTTTCCCCTCCCCGCCTTTTTATCCTCTTTCTCTGTCTGTCTGTGCGTGCGACCGCATGGCAAAAAGCCACAGGTTATGAGTTTTTCATTACGTTCTCGCATTGCAGCCAAGGCGAGCAGCACGCAACGTGAGTGAGAAAGAGACAAAGATTATTACGTTTATGCGACTTTTGTGAAGTTCGTCGTTGGTTTGGCAAGGCACCAGCAAGAAATTGTATCAGAGACACAGGCATAATTTAATAAACATTTAGACTTAATAAATAGGCACCATCCAATGTACATTATTATTTATTTGATATGCCCACAATAATATCGAGTCACGCACATTCATTTTCCAACTGTTATCATTTAATAAGTTAAATCATAAAATATAAAACTCACTCAATGCATTTCCAATTGGAAGTCTCTCTTTCTCTCTTTTTGGTGCGCATCACGAACTTCCACTAAAAAATTTTGCGTCAGCGCAACCTCCGCACTGGAAAGATCGCCTGAGTTCATAACGCACTTTGCAATATTAGAGTTTGTATAATTATCACTTTATTTAAATTAAATTAAATTACAATTACTAACTGCGCATTAGTATACCGCACAAACATATTTAACTTTCGTGTTATTTAATTACATTACTTCCATTACATAAATTAATCAAGGCGCGTTTCATTCCGAATGTTTTCACGACGTGTGGCTGCATGGCACTGCCACTGCATTTATTTGTTTAGTATGTTTCGGTATATTGAAGTCACAATAGAAGATCTTAGGTGTGCACGTAATTGTGATAATTTTTGTCACTAAATAATGTGTACACATTGGCAAAGATGCACAAGATGAAAAGCTGCGGCAGTAAGTAATTTTTGTTGCGCTGATCGGGAGAATTTAAGTACTAAATTAAACGCGTGTGAACAACGCCGCGGCGTGTGATAAATAAAATTAATTAATTGAAGTCCACAAATTTTGTTAAGTGATTTGAATAACAAAAGCCTTTCTACCTTCACGTTCTCGCTCCGTTTGGTGTCTCTCAAAATGAGGAGCCACAATTTCTTAAAGCGCAGTTGTTTTTTTTTATGTGTATGCAAACGTTGCGAAATATTAAAATGCTAATATATTTAATGAAGCAGTTAAAGCAATAAAGGAAATGTAGCAACAATACGTAAACACAAATAAATGAATGCATGTACTGTGGAATAATAGCGAACATGCGAGATAGCGGAATCCGCGAACAAACGGAATTAAGAAGCAACAAACTCATCAGCGGAAAGAGGAGAGAAAATGCAATTGAGCGGATCGAGAGCGCGCAGTGTGTTGTCCCACTCTCTCATATTGAAGTTAAGCGCATTTGAGTTTCGCCTGTGGAAAGCAAGTTATGAAGACACACATTCATACATATGTACATATGCACAAGTATAAGTATGCATGTTAATAGACAACTGATAACGTGAGCGAAAAGAGAATTGACGTAAGGAGACGCAACAAACACAACAACGACAATGACAACGAAATGCCGGGAACACAAAACTAAACACGCATCTGGTATGTAAACGTTTTCTGTTTTCATGTTCGTTTTTGGGACGGGGCGTCGAGCAAAAAGTTTATCTTGCTGCTGCAAAAGCCACACGCACACATACATACGTATGCGAACGCTTGTGTGTGTGAGGGGACATTTGGGACATTTATTTGGGGAATATTTGTAATTAAGTACTTGGCATATTTATTCGTTTTTCGGCATAGGTGGCAAATTGTGCTGGCAAAATCCCTCTCGCGCAATGTCGTTTATTTGTTGGCCGGCAGAAATAATTTGTGGTGTTGCGAATTTACCGTTACCGTTACCGTTACCATTACCGTTGGCAAATCAACTATTGTAATTGAAATTCCAGCAACATTTTTTGGACTGGTAATTGGATTTTAATGTGGGCCAAATTGTTGCTTGGGGCATGGACACAAAAAAGAAACAGATACAGACACATTTACAGGTATGTGTGTGTGATGGGCTAATGGCCTTAAAAGCTGCTTCACGTTGATTGCAGCAAATGCCGCAATTTAGCTTTTGGCCAAAGTCATTAAGTTTGATGCCAAATCCGCTCCGTTTTCCAGCTGGGCATGTCAACTAGGCAGCTTCTTCCCTTAGTCACTCAGTGATTCAGTTATTCATTCGTTCAGTCAGTCAGTCAGTCAGTCAGTCAGTCAGTGAGTCAGGCAGCCAAAAGCGGATGCATTACAAAGGACATCAAGTCGGGATATTGAGTTTTGTGCGCGCAACAAAGAAAAGCGCATACAAAGCCGGGCGCAAAATAAATGCTTCTTTGTTGGATTGCGAGCAGCGGCCGAGGATGCAACTTTCCCCTCCAGAGACGCCCGAGACGCAACGAGGCAACGCAAAAAAATTGAATTACATGCAAGCCAGCGGCTGCTGCTTCCACGTTCCGTTCCCGTTCCCGTGCCCGGGATCCCTCAAGTTACCGCAGCCTCAAAACTACTCTGATTGCGTGTAGAGGGCGCGTGGGCGTGGCCTGCTGCGGATATGATAAAGCAGGCGGCATAAAAATAAGTACAAAAGCAACAACGAACAGTCAGCAAAGTAAAATGCGCTTCTCTCTCTCGCTGCCTTCTTTTTTTGTAGCTTCATAAAAAATTTCCCAAGCGGAAATGCAATTTAATTAAAAATGTCCTGCTGCTGGCTGCTGGCCCTCTTTCTCCCTCTCACTCTATATCCTTCTCTTGTACTTGCTCTTGTCCTTGCAAACTGAAGTCGCGTCTCGTGCAACGCAGTTGTAGGCAAACATGATGAATCTGTTCCACAGATTTCCCGCTGGACAACCAGCAGTCCACTCTTCTCTCGTTCCCTCTCACTCTCTGTGTGTAAAAAACAAAATCGTTTAAGATTAAAAACTCGCGATAAACAGCTGAAATGCAGCAAAATTGAATGGGCAGACCCCTAAAATGAAGCCACGCTGATATTCCCCAGTTCTGAGCGCTAATCCTAACTGCATTGGAGTAAATTACCATACTCAATTACCGCTATATGTATATGCTCATCTTGCCACCCATTCAAAATCAAATCCCCAGCGAATCTCCGATTCGCTCTGCAAAACCAAATTATTACGACCCAGCCCAGGTTGCCCAGCCATGCACAATGGATGAATAACTTGCCTTACGCTACGACTATACGTATTCCTATTCCTATTCGCATTCGCATCTGGGGCCAAGCGGCTAAGTGAATTGCATAATAAGCCGAGTTCACCAATTAGCAAACCCACAAAGCGGACTCATTGTGAGTTCAAGCATTCGAAACATGAATACATCTGGAGCTAAACAGGATAATTGTGGGGGTTTGGGATAAATAAGTTAAACAAATTTCATGTATTTAAAAAGTAATTACTTATACTGACTCAATGGAACACATTAATAGACTTTAACTACACAAAATAAATTGCTGGATATTTTATTATTATTATTTATTTATTTATCTGGAACTGGACTGAAAAATTGTAGGGATTTAAGAAAGCTTATAATATTAGTCAGTTCATTTTCAAGTACTTATTTTGCTTCAGAAAAACTTGAAAGTTTTAAAAAAGTAATTTCGTTAAAGAACTGAATGAGGATATTTATTATCCACTTAAATAAATAAACTAACCAAATTTCATATATTTATTCGGTAAAAGCTCGAGCATTCAAAACAGAGTGTGTCTGTAACTACATTGAAGTCGTTTTGATACTTAGAATAAAAATGTAACCAAATAATAAACTTGAACTATACATTTTAGAGATGTGCTCTAGCAATAAATATTTATATCTTCACCATATTCCATTATTTATTTGACTAACAGAAATCATTTCTTAAATCTCTTTCGAATCCGAAAATTAATTAACATAAACTATTCACATTTGATGCGATTTGTTTAGAATTATTTGTTGCGAAAAGTAAGATTTTTAACATGACGTCAAGCAAAGTCGTTAAAGTGTTGCAAAAGTTTTTATTTATTTTATGTGGTGTTTTGGCATTTGTTGTCGACTTCGTTATTATGTGTTTTGTACTGCCATTCGCATTATATCGATGGCAGGACAAACCAAAGCAACAAATGTTTTGCAATAATTCAAAATTAGCATTCTGATTGCTGCGGCACCTGTTGCGCTTTGTTGTTTGTTGCTGTTGGTTGGTGTCCTTGTAAATTTGCTTGTTTACATGAACATTTTACACGCAAACAGCCAAACAAATTTTTGTAATGTGTTCAATTTGCCTTTGTTATTGCAGCTATTGTCAATATATCAACAATAACAACAGCAACAACAACAACAACATCTGAGTTGTGGGGGCTCGTAAAGACCACGCCTACTTGCACAGCGGCTGCAAAAACTGTTGCCAGTTTGTGTATCTCTTCTTTTGGTCAGCTGCTGTCGCATGTCCTGCCAATTTAATTATGCCATTACTTGAGGTCAAGCAGCAGTTGCCAGCAGGCTCAGCAACCACAACAGTCTCCCCCTGCCCTCTATTTGTTATTTGCGCAGTTTTCATGATTGTTAATCGAATTAGGCCCCACGAAGGATAAGGCAAGCGATGCTCGCCTCAAACTAGACTCGATGCCAGGGCATTAATTCAATTTAGGCAGCCATTTGAGAGCCTTTTTCCGCGCACATCTCTCTCTCTTTATCTCTCTGTGTGTGTATGTGTGTGTGTGTGTGTGTGTGTGTGTGTGTGTTGGCCATGAAAACCGCTCCGGCATATGCTGCTCATTATGCACTTGGTCCTTTGAATGGCGTACGTTCAAGCCGACTGGATATCGACTCCTTCGCTTCGTTTCGCACTTTCGTTAATCACTGAAAAACAACAGCAACGAGTAGGGCTAAGAGATGAGCGAGATAAAAGGCAACTTGCAGCAGCAGCGCTGTTGCATCAGTTTATTGAACTTAATTGCATGCAATAAGCCGCACGAGAAACGCAATGAAATGAAGTCGAAGCGTGTCCGTTGATTGCCCAGCAAGTGGCAACAACAGCGTGGCAAGAGTTGCATATTCGATTACGGATCGCATTCAAAGGCCACTTTTTACGTGACTTTCGTTGCGCTGCCAGCCTCAAATTGAATTACCACCCATTGCAATCAGTTTTGATATGCATTAATAGTATATTTAATAATGCTCTCCCTCTCCCTCGTCGCGTTCCTCTCGTTCTTCTCAGCTCTTCATTTGTCGCGCTGCTTTGCTTTTGTGTCATTGCACCGTTTCCGTTTCCGCTCTTTTGCCATTGTTCGCCATTGTGAAGGCGTCGCATATTAACTCCGGCTACGTGCCACGTGCCACGTGCCACCAATTTAATTTGCAATTTATTTTCTATATGTATATGTATTTGATATGCACTCGCATTGAGTTCCCCAATATATTATCGTATTAAACATTCGCATTCACATTCGAATTGTAACTGAAATGCATTTGGTATAGAATTTAATCAACTGCACGTCCTCCAGAACATGCCACGTTCTGCTGTGCTGCTGCGGCAACCAAATTATGCGCTATTTTTGCTGGATTATTAAATTAAAGTTTTCGCTGTCGAGCTGCAAATTTCATTTCGGCGTTTAATTGCATTAAAAATGCGCTTAGTCTGTCAGAGCACCAAAAGCGAATTCAATATGAATGTACTATACTATAAAGTATATTCGTAATTGGGCAACGAATAGAAAGCAAATTTCGTTTGGCGCTCATCAGGCAATTTAAAAAGGCCGCCAACATATCAAGCGACTGATCAATGCCCCCAATGGTTTAATAGGTAAGTTAATTGGCTGTCGCAATGTGGCGGAACAATAGAGCGAACTATTTGCCATAATTCTGGCATGTCCGTCAATTTATACATAGTATGAGCTGCCAACTGTCCAAAGGAAATGAGCCGATGACCAAAAGGACCTGTTCAGAGTACGCGATAGATGGTTGAGGCATGTGCAAGCCATAAACTGCAACCTGCAACCTGTAAACTGCAAACTGCAAACTTGAATGCAATTTCCGTAATATGTGCCGCACGGTGGCAATGGAAGCAGCGGGGCATGAATTTAATTACCAAACTCAAACGACGAAAGACGCTGTCTGCCTCACTCTCGCTCTTGCTGTCTTCGTCTGTCTCAGTCTTAGTCTCAGTGTCATGTTCGTGTTGTTGTCACTCTTGCTGCAATGTTAATCAACTTCATTACCACAAATTGCTATTAGCATATGTTAGTGTGCCGCCGCAGACGTAGCAGCAACATCAACGTGGCACGCAAGCCAGCGCCATCATCATCAGCAATTGAAGAAGAGAGAAGGAACAGGAAGGAGAACACATAAATGCACTCGGCTGTCAGTGCAGCCTGTGTTGAGTGGCAAACAAGATCAAATGATGCAATTATTAGGACGAAGAATCCTTGGGATCGAACTCGACCCCGCGCTAATATAATTAAAAAGCCATTAGCACAGATAGACAACGCTGGTTGGCCAGCCAACCTTGAGACTAATGCTATGGACAGAGAGAGAGGCAGAGGGGAACAAATGCTTTTCGGGGCTAGCTCAAGTCAGATTTGCTTTTTTATTTTGCAACGCCATTAAATGCGACCGACGGCAGCCGTCGCCATAAATTATAAGTCATTGGCTGGACGTGTCCAACGTCCTGTCCTGGTTCTGTCGTGTCCAGTGGCTCAGACTGAGACTGGGGCGGCATTAATATCCCCAACATGACTATGACTTTGAGTGAATGCTTCAAATTAAAAAGAAATTTACCATTAACCACACCCATTTTGACTTGAGCTCAGCCCCCAAAAGGTTGGCTGTGTGGGAGGATTAAAGCGTTGCTGTTTGCAATGACAGCTCGGAAAAACGCTGGCTGGAAGCGAGGCTGGAAGGCAGCCACGCGGCGTATACGTAATGTATCAAAAGTTTGGCGCGTGTGTGCGCGCCGTGTTGTTGTGGGGCAAGCAGTTCTTGGCTTCGGCACAACATCATCGACGGCACAACAGCAGCAGCAGCAGCAGCAGCAGCAACAACAACAAAATGATTACAGCCAACTAATGACGCTGTCTAAAATGATTTATCTCGTTATGGCGTCGGACAGTCGGGAAGCCGCTCGTCTTGTAGTTGTTGTTGATGCTGTTGTTGCTGCAACAAAAGTCAACGTGAAAAAGAGCAACTTGTGCGGTGGCCATGGCCATAATTCAAACGTGTTCATGATGTATACGGCCGATTTAGTGCGTATCCCAAAAACCTTCATACTACAGAGTTGATGCACAGCGAGAAAATTAATCAATCTATAGAAATGAAAATCTTTTCGATCGAATTGATTTTCGTAATCTATATATAAAAAGTTTCCCTTAATTTTGAAATTATTCCATCCCAAATATCAATTTATCTTAAGAAATCAATTAAGTTTAAACATTTTTGAATTTGTAATTTTAGCAATTTACATTATTTGTATCAAGTATATTTTGAGCTTGAATTTAGAATGATTTCCGAAATACCAACACGACAAATCCTTCGTCCATCAATTCCAGTATAATTAGTATTGTTTCTCTTCTATCTATATTTATTGGTTTTTGTAATTAAACCCCATACATATTTTATTTATTTTTTTACCTTAATTTAAAAAATTAAAACAATTAAGAAACTATTTTGAAATGTAATTTAGAATTCTAGTCGAAGTACATCAACTACAACAAATTCTTAAAGTAAACTTTTTCGTAATTTTTTTTCTCTACAGCTTAGTGTATGTGTGGGGGGAGGGAAGGATGTAGAACTCGTCATTGTAGTCGAGGATTAGCGACAGAAATCTGAGCAACAACGGGAACAGCCGAGTTGCTTTTCAAAGTAGAAAACTATGCACGCACTAAGTACTCAACGGTTTAATGCCAGTCGAGCACTGTTTAATATGGTGTCCACACACACACACACACACACACACACACACACGCACATTTCCCACACACCCTTTTCCCTCGACTGGCAAAGCGTATTAACATGCTGACCAAATTGCCAAAATGTCATGCACCATTCACAAAATTGTGTGTACTCTTAAGCCAAGGTTCTGCTCACATTTGAGGGCCTTAAGATACTCATTATGCTGTTGGCCGAAAGAGCATATACGTTTCGACCAGGCAACGTCACATTTGGTGTATTTTGTTTTCTATATACACATGTACACACATACATATATCCATGCATATATTGTGGCAAATATGTACATATAAATGGCAGCAGCGTGCATAGATGCCATTTGAATGTGGATCCAGCTCGGACTGGAGCTGGAGCTGGAGACGCAGCTGTCTCTGCTAGTGGCAGTAGCATCTGTTACTAATGGATAGTAGCAGAAAACAAATGGACAGCGCACAGATTCACATCCAGGCGGGGAGCAGCGGGAGGGAGTCGGACAGGAATGGCAACGTCAACAGCTCGTGCAAACATCTTTGTAGATTTTATTTCTAAATCTCATTACCAAATGGTGTCCCTTTGGGTGCCGAGCAGCACACGTGATACGTGGAATGTCCGTGTGTGTGTGTGCGAGTAAGTAAATCGCACGCACACACACACACACACACACACACACACACACACACACACACGCAGACAGAGAGAGCTCTATAAATGCAATAAACTGTAAGTGCGTTACTCTGGGATGTGTGGGAGGAGCTGCTTTGTTATTTGGGCGGCTTTGCTGGCGAGGCGAGGATATGCTGGGACACGGACACTCGTCTCCCACTCGTTCTCATTGTGATGCTCATTCAATTCGAGGGATATCAGCTGTGGCAAATGTTTTTATAATCGCAGCAGCAGCAACAAGAGAAGAGTCCGTTTTCTCTGTACAATTTTATTTACTGAACCGAATGTTTGGGGGGAGTAGGGGAGGGGGATAAGGCCTCATAAACCACTTTGTTGGATGCGCTTTTAGTCTTTCGGCTCCACTTTTATATTTTGCGCTTCCAATTGAAATATTTTCACTTTAGTGCACCATTAAACTTCATGTCGAATGCCAGCAGCAACAAAACCATTTGAAAAACACACGACAAAAACTTAATCGCTCGTGTAATGACTGCATTCGACTTTTGTAATTAGCAACCCGCCGTCGTCGTCGTCGTCGTCGTCGTTGTCGTCGTCAGCGTCGCCTGCCCCTGCAAATAAATATTAATTTTCCGCTGCCCCTTTGCTTGCCACTTGCCCCAAGCTCTGTTCGACGCCCACATCGCAGCTGTAATGCATTTGACCTCCTCTCATTCGTCTCGTCTCGGCTTCCGTCTGAAATTTATGTGCAACGTACAACAAATTTTCACTTATTGCGAGTAGCAACAACAACAGAAATGTGTCGTGGCTGCCAGTCGAACCGTTGTCCCAACGCCCAATGCGGGTCTGCTGCTGCTGCTGCTCCTGATCCTGGTGCTTGTCCTTGTCTTGGTACTTTGCAGTTTGTTGTTTGTCCCGCTGCTGATGCTGCTCCCGCTTTCTCTCTCGCTCTTTGGGCTGCTGCTGCGTGACAAGAACCCGCGCGAATGCTATAAATTTTGTATTTAATTTTCAATTCGTTTTAGTTTTATTGCCCAGCAGAAGCAACAACAGCGGCAGCATCAGCGTCGAGAGCACCAGCAGAAGGAATTGTCGGAAAGTTCAAGACTTGGCTCGCTGACTGTTTGGTTGCATGGCTAGCTGGCCGCTTGCCAACTGCCCCGAGCTCCTCTCGAGCGTAGCTGCAACTTCCGGGTCCGGTATGGAGCGTGTGCCAGACGAAGCCAGGCCAGCGAACGAACGAGTTCCTTACGACTGCTGGCACTATCGCTTTTAATGGTGCACGTCCAATTTGATTACAAGTGTCATCTATTTGCACGCCGAACTAAATTCCCAGCGCTTCCAAAAAACAGATATCGCGCCGCCTAATGAAGTAATTTCAATTAGAGGCAACGCGTTTGCTCAAGGCGGCGTCTGTTTTTACCCCTGCCCTCGTTGCACGTCCAAATGAAGACGCGCTGTGGCGCTTGCGGCATGTTGAACCCACATCAAGTGGGCTGCCCCCCAGGCAGACATTAACAGCGTCAAGTGGCAAGTAGCAAATACCATGGGAATTTGTTGAACGGCTGTTTGGTTCCTTGTGCTAACTGTAGTAATTGGACTCTGTGATCTCACAACGCTTTTTGACCTATTGTAGGTATGCATGCATCATCATTGGCGATTTGCAAATTGTGGTTGCAACAAATTGCGTTGCGTGTGTGTCAGTTAAACAGTTGAATGCATTTATCTTATCGACTTCTTGGCCAGCAACAGCAACAGCAAAAGCCAACAGTGGAAATTTGCTTTTATCACGCAAGAGGCAACGTCGATGCTGCTGGTTGTGCAACAGTTGTAAAAGTTGTTGAAAAATATTTGTTGGTTTGAAAAATGAAATGCCAACGCAAAGATGAGCAAGAAAAACCCACAAAAAGAGAAAAACAACAAAAAACTGTCAAGCATTGCACACTGAAAACAAAACGGAAGCGACTTCATTAAAGATGAGCAAGTTGAGGAGCAGCAACCAGCCCAAAGATCGACTCTAGCAAATGGGGAAGGAATGGCAAAAGTTTACATGAAAGATTTAAGCAGCTTAGCGAGTCAAAGACGAGTCATTGGCGGCGGCCAGATAGCAGTCCTCGCCTGCTCCAGCCCCAGCTTCAACTCCTGCGACTCTGCTGGCGAGGTAAAAGTTTTCGGTCGCTAGCTTAAAAACGTTTCTCCAAAGTACTTGAGAACATATTTGCTATCAGTTGGCGTCCAGTTGCTGTTCTGGCTCGCTGTTTGTTTGTCTCTCTCGGTCTGACTATGCTGTCCTCTCAGTGTCTGTTGCTCTGTGCTTGTTTGTTGCTACTTTCGGCAAGTTTTCGCCCAGCAATTTTTCTGCCACGTCGTCGTCGTCTTCGTCGTCGTCGTCGACGTCGTGTCTTGCTATAATTTCCAGCTGCCGAAGTCGCAGTCGCTGTTGCTGGCGCTGCGTGTGGTTGGCAGCGCTGCCAAGTGTTGCATCCGTTTCCTGTTGATAGTCAGTGGCGTGTAAATAGAATCTGCTTCTACTTGAATTTATTTGCGGCACATCAGACGCCCCCCTTCCTGCTCTCCCCCTCTCCCCGGCTTCTTCGCCCTCCAGCACCCTCGGATCGTTCTCTGTTTAACAAAGTCAAACAATTTCATGCAATTAAAACCGTTTTTCATTAAAAATGCAAATTTCAAATGCAAAACGAACTCGAGTCACGTCAAGCATCAAGAATCGCACACACATACACACACACACACACAGAGAGACAAACATACCTCCTCACCCACACACACACACACACACACACACATATACTTATGCCCATTCCACGGAGGCAGCCATGTTGAGTGTTTGTTTTCATGCAACTTGGTTCGAGTTCTGGGCCAGGTACTTAACTTGATGTCACCAAACAAAAGCACTTTGTTTTAACATGTGCCCGACACTGCGACCCCTCACTCCCCTTACTCCCCCCTCTCTCGCTCTCTCTCCGCTAAGTCGCGACAGCATTGCAGCGTGCCTAAAAGCCGCTTGTCTTGTAAACAATCATAAAAAATAATAAAATGCCATAAAGTTGAAAATGTGCGACTGTTGAGAGCATCCGCAAAGGGGGACGTCTGCAGACCCAGAGAGGGCAGTGGGGGCTGAGACAAAGAGAATTGTGCCCTGGCCGCTTACATTTTTGAGCACACCCCACAACACAACACAATTCACTAGCTCCACACACATGTCGTAACTCCAAGCGCCAGATCATTGTCGTCCCACTGTCTGCTGTCTACTGTCTACTGTCTCCTGTCTGTTGAATGTTGGATGAAGCTCAAGCAGCAGAATGTTGCCTTTGTTTTGGCCATGCCCCCTGTCCAAACTGCAGCTGCAGCGGCACTTAGACCTTGTCGCGTCTGCCGCGCTTCCATTGTCACGCTCCCCATTGTTGTTGCTCCTAATGCGGCGTTCACTCTGCAGCTGTAGCTCAGTATGCAGCTTGAAGTTCGAAGACGATACAGTCTACGCTTTAAGCGGCTTTCGGTTTCAAAATTCGTAATTCCCTTGCAGCCTGGTCAAGTGGCAAGTATGAATACTTCCACAATGAGGTTTCCTGTCTCCAATCCAAACCTTCCATTGATCAGCTTCAGCTTCTGGGACTGTTCTACATGCCTGCCTATGTGGCTGAGTGTCTATTTCAAGGCTTCGGCTATTAAGTGGCTTTCAGAGTGGAAAAGCGTTTGCAAAGTGTGCTTTAAGCGTGTTTATAAAGTGGCTTATAAACTGACTGAGCAGACGAAACGTTGTGCATGTGTGAGTTTAATCTCTGCTTGCCATTTAGTCTGAGCACAAAAGCTTCCAAAATGTCTCCAACTTTTGGGTGAAAGGATTGAGAGTTTGTGGGGTGTGGGGTGTGGAATGTGCGGAAGGGGGAGGTAGATACTTGTTATTGGGTCTCGACGCGCTGGTTTGGTCCTGTTACCTGGCTGGCTGATGCTTTTGTTGGCACGCTTCATTGAGGCGCATTTAGGTGAGCTTATCAAGAGGCGCAAACTTTAATAACTTGCGCCTCGAAGTCATCGTCGTCGTCGTCGTCGTTGTCGTCGTTGTCGTCGTGGGTGGGTGGAGCGACTTAAAATCGATAGTGCTCTGTGAATTTAATTTTCAACTTGTCTGACATTTTGTAATTGAAAACACAGACATTGACACTTGACACAAAACAGCAGCAGTGGCATGAAGCATGTGGTATGCCGGCGCCCACCGACAACAGGCAACCGGCAAAGCTGCGTATGGCGCATTACTAATACGCAGTGTGTGACAACCACAAGAGACAATTTGGCAGCTGCCAAAGGGTTGGCTGTGTGTGTGTGTGTGTGTGTGGCGATTGCGACTACGAGAGGCAAGGGCAACAAACACATGGACATGGCATTCGGAATGAGATTGGAGGTTGGAAGCATGGTTGACGGGCGACGGGCGATGGCATAGGCGGCAAACCGGCAACCGGAAAGACTGCTGCCGCTGCAGTTAAAACATTTTGCAGCATCAGTTGGCAGAGTCCTGGCTGGCAAGTGTACGCACACACACTGAGAACACACACTCGCATTCACACATTCAATCCACAGGCATTGTGGCTGTCTCGAAAAACCAAAAATCGAGAGAATCGAGAAGCGAAGAGGCGGAAGGCGAGCCAGAAGCCGATGCCAGCCGCCGCCACTCGTTGCTCGCTGCTCGCTGCTCGAGTGGCCGCAGGGCAATTGGATATAATTTCTAATTACACGCTTGGACGGACTTTTTACTGTCAGCTTAGTTTACTGATGTCTCTATATTTTGCCTCGCCAGACTGTGTGTGCGTGTGTGTGTTTTGTGTGTAATTTGCTGCATGTAGTATAAGTGTAATTTGGCATTTTGATTTTTAATTGTTTGGCCACACAACCCGCTGGCATAGAAAAATAATTTCCCCAACTTGCATCCTTTAATTAAACCAGGCAGTCAGACAGTCGACAAAGACACATAAATACAATATAAAGGCGGCTAGATGGACAGACTGTCAGGCAGACGGACAGATAAATAGTTGGGGCGATTTGTAATTGCCGAAATTACAAAACTACACATGAAATTTGCATATTATTAAACTCGATTGTTGCTGCTGCTACTGCTACTGCTTCAGCTTCAGCTTCAGCTGCAATTGCTGTTGCTGTTGCTGTTGCTGTCAGTAGCCCGAAGAGCCAAGAGAAATATATCAAGTGACAGTCGTGTCTTCGTCTGCTGCCGTTGCATGCCATGTATGTTGCATGCTTTGTCCTTCTCCTCCTCGTCCTCCTCTTGGTGTATCCCGTGTCCTTCGTCTACGCCATAAATTGCTGCTGCAATTGCAATTGTCGCTGCTCTGCACTTTGGGAAGCTCGGCGATGTCAACACTTGAACACGCGCCAGCGACAGTCGAAAGGCAAAAAGCGCCCCGAAAATTATGCAACAGATTCTCTGAAATTTGGCGCACGAGCAACAACAGCGAGCAACGTTTGCAGCCAGCCAGTTTATTTTTGCGCAATTACAGAATGGGATGAGCTCAGAAAAAATGCAGAAAAAAGAAGAAAGCATGTTGCAAGCAGAGCGTCGAGCGTCGAGCTTCGGTGACAACGCCAGCTTCTGCTGCAGCTTCAACTGTCAACTGTCAGGGTTTTTTTTTTGTCATCGCTGCTGCTGCTGCTGCTGCTGTTGTTGTTGTTGTTGCTGTTTCACGCCATTATATTCGCAATATGATTATTATGCGAATGCAAAAGTGTTGACGTTGTCACGTTTGAGCTGCCAGCTTGTCAAGTGCGAACAGCGAACAGCGAAAATGGCATTGGCACAAGTGCTGCAAGTGTTGCAAGTGCGGCAAGAATCTGCTTTACTACCAACTAATTGGCTCATTTTTTGCTCCACTGGAATGTTGTATGTGCTGAAGTCGTCTCTGCCACTCTCTCTCTCTCACTCTCAATATACATATATACTTTTATTTGTATCTGTAGATATGTACAACGAGTGTTGGCAAAAAGTAGAAAGCACACAAACAGTCACAGGTCCCGTTACGGTCAGGCAGCGACAGCAGAGACGGCAGCATTTGATGGGACCCTCATCAAAAGCGATTTAAGTGCGAGTCCGGCAAAGTTTTTCCCTTCTCTGCTGCTGCCTCTTGGCAAATGTGCAAATAACAAATGATTTTGGATTTGCCATCACCCACTTGTAAATAAAAGTAGTCTCTCTCCGAATAGGCGTGTGTGTGTGTGTGTGTGTGTGTGTGTGTAATTATGTGTGGTATGTACCAGCATGTTTGCCTTTGTTTTTATGCCTGTCATGGCTGTTGTATGCCCTTTGGCCAAATCAAACGTAAGCCACAATTAAAACATAAAACAAGCAAGAAACAACGACCTGAGTTTGATCGGCTGTGAAATACGCGCTATTTATTCTAAGCGACAACACACATATGTGTACTTGTCCCAAGTATATATTATATGTTAGTTATTATTATAGTTTCTAATGTTGGCTAGTATAGGCTAAGCATAAATTTTTGAATTGTTATTTGACTTAAAAGAGATTGATTTGGGTTGAACTCTACTGCAAGAAAGCAGTATTTTATTTTCACATTTTTATTTTTGGAAGCAATTTAACACTCTTCAAATTGTTGTCTAAATAATTTGCAATTGTCGATTATTTCTACATTAGTTTTGCAGACCAAATGGTTAAGATTATTTTCATTTAATGTCAAGAATATTTAAAGGCTATAATAAATGGGATTTTTGCCTACCAGATTGGTAATACTTATGTAATTATAGTTAGTTTAGCAATATTTCAAAAAATAGATAATTGTAATTTGTATTTGCGTCTCGCTGTCTATTAACTATTACGATTGCCACTAAATTATAATACATTTCTGGCTTTCGGCCAGCGGGTATAACTACCAAGTGTTCTCTGTCTGTTTCTCTGTCTTCCGCACATCTGTGCGTGTGCTTGGATGTGTGTGGCAGTGTGAGTGCCTGAAACATACTAGGAGAATGCTTTACACACACATCAAACATTTTTTGCCAGGCTTTAGTTGCTGTTAAAGGCCCGGGGGTCATAATTAGCTCGAATTAGTTGCATCTGGGCCTGCGTTTGGCAGATGGGTCCAGCTCTCAGTTAGGGGCAATAACATAGGTTACAAAATAGGGGGCCGGGGAGGAAGTGCTATCGTTTGTCCAGCTCTCAGCAGCCACTCAGCCAAAGAGCATTTGCAAGAGCAATTCCCGGTTATTGTCTGGTGAGCTAGAGATTTTCAAGTAGTTATCTCAGAGCGCACTCAGACGAAACCACCAAACCCAGCTACGATTGCAGCTGAGTGCCTGAGCGAGAGGAGCGACGTGGAACGTTGACGTTGCCTTGTCATAAATCCGCGCACTAGCTGCTGAGGCTGTCAGTAATTAGCGCGCTCACTCAGAGAGCGACAGAATAGTCCTTTGCCTCCCTTCACTGTCTCCCTCATCAGCTCGGCCCCTGACAAAGCTAACGAGTCACTTGTAAGAAAGCCAACAGCCCGGCAATGGCACAGACTGGGACTGGGACAGACAGGCGTCTGCAATTAGTGAGCAGCACTCGGGCGGGCGCATTTAGTGGCCAACTGCTGCTGCTGCTGCTGCTGCTGCTGCTGCTGCTGTTGCTGCCACTGCAACAAAGTGGCTCCAGTGAGGCGCCGTCAAAGGAGATGATGAGAAGGCGCAGTACCATGACACCGTTGCAGCCAACAAACAGAGCATGCCATCGACTGGCTGACTGGCTCCTGAGGTGACTCATTGAGTGACTGACGGACTGTTTGTTTGACTGCTTGGCTGCTTGGCTGCTTGACTGCTTGACTGATGCATTCATATACATACATATCCACGCCACGGAATTGCTCTTGTGCACGTTCCGGCAACAACAAGAAGCACAAACATGCCGCCATTAGACTTGCCAAACCAATTGCTGCTGCATGGGATGCCAGCAGTCTGAGTTTGCATGTCAAAAGTCATCACCTTTATCGCTTTACAGCATCGCCCATTTCTTGGCCAGCCAGCGCCATTTAGTTGCATTAGCTGTGGCAATATTATGACTGCATCCAGACCCCAGAGAGGACTTGCAGACGAAGCCGAAGCCGAGGCAAGTGCCTGGATCTTGTCCTGCCAGCAGTAGTCCTGGCAGTCAAGTATATTGTAATTCATAATCCTGCGATTTAGTTGGCATAAGACACAACGCTTTACTTCTTGTTTTGTGGTTTGCCTTTGGCTTAAGTGGCGCCTTCGCTAGCTGCTCCGTCCACCAGCTGCAGCATCGTCTTCGCCTTCGTCCTTGGTTTGGTGTTCGTTTCTCGTTTCTCGTTTCTCGTTTTCGTCTTCGCTGTCGTCTTCATCTTCGACTTGGTTTCCCAGTCGAAAATTTTGACACTGATTGTGTTTGTACTCTGAAGCGGGCAGAGCGGAGAGTGAGGGGAGATTTTAAGCCGTTAAGCACTGAAAATATTTCCTCTGCCATGGGTATAGTTTGCAGTGCAAGTGGCTGAGCTTTGGGTCACAATTATGGGTTCTATGTGCCACTTGGAAGGCATATCAGTCCGGCCAGTCCGGTTAGCTAAGAAGCTTAGCGCAATTGAACAATAATGGGAGAGGGGGGAATAAAAGTGAAATGAAAATGCGACACTTGATTATATTTTCAAATAGGTTTTTGTCTCTTTAATTATATATGTATCTTCTTCATTTCCCATATATACTTTATTCATCTTTACATTCATCATATTCTTTTCTCGTTTTTGCTTAACTAACATGTACACATAACGCAAAACGATCTCGAGAAGCCACCACATTGATAGGCATAGTCCATATACAGTCACACATACATATATGTATCTTTATATATATATATATCTTCTCTATATATAGTCAATCAATAGTCATATTCCTTAATTGGGTATCTGTCGTATTTACAATAATTTACATAATTATTAAGCACATAAGTTATCAATACACCAGGTTTGCATTATTCCTGTGATTTCTCTGATTCTCTAAGGATATATATATATTCACTGTACAGCATTGTCCGACATCTGTTCATCGGATTTTGGTTTCCTCTTGACTTAACGTTTAGGTAGTTTAATTATTGTTCTCTCTGTCTCCACCCGTCGCTCTCGTCACTTTGCCTTTGCTTTTGCTTTTAAATTCATAGCCTTTGACATTGACTTGCATTGGTCGCTGCTTGGATATTTACACGCTTCCTGCTAACTTCCTGCTTCCTGCTGACTGATGCCTGCTAAATGATATACATATGTATCGAAGTCCTTCGTATAAATTCTTTAGAGTTATCTAAGCGCCATCCACATCCATATCTGGCCGCCGTATATATAAAAATAACTTTGCTCTGTGGCTAATTAACGATTCCCACTTTGTGGTAGCTAGACATTCGTCACGCCCAACTTGGCCAGATTTCCGAGCGTGATGGCATCCCCCGGCTGAAGTTGCAGTGCCGCCTTGTAGCTAGCTGCCGCATGACTGGTGCGTCCCAGAAGATGCAGAATGGCGCCCAGATTGGTGTGAGCATGGGCGTCGTCTGGGCGCAAATTGACAGCCTAGAAACGCACACAGAGAAATCGGTTAGTTAAAGTGCTGTGCTGATTGCAGTACTGTACAAGCTTTATGCTCACCTTGCGGTACCAAGTTTCCGCCTCAACTTTGCGATCGAGCAGCCGCAGCGAAGTTGCCGCTGCCACCACTAGAGCGTAGTCGGTGGGCGCCAATTCCGCTGCTCGCCGATGATAGACAACAGACTCGTGATGGCGCGATTGCAACGTCAGGAATTCAGCTAAGGGAGTGAACCAGTGTTTTCATTTGTCAAAACTACAGAGACGCCAAGTGGACTGTACTCACCATAGTGGTGATAGACGCTGGCCTGCTCCGGCGCCAGCTGCAGCGCACGCTTGAACCACATCTCCGCCTCAGCGGCGCGACTGCTCTGCAAAGGATAAGAGGATAGTTGAAAGACGCTCTCAACACGCCGCTCGGCTGCTCATACATTTCTGGCCAGCGTGATGCCGTAGGAGATATGTGCTGCCACCTGGTTGGGCTGCAGCTCGAGGGCAGCGCGATGATGCCGCTCCGCCTCGTCCCACTGCTGCAGACGTCCAAAGACATCGCCGATCCGCTGATAAAGCACTTCCCGCTGATGCAGCAGCGCCGGCAACGCAGACAACGCCTCCCGATAGACGGCCAAGCCCCGCTGCAGCTTACCCTGCTCCACGTAGAGTGCGCCCAGTTGCAGATAGGCCGAGCTTCTCGCCTGGTCATGAGCACTGCGATCGCGCACTGCGGCCCCGTCCAACGTGGAGCCCAGCTGCAGAATCTCGATGGCCTGCTGGCGTCGGCCCAGCGCAATGAATGATATGCCGAGGTTGAGATAGGCGACTGTTGGGTTGCAAACAGAAAAGTTAACTCTTTGTCTGTCCGTTGAGGGGTCTCTAGTGTGTTGCACACTCACCTGCTAGGCTGGGGCGAAACTTGATGGCACGCTGAAAGCACTCGACGGCCGCCTTGTAGTCCTGCTGATTCTGGTGCAGAATGCCCCTGCGAATGGAGCAATGGAAAAGCGAAAGTGTTGGCATTAATAGACTGCTGCTGCTGCTGAACTTGTCGCGCACTTCAATGTCTGCTTGAGATCTAATTAGAGCGCCCAGCAGGGGAAGGTGGCACTTGGCCACTTGTCGGCGCCTAGAAAACTGTCAAGTATCCTGACTGAAAATGAAAGCAGCAAATGCCGCGAAGAAGGTGTAGAGTAGTGCGAAATGACTGCCTGGGATTTATGTAATTAGTTTGGCCAAACACAGTTAAGTGCAGTTGCTGGGCTTTATTAAAGCTTAAAGCTGCCACAACTAGTTGCTGGCACACTCAAAGGACACACAACAGATCGAATGACAGACTGACTGCTCTCGCAGTGCAAAGGTAGAGGAAAAAATCAAATTATACAGTTCAGTGATTTCTGGTTTCGGTGTTTGGTATTTGGTACTTGGTAGCGAGCAGCGTTTTCTTATCACGCCATGAATCGTCATCGTCCTTGCTGTGTGAGTGCGAGTGCGAGTGTGTGAATGTGAGCAACTCCTCATGCCCTTAGTGGCAGTGGAAATGGCAAACACCGGTAATACACACAATTTCGACAACTCGTTCGCTTTCTTTTTTGCACTACAGTAGCATCCATCTATCCGTCTGTCTGTCTATCTGTCTATCTATCTGTATAGATGGATAGATAGAAGGGTGTGTCCTTTGCCTGGGTCTTGGCTCCGCTGTCTGAGGCTGGGCCTGAGGTTGAGGGTGGTAATCAGTCAAGCAAACGACAACAGCGAATGCCGAATGCCGGCAGCATTTGCTATTGATGACTTGATCGCAGTAAATAATATATGTGCAAACAGCTGTTTATCCTTTGAGCGCTAACAGGAAATAGAATCGTCCCGTCGGGAACAAGGATGCTGAGCAACTTTAGTCAAGAGTAGAAGCAGGAGCTGCTGTTGCTGCTGCTGCTGCTGCTGCTGCGGTTGGCCTGACAACATTGATTTTCGATTAGCGCGGAGGGGGGCAAACATGTCACGCAGCAGTCCTTGCGTCCTGTTTATAGTTGTGGCTCCTGTTGTCTGTGCAGAGCGTTGAAGGGTTTCGGGTCTTCAATGTTTACCCTGCGGCTAATGCTCGCATTCTTTGTTCAACAGGAGTTGAATATGACAGGCAGCCTTAGCAATGTGACCTGATTCTGAACCATTGACTTTGAGTACTTTGACATTAAGCAGCAGCAAGCAGCAAGCAGCTGCGAGTTGCGAGCTGCGAGGGTTCGAGTTGCTTAGCCAAAATGCATGCAATAATCTGGCATGCACCGAGGGAAGAGGTGAAGTCGAGTGTCATGCAAAAAATGACGCACTGAATATTCAAAGCGAAAACTTCGCGTATAGTTTTTCACTTCACTTTTTTCCCCCTCAGTTATGGCACTTGTTGTCGTTGCTGTTGTTGTTGTTGTGTGTGGCATAATACGGTATTATTGTGGATGTAGTTGTAGTTGTTGTTGTTGCTGCTGCTGCAGTTGTCTGCTGCTTTTCTTTCAGCCGTTGTGTTGTCTCGTCGCTTCGAGTCGCGCTGCGTTGCTGCGAAATATGCGCAATGAGCAAAAATGCAATGCGAACAGACAACAGACAAAACAGCACGTTTACAGACTTTGTCAGACGTTGACAGACAAACGAAACGGAACGGAATGTCGGGGCAGGCAAGAAGATAGGCGGACAGATCTCTCTCTCTCTCTCTCTCTATCTATCTATCTGGGAGTGTGAACGCGAAGGACTTTTGTGAAGCAGCGAAAGCCGGGAAAGCTGAAAAACTACGAGCATGCAATGAAAAAGTAAGCTGCAACGAAATGCGCATAGTTCTGCAGCAGAATTGTAGAATTTCCCTGCTGCGTAGTCTTCATCTCCATCTCCAGCTCACGCTGCTGCTACTTGGTGGAAAACAACAGAATGGGCTTCATTTGACAGCTTGTTCGGCATTGTAATACTCGCTCTCTCTGTCCCTGCCTCGCCAGGAGGCTGGGGTTGCATTATAACGTAGCAGTGCAGCTTGACGGGAGCCTTGAGCATGAAATGGTCGCACTAAATGCGCAGCCAAGCTCTGGCAGAAAAAAACAGACTCAGATAATGAAAATGGTTGCCTGGGAAAAACGCTGCCATTTATCTGAGCACTTGAAGCGTGGCAGGCGAGCGGGCGAGCGGGCGAGCGAGAGAGAAAGCAATGTGATGTGTCTACTACTAACATATATGTATGTAGGTTGTATGTTGCACATGTCGCATGCCAGCTTGTCATGTGGGACAGCAGCTCATCTAATGCGAGTACTTCTATTACGGCGGGTCTCAGAGCGAATGAAGGGTGCACTCAGATTGGTTGCTCTCCAAACTGGCTGGCAAATGGTAATGGTAAATGGTGTATGGTAAATGGTGTATGGCTGATAGTCTGGATGGGCGCTAAGTGGTCGATGCTCGGTACTTACAAATTGAAGTGCACATCCGCCATGTTGGGCCTGTATCGGATGGCCTCCTGCAGCACCAGCTTGGCCTCCTCGTAGCGCGCCTGTGAGCTCAGCACGCTGCCCAGATTGCCCAGCGCTGCCGAAAAACGAAAAAAGGTGCCAAATTGAGTGGTTGAGTGAACGGGGCAGTGCAAGAGAGGGGGTGGGGGAAATTAGAAGTAAGACTCACCTTTTGGCGGATTGACAGTAATGGCACTGCGGTACAGACTCTCCTCGTCCCGCCAGTCGGCGTTGCGTTGCACGGTCCGCAGACTCGTCGCCGCCAGCAGCACGCTGAACGAGAGCAGCAGGCCGCAACGAGTCCTTCTCGAGCCGCGCGCCCGAGTGCAGGCCAGCAGCTTAGAGACGCCAAAGCCGACCAGCAGGCAGAAACCAACGCTGGGCAAATACAGCAATCTCTCCGCGACCACGAAGCCCACGTAGAAGAACAGATTGCTGGCGGGCAGAAAGGGGAGGGTCAGAAAGGCGCAGGACATGAGCAGGATGCAGGCATTGCGCGCCGAGCCCGTCATGCCGCCCAGCATGTAGTTCGAGGAGCAGCAACTCGGCTGTCCATCGAGTGGGCCACAAGTGAAGCTGGAGCTGGAACTCGAGCTGGAGCTGCTGCTGCCGCTGCTCTTGTTGCTGGCCGTTGTGCTGTTGCTGCAGCTGCTGCTGCTGCGCGAGCCGCGAAACGCCTTGTGCAAGGCCAAGCTGACAGCGGAAGACACGAGGTGATGCTGAGGATGTTGAGGATGTTGAGGATGCTGAGGTTGTGGAGCCGAGGCAACAGCTGAGCCGGCAGCTGCGTCCTCGCCGTAGACATAGACGCCGTTGCTGTTGTTGTTGTTGCAGTCGCTGCACGGCTGCTTGGCGAATGGAAGCGCTTCCTGATGAAACGATGCCTCGTAGGCTTGGTACTTGTTGTTGTTGTTGTTGTTGCTGCTGCTGCTATTGTTGTTGTTGTTATTGTTGTTGGCAGCCCGCTTGCGCTTGGCGCGAGACTTGCGGCCAACCTTCTGTATGTGATACTGCGGATAACTGCCGCTGCCACCCTCGAAGAGCTCGCTGCCATAGAGCAGCAGCTTGCAACTGCGCCAGGCCACGCCGAGGAGCACAGAATAGAAGCAGACGCTTTGAGCATTGCGACGATCCCAGAGCGTCGTCACGCGCGGCAGGGCGTCCATGCCCCAGTCGAAGCTGAGCACTTGTGGCTGCAGCAACAGCTTGAAGTTGACCACAGGCAGGTGCAGAAAGGTCAGCAGTCGCGTCCACGCCGACGCAGTTCGTGCTATAGGATTGTCGGCGCTGGAGAATGCGCTCTGGGGACCGGGAACTGTCACAAGTCGCCAGTAGACGCTGAAGAACAGCGCGCCCATAACAATGCAAAGCGATCGCACTCGTTGCTAAACACAGAGAGAGAGAGAGAGAGTGAGGATAGTAGATAGACAACATTATGACAGGGAATTAAGATAGATAATTAGTTTTCAAATTAAAATAATACAGAGTAAATTTCATCATACAGAAATTTAAAAAGGTACACTACACATCAGAATCAGTAATCAATCAATAAAGTACATATTAGTTTTAATTAATTCCAAAAAATGTAGACTAGCTATTGTTTTAAATTTTTCTCAAAAGAGTTTTTTTTTTAATTTCTACTATCGAAATGAATTTTAAAAGTAAATAGCAATTTATTTATCATGATTGGTATTGTGGCGAAACTCACCTTGTCCACATGGCCTCCAAGACCCCGCATTACATCGAAGGCAGCACACACCAGCAGAGCCGTAATTGCCGTCTCCTTGCAGAGCAAGGCCGCCACAGCAAAGAGCAGCGTCGCAACCAGAGCAAGCCATTGTCGAGGATCGCCAGAGTCGCGCCAGCGCATGTGCCGCAAATAGCTGAGGTACGTGAGCAGATAGCAGACACAAGCGGCCACATCCGCTCGACCCACCACACCGGCCACCGCCTCGGTGTGTATGGGATGTGCCGCAAACAGAGCTCCGGCGGCAAGCACCGCCCAGAAGGAGGCAAGCAGCGTGCGTGCCACACGCACCACCAGCGCCGTGGCGATGCAGTGCAGCAGGTTGTTGACTAGATGGAAGCCCCACGGCGCATAGCCTCCGGCCAGCAGATAGTTCAGCCTGAAGCTCAGCACGCACAGCGGTCGCCAAGAGCCATGGGAGCCACTGTCCGTAAGCGGCGTGCCCCAAAAATCGTTTGAAAAACTCCTCTGCCAAGGTGCTGTTCCCGAGACGTCTGCGTTGCCCAGAATGGCGCGCCTGAAATGAGAAAAAACCTTTGATTGAATTTTCTGTCTGACGCATCCTAAGTCAATTGTTCACGATAGCGAATCTATACACAAATCTATCGAAATTTTAGCTTATTACTATAAATATGAAAGCCACATTCAACAATCGAATGCAAAAAATGAGAAAATTTACCATGGAAATGGATTTGGTCGTTCTCAAAGTGCTGGAATTAAATTGAAGATTTCTGATTTCTTAAAAAAAAGAGAATTGCTTCCTTGGCGTCATTCAGTATTTTCTAAGATGAGTAAATAGAGAGAGAAGCTGAACCTGCCCCGTAATAATTGTGTTCTCACAGTCAAATGCAATGATGTCACCTATGAGGCAGCATCATGCTTTCAGCTCTGGTTGGTGCAGCGACGACAACACAACTTCACCACCGGGACACTTTTGCACGCACACCACGGGGGCTTTGTAGGATTTTTGGCGTGGAACTCGTGACAGGAGCCAGGCACTAGTAACGGAAACCAGCGCAGCTTGTACGCGTTCCACATCACGAGCATGGCCGATGACGTTGTCGTTGCTGGTGCTGTTACTGTGGGTGGTTCACATAAACAAATGCCACTCTAATACCTCCATGTCAGGCAGTCAGTCGCAGTCTGCCCCGCCTCCCCTCGCTTTTCTTAAAATGGCTTGAAATTCGATTTTAAGTACCGGGAAATTCCATTGCAATATCGCAGGCATGCCAAAGGCAAACCGCCAGCAAACTCGCCCCCAATCTCAAATATTTTATATATATGCTTCTTCCTTTTTTCTTTGTGACAGTTAAGACTGCCACAGGCAAGAGGGTGAGCGTGTGTGTGTGTGTGTGTGTTTAAATACATAAATTTGCCTTAAAGCTGAAACATTGTCGAAAAGTTATTTGTTCTTACCTGTCGTCGTAGACGAAGCCCGCATTAAGCGTGTTCAAATATAAAACGAAAGCCAGGCCGCAGCAGAACAGAGAGGTGTAGTCCATGCTGTAAGATAAAAAGTAAGCCAAATAAATTAATTCACCTGGCAATTAACTAATTTAAGAGTATGTGTTGATTGGAGTTGTGTTAATTTCATCTTAATAACTAACTTTTCATTATATTTATTACTATTATTATTATTATTATATTATGATTATAAATATTATTATTATTATTTTTATTCCGTTTGCCTTTAAGTTGTGTTTCTCATTAATGTTGCTATTATTGTTTTGCCTGCGGTCAATGGATTCTGTTGCAACAGCGGCAGCAGCAGCAACAATTGCTGTGGCCCTTCCATTCCTTCCATTTTGTCCTTATGGGCAAATGTGCAGGTAGATTGCATTCATGGCTTCCTCTTGCCACAGCAGTTGATGATGTTCCACGCAGCAGCAGCAGCAGCAGCTGCCATTACACATAATGAGCGGCAGCCGGGCCGACAGGATGTTGCCGTTGCTGACTCCTATGCACATTTGTTGCTGCGGTTGCCAACGTCAACATCCAGACTGCTAACTAGGCATGTAGTCTCTCTCTCTTCTCTCTCTCTCTCTTGCTGTTCGTTCGTTGACATTAAAAGTCGCAACAGTTGCAGCACACAGCAGACAATAAAGGCTATCAACGAGCGTCGCACATGTGTGTGCATGCACGAACATGTCGCCGGCATGCCCCCAGCTCTTAATGTACCAAATAATGGACACAAGCCGCTTCACCGGCACATTAAGCCGTTCCCTCGCTGAATGGCAAGTCGCCTCAAAGTTCTCTCTGTTTATCCGACTGTCTGTCGCTCCGTCTGTCTGTCCGTGCCCTGCCCTCATGTTCTGCTGCACTGTTCGCTTTTGTGTTGATGTTGGCAGGATTTTTGTTTCTGCATTTGCGGTTAATTATTTTTGGTCCCGCCTAAGCCCGCGGGCCAATGGACACAACACGACCCTTCTCCCCAAGTGTGGACTGCACATAAAAAATCAATGAGATGAGATGAGTCCAGTTGAGTTCCGTTGAGCCGAGCCGACTGCCCAACTATTTGCTATTTGCAATTTGCTATTTGTGTGGCATACTTTTGGGCGCGCAAATATGTAGGATATGTAATAAGCAGTTGGATTAGATGCCCCTCGGCTCGGTTGCTCGTGGCCCTGATGCGTGGTGCTTATGGGAGCTTAGTTAGTGGCCAACAGCAAAGTTGTGTTGGTAAGACAGTTCGCATTATGCACGAGGGCCCCCAAGCGGCTTATGTGCAAATTAGCAGCATTCAATATAAGCAACACTCGCAGCAGAGGGGGGAAATGGAGAGAATAACACACAAAAATTGCTTTGCTAATGAGCCATAATGATGAGCTTTGCTTTTGCTCTTTCGCTGACAAAGTAGAAGCTGCGAAGCGTCCCAAGTGAGTGGACAACAACTTGTTTGCAATGGGGGCTTTATGTGCGCCTGATTGATTCGCTTCCGAGCCATTGGCTGGACTTGCTTAACATACTCATCACCATCATCACTATCAGCAGCGTCATTGTTATCATTGTCATTAGCAGCCGCTACGCTGTCAACTCATTTAAAAAGCCGGTCGCATAGCAATTATCTACAAATAATTGGCCTGCGTCTGCCCATAAAATGAACTTTTGCCGAGAAAGTGACAGAGACGGAAGAGACGGAGACGGAGGGGAAAAGAGGCTGGCACGCGTTCATTGTTTGCCTGGCCGTGGTCATACATTTCCTTGATTTTCCCGCACATCATGTGTTACAACTTAACTTTCTTGGCCCACAGCCCACACCACACACATGGTCAGCTCGTGGGCCTATTGAGCCCTCAGCTCGGCCGGCAGCTGCCTTTGGCATCTGGCTGCGTCAGCCGTTGGGCATTTTATCGTGCTGGCCATAAATCATGTTTTATTTTTGCAATTAGCGCTGCCACACAATAAATTACGGGCTTTTCATTGTCTCAGCTTTGAGCGAGGACGACGACGCGGGCTCCACTTCTAGGCCCACAATTTGCTGCTTGGGTAAATTGGGTTTGGGGCCGTTTGTAACTTGAAAGTTTGTTTGTTTGCTATTTAACTGTTGATTAAATTGCCGCACGGTGTCTTATTGGGTCACACTTTAAACTGTTGACACAATTTGCCACTCGGCGTATCTAATGGCTGCCAGTTGCCAGTTGCCAGTTGCCAGTCGCTTGCCACTTGCCACTTGTTTTTATTGGCCTGTTCTACTACTTCTACTACTCTGCCAGCCTGCCACTCGCCACTTGCCACCTGCACAACTGTCGTCGTCTGACCCAGTTGCTGGTGGTCGTCGCCTAATGGTTTTCTGTGTGCGCTGTTTGTTGTGCCTTTGACATTTGGCGATGTTTCTGCTTCCGGTGCCGAGGTGTACTCCAGTCCTGCAGTCAGAGTCACAGTCCACTCCCATGTCCATATTGTTTTTGTTTTTAATGTGACTCATGTCACAAACTTGTGGCCGAAGGTCATCGTCTCAATTTGCAATGGACTCCAATTTTTTCTCTTCCATTTTTCTTACTCCACCAACGTAATGTAAAGGGGCTGCATTTGCGTGTGTGTGTGTGTGTGTGTGTGTGTGTGTGCGCGCTCAGTGACTTTGGGGTATTAAAATTCAAAATTAATTGCCTGGCGCGTCCGACGGCACATGCCAAACACACACAGAGCACAGCGAACGGCGACAGCGGGATCCAAAAAAGCACAGGGAAAACGCAAAGTGAAAAGCGTACAAAAAATGAAAATGTATGGAAATTAGAAACTGCCCTCGCACTCGAGAGACTAATAGACGTGAAATTTAAGCGCATTGAATTAATTTCATTGTCCAATACACACAGGGAATGAAGTCATTTGGAGGGTGGCTGACAAAACTATAATTAATAGACGTTTTTATTTCACTCTGCTTTATTATGCATAGCATTAATTATATGTGTGTTAAGTTGCGAAGGGGTTACGAACCATTCTATTAAGTTTTCTGCTTGGAAAAGCTGCTGCCGGACTGGATGCGGAATAAAAGACTAATTTGACGGCGCAAACTAATCATTTGCCAGTCAAATTGCTGAGGCAGAAAGTCAAATACACATGAATTCCCTGCAGCGAGCGAAAGCGAAAGTTTATTATTATGCGCCAAACACAATCCAAAGTGCAGGCAGAACATGTGGGTTGAAAGAGCCGGCAAACCAAATGGAAAAATGCCAAAAAGAGAACCGGACATCAAAATAATGAACGGAAAGGCAGTCATTTTGTGTGTGTGTGTGTGTGTGTGTGTGTGTGTGTGAGTTTTGGCCGTATAAATGCCGAAAACGTTTTAAAAATGAAACGATTACACCATTGCGGCTTGCAAACGACCAAGTTATGATAATGTTTGGCCAACTAAACTCGTTTAGCTTGCCAAATACGACCAACCCGGAGACCAAAAAACTGCACAACCTGTATATAGAAGTGGGAGTCGTATGTGTCTGTGTGTGTGAATGCGGTCTGTTGCAAGGTAAGCCTGGCCAGCAAATGCGCAACACATGCAAACATGAGCCGACGACTCCGCAATGGCCAAACGGCCCATTGGGCGCATTGTGAGTCCGGACTCAACTGGAATCGAGTCCCAGGCAGGCAAAGGCAAAGCGAGTCCTCTGTCGATGCTGTTGCCGTTGCTGTTGCTGCGCTCGTAACAATATTTTCGGGTATTTAAAAACCAAAAAGCGTCCCTCTCTGTGGGTATGTGTGTCTTGGGTGTACGAATGTTTATGGCCTCTGCACCGACTTTGGCAGTTTTATGCTAATCACAAAAAGGCAGCAACGCCCCCACACGTTGCACCACACATGAGGCAAGGGGCATGTGGCGTGAGGCGAGAGGGTTGCTCGTTCGTTTTTGGGGGATATTCAGCTCACTTATTTTTCCGATTTTCGGTTGCCTTTTGCGCTCAACTCGTTCAACATTTGCCCAACTATTCGTGCAATTGGCTGCCCCGCCCCCTGCCCTCTGACGGCTTTCAGTCAGCTCTAAAAGTGAACTTCCGCTTTGGTCTTTCGGCTGTTTCAACATATTTAGCATGCGCTGCATTTAATGTTGTAATACATAGAAATGTTTGTATTTATGTATGGCGACACACACATAAATAATAATTAGGTAATAATTAGCATCTGTCAATTAACAAAGTTCGATATGCCTTTAAGTGCCACACACACACACAAAGCACGCACACAATTATCCAAGAGTCGAGTGGAGCACAAAACGCAGCGCGACTTCAACACTTTGCCGCCATAATTTAATTTAAATGCTCGAAACTGTGAACGGTTTAATTATGTATTCACACAGACACTGACACTGAATTTGAATGAGGGGGGGCGGAGGGTAATTTAGTTGGCGAGGAGAGCCGGATTTGCTATGCCAAAATGTTTTGGCGCCCGAAAAATACGAATAGCAAAAGCGAAGCTACTGTAGTACATCAGAGAGCGAGTGCGAAAAGGGAAAACGAACAGAGGGAGGCAGTGAAGCGTCTCGATAATCGTGCACATGGCAGACCGCGGATTAGGCAGCGGGTCGCAACGAAGCTGTTGGCCTAGTTGTGAGCGAGTGTGTGTGTGTGTGTGTGTGTGTGTCTACGTTAATTGAATGCGCAACTGTCGTGCCATCCCACTTTATCATTACCACCAGGCAGCTGTCGCCCGCTCTCTCTCGCTTCTTCTCTGTTTGCTCCCACTTGTGCGTTGTCTGTTTAAGCCTGTTGAACAATTATAGCTGGCATGTCCAAATGCCAAGTGCCTGAAATTGAGTCCGGCCTCCACACTGCGTATGCGTGATGCTCTATATGCTAATTAAAAAGGCATGCATGTGTCAGTGTCTGTCTGTCTATGACGGCGACTATAAGTCTATGTGTGTGTGTGCTGTTTGCATTACATAATTATAATTACGCATACGCCATGTTGGCGCACGTTTGATTCGCCTACGCACAGCAGCAGCATACCATTATTTTCTCTCTTCCCTATCTTGAACATACTCATGTACACACATGTTCATGTTCATGGCAAATATTTGCGATTGAATCTATTTGACATGGGCACGGAGGGAGGGGAGGTGATTTTTAATAGTTGCCATGCAATATTTAACAATTTGTGGCAAAAGAAAAGTGCGGTAAAAACAGTGCGCAACTCCGTAACTGTGGCAAAATATTGACTGCATGCATGCGGAAGGCAAAAACAAAAGCCACACTTAAATATCCAAATATCCGTGGGTATGCGATGAGTGCATGGTGCTCATAAATATGAAATAATCAAGCGGGAATAACTTTGCTGCATGTCACGTGGCCATGGCCATGGCCATGTAAAGAATATCCAATTGCTAACCGCAAACATAATTAAAAACTTTGTGCAACCACAATCGATGGCTCCAACAGCGATTGCGATTCCAATTGCATTTCGATCGCTATGTGTTGGAGTTGGAATGCGTTGCGAAACAGCAGGACTCGGAGTCGGCAGCTTCCTGGGCGTTTTTGCACAACATCAGTAACATCGAGTTGCAATAAAAATGTGAGCGCAAATACTTTTCCATAGAGTCAGGGTCAGCAGTCAGTGGGGCAGCAACACGTACGTGAGTATAAATCCAATTAAATCACAAGTTACGCAATGTGATAAGTCACGTTGTTTATTGTTTTATCGCACACAGCTTGGGGGTGGAGGTGAAGTGGTTGGTTGCATTCACACCACAATTTATGCACAGCCAAACGAACAGCTCACGCGGTTTCTGCCGCCGGGGCAACAACAAAAAGAAACTGAGCAAATACAGCGCAAAAAAAGGCTCAAAATATTATTGTGTGGATGCAAGAGCAACAAGAGCTGGGAACAAATGAAGCGCTGTGAAGGGTTGCGAAACTAAGCGCACTTTTCACTGTGAATTTGGTCAGCACAAGTATTTAATGCCACAGCCACAACGAGCCACATGAACCACTTCACAAACACTCATACGGGTACTCGTGTTCGTTGTCGAATATATATGGCACACTCGACGGCAGTCTCTGTGGAAATTTAATTTGAAATTTTTCTGCGGATCTCTATTGAGAAATTAGTATTGAAATGGAAAAACGAGAGCGAAATGAAGAAGGAAACGCAACTGAAAGTATCCAAGTTAAGTTAGCACTCGTTATGGCTAACTCTTGTTCAACTTTAAGCAGGCGAGGAAGGGTGAGACACACGGGAGGAGGGGGATGGAAATATGAGTTGAGAAAGAACTGCAAAATACTTTTTGAAGAGCATTTGGACAGTGGAGTTTCGTGTGGCTTTCAGCGGTGTGCAAACTTGATTATTTCCGTTTGGTGGTGTGCGGTAGCAAAGTGCTTTTGCTCGGCACCTTACCCCACCGCACCACCTTCACCCCTCTTTCTTGGTCTGCCGGTTACCGAAAAGTAAAAACCGACAACAGACTTTGGCAGGCCGGTTTATTGAAGCATAAATTTGTGCTTGGCAAATTATTTATTAAGACCCGAAAAGGGCAGAAAAATTACGAGTATATATATATATATTAAGTATGAGGACGGAACATAAATAAAAGTAAAAGTAAAAGTGCGTCGAGGCCCTTCATTTAAAGAGAGAGAGAGCGAGCGAGTTGAGCGAAGATTTTGAACTGTTGTGCTGGCCAGGAAACCACAAGAAAGCAAAGCCGTATTGGTCCACTGCCCATCCCCACTTGCCTCGTTGCCTGGCCCATCCCTAAACTTTTAATGTGCTCCCTGGCTTTAAGCAGCTTTAAGACCCTTCGGTTATGCAGCAGCAGAAGCAGCAGCAGCTGCTGTCTCAAAGAAGTCGGCATTACTTGGCGCAGAGTCAACGTGAACGTATGCGGCTTTTATGGTTTTTTAATGCTGCAAATTATTAGGTTGCCCTGCTTTATATTCGTTGCCGCCGTCGGCAACAAATTCGAATGGCGCGCCAGAGCGTTAAAATTTGTCACGCGCGCGTTCGCCGCGAACACGGGGCGTATGTGGAATTTTTGTGTTTCTGCAATTCTGCCCCTGGCGATCAATCGATTTTGTGGCAGTGACACGAGAAGCGACACGCTGCAAGGAAGAAGCTGCCACAGCTGCCCGGCTGCTAAATGTATATCAAACATTTCTATCAATCATTCAAAACGATTGATTCGCAATGCAAACGAACACAGCGCTCACTTACAGCAGCGGCAACTCACACGAGGACATGTCGAAATGCATCTGTGTATCCCCATTTGGGGCATTCGCCTCTCTCGCCTCTCTCGCCCTCTCGTTGCAAATGATGCACGTAGCAAAATTGTCCAACTGTGCACATATTGACAACTAACAGATTTTTTGCTATTGTGCAATTTTTGTCATGTGCGGGCTAAATCAGACGAAACGGACACAAACAAACAGTTGCCCAATTTGTTTGTGCACCGAAAACGGGGCGGCAATAAAGTGTGCGAGCGGGGCGGGGCGGGGCGGGGCAATGCAGTGCACTGGCAGATGCTGGTAGATGTTGTTGTCGGTGACGTTGTCGTTGCTTATAAGCAAATTGCGGATTGCTGTTGCAAATTTGTATATTGCAATGTGGCTGCAGCTGTAATGGATGTGCCATTTGTGGCATATTGAAGCTGCAGGGAAAACGAAAAGAAATCCGAATTCGAAATCGAAATCGAGTTGGCATTGGTATTGGTATTGGTATTGGTATTCGTTTTGGAAATATGATCATCCGTGGTGGCCTTTGATTGAATACTTGCAATGTGCGATAAACTGCTGCTGAGTGAATGCCCCACAGATTATAACCTCCTGCCACGCTCGTTCATTGGAATCATTGTGCGAGTAACACAACATTTTAAGTGAATGAAATGAAAACAAATATTGCAAATTTATTCATTGTAAAGCACACTCACTCTACACGATACACACACAGATACAGATACAGATACAGATACAGATACAGATACATGAAGCTGCCAATTGGTTGCCACTGGCTGCTGCGGTTGCCTGCGGCCATTGTGCGGCAACTGCCACACTGCGAGTGTATTTGTAATGCATTTATGCACTCATTTCATTTGTTTGTTGATTTATTGACGTAACGAGCAACGAAATAAGAGACAGCCTAAAACTGAAGCTATCTGCCTGCAATCGTTGTCTAGTTGCCTTCGGATTCGATTGAACTGTCGAGTAAATGACGAGTTAACTTTCTCCCCCTCCCCCTCCCACTGCACCGCAAAACCACGCCCATGCCTCCCATTCGAGTTGGGCGAGCTGTCGACGGTCCGAATGTTTGTGCTGAACAAATACAACTTACTGATTTTATTGCAAATTGATTTTATGTGCAGCTCACCTGGGCAGACCACAGAAACAGACACGAACACGGACATGGACATGGACATGGTTCTGGTTCTGGTTCTGGAGTTGGCTACAGTTACAGCTGCTGCTGCTGCTGGCGCGCCACGCCCACGGACTGTGCTGGGGGCGGGATTGGCTGATTGGCCCTGACCGGACTGAGAGAGAGAGTTGGATTCAAACAAATTTCTCATGTTTACATTGTATGGCGATAGTGGAAACTTTTTAATCAAAGTTAATTGGAAAGTTTTGCTTTGTCATTGCAATGTAACACACACACACACACACATGCACAGGGCTTACACACACGTACACACAAGAGAGAGAGGAGCACATTGAAAGTCTGAGCAATGCAGACGTGCATAAAGAGGCAAACTAAAAATGAAAAGTAAAATGTAGGTTATCCTTCAGCGCACACAAAATGCTTCTGCTTCCTCCCCGTGTGTATGTGTGAGGCAGGTGTGTGTGTGTGTCTGTGTGTGTGTGTGTGGGTTCGGTTGCTCATTCATTTTATTGCTTGTGCCGCTGCTGCTGCTGCTGCTGCCACTGCCGCTTGTTCCACCTTTGATGATAAAATGTCATTTTGCTCGTTTACGTGCTGGTTTCTTCCCACTCCCAGGGCAAGTGAGTGTGCGTGCGTGTGTGTGTGAGTGTGTGTGTGCTGTCTGTGTGTGCTCCTTCCCTTGCCCTGCTGCCTCCGCCGTCGTCTGCAGTCGTAGTCGCAGCCAGGGCCAGGGCAGCTGACATTCAACGCTCTTGATTAAATTTTATGCAGTTTAACTATTTCTTTTTTGCCTCTTTCTCTCTGCCTACTGCTCTCTTTGTTACCAGAGCGGGGACGGGGAGACGCACATACACTGCTTTTTATTACGTTTGAAGGCTGGCTGACAGAGAGACAGATAGACGGACGGACGGACGGGCGGCCGCTGTTCAACACTTAAGCGCAGTCGACTGCCTGATGCCCCTTTGGCATCTCCGCTGTGCGTCTCTCGCTCTGCTCTGTCTGCTCTGCTCTGTAAGCTTCAGTTTATGCTGCAACCGGAAAATTAATCCTAATGAGTGCTGACACACACACACACGCACACACTGACAGAGAGCGAAAAGTGAAAGACAGAGACAAAGCGGAGTGAACAACAGGGGCAAAAGGATACACAGGAGGAGGCAGGAGGCAGTTTGTTTGCGCATGTGAAGCGATTTATGCTTTTTTCTCCGCTTCCCGTTGCCTCTGTTGCCGCAGGCGTAACTGCTGCTGCAACTGCGGCTGCTGCTGCTGCTGCTGATGCTTGCTGCACACGTGCGCCACATGTAAAATGCAAGCACGCACACACACACACACACCACACACACTCACTGTTGCACAGCCTTTGGCTTATATAAAACAACATTTTGTAAGCATTTTATAGGGCCATAGTGTGGCATGGTTGTTGGCTGGTTGAGAGAGAGCGAGAGCGATAGACAGCGGTAGAAGGTGGCTTCAGTTGGGCGATCGCCACCTGGGCGGTCGGTTGGTTTTGTGTGCGCTTCCTTTCAAAAGTGTTAAATGCCGCGTTTTGCATGCGCTCTCACACTGCTTGCGTTTTCCTTTCAGTTCCATTCCGTTGCCATTCGCTGGTGTCTTTTATGGCGCTGCCATTGAAATGCGGCAGCGCAACCTGCCTGGCATTAAATGGAAATGAAATCAGTGTCAATGTAGGCAGGAAATTTGTTTTGCTCAGTGCTTTCAGCTTTCAGCTTTCAGCGGGCGCATCCTCAACTCACACTCACACTCACACACACGGCAGTCCAAGTTTAATAGACTCGCTAGCATGGAAATTAGCCCAGGGACAAGTTCAGTTTGCTCGCTGACAATTCCTGGAACAGCGCACACATTTTACACAAATAATGGCAGCTGTGTTCCCCTTCAATTGCAATAAGAACAAGAATCAGCACACACACACACACACACAAAGTTGCATATATGTATATGTATGTGTGTGTGCTATGCCTGCTGCTTTCTCCCCTGCGGGGCATTAATGAGCACGTGGCGGCAGCGACTGCCATCAAATCATATGTTGATGTCGCCAAGTCACGTAAAAGTGTATTTAGTTTTAGGCAACGCTCCAGTTGGTAGGCGTCTACAACCGGTGCCAGGCACAACAATGCCGAAAAGTAAACAAATTAAAATGTATGCACAACACCACATGTGTCTGCGTGTGTGGGTGTGTGTGGGTGTGTGTGCGACTTGACGGGCCAAGCAATTAAGCGGGCTGAGCGAAAGCAAAAAAGGCATTGCATAGCTGCAGGCACACACTTAGCGCCATCTATCGGCTGATGGCCAAATCATTTAGCCCGCAATTGTTGTTGTTCATTTTTCTTTTACATTTCCCTCGTTGCCATTGTTGTTGTGGAGAGCGCGCTCGAATTGTTCGCCGCGTATGTGTCCCCAATTTTGCACTCTACTCAAAAAAAGAAAGGAGGCTAAAAGGCAGCTCCCTCAGCTCACCATCCATTGTGGCGCTTCACATATTTGGTTCATGGCAGATTACGTATACGCCCACTTTGAAAATCGTTTGCATTGCTTCGGCCTCGCTTGCCAGAGCAGCAGGAGAGCCATCCATCTACAACGTTCCCTGCCTCACGCCCTTCTAGTTGCTGTTGCTGTTGCTGTTGCTATTGCTGTGTTCCAGATATTTGGTGTGCGGCTTTTGTGTTCAGTTCGGTAACAAAAGCGTCGCTCGCTTGGCTCTGCTGTTTTGTTTGTTTTGCCTTATTTTGGTTTTGGTTTTGCATTGTTTTGTGTTTTTATTTGCTGTGCGTTTTTTTCACTTGCCATTGCCATTTTTTGCGCATGTTTGACATCAATATAACTTCGCTCGTCCGCCACTTGCTACTTTTCATCTTTGTTTTCTCACGCGTGTGTGTGTGTGTGTGTGTGTACAATTTTAACTCTATTCACTTGGTCCAAATATGCAGAGTTGCGTTTTGCCTTTCGAAACTGTTGAAATTGACAGTTGTTGTTGATACAGTTAGTTGCATATGTTTATAGCCCTCGCTCGCTCTGTTGTTTATGTGTGTCACGTTTATTTAGTTGCGGCTTTGAAATGGTTTATGGTTTATTTACGTTGCGTTTTATTGATGTTTGCTCTGCAAAGATTCTGTCAAACACACTCGCAGCTGCTCAATTGGTGACAGCTGATTTCGGTTTCTATCGTAATCCTTGACTAAGTCAGGGGTCGAACTTGCATTGGCTTTTCAATTAAACAACTAACGAGCAAAGTTCACAGCCTGCCGCATTTAATCATTGATGAGGCTTAAGTGTGGCAACTACTAAACACTTTTATCTCCTCCCGCCACACCTCGAACTCCTCCGGCTGCAGCTTGGAATCCTTTTCGACTAGTGTGCGCTGTGGATGGTTGGACTCGTGACATTTGCAAATAAATAGCAATAACCCTCGGCAGGAATAAAAGAAATGGGGCCAGCGCTTTTTATATGCTCTTTCAATTTATGGCCGCAAATGAAATTGCATTTACTACAACTGTATGCGTGTGTGTGTGTGTTTTGTAGTTTAATTTAAATATTTCACACGCACACCAACACAATCGCACGGTCGCAGTCACATGCGAGGCATGAAGCATTTGTTTTGACTGTGCAGCGCATCGCATCGCATCGCATCGATTCACACGTTCAACTCCCCCGCTTTGGCCCCTCGGATATTGCGGCACGTAAAAGTGATGAGGCAAATCCACTGTCGCCTTCCTCACTCCCCTCTCTCTCTCTCTCTCTCTCTGAGTCTCTGTGCAGCACGCAGCGCGCCAATATTTAAAATATGAAGACCATTAGCTAAATATTGGCTTTGGCACGCGCACGCACACCACAACAGCCCCAATCACCGCCTTAACCTGCCCTGCCCTTTCCTCCCCCCGCCTGCTGGAGAAGCGCACAAAGCAGTCAATAATATTAACCAGCAGTGTACTGGATCTGTGGGTCGTGGCTCGTGGGTAGTGGATATTGTAAGAGACCGAGCGGGTCGAGACCAGGGCCCTGCCCCGTGCTGTGCATACTTATTTGGAGCTCAAGGCGAACAGTGAGGCGGAAGCGGAGGTGAAGGCGAAGGCGAAGGCGGTGCGTGGGCGGTGAGTGCATAAAATAAAAATAAATGTTAACAATGGCGAAAGGCGTTCGGCTGGCTGGCGATGCCCAGAACTGAAGCTGCCGGCGGTGTCAGCCTCATGCGGCGCATGAAATACCCGAAACAACATTTGCCAGCCAGCTTTGAGCCAGGGGAAAGGAGGAAGGGAAGGGGGTAGATGACGACGATGGCGGCAATTTGTTGTTGCTCGTTGTTGGTTTTTGCGTGTACTTATGCTAAGTAAAGCGATGATGTAAAAGACAATAACGTCTTTGGAGGGAGGAGGATGCTGTAAAACGAGTAAGCAAATCCACTGAGGCCACAAATTCAGCTTCCGACTCGCAGCAACATCTCCTCCCACTCCCCTACTCCCGTTTCATAAAGTGTGCCGAAATTTGTTGATATTTGTGGTACATTGTATTAGATACTCGCACACTCATATTTTTGAATAACCTTCTCTTTGATATTCTGTTGTATTTGTTTTCATTTGAGTGAGGCTTTTAATATTGTTAGCCTGCAGAATGTGTTTACGTTTAACATTTATGCCATTTTTCTCGCAGCCAGGCAAAAGATTCGCAGATATTGTAATATTATTATGCAGCTGTGCTCAAGTTTCACAACACCTGTGCTCTAGTCTGGCCAGGAGAAAAGAAGGACCTCAATTTGGTCGCTTTGTCCCTCTTTTTGCTGGGACTTGGCCCCGAGGCTTTTAAATTAAATAAACTAACACAGACACAGACACAGGCAGACACATAAATTGAAGAGCGCAGAGGAAAAATACACCCACGGAAATGTAACTAAAATGCTAACGCACACACAGCTGCCACAGCTGCAGATACAGATACATTTTTCTCTACAGTCAGACAGAGTAGTTTGTGTGTGTGTGTGTGTGTGAACTGACACACACATATACATATATTTAAATGCAAATTGAGCAGAATTAATTTAGTGCTGTCTGTGTTTATCTCTGCCGCGTTTAATATGATGCCCGCCACTGTCTCTGGGCCTCATCCTCCAGTCGACGTTCCCAGATCCTGCCCCACTCCAGGGCTTAGTGTGCGTCTTAGTGTCGCTCTCTCTCTCTGTGTCTCGCTCTGTCATTCTGCTTCAGTCTGTCTGTCTGCCATATGTTCTACGTTTGCCTGACGCAACATTTTCCTGATATTTTTCCATGCATGCCGCACATAAGTTTCAAATAAATTGAAAGCATAGCCGACATAGGCAAATACGCTCTCGCTGCCAGTTGGCAATTGCTGCGAATGTGCTGTTTAGAGGATATCTGCCAGTCGAAGCGGTCGCAACTTGTGTTTTTTCTTTTATTAAAAAATTGCTGCTGGCAGCTTGTGCCTGTCATTGCGCTGTCATGTTGCCTGCTTTTAGGCGGCGGGCTCATACATATGGAAGCATGCTGAAGCCTGGCTGCAAAGTCAATTTGGTTGCCTCGACTGCGGTTAGTGCGATTGCGAGTGCGAGTGCGAGCGAGAGGGAGAGGGAGAGGGAAAGAGGGTCGTCTCCCCTTCGAATTGGCCCCGATTCGCATTAGGCACGCATCATTTGCGCGTTTGTAATCAGGCGAAAGTGTTCCGACTTCCCTTTGGCCTTGGCCATTCTGTTGAGTTTGCTTTGGCAGTCGTTCTTTTGTTTGCCTTTGTCTCAATTGAGCAGGGCACACACCGATACACACTCACACACACACGCATTGTACATATTTCGAATTTAAAGTAAAAGTTTTTCAATTTCAAGTTTTATGGCGACAAGTTCGCGCGACGACCACACACAAAAAACACAAAGCACAGTTTCACCTTCTCTCACCCTCTCGCCTCTCTCCTCTCGCTGTCCATGTCCGCTGCCTCTAAATTGTGTGCCGGGTGGCCAATTGCGCCTGTTCACACCAGATCGAGGCAAACATCGTGCCAGACTCGACTACAGTCTGTGGAGTAGCCGACAGCTGTTGTGTGGAGCTGCGTAAATTTGCTTTATTTTATTTCTTTTCCGCTACGTGCTCACAATTCCTGATGCAATTCACCGCCAGACGTGCTTTAATGTATCTTAAATTCGTGTGTGTTGTGGGGGCTGCAGCCGAGTGAAAGCCACGTGTTAATGCCGCAACAAATGGCTGAACAACGTCCAAAAATTTAGTTAACCTGAACAACCAAAAACAGGAAAAAGAATACCGCCAAAAGGTTAGATGTCTAAGCACGCTTGGTTGCCCTTCGCCAGCAGCTCTCCACTGGCTCTCTCCTGACTTGGCACTGATTCCAACTACATTTCCACATTAGCTGTCGACTGCAATCGTTTAATTTTACGCTTGATAAGCTTGCCAGAAATGCCAACCACCGACTCTGTCCGCCCGTCTCGGGTTCGAGTCCGAGTCCGAGTCCGATTTCGAATGCGAATCCAAATTGTAGCACACAATTAAATTCCATTGCAGCAGATTCGCTCATCTCGACTTCAACCCTCGAGCTCTTGGCTCACATTTGAATTAAAGCTGAGCTGAAGCGTCGCAATGGATGGGATGGCGGGCACGTAGCTGTAAAGTATTTAAAATGGGATGAGCTGCAGAGGAAAATGTCGAAAAGCGTTATGAGAATAGCCGAATTGCTTGCGAATTAAATTATCGCATTAAACAATACAAAAGCTTTTTTTGTTCGTGAATATTCATTGTTTTCCCTGGGAGTTTAGCATTCCACGCCTTCAGTCCTCCTGTTCCACTTGGCGGCTCAACTCGCTGCTCGGTTTCGGTCCATTGTTTACTTAAATTTGTACACTTTGTACCCTCTCCCTCTATCTGTCTCTCTCTCTCTCTCTCTACCATCCATTCGACTCGTCCTCATTGCGCTCACTTCGGCAACTCGACTGCTATTTGCTTGGTGTTTTGCTGTCTGCTGTTTGCATTCGTCTTCATTATTTGTTTGCACGGCCCGAGTGACGGCTGATGGAGGAGCGCGAGGAGGAGCAGGCGAGTGAGGAGACGGAGTTGGAGACGGCTGCTGCGCACTTGGTAGTAGTAAAGTTTTGGCACAGTTGATTTGCATTCGAAATCCTTGGAAAAGCTTCGGGAACACCCAGCCGCCCACACAATGATTTATGGATTTTCATCATATTCTGTTGATTCAGGAATATTTATGATTCGCCAGTGCTCCCAACCACGTTAACCTTTCTTTCCCGCTTACTACCGCTTTGCCTGCTCTGTCTCTTTGCCTCTTTGCCTCTTTGCCTCTTTGTCCCTTTGTGTGCGAGAGTGTCCTTGGTAACATTCATAGTATTTCGTATTTCGCATTTTTGAAGCATTTTTGTTATAAATTTTGGAAAAAAATGTATGAAAATAAAAAAGGGGGAGCGGCAACGAAAACAGCAACAGTAACAGCAAAAGCAACAACATGAATTTGAGTTACGAGTACGAATGCCGGAATATGCTGAATATGCGCAAATTGAATTTGATTTTTAAGCACTGATTGCTTTTATTGTTCTTGCAGCTTCTAGCTTGGTCCGGCTGACAACGGCGACCGAATAACACAATTTATATAAAATATTCTAAAAGAGATAACAGTTGAAAAGGCCATGGAGCCATAGAGCGACATCTCTTACAGTTGCCAGCGAATATTCGGATATGCGAATATACTATATGAGTACATTCATGTATTAATTTATTGATATTCAGCTTCTGAATTGCACGAAATTGCATTTGTCTTTGTATTTTTGTTATACACAATGCCTGTCGATTCGAATGGAACGGTGTTGTTTATGATTCGATCGGGTTTCAATTGCAAATGAAAATGGAAATTGTAAATGGGGAAAAATCGAACAATTGTCGACAACAATTTGCGGCATTGCAAATGCTCGAATTTTATACAAGACAATGACAATGGTTGATGCTTGTTGCTTGTTGCTTGACGCTCGACTAAGTGATTCAATCGATTTCGTTGGGCATTTGGGTAAAAAAATTGCATTTTCACTTCATTTCGAAAACACATTACGAGCGGAATGTGCACAAATGAATACTTAATAACACCAACGAATGAAGTCAGGACCCCAAAATCCGTTTCGACAAGTGCAAGTCACTCTCACGCCCCCGCAAAACTCTCGCAGACTGAGACTGGGATCGAGAGATAGAGAGAAAGTGCCGCAGGTGCAGGGGAGAGGGAAGAGGGACGCCAGCCCAGAACATTAGCATGAGAATAAAACGAAATTACAGTCTTTAAAATAAATGTATGCGAAATTTTCAAGCCAAATGCCAAAAAGTATTCAACTAAATGCGAAATAAATTTGGTAGAAAACAAAACGAGCAAAAGGAGGCAAGCACACACACTCAGAGACAGACTGGTATTTTGGGATGCGGGAGATATGGAGGATGAGGGGAAGGGCAGGGACAACACGAGCGGGTAACAGCGAAAATGTCAAATCCCTGGGCTTGGAATGCTCCCGTCAGGAGACGCAGAAAATCAATTTGGGCTACAAGTTTTCAATAAAGTGAAAATAATGTCGCAAGCCAAAAACCAGCATCAGTCACAACAGTGGCAACAGAAACGCGGGTCTGCCATTATTCTGGGCGATAAGATAAGAAGAGATGAAGCCGGTCCTGGTCGTGATCCTGCTGCTGCTGCTGGGCTGCTATTTCAAAAAATCAACGCCAAGTGTCAAACAATGAGGGTCGTTAGAGGCAGCAAATCGAAGCAACAACGCCAAAGTCAAGTGCACAAAGCGTCAAATGAAAAGGAAACGCAAGCAAGGAGCGCCGCTCGCACAGTTCGAGCTGAAGCTGAAGCTGAGGCTGAGGCTGGAGCATGGCCAGGGCTAAATCCATTGATGCGTAAAGCAAATCGAAGCAACGCACTGTCAAAAAGTGTAGCAGCAAATCCCGAATTCCCAAGTCCCAAGCCGCCGCCGCCGCCGCTGCCGCCGAGTGTCAGGCCGGTGTTTATTTATGTGCCTCGCCTTGTGATAAATCACTGACATTGATGCCGACAGGCATCGACTACCAGCTACCAGGCAATGGCAATGTCGTCTCTTCCCTTCACCTTGCCCTATTCAAGGCTGTGCGACACCCAAAACTTTAACCGACTCGAAATAGGCAGTCACGCTTTGGCTAACAAGCCACCACATTGACAGCCCCTTGCGTGTTGCGTAAAAAGTGAAAGACTATACATAATAAGTTTATCATGGCCCAGCAAACGACAAGAGTTCTGGATTCGAGTTCGGGTGCTGGTCCTGCTCCTCGTCCTGGTCCTGGTCCTGGGTGGCGCGCCTATCTTCGAGTTGCCGTTTTGACAGGAAATAAAGCGGCGCTCAATCACAGCGCGCAACGGAAATCGGAAGTTAGCAGGCACACGATATCAGCTAGCGGTTTCCTCTCTGTCTCTCTATCGCCTGTCTCGTACTGCCAACTGCCAACTGCCAACTGGCAACTGGCAACTGAGAACTGAGAGCTGCCAACTTAGCGTGGCTCCCTCGCTGTCTCAGTTTAAGCGATGCCTGAGTGTGCCCAGATAAAATGTTGTTGATTGAGACGCAGTTGAGCGTTAATAATTATCAGTTGTTGCTGCTTTTTCCTCCTCATCTTTTGGAGGTTGTGATTGTGACTCTGGTTGGCTGCTGAAGGTGATGTGGTTGCTCAAAGTGCTTGCTCGACTACGTGCCCAGCCAGTTTTGATGTCTTTCAATTTGTGGCAGATTTATTTGCGCATTAACCTCAAATTTGCACTGTTGAGTCCATTTCGATTTCGCTTCTCTTCTCTCTCCCTCTCTCTCTCTCTGGCAGTGATTATCGACTGGCTCAGACGACCTTCGCCCCCTTCTCTCCTCGAAGCATCAACTTAAAATGCCCTTTGCAACTCTGTTGCCAGTTATATATGTATGTGTGTGTGTAAATAAATTTCTTGCTCATTTTCACAACGGCAGCAGCTGTTTGTCCCAAAGTTTGAACGCCTTCAAACTTATTGATGCTGGTCATGTACTGCCCCCAGAAAAAGGGGCGGGGCTGCAGCCACAGCTGGTGGCTCTGACTCTGGCATTGATTTTTCGGGTGCGCACATTTATGGCTTTTCATTTAGGACACTTTTGACAGTTAAGCGGGTCCAATAAGCGGGTCTCATGTGCAACAAAATTGCGCATAATTAGAGCATTTTTGGCCCAGCAAAATGATCAAATTTACGTCATTAACCATTTAAAGGCAAGGTCAAATCAAATCACCAATCAGTTCGTCAACCCAAATCAAACCATCTATTTATATGCCTCGCAAGCAAAAGCGTCATGACTACAGAATGAAATTTCAAGTGGAATTCCCTGTTAGTCTGATCAATATTCAGTCTAGGGTTAGATGGCCGGATTATAAATAGCACGAGCAGATTAAATTTCTTTCGGTATTCGACGAGATTATTTGTCTAACTTTTGCATTTGCCAACAATGCATTTGTGTGGGCAATTTATCGAGAAACTTTGCATAGTTAGCAGGCAGCACACAAAGCTCGACAAGAACGAGAGGCTTGTGTTTGGTTTGTGTATATTAAAATTAATTAGATTTTTTGTTTGGTAGAATGAAAGAAATGGAACTTACTTGGATTTATGCAGCCTCGACCACACCTCGTTTCTCAGCCAAGGCCACAGTCTGGCAACCATTTTGCCGTGCGCCAAGGAAGCCAACGGAGAGAGCGAAGCTGAAGCTGAAGCTGATGTTGAAGCTGAGGCCAAGCGATGCTCCATTAGCGTCATGCCCAAGAGCACACTTGAGTTGTGCTGTTGGATTTTCGAGAATTTTCTTATGAATTGCCTTGCTTTTAGTTAGTTTAAATATTTCATGTATCTCTTCTGGCAATTGTTGTTGCTATTGCTCTTCTTGTTTAATTCATGCAGCAGATTTCGTTGCATTTTATGTGATTTTATTTCGGTCTCTGCCATATGCGTGTACTATGTGTGTGTGCGTGTGTGTGTGTGTGTGTGAGTGTAGATAAATGTGTCCGTTGTTGTTGTTGTTGATTTTCCTAATTTATACGAGTTTCGTATTCGTTGCATTTATTTGCATTCTCTGCGGCCGAACCCAAACGCAGCTGTAGTTGCAGTCGCAGTCGCAGTCGCAGTCGCAGTTGTAGTTGTAGTTGTTGGGGCGAAACACACACACACTGATTGCATAACACGGGATGCCAGACTCAGAGCTGCAAGAAGAAGAAAATAAGGAAGACAACAATGTCAAATTAGGCCTCAAGTTTTTGCTCAACTTTGCAACTTTTGCTCGAAGCGCGCTGAGAATTTGGTAGCTTTTTGTATAGTACTTTTCAGCGCCATTAGTGACTGCATTTTCTAATTGCACACGAAACAAATGTCTGGAAATGATGTCGTGCCCATTTAACCTCAATTACACGCACACCAACTAACCCCCCACACACACACACACAATCACACGCACTATCGAATACGTGGAGCGAACGCGAGGGGGGAATGAGGAAATCATTTTGTTATTTTCATGGTAAATTATTTCTATTTGTATTTTCATAATTAATTTTCTTGCTGTTGTTGTTATTGTTGCTGGTTTGCTGTTTTGCTGTTGTTGCAGCTAAAATGTGATTATTTGATCTACATTCGTCGATAATTACGGATTATTGAAATTTTTGTTTGAATTAATATTGAAATAATTCGATATTGATAAATAATTACCCAAAAACGCTCGCACTAAAATGCGATATAATAAAAATAAATGGTGTCATTGGTTTCCCCATTTGTGGGCGTTTGTTTTTTCAGTGCTCGATTGCTCGCATGTCCTGCTCCGTTTTATCGCCCCATCTGAACACACGACGACCCACGACCCCATGTGTGTGGCACGCACTATAACATATAACATCGATGCATTAGTGAGTCAACCTATTTTTTGAATTCAGTCTAGAAATTAGGTTAATTAGTGGTCACTTTTTACGTAACTCGCCTCGATATGAATACGTGCGACTTTGATTGCTGTCATTTCGTCGGTCAGCGATGCATGTTTAAATGGTTGTCCAGCTGTATGCGCATTATGTACATATATACACTGCTATCTAAGGGCCGTCTTCTGCAATTGAAGCGACATCTGCATTCCCAGCTGTCACATCTTTTGTCTGTTTTTGTTCAACTATTCGTTTATGCTGCAGCGAGTAATGAACTTTTATGCATTGTCATTAACTTTTATTGTATTTATCTGTCCGCTCTCTCTCCTCATCTGCCCCTTATTTACTGGCTATTGTTGGTTTTTGTCTGCGCGTGTGTGGTTTTTTGCAAACATTTTAATAAATTTAAATCATTTGTTGCATTTATTTTAATTATGCACATTTAAAATGCATTATGGCTCCGCTTGGCGTCCGAACAAAAGGCCTCTACTCGCCGACAGAGGGCGCAGTTGCGAAAAACGTCGCGTAATTTAATTTCGCTGACAGAAATTCAATTATTTGCGTTTTCAATGGCGAGGCTAACAAACATTTTGTCAAAATGCCTCACGCATGCAAAACGCGACGCCGTCGCCCGCCGATGGCAATCGCGATTTGGGATGTGCTGCTGATAGCAATGGCAATGGCAATGGCAACTGCGACGACGACAACCCATGTTGCGTATACGTGTTTTCATTAAATTTTTATTTATTCGGCGCTCATATTTTCATTTTCAGGCGACGACGCCGTTGCCGTCAAATTCTTTAGGTGTAATTTCATTATTTCAATGTTTTACTTTGCTGAATTATAAATGAGCCTCCGGTTTCTGTGTGACGCAGCAGCGCCTCCTGTTTATATAGCTAGTCATGTGTGTATTTTCTCTGTCTCCGTCTCCGTCTTGCCAACTCCCTCACTTTCTCTAGCCTTCTCCTGCTCCTCCTGTGCTGTGTAAACTCTCGTGTCGTTACAAGCAGATGTTTTGTTTGGAACATTCCTGTGCGTTTTTTTGGAGTTTTCCCATTTGTGTTGGCTGCATATGTCATTTGGGGCGTTGGTGTCAATGTTTCTCTCATCGGGCCAAATGTTTTCAATGAGCCAACCTGCCACGCCCACTCTCAACTGTCTAGCGGCCGCATTGCGGCGGTCAACTGCCCCCAACTACCACACCGCTGGCGGGCCATAAATATTTGATAATGTGTAGCTGTCCAATTGAGTGATTTCCTCGGCCCGTTGTCACAAGCCCGCCCTCCCGGCACCGCCCTGGATTTCCACTGTACTTTTATTTTTTTATAATTTTTCACATTTCACGGCGCAGCTGCAACCGTTCACATGATGCAGCTCACTGAAGTTAAAGTCTTTGTCCTGTCCTGTCCTGTCCTGTCCTGTGACCCAAGTCTCTGCATGTCTATCTGTCTGTCGCTATATTTCTATTCCTCAATTGCTGTAGTTGACAATGTCTCTTGTCTCGCTGACGCGCGTTTTGACAGTTTGACGTCTGTTGTTGCCTGCTCCATCGTTGTTCATTGTTGGCTGTTGGCTGTTGGCTGTTGTTAGCCCTTTGTTGGCCGCGTGCTTGACATTTTGACAAAATGTGGAATAGGGAGCTGGCTGCTTGAAATTGAATATCATTAGCGCATTTTGGCTATAATTAGCTCCGCATGCTACCAAATTACACATATCGCACATACGCCACGTTGCACGGCACAATTGCGAACGTAACTCGCATTTGTGCTGAGCATGGGCGAGACCGTGGATTTTTTGATGGCATTGAACGACGTCATTAGCATTTTGCCAACTGCTCACTGATTAAATGCGCAGACAGCAAGGGAACAAAGGAAGTAAAGAATGTGAGCTGGACTAAAACAAAGTCGCTCGGCAAATTACAAAGCATTGGTCAGAAGCGCTCCAGTGACAGGACAGAGAAAAGACACTGAGAGAAGCAGGGGGGAATGCTGCAACAGCTGCCGTTACTTGACACTGGCAGCATTCTGAGGTCGTTTTGCTGCAGAAGTTGTAAAGTTTGGTTCGGCATGAGGCATGAAGTGAGGCGAAAACTTCACTTTTTGTGGCGACTTGTGACTTGTGTCGCAGGACGCGAGCCAAACTTTTTGGGGCAAACAACAAATTTTGGTAACCGCTTGTGCTTAACACTTTCTCGCAGAACTTTGCCGCTGCTGTCGAGGCTGCTGCCACTGCGCGAGCTTTTAATTAATTCTTTAATAATTCACAGTTTCGGGCAATTTAATTAGCGAATAAAGAGAAGCAGTTACAGACCGGCAGGCAGGCGGCGACATCCAATCTTTATTTGCTCTACACAAAACGGAACACGTCGAGAACTACACAATAATATTATCAGTATTTCCGGCCATTTTGCTTATTTGTTGTTCTACAAAAAGAAGAAAAGTTTAGCAAAATAACATTTATCAATGTCAGCGTTGGAGCAGAGAAGCGCAGAGAATCTCTCGGATGCTCAGACGACGCTCTGTTGTTTTTGGGTTCGCAGTGAATTGAAGTGCATCAAATAAGTTGGAGCATGCGAGTTGGAAATTTGTTTGCAGTCTGTTGTAGTCTGTGTTTAGTGGCACCCAAGAGGCGTCCCCAGATGTAAGCTCAGTTGGCCGTCAGGCGACCCACATGCTGTCAAAGTATTTTATCAATAATTCAAGTTCGGTTTGGAAAAACATTAAAACTTGTGCGGCTGCATTTAGACACAGATTTCCCCAGTTGCCGCACATGCACATAGCGAGTGCTCGACTCGAGTACATACGATACTATGGACATATACATATATATATATGTATATGTATATAGGACTGCAAATTAGTTGGCAGTACTCGACGGCGGATGCTGACGCTCTGCTGCCGGCACTTGATTAGCGCCAGCCAAAAACTTTGCTGCTGCATTTTATATTCTACATTCTGCATTCTACATTTTACATTTTACATGGCTTGTTGTGTCGCGGCAATTTGTTCGCTGTCACTTTGCACGCGGCTGCGACATAAATTTCGCTTTTGCCGACCCAATTTCCAAGGCAGAGGGCGGAGCGCAGCGACTGCGCGGGAGGCGTGGCTGCCTGCACATCGACTGTGCATAACCGAAAAGCGTTGTCAAAACTTTGCAGTTGGCTTTTGTTTACACAGCAAAGAGAGACTGAAAGAGGGCGAGGGACACGTGCAGCAGCCAGTCGAGTAACTAACTAAAAAATGAAAACAAAAATAGACCATAAATAAAAACCACAAGCAGCAGTAGCAGAAGCAGAAGCAGAAGCAGAAGCAGCTTTGCCCTGCAACTGCGGCAACGCAGCAAAATAATGGAAAAAGTTAGTTTTGCATAACGCGAGAAGAGTCCGAGTCCAGCGCCAAAGTCTCTCTCTCTCTCTCTCTCTCTCTCTCAGTGTGTGTGTATGTGTGTGTGTGTGTGTGAATGGAAGATGGAGCCCGGGAGATGGCACATGGGGATAGGCTACAACAGCTGCCGTGGCCCCAAAACAATGGCAGCCTGGCAAAAGGGCTAACCAGCCAGCATTGAGATCACAGCTACCGGCCAGCTGTGTGTCTGTGTCTGAGTGTGTGAGTGTGGGTGTGTGCTAGTTGTGGTTGCACACTGTGGTAATGCTCACACTCTCACACAGAGACATACATAGTCAGCTTGAGCCAAGGTTAGCAGTTGAAGCGAGAGAAGGAGAAAGCAGTTTGCAAATTTACAGCAGCTGGCGAAGCCGTTCGCCAATGCCGATTGCACCAACAGCATGGAGCAGACAAAGTTGCACTTTTACTGCCAATCGAGCGACTACACACTGTAGTTGCAACTGCAACGGCAACACTGGGAATAGGATGCGGCATGAACTGACTTTGCTGCAGCCTCGCATGGCCCATAAACTAGTCCAAAATCGAAAGTTGCATTGAACTTCCTTCGGCTTGCACTTTATTCACACTCACATTTCATCTCGATTTACGCTTCGCAGCCAACTTGAAATTGAAATTGTGATAAAACGTTGACATTGCCAGCGACTACGACGAGTACTTCGAGTACTCGTGGTTATCACCAGATGAACGACTTTCGTTGAACTTTCGTTAACCAGATTTTAGACATGAAATCTCATTGCATATTCGATTGACTGATTGGCGAACTGCCGCGATTTATGGTAAATGCGTATCTTTTTTTCTCTTTTTCCGATGCGTAATTATAATTTTCAGCTCTGGCAAACACTTAAAACTTTTTCCTAATTGTTTGTTGGTTGTGGCGAATTACACGCATAATTTATTTAGTGGATTTCGGCAGGCTTTGAAAAGAACTCTAATTGATGTGCGTCTAAACAAAAAACTTTTCACTTGCCACAAACAAACATTATATACACACATATATATAGTATGTATATATATATCTGGCTTAGGAATAACTGGGGACAGAGAGGAGGAGAGAAGAAGTCCGCTGCGTGAACATGCTAATTGAATTCCATACAATAATTTTGGTATGCTTTATTCATTAGGCGCATAAAAACGCAACGCGACCAACAAGCAAACAAACAAACTAATTTGCATAATGTTAGGCGCACTCACAGATACACACACACAGACACTCACACACATCCTCGCACATTTGCAAGCTATATAAAAATAACTAAATGAGCGAACGCAGTGAATGAATGGAATGGAATGAATGAAAGCGCAGTTGACAACTTTTTAAGTAGCGCACAATTTACGGCCCTTCCTAATCTGGAAGCTGCCCAAATGCAAATGAAAAGCAGCGCAAACAATACAATTTACAGCCAGACATTTCTGGCTGGCCAGCAAGAGCAAGAGCAAAAAAAAAAAGAGGAGAAATAAGAATTAACCACAAACAAGTTTGCAGCATGCGGCACACGTCGCAATTTTATCTCATTATTAGCGCATGAGGTAACATTAGCAGCAACAGCAACGGCAGCCAAAGCCAAAGCCAAAGCCAGAGAATAAAATTCAAATAAAAGATACTCGTATAATGTACACTCTGGCAGCGCGTTGGCCAAATTAAAATTTAAATAAAATGACGTTCGCTGAGAGGGCAAACGGCAAACGGCAACGGCAACGGCAGAATGCTCGGCTTTAAAAAGTTATATGCCAGTCAGACAAGTGCCTGTTGTTTTATTTTATTTTTTCACTTTTTTGCTCACAAGGTTGCTGTGTATTGTGTGTGTGAGTGTGTGTGTGTGTGTAGAGAAGGAAGCGGCTACACGAATTGCCACTTAAAAATTCAAAAGTTTTGCGGCTGGCGCATATGGCAGCGATTCAGCCAGGCAGCGATGAAACAGCTCAGCCGACGAGACGGGCGGACAGACAGTCGGGCGGCATTAAGCGCCAGGCATAAGCAGCCAACGGAAGTGTGCGCCAAAACACAGCAGTGAACAGCGAACAGAAAGCTGGCGATGGGATATGGAATATGGGATGCGGAGTGTGGGAGTGTGGGAGTGAGGAGAGTCGGCTGCAGGGATCGCTCTCACAATTGCTAACAACAATAACAATAACAAAATGTGCCACAAGGCGCGGCTTTTGGGGTTAGCCCAATGCGCGGTTTTTGTTTCATAAGCTGGCCGCAAAAGGCCTTAACCCGAATTAAATTCGCCAGACAGCGCGACAGACGGAGCTACAGAGAGACAGAGACTGGCAAACACACCAGCCGAGTGGCTTTCAAATTTAATTTCAATTCTTCTGGCCCTAGTCCCTGGGTCTCTAGTACTTCATTTGCATAGCAAATTCCAGCGTTTCGCACATGAAATACGCATTGTGAAAATATTTGATATACAAATATTTTGCGCTGGCAAATTTATACATGGAAAAGCGCCACAGGATGAAAAGAAAACGCGTCACGGATTTACAAGCTCGCCAAACTCGCACACACACACACACACACACACACACACACACTGGGAATCACGCACATGTTCAAAGTTGTCGAGTTGTCGGCCTAGCAGAAAAGTCAAAATTTGTATTGCATACTTTCGGTCTGCTGCAAAAAGTTTCTACGGGAGATCTAGCTGCAAAGTTCTGCACGAATTGCAAAGAAAATGCGCCTAAGCCAAAGCCAAAACAAAACTGCAAAGCGAGAATTGGATTCGGCAATTGTAGTGTCAGCTATGCTTGATTGCAAAGCGCAGTCTTAAAGCCCCTTACAGTACTTGCCTGCAGTCACTTTTAGTTACAGTTGCAGTTGAAGTTTCTGTTTCAATTATATCACTGCAGCTTCGAGCTGCCTTTTCTTTAGCCAGCAGCGACAACGTCTGCGGAAATGTATCCCGATTTTTGGTCGAAAGCAACGACAATTCGACGCACACACAGCCAGAAAGGCAGACACTCTCCGGCAACTACGGCTCCGGCTCCAGCTCCGGCTCTGGCTTCAATACACGCACGTACACCACACTAACTGAAGCAACAACAGAAACTGGGAAGGGGAAGGGGGAACGGGAACGGGAACAGGAACAGAAACAAAAACGAGCGCACGAAAATTTGCGATGTCGATTTAAAAGCTGCTTTAAACCGACGACGACGACGAAGACGACGACGACGCGCGGATTTTTGCTCCGATTCAGTATTGGAACAAGAAAACAATTATGGCACGCGGTTTTCGATTCCAATGCTAATTTCGTGCTGGTGCCTTTAAACTATATTCGCAGCTCACGTTTATCGCTGTTGTTGCTACTGCAGTTATCGTCGTTGTGGCTAACCTTTCAATATTTAAATTTTGTTTGCTCATTTCAGCCAATCGCGGCGCGGCCGACGCAGCGCGTGGATTCGCAGTCCAGAGTTCAGTTGCTGACCGCACGATTCAGAGGCAAAACGAAGACTGAAATCCCTCAGTTGGCGCACTCGTTATTATATACGCTGAGCGCCCGTCGTCCTCTTGATCGGACTCGAACCCACAGACGTTAGTGGACACGACTGTTAACAGCGCACAAAGGAGGTTGTGGTGAGTTTCTCGCATTTTCATAATAGAATTCGTTTCGTGTTGTTGTCCTCTCGGGACAGTCAGCAGTCTGTTGTCGCCCACAAGCAATCAGCTTGGCTGCTAAAGTTAATCATGAAATTGGGTGTAAAAGAACAAATCACAATTCTATTTTACTACCTAGTATAGTATAACATCCTCTTCGTAAATATGACACACATTCTGTTCTGTTGATCTGTTATAAATTTTGTATTAATATTATCCGCTCGCAGGAGCGACGCTGGCCATAAATCTGCTATTAACATTATCCGCTCTAGCGAGCGCTCTGCTAACTTAACATAACAGCGCTCTGTTAGTTCGCATCTCGCCTGTAGGGGTCGCTTTGTAGCACAGTTTTAATGGCCGAATCGGTTAACATTCGCTTGCAGGGGTTGTCATGTTACGGTTAACAGCCAGCAGTTAACAGCTGCCACAACCACGACAGAGACGTGAATTGCAACCACGCAGATGCCACACTGACATTTTGCAAACTATTTAAAACAACATAAATATTATATTGAAGATGTTGCATGGCTGCAAGTCCTTGTGCTCCCACTCGTGGCCTCGCAGGGTTTCTAAGTGCCAGTGGGTGCAGTGGGGGGGGGGGGAGGGAAAAATGCTAAAAGCAGCGCATAAATAACGACACTGCGCGCATGAAGCGCTGGCAACGTACATATAAAATACACACGGGTCACCAGCGACGACGAGAAATAAATTGTATTTAGTTGGGCAATTTATGGGGCAGCAGGGCAGCGTTAGATCGCACACACACTCACACACACACATGCATAATTCAGGGCAATGTCGATGGCTGCAGTTGCAGTCGGGTGAGGTGGTGGCCAGTGGGCGGTAGCAACAGCGCATTGACGGCGTGTCCTGTCTTTGTTTCACTTTGTTATTTTGTTATTTTCAAATTATTTATTGGTCACGACGGTGGAGGGGGGCAGCACAGCAAGGGCCAGAGCAATGGCTAATGTGTAATTCAATAGAGTAAGTAATGTGCATCAATTTTCAGCTCAATAACGCATGGAATACAAATGCGAAACATGTGCAAATATGTACACACTCGCACAGAGATAGATACAGAGACAGAGAGACGGGGACTCAGACTGAGACTGAGACACAGACAAACATCCGCAGAAATAAATATCTAATAGCTCCACGCTGCCAGAGCAGTTCCCAGCTCCAGCTCCTGTTTCAACTCCTCTGCTGCCCCTTCCCGCCAGCCAAGTTCCAAGCTCGCTTCGACATTGTGTGACGCGTTTCCGTTTCCGTCTTGCGGCGGCATCTGCTGAGGAGGAACAGCGTTGTTTGCTCTTTGCCTTGGCTGCCAGTTCACAGCTCTGGCAGTTCCACAGCTCCACAGCTCGCAGCTCTTTATCTGCGTTTATTTGTTTTCGGTGTTGGGTGTTGTCTTTGCCCTCAAACCAACCGCTTCTTTGCCGGCTGCGCCACAGCTGAAACGTGCCATAAGAAAAATTGCAATGGGTTTCGCAATTGTTTTTCTTTTTGCAGAATGTAAAATGTGCTTTGCAGCGATCGCTATTTGTTTGCCAACGAGCTGAGCTTCAAATAATACTCGAGTGGAAACACAAAGGGAGTGGGCTGCAGCTGGGTTGCAAATGTATGAATTTATGAACACAACTTGGCCGCCTTGGCTGCAACAATTGCCAGAAACCAGCAGCCAAATGTAGCAACAGCTACTACAATTGCAACAAGCCAACAATAACAATAACAGGCAAACAATCAAAGAAAACAAACTCGAATCGCCTAAGCCTGTGACAACCCATGGAACTGGCAACCGGCAACTTGCAACCTGCACCTGCCACTCTGGACGAAGCCTGTTAGCCTGTTTTTCAAATTTGCTGCTTTCTGTGGCAGGCGAGTAATTAACACAAACTTGTTAACTGCCCGGCAGCGAGAAACGCTCGCTTTGGGCTTAAATTTCATGCACAATTGCCCGAATTTGTGGCATATTTTGATCGATTTTTACTGCCTTTGCAGAAACTACTCTCTACGCTAAGTATAGCCTGCTGCTTGCCATAATGCATGCCTTGAACTCTCTTGTGGCAATCAGCTAATAACACAACTCAGGCTGCACACAAAGGACCTTTCTCACTCTTTCCACTTGGTCGATTTGATTTGGTATCGCTGCTCACGTGTCGTGCACTCGACTGCAAGTCGAGGCTGTGAAACGTGCTATAAATTGTAAGAGCTGCGATTTGGCTGGACATTATCACTTTGCTTGCCTTCTGTTTGCAGTTAATTAAAAATGTTGGCCGTAATTTCCGTTGCCGGTCTGTAGCCGTATTTATATTTATGCCGTCTAATGCTTCTTCTGCTCAAGACTTGCCAACGTGAATTGCAATTGCAATTTGTTCTTAAATTGCAACAGCCCAGACGAAGTCCTGTGAAGAGTGAGGTGAGGGAGCAGGCCCATCAGCTCGACTGTGTGTGTCTCTCCGAGTGTGTGTGTGTGTGTGTGTGCGACCATGTGATTGCTTGTCAGGGCGGAAGAACGAAGGAAAGCCGCATCGCATCCCCGCCATGTGCTTCGAGTGTCCTGGCCTTGGTCACACACATGTAGAGACTAGGAGACTGCAGACTGCAGACTGCAGCTCATAAATTTTCCAAAGTGGAAAATTGCTCAATTTATAACTTTTCAAGGTGTTGATTGCCTTTGCAACTTGTGCGTTTCAAGTTAACCCCATTGTTCTTTCCTCTTATCGATGAGGGTTAAAAGAGAGAGACTCTGCTCCCAGCTCACAACTCACTTATTAATTTGTTTATGCGTCTCTAATCACTCGCACCCAATTGCTCGTCCCTCGCCCCTTTTCGCTGCTGTCGACAGCAAATCAGAAAAGCCGCAGATGAACCTAAACCGATGTCGCTTAGCATTCAGCTCGTGTGTCCTTCCGTCCAGCTACCGTGCTCTCTCTCTGTCTTTGTCTCTCGCTCTCTCGCTCTGCTCGGTGGTGACAGGCAACAACAAATGTTCAAAAATTTGTTAACATCAAAAAGTACATTAAAGGCTCAAAGAATGCGCTTTCGTGCGGAAATTGCTTACGTGCGTGGCATTAACAAATGACATCCAGTCCGCCAGTATACGAGTTCTGTTGCTGTCCTCTGACCTCTACCCTGGCGTATAAGAGCACCCTCGGATGTCGCTGTGTGTGTGGCTGATTTAGGGGTTGCAAACGTTCGATTGTGGATCGTGTGGAAGTTGTCGCTTTGTCGCGCTACCTTCAGCCATTGGCCATCGGTGGTGGGTTGCCGCGTTGCCCCTGTGCGGCTTGTGCGCATGAATGAGGCAGGCAACAAGTGTGTTGGCTTTGCCACTCGCAGGCAGCGTTCTTTGTGTAGACTATTAACAGCGCACTGTCAAGATTAACAGCGCACTGTTAAGATTAACAGCTGCTGGCAGAGGCGACCGCCAAACCCAAACCAAACTGGAGCCTGCAGCATTTCGAACGCTACTCAAATGACACACGTAGCGTGAAGCCACTTCACAACAAAATAATTAAAAAGAACACAGACTGCAACACAAGCAACAACAAAGGAGAGGGCAGAATGCAAAGGACACTTGTCTGTCCTGGTCACGGAATGCAATGTGAGCCCAAAATGCATTGGCTCCGCTGTCAACTTCGATGTCCAGCGCGCTGTCCATGGCGACGGAGACCGAGATATCGAGGTCGTTGGCTGTCGTTGGCGACGGGCGGGCAAAGCTGTTCATTTTACAGCAGCCAACAAAGGCCAAAGGCGACACAACACGGCGCAAGTTCCCCTCCTCTTTCCCTGCCGCCTGCCGCCTGCTGCTGCTGCTGCAGCTTCATTTTGTGCTTCGCCGGGAGCTGCTTTAATAATTTTCGTGATGGCGCAGAGACACGCCACGCCACGCCACGCCTCGCCACAGTCCGTCCGGGGGAGGGAAGAGGACAACTCGTCAGTTGCTGGTGGGGATATAAAATGTCAATAAGCTCCAATAACGCAATTGACAAGCTGAGGCAGCTTCGCTGCGGCAAAAGGCAGCAATAAACGAAAATTACGTGCAGAGAGAGAGGAGAATGGGTTGCTGGAAGGCTGGCTGGATGGCTGGCTTGGTGGGCAGTGAAGCGAGTGGCAAGTTTGTGCAGAGCTATGCAGCATGGAGTGGCTCAAGTTTCGCTGCCTGCCACGCGGGGCAAACGCTCGCAGCGTCGACTGCCAAGTAATTTCAAGCTTAAAGAAGCTCAAAATTGATTACGGGCCAAATGATGGGCGTAGTTTTTATTGCAAATAACTGAAGAGCAAAAGTACGCAAAAGTAAGTAACAACATCAGACACGCTCCTCCCCCTCTCCCCTTTCACTGCCACTGCAGCTGGTGGGCGAGCGACGTCTCCGCGACGGCGGCGGCGGCGGCAGTTCGCGCATCTCCTCCGAGGACCGGCCAAGGACAATGCGACGCGCCGACTTTGGTGTGCGTTCCGCGGACTTCTCGATGGAGCGGAGTGGCGTGGTGCGGAGGCTGGAGACGGGCGTGGGACTCGAGATGGGCTTCTTGTTGTTCCAAATGCGGAGCACAAATTTGATTTCCTTGATGAAGGCCAGCTTGAAGGTGAGCTGCAATCAAAATATTAGTCAGAGCTCCAAGCGTCGCCATGCCAATGCGAATCAACTTACGCGCTCCTCGAGTGCCACTTGCTGCACATAGACCAGGAACTCAATGATGCCAATGATGAAGGCAATCAGGATGCCCATGTACAGCGTGTAGAAGATACCGCGCAACTCCTCGAAGGTCATGTCGGGCGTGGCATCGGGATCCGGCTCCTCAAAGCAGCTGGAGTTGGCCTGCTTCCACCACTTCTGCTTCAGGTTGTAGAGCTCTCCCCGCTCGCTCAGCCGGAGAATGGCCACGCTCAGGTTGGAGCGATAATCGGCCCCAAACGGAACAGCGATCGCATAATGCTTCTCCCCAAACTTCTCGCCCACGGCGCGCAGCCTGCAGTCCTTCTCGCGATTATACTCCAGCGTGGTCGTCTCCATGAGGAACATGTACTCGCCGCAGCCGGTGAGCACGCGTTCGACGCCCTCATCGTTGTCCTTGGTGTAGGGCGAGGGATCGTCGTTGTTCATCAGATTGAAGGCCAGGCGATAGACCGTCTCATTGGACTCGGCCAGCAGATTGTAGGTGCTGCCGCCGTTGATGGTGCCGAACTTGATCTCCTTCTGTGCGCTGAGATCCTTGAGGCTCGTCACGCTGCCCTCCATCTTGGAGCTGGTGAGAAAGGCAGCCAAGTTGGCAGTGTACGAGTTGGCTATGATGATGGCAAAGATCCACCAGGTGGCCTCGGAGAGACGCACTTGCGGACTGCGGGGCAGAATGTCGCAACCGGCCGTCATGATGGAGGCCACTGTCAGCCAGAAGGTGTTGTGCAGATGCCACTGATTCTCCAGTGCATCGGGATCGCGATTGCACGGATGTGGATTCTCCCACTCTGCCTTGGCAATGCTGCAAAACAAGTAAAGATCCGTTTAAAAATTGGATTTGTTGCTTTTGTAGCAACGTGGTTGTTAGTTCAATGAGTAAAGCTGAAATGCAACTAAATATCTAATCTAATCTATCAACTATATCAGCAATGACCATTCCTGAATTGAATTTCAATTCTTCTTGCCGGGTGTACATTTTAGATTTACGTATTTTCTCTCAGTGTGCAGAAAGTATGAAATGTGCAAAGGACATTAAATTGTTCCACTTACCGCGCAATTATGACTTTGAGGAAGGACATGGCGAACACGGAGATGAGAATCCAGACCCACACCTCGCCCCCAAAGGGTTCCAAATAGGCTTGCAGCTCCTTCTCCTTGTGCGGACTCTTGTAGGCCAAAATGCTCACGCCCAGCTGCATGAAGGGCACCGTGAAGTCGACAGCCGTGCGACGAGCTTGGGTGATGGTCAAGTCGCAAATGCCCATGTGCGCGTCCTAAAGGAGTACGTGAGTGTCTGTTGATGTGTATAGAATAGTCCTTCCACTCACATTGTTGATAATCTCGCCTATGATGCCGTTCCACTGCTTGGTTATCTTGTCCTGTTTGCCATACTGCTGATCTGCGACGGGCACAAACAGATACTCGAACCCCACCTCCTGGGCGATGGCATCGATTAGGTCGACGGCGTAGCCCTGGTAGATGGCGTTGCCGGTCAGATTGAGGTTCTTGGCGGTGTCGTTGACGGTGAAATAGGGCGGCCCGATGCGTGTGGCGACGCGGTAGACAATCTTCTTTTGCACCTTGTCCTTCACATTCAGCTGGGTTATCTGGCCCCTGGTGTCCCAGATGGCGATGCCGATGTTGTCGGCGGGGTCATAAATCTCAATATTGAAGTTAATGCGCTGTCCATCCTCGTCAAACCGCAAATTGCTGGTGCGAAAGCTGTTGCTATTCACGCCGGAAGTCTGCGGCACGTTGGATTAGTGCACAACTCACATCTCATCACATCCCCAACACTCACCTGCTTCATTAGTCGGGCCAGATAGCGTCCCATTTGCCAGGGACGACCGCCTGTGGGGCCAAAGTCGCAACTCATTCGCGGCACGGACATGCGATCCGGATAAAAATACGTGGCATTGCGCCAGGCCTGGGCAAACAGATGGAGGCTGTCGTGGAGCAGGTCCAGCATGAGGGTGCGATTCGGCTCGCTGCTCTCGCTGACCACGTCGTCCTCCTGGGTCACATAGCCATACTGCTGCAAATACTGGAGGCACAATCGATCAATCGGGGTACGCCAAAGAAATCAATTAGTTGCACTCACTGCTTTGGGATCGGGGTTGAGCAGCAGCCGCGTCGCGGTTATGTTCACCGCAAACGTCTCGTTGTCCGCCGTCAGTTCCTGGAGATTATCATTGTACGTCTCCAGATTGGTGAGAAAGATGTTCTGCAATAGCCAAACTCTCGAATCAACCAGCGAGGTTATGTTTAGTCTGTAAAATGTTAGTCTAGTTGCTTGGATTTAGATTTCGCAAGCTTATAAGTTTCGAATTATTTGAAGTAGTACCAAGAGCTTAATATTTAGTTGAAATTTGTTTCCTCGACTGACTGTTACCCACATTGTACTGCTTCGTCAGGCCAAACTCCGAGGATGTGTTCAGCAGATCCACAAGCAACTCGGATGTGCAGTCGAGAACGACGCGACGCTCATCCTTGATGCTCTTCCACATGCTGCGAAAGTCCTCGTCCTGCGTATACTTGCGAACTCGCACCACATCGTTGTGCAGCACACGCAACTGCAGGATGTCCTGCAGTCGAGCAGAGGCTTTTGCTGAAAGAATATGCCTGTGAAGGACATGTGACAATAGAGAGTAGGTAGGAGACTCACGATCGTCGGCATCGTAGACAACTGTGAATTTGCGCCATCCGAGATTCTTCACTATGTCAGCGTAGGCCTTGGACAATATCGGCTGAGAGGGATAGAGGTTGAGGGTCATCTGGTGATTGGGCTTTTCGGTAAGACGCTCTTCGTCGGCCGCATCGAACTGAATGTGCGGAATGCCGGTGTTGTTGCTGATGAGAGCAACAATATCTGAAACGAAAATTTTGTATTTGTTTACCAACAAACTAGTTTGACAGTCTGCTTTGCTGGTCATTCCATTTGGTCGGCAAGCTTTCGCCTTCTCTGTTGTCTTTATTTTTATTTTGCTTGCGCTTTCTACACAAAGTTCTCCACGCGTTCGCTGTGTTCGTCTGTTCGTCTGTTCGTCTATTCGTGTTGTTGCCCCTTTCCACTTACCGCTTGCCGCCTTTGAACTTGGTCCAAAAATAGCTGCGACACCATTATCGAGGAGATCGCAAGCTGAAAGCAAAGATTGTTTTTTTTTTAGGTTGAAATTCCCCAATAAAATATTAAAAAGAAAAGAAAATGCACACCGTGTCCCATTAGAGCAAGGCTGCCATCTTCGGGTCTGAGGCGTTTTATCAAGGGATTCAATGCGAAAGTTTGCTCAGCCTCGGGCCCGTTAATGGCGTTTACCACATCCGTGAACTCCTTCTCCAGCTCCAGTTCGTCGTCATAAAAAAAGGCACCTAAGTGAAAACAGGTGGCAGCAGCATTTTCATTTAATTCGGGAATGTGAAAATGTTCTCATCGTTGTTGTTGCTCTCACCAATGTTGATTTGTTGCTGCAGGCTGCTGTGCACCAGAAATGCACTCCAAACGCACCAAATAAAAGCAATTTCTTGCCGCATTTTTGCTGTCTGGAATTTCGACAGTGTGGCGCACACACATCAACTAACAATTCGGTCAATTTTACTGCAAAAATATTTTAGAATAACGTTGCGAACTCGTCGAGTGTGAAGCGAGCACTGAAAAGCTTTTCTTTTCTGCCCCATTTTCCCATTTCCATTCATAGATCGTCTCGGAAATATTGTATATGTGTGTGGAACAGCTGTTTATTTTGGAAAAGCTTTTTGACCACACGATTCGCTGGCGATCATTAAAGCTTTTGCGACATTGCTTCTGCGGTCAAGAGTTGTCAGATCTATTTAATGAAGGATTGAACTGTCAGCGAACCCTTTGGCTCTCAAATGTACAATGATTAGCTCCCCAGAGAGCTGTCGAACATGTCAATGGCAGCACTATTATCCTTAAGGAGCGCAGCTCAATCAGACACGCACACACACACACACACACACACACACAGCACGGCACAGCGGGAACAGGATGCGAAGCAAATTTATTTGCTCGTCGAGTGCGTGTGGAAAGTTTGCTTGTGGGACATTGATTTCTATTGAAAATTGATGAGGTGTCAATTTTTCATAGAAAAACTCGAATAAGAGCTTGTTGATGATGGCAAAAGGGAAAGCCGAGAGGAAGGGCAGGGCAGGCAAGGCAAAGCACTGCCAACAATATCAATTTGCATAAAAAACACATTCACTAAAAACACTCTCCCGCACTTCAGCATAGATATTTCCTCACATTAACATATTTTAATGGTGTGCGTGTGTGCAAGTGTGCGACACACACACACGTAAATAACAATATGGCCGCTGGTGTCATTTTAGCCTTTGGCCCTGTTTTGGTTGTCGGTTTTGGCCCAAAGCACTTTATTGATGCCAAACACGTTTTGTGCTGAAGTCAACGTCAACGTTTCGGGCGCAGTGCAGCCGAAATTTGAATAATTTGCCGACAGACAACAGGTAGCTGATGGAAAAGGAGACACGAGGCGACATGCAAAGCAAAAAGACCGTTTATATTCATTTCCATAGGCCAAAAATAAACAACAGGCAGGTGAGCTACCAACTGCTGATTGTGATAAATGCTGTTAACGAAACGCTGATAGCATTCGCTTTAAGATTCGGAAAGTAGCGAAAAACAGAAATCCGCAACGCGTGCAACAGAAAACAAGAAAACGGCAGAGAAAAAGCACTTGCAAAACATTTTCTATTACACACAAAATATTTATGGTTATCATCAGGCGGACGCAAAGCCCCCAGCAACAAACACATGGTCATGTTCATGTATGAAAAAGAGTGCCACGAAAGCAGTCCGACAGTGCGGACAGCAGGACAGACAAAAACACACAGCACAGACACAAACAACAATTCCAAATCCAACCCGCAACAGCAAAAGAATCTGCAAAAAGTTTTGCTAGGTAATAAGAGAGCGAGAGAGGTCGAAGGGGAGATGGTGATTGAGGGGGGGGGAGGTTGGTCTGCAATGGTTTGGCTAGCTAGTCTAATGCTGATGCTGATGCTGATGCTCTAGCAGTTGGTGCAAAAAACTTTTTAATACTTGCCATAATGTTGCCAAAAGGATTATCCAAAAGAATGACTTTTAATGGAGACAGGAAGTAAGCGCATAACAGACAGAAGTATTAACTGTTTCCTTCCGCACACACACACAGAGGGAGCACGAGGTGCACACACACACACATATTCGTATTTACAAAAATGTCAGTTGCTAAGCGCTGCCAGTTGCCAGTTGTAGTTGCTGCCGGGATTTGCCGTGTGGCAAGTTGCGTGTGTGTGTGTGTGTGGTGGCATATAAGCTGTGCGGAAATATTGCAGCTTGCCTCATAACGGGGAGCGGTCGAAAAGCTTATGCTTATTTTTATTATTTCATGTTGCCCAAACATGGCCGGCCAGCAAGACAAGCCGGTCCTGCCTGCTGGTCTGTGTCTTCCAGGAGTACATTTGGTTGTCAGGATTAATCTGAATTTTTTTGGGTAAGCTGCTCTCTGACCAGAGAGTGGTTAGAACAGCGTCTGCCATTAGCTTGTGGCATTTCCAATAGAGCCCAGTATGACGACTACAAAGTACGTGTATATTCCACATTATTAGAAAAATGTAGGTAGTAGGTGGGAACTTGGAAGTTGGTAACTGGGGGCAACGTCTTCGCTGGTGGCATTCTTCAATATATTTTCCTCTCATTTTGCATTTTAATGAGTTTAGCTCAGCGAGCGGAGCGGCGACGGTCGGTCTGAAATATGAGCCAGTGTCGACAGAGTGAGCCCCATAATTTTTGCAGCCAGACGTTGGCTCTGTTTCTTTTCCGCTCTATTATTCTAAGAAAGTGAGCTAAGTCGGCTTGGCAGCCGCTTCCTCGCCTCGTTGCCTTCCTTGCTGGCTGCTGTCTCCTGCCTGCTGCAGGATATTGCTTTAATTGAAATTTATGCTAAATAGATTGACACTAATGAGCAATGGCTGCTGCTGCTGCTGCTGCTGCTGCTGCTGCTGAAGAGGTAATTCCAGCCATGCTAGGAAGACCTCCTGTGATAGTCGGCCAGACCATCTACATAATTAAATTGCTTGCCACTTTTTTATTTTTCCTTTGCTTCAGCCTAATATGCGCTCTGCGCGCTACTTGAGCTTGGTGTCAACAAAATTATTATTATTATTATGATTATTTTTTTTGGTGCCCACTTCTGCTGATCCACAATTTGCATAGCAAATCGCTAACGCATCCAACAAATGCTTACTTCCGTTCTGGCTGAGTGCTGGATTTCCGTTGCGGAAGTGACTTTTCCCCAATGTTGTTGCAACATGTCGACTTAGCTCGGCCCCAAGAATGTCTCACAAGTCGTATTCCACAGCAGATCCCTGTAAAATCGATCTAGGCAGCGGGAGAGAGACACACTGATGGACCTCTCCTTCTCTCTTTTATTGTGTTGCAAATATACATTTATTGCCTCGGTGACGGAAATGAGTTTTTGTCGTAAACTTTTATGGCAATAAACGTTGCTTGTTAGCACAGAGGCCGCTCTCTCGCTGTAGTACGAGTAATAGGAACAGCAGCCAGCAGGCAACTAGCGAACAAAACATCAAGAAATTAAACTGATTTCGAACTAAAGAAGACTGAATACTCTACTATAGTTGCAGGGACTCAACTATAAATACAAATTGTAACTCGACTCCTTCAAAAACTGTTGACTGATAAAACTGTGAAGCCAAACTAAAAATATGAAAAATAATTGCACCTTAACATATTTGCTTTATTCTTAATTCAACTTGTTTGAAAGTCAATCAATCTATCAGCATCTCGAAATTACAAATAATTTTTAGACAGATTTGTATAAACCTCTGATAGTTGCTTACTAACAAAATATAATTTGAATATCTGGCATGATCTATAAACTAATAATTTGATTCACCATTCATAATAGTTTGATCAGTCGACTCGACTGAATTAGCTATTATGTAAGTATCTAGTTGAGTGTCTCAGTTTTTGTAGCAAAATAGTGCAACTTTATTTGTGAGGGTATATAGAAAAAACAGTGCGGAAACTACGCACTTGGCACTGACTGCCACAGTCGCAGTTGTGTTTCTGAGTCAGGAATCATAGCCGTGGTCATGGGGCATAAACATACAATGCACAGTGTCTACTATGCGTATACGTAACATATATATGTACATCTGAATGTAGGTTGCGCCAGTTTTTGTTGGCGCTTCGACTCGGCGTCACACATTGACACGCTGCATAAAAATGAGAGCCTGCAATTGAGGCGATTGTCGAGGGGAAGGGCAGGGGCAGGGGCAGGGGAATGTTGCTACGGTGGTCGATGGACGCCTTTCGTTTGCACATTGCGACGACGTCGACGACGGCGAGCATTTTCCATTACATTTGCCACGTCACGGCACATTTCTCTCACATGTCGACTAACCAGAGAGAGAGAGAGAGAGAGAGTCGGTGTATGGCAGCTTTTCCGTTTCCTGCGCCACAGCAGCCCAAAGAGTCCAGGCGAGGAGAGGACGAAGGGCGGAGTGGGGTCCGTTGCCTTGCAAACTGTTGGCTGTTGTTATCATTGCGGGCTTTTGTTTCATTTCTGTTGTCTCATGCTTTTAATTCTTTTAACAATAGCGCTAAAAGTTGTGCATTGAACACTTGGCTGCGCTAACAATAAAAATGGCACGGAAACCCAACCGTAAACTATACTGTGGCCACTCCCAAGCCACGCCCCTTCGCCCCCACAGCCCCCAGGCCCCAGGCGTGTATTGCAAAAGATAACAAAAATATTGTTTGCCGCAATGCAATTGTTGCCAAAGAAAACCAGACCAAGCAACGGGGCATGTGGCATGGGGCAGAGTTGCATGGCGGACTGTGGGCGTGGGCGTGGGCGTGGGCGTGGCTGGTTTTTCCATTTGTTTCACTTTATTCACACGCCGCGGTGAAAGTTGGCTTGCCTTCTGCCTGACGATTGCCGCCTGCTGGGCGCAACGTGTACAGCATCCGTTTCCGCTGAAAAGTTTCATTTCCCATACGATGGCTTTCGCAGTTGTTGTGTTCACTCGTTGCTGTTGTTGTTGTTATGATAAAGTACAAAATTAACTTTTGAAATAAACAACAAAAGCAACTTGAGCTGCAGATGGGCAACAGTCTCGAGGCAATAATAGGTGCTGAGCCTCCGCTGCTCATGCTCCAACTGACTTGTACTCGCATGTAAAACAGGCAACGTTGCGGAAAAAGATGAAGTAAGAAAAAAGGCCAAGTGAAAATATGGCAAGCATCAAGCAAGAGCCATGAGGGCACTGCACAGATACAGATAACCAGCCATCCCGAAGAATAATGAAGGAACACGTGTTTACAACTCGACTCACATCGAGTGAGAGTGGCAGTGAATAGGAGAGGAAATTGTGGGTGTTGCTGTTGTTGTGCTGTTGCACACCTCATGCGGCGGCACATTTGATTTTTAGGCACGTAAAAAATATGAAAAATTTCGCATACACACAAGTTCATAACTCTGCGCAAATCGGAACGCGAAGGACACACCGAGGACAAGGATCTTCCACTCCGTATATAGGCATGCATATTAAATACAAATCCGAGTCCGTGCCATGGAACCCACTTCAGCTGCTGGAGACGCACATACTCATATTATGCACACATGACGGAGAGCAGGCAGTACATTGGCAAGTTATCGGGACTCTGACTCTCACTCTGACTCTGACTCTGACTCTGCATCGACACGAAAAGCAATCAAATTGCAAAAATTTGTTTCATTTTCTACGATAACATGACTTGAATTTGATGAATGCCTTGGCAAGGCACGACCGACCACGATGAGCTAGCTGGCTGGCTGCTGCAGGGATTCCAGCTAGGTACTCGTAGCATTGGGACACAGGCGCTGTGGCGAAATGAAAGCCAGAATATTGGCAACGAAAGCCAGCCAAATGCCAATCTCAGCGCGCTTTTTACGACGACAAAGGAGGGATGAGGCGGCACAAAAAAAAAATGTGCAGATATGGCCAAATGAAAGAGTTATGAATCCGCAACTTTGTTGGCCCTCGAATCCGCCCGCAGCGCTTCTGGCGAGTAACTCATACGAATGCCAATGCCGATTACTAATACGCCCCGTGCTCCGACTCCTACTCCGACTCCTACTCTGACTCTGTGCCTGGCTGGAGGATTAAAATAAATGCGCCGCATTTGTATGTGCTGCACGACTGGAGAGCAAAAGCAACAGCAGCAGCAGCAGCCACTCGATTGGATGCGAAGTGGGTTAGGGCTTATGGCTTATGGCTTAGACCATTCGCGATAACCGCTATTTATGTGAGCCAGTTCTCTATTTGAGTAGCTGCTGCAGTGAACACGAGTGTGAGCTGCGACTCGCTCAGTACTCATTCAAAATGCCTGCTGCCCCCGCGGCCAAACATCAAATGCAAAACATTTTCGCTGCTTTTTTGTGTTCTCATATTTTAAGGAGTCGCCGCTGCGCCTGAGGCGACGGGCTACTAACGTCAACTTGACGGGGCCAGCTCAGAAATGTTACGAAATTTGTAATTACGACCACGTCAAAAGCAGTCGCCATCCGCAAGTCAGCTAAACAAAGCCGCTGTGGCCTGAAATAAATGACCAAAACAACTTGCCCCTAAAGGTCATTGTGAATGGTTGATGGGCGCGCGAAAACGTTCAAAATGAAAATTAAATTGCAGCCATTTGAGGACGTTGCCGCTTCGCTGACACGAAAACAGCAATAAAATGTTAATTTCTGCATAATGAAAAGCCAGCAACAATATTATCCTTTGCAGCCCAGCCAACACACCTGCTGCCCATCCTCACTCTGCTCTCATTGTGTTGAACTTACTGTTGTTTCCGATACTTCAAAGCTGTTTCAATCGTCGCTCGTTGACTTTGGGGCCAATTTGTTGGCGCAACTTTTGTTCTCGTTAGTGGAAAGAAAGAAATCGACTTTCTTCTAACGATACTCTTGCTGCTGATGCAGATACTGATGATGTTGATGTATCGTAAGCTGCTTTTGACGTTTGCCATATGCGGAGGAAAGAGAATGAACTCAAATTTCTTGCTTCACATTACGCATACATGAAGGTCCATTTAATATGGCATTTAAACCGATTTGTTGCCTGGGGAACTGAACTCAATGCGAGCTTTACCTTTTGTTTGCTCACCCAGACGAGCAAAAATATATAGCAGTAATGCCCCCAGTTCCCAGTTCCCAGTTCCACATCATAATGTGGCTCTGGTCGAATTGTCGAAACATTTTAATGAATCAAACGGCAGACGATGGCAGTGGCAGTGGGATGTGTTTCATAAGCTATGCGCGATGGGTAATCGGCTAGCATTTCAATCGTGCGATATGACACATCATCAAAGTTGGCATATTTCATTTGATTCGACATCGATATGCACGTAGTACCATATAGTATAAGCCCTGCTTTGCGTGTTGCGTGTCAGAGTTCAATACGGCAAATCGCAAAGAGCTGGCAAAGCCTTGCCGAGCAGCAACCAAAACACAATCAGAAACACAAACAACATTCAAGTGTTACACTCTACTTGATCCAGGGAGCTCAGGGAGGACGAAAGGGTAAGAAAGAAATTTTCATTTCATTTCGCGCGTCATTTGAGGCGGCGCCGCTTGAAATTGTTGCAATGTTGTTGGGCCATTGATTGAAATCGCATGAAACAAAGGCAGCCAGAAGCGTTCGAGCTGAGCGTGTTTGGGGTCGTCAGGAAGAGTTCTGGTTGAGGAGGCGTAAGGGGAGTTGAGGAGTTGAGTTCGAGGCATCAAAATATATTCACAAGTTTTGCCGTTCGATATTACGAGTTGCGTTTCAGCATTGGGCATGGGCTCGATTCGATTCCTTCGATTGGCTTCATTTTCGTGAAAGTTTTGATTGTTTTTCGCGTTTCAATTTCACTGGCACTGGCACTGGCACTGGCCCTAATGACAGTCGAGCATGCCATGAAATATGAGTTGATTGCCACAGCGCCACACAGTCAATTGACAGTCGATGTCGCACCATTGACGGGCTATAAACTATTCCAAATGATGAAGAGTTCTTTCCCCCCCCCTCCCCCCGCGAAATTTCGCACGTTTATGTTGGCGATGGGAGTAGTCGACGCTGGCAAACAAGCTCATTAGGCAGCGGCAATTACTTCTAATTAATGCCTTTTGAAAAGCATAAAATTTTGTTAAATTTGTGCCCCTGCTTCGAGCCTTTGCCCCAGCAACATCAGCGCCTTTTACCTTTCTTACACGCCAATTAACTCTGAACGCTCATTACAGACTGCCGGCCGGGTGCTGTGAGTTGGGTGGCTAGTTGTGTCACTCTTCGGTGCAACGGGGCGTATTAATTAGCCACTCGAAGCCACCGCCCATTCAACGTTCCACGCTCCACATTCACGCTGCCAGGTAGACGTCACCATGACGCAGTTAGGCAGAGGTAAAGGCAGAGGCAGCAGCTTCCAGCTTTCAGCTCTCGGTTGCTCGCTTCGAATGTTTCATTTTGCAGGCAGTTCAAAAACTGTCGTCTCCTCTCAGCTCTCCGCTCTCAGCTCTCAGCTCTCTCTCATTCTCTCTCCTCGTCCTTTTCTCATTTCGCAGTTCTCGTCCTCGGCATCGTCGTCGTTAGCATTACGTCAACTAATTGGCTTCATTTGGGGTTGCCTTGTGGCTGCCGTGCGGCGTTTTTCCTTTTGTCGACAACGACTGCAAGCGAGCATCGCTGTGTGTGTTTGTGTGGCAATCAGGATTTTCTAATTGGCAATGAAAAGCGCATAATTTATGAATATATCGCGCACTTATTTCATGCTACACTTAGCGACAAATTTCCGCCAGACTCTGCTCTTTGGTAATTTGAGGCAATCGCTTGTCGAGTGGCCGAGAGACAAAAGATCGACACATCCACAATACTCGACCATATGTGTATAATCAAAATATAAGTCGTTAAATTGGCAACAAAAATGCACAAATGCCACTTTACACGTTGTTGCCAGTTAAAACGAAAAGGAAATCAAATAAAATGAAATAAAATAAAGGCAGAAGTACAAAAAATAAATATATCCATCAGACCGCAATTCAGTTGCTTTTACCCGACGAGTCGAGTGCCAAACTTTCGCCTTTTTATTGCCCATTTTGGACACGCCGCAAAAAGTCAGAAATTGCATTTCGCCATATGCGATATATGTAAGAATGTAGTTGTGTTGTTGTTCTTGTGGTGGTTATCACTGCTCGTGTGTGTGTGTGTGTTTTATTTTAATTTCCCACGACGGCACACGGGGCGTATGAAATGCGAGCAATGCATTTCTGCTCTGGCCTTATTCGGCCCTTTCTCCAACCCGTTTGCCATTCTTATGAAGCACTTTACATTTTACGTTAATGTAAAAATTGTGCAGTGATGTAAGCACGTCTTCCGCACTTCACTGCCTCTTTCCCACTTTCCAACGCAACGCAACGCAACGCAACTCAACCAAAACAAACCGGAACACAGAGCGAGAGTCACAGTCAGAGACAGAGTCGCTTCGTGGTACCTGTGTGCATTTTAATAAAAACGAATTAAAATGTACACTAATAAGCTTTTATTATTTATGTTTATATTCATATTTATATTCGAGTTCGCAGTCGCAGTTGAATAAATTGCACTCGAAAAAGCACAGTGCACACACTCATCTATATATTTATGTATTCGAGTACTTCACTCAATGCCTGTGTTGTGCAAGTGCTCATTTGTGGGTTAGTTGGTGGCAGCAACTCACTCCTAGGGTCTGCCGGTAAATGTGTCACTGGGAAAATTGCTTTGTCAGCCTTCGCTCGCTGCCTTCCAAAGTCGATCTACGCCGCAACTCACATACTCACACACTCACACACTCACACACTGAGCACCACGACACACATTCATATTATATAATTTTCCATATGCGGATTAGTCTTAAGCCCCTGAGCCGCCCACAGGGCCAACTAACTGCACCTCCTTCACCACCGCCGTCGTCGACGCCAACGCCACCAAAACCAGCAGCGACATCAGCATAAGCAACAACAACAGTTTCATAAACCGCTTTCGTTGCGGCACTTTAGTTTGCGGCTTGAAGCTCCAAGCGCGACAGGAGCTTATCATTTGTTTGACAAGCATCAAACTGGCTTCCCCCTTCCTTCCTGCTCCGCTCTGCCTCGCTCGCATTTAGGCAAGACAAAAATCGGCGCATTAACTCGCATCTCATATTGCAGCACCCGGCAAAACACACTGCACATCTGCTTCAGAATCCGATTAGTAGGCATTTGTATTAACTTGAATCCCTTAATGTCGGGAAGCGGTCGTTGTTCGAGTTGCTGATTGGAATATGAACAACATCAGCACTATATACGTTTTTTAGCTAAGAAACCATTTTACGAATACTGACCTATTAAGATGTATAATAGCACGGGGCCTAAAGGGTTTTCTTTATTCCGATCAGCACAAGTAATCTTAATGATACATTTGAATTCGCTTGTAATCAGCAGTTAATACGGTGCAAGTCAAAATATTCGACGAATTCGCGACTCTCTCCAGAGATGAAACATTGAATGATGAGCTATTGAGATAAGAGTGCGTTTATTGCAAAGAGAGAGCGTTCTAAACAGTTTAAAATAATATACAAAATTCCTCGTAATATGTACAATTTGATTTATTTGCCACTCGATCGGAAGGATACGTCTTCCACTGGGTAAAAGTTTTCTTTGGTCACCGACACCGTGTAATCTTGGCAGGGTTCACAGTTGGGATCCATCGCAGCCACTTCGTTGGCCTGCAAGGGCGAGCCCATTTCAATGATCAGACCAGACCTATGCTCAGATTTTTTGGCCTGCACTATTTCGCCAATCAGATTGAATTTCCGAAGATCCAAGAGCATTTTGCGAGCCAAGTCAACAGGATTTTTGCCTTCAGTACCGTTTTTAAGTATCACAAACAGACGGGAACTGAATCGAAGGTCGTTATTGGAATCCATAACAGGTGCCGACGTGGGGGAAATTGAGGCAGCTATAATAATAGGTATACAAATGGAACAGAATTACACGCAACTTAACTGTCTTTGTCTGACTACATACGAGCTGCACTTCTCAGCGAGATCAGCAACAGCGCAAAGATCAAATACGATTTCATTTCAAAGTCGGACAGAAGCGCAGTTCCTATCAAGTAAACAACTCACGAGCAACTGAGCCCCGATCAAAGCAGAAGCTGCTGAGATGCAGATGCTCGTTATCAGCAGCTGATAATTCGCAGGTCAATGGGTAACCTCATCGCGACTTCAGTCGGGAGATGTGGCTGGCGAGAAGCCAACTGTTTAATGACGCATCCCCAGATGTCGCCAGCAATTGCTATGGTTACAATTTCGACTGTCTTCTCAGCTGAAAAGCAATTAGGAACTGTGCCAAATAATCAATCCCATTGTAATGTGATGCGGAAGACTTGCAAGCATATTGCAGCAGCAACTTCTGACTCCAATTGAGACACTTGGCCTCCTGCTGCGTTCAGGGCCAGCGGAACCTGAATTAAAAATCAAGAAGCTGCGATATCATCAAATTTCATGCACTATCAAAGTCAATTTCCTGTCAGCCTGCCAGTGGATGAGAACAGTGGGAGAGCGGGGGAAAGGGCAAAAAAGAAGAGAGAATATGCCTGCGGGGCAACACTCATCGAGTCTCGTCTTCGGCCTGGCGGCAATCGCAAAAATAATTTATTCAACTGGATACCGTGGTCGCTGTCGGCGGTCGACAGTCGACGGTTCGCTCCTCGGTTGGCTCGCTGGTCGATGATGCTTTGCTGCCCTGCGGTTCATTGTCAGTTAAGCTTTTTAAAAGAAAACCACTTAGAATGTTGACATTATCCTTCACTTTCTATTTATTTTGTCATTTAATCAACTTCCTGCCTGCCTGACTGTCGTCGTCGTCGTCGTCGTCGCCGTTGCCGTTGCCGTTGCCATGACGCACCCTCCTTCGCTCCCTTGTGGACTGATTTGCATACAAACTTTGCCAACTGTGGCCACGAGGTGGCGCCACATCTTGAGATGGCCGCTTCCCGTTTCTTGCTTCTTGCTTCTCTTGTTGTCGCCAGTATTTGCCCTCCTCCGATGCGTCGCCGTCTGCGCCAATCAGTCAACGGGACGCGGCCATTGCTCAGCCAGTTGCTGTGCCTGTTCTGTTCTGTTCGCTACTCCTCCCCCCTCTCGCTCTCGCTTGGCAAATAAAAATTGCTTTTTGCCGCATAACCTGTGCCGTCCCCAAACCCTCCCCTGCTTCTTGTTTGGCCATCAATGGATAGAGTCAATTTGATAGCTGACTGAACGACTTGCCGTCGGCCTGGGCTTCGTCCTGTCGTCATGTCTTGCTTGGCATTTTTCGGATAGACTAACGACAAGGACGGACTGAGTCACTAGCTTGCTCATTTGGCGTTATTAAAGCAATTCTATGAATATTTTAAACGCTTTGTTTGAACGCTGCCAAATGTCGTTGAGCGTCGGCGGCGGTTGGGTCATAAAAGGTTTAGTGTTTCGCTCTCGAAAGGCAGCCACAAAATAGCAGACTGGAGGGCAAATATTACGAGTATGTAAATAATGTGGCAGTGATGGGTATCTTGCATTCTATTCTCTCCAGCTACAGCTTTAGCTTCTGTTAAGTCGGTCAGGCTGGGACTAAGTAACTGTAACCGAAAACAGGCAGAGAGGGAGAATGCTTGGCACATTATGAGTTGAAAGCATGCCGAACATAAGCCGCATTTGGGCAATCAGACGAATAGGGGAACGGCCATTGAATGGCCTTTTGTTTAAGCACGAAAATGCTTTTAATTTGCCACTTTTCCCACTGCAAATACAAAGTACTTATTTATTTCTAAAAACGCGCTCACAAAAAATACACAAATAAACTTAAGTCGAAGAAAGCCGCACACAAAGAGCCTCAGAAGCGAATTTAATGTGTTCTTTTCTTTTGTTTATGAGAAGCATTTTGGCAGTCGCTTTTAATAAGTCGACTCGAGAGCGCTCAAAGACGAGTACGAGTCTTTACTGAGAATGTTGCACAAACTACGGCTATCACTGTTCACTGCTCACTGTTCAGCGAAAGGGGCAGGAATATGATAACAAAGTTTTCTTGCCAGTTGTTGTTGGTTGCAATTTCAACTGCCACTCACGGCTTAACTCTGAAATAATTACGAGCAGCGCTTTCCAAAACTACTCCCGAACAAACTGAGCTCGAGTACGTGACGGCAGCGAGAGGCAGCCACTTTGCTCTATATGAATTCAGCTTTTGAATTGATTAAACATGTTAAAAGTTATCAAAGGGAAGTCAGAGAGCGAGAGAGAGAGGGAGGCAAGCGAGTTAATTAGAAGCCTATTGATGAAGCTGAATTGCAGCTAATCTCGAAAAAGGTTTCGGTTTGGCCAATTTGTGCCACAATGCAACACACCACGCACCACCAAAGAGCGAGTGCATTTATTAATTAAAATGCCACAAAAAAACAAACGCAAACGTAAACAGAGACAGACAGAGCGACAGAGAGACTGAATGTGGCACTCATTATCGTTAGGAAAGTGCCCATCAAAAGCAGACCCATCATCATTCAATGATTGCAGTGTTTGTTAGTTTAATTATGCGCACAACTACACATAAAATAAACACACACACCCTCGCACACTCAACGATGGACAAGTATCAAGTCAAGCCTCATCGAGCTGTGCGGTCTGTTATCATTCACAATATTTCGCTGCGTTTGTCGTAATAATTGAAAAACATTCGTTGGCCACAAGCACAACAAAACGCGGCAACAGCAGCTAACATGGCTAACGTAAACAAACTTGTCAACTCGCATAATTTTTGTGCAATTTGGCCACAGGTATTTGGCATTTGCATTTGCATTTGCATTTGATTTTTGTATTTTTTAATTATGCTGCGGCCTGATGATACCATAAACGAATGAACACATGTCCAGCTGGTATTGCGTTTGTAATCGACAATCGCAAATACATCATTTTGGTCACTCCGCTCTATTGCATTCGATTCGAATTTGAGGTCAGCTGCAAATGTCAATGGATTTGTCGTTGAGACATCGGGAATGGAAGTGTTTATTCAGTTTGCATTTGTTGGCAGCTCGTTAAATTGCATTATCCACGTGAAGTTATCTCACTACGAGTGGAAGACGTCTGCCTAAGTAGACAGACTATACTATAGTATATTTACATATGTGGCAGTAAGCAAGCCAGCGACGAAATAAATAAAAAACAAACTGACAAAATCCAATCAACGTTTTCTTTTTTTTCTAATCAGCAAAGTATAAAGTAAATTCAATTACGCGGCGAACAGCAGCTACTTTGTAAATCCCCAGGATCACACGGCTGCCTCAGTCAGTGTGTGTGTGCGTGTGTGTGTGTGTGTCGTTATTTACATATACCCGCATGTGTGTGTGTGTGAAGGGGTCTGCGTAGGCGTGAGTGCATGTGTGAGTGCGAAATTTGTCCCAAAAGAAATTTTGAAAATAAATAGAATTCCGCTAAAGTCAAAGCCAAGTAAGCAAACGGAGTGTGGGGCTCAGTGGGTGGGAGTGAAGGGGGAGGGGATGGAGAGATCTGTCCGGGTGCGCTCTCGCATCCATGGCAACTAATCAGAAATTCCGTCTCATGCGCGACCATTTCCACGACGCGCTGCGACGCGTCTCAAAAAAGAGAAAAACTGCGAGTACTCGAAAGCCGTCAGACGGCGGGTCGGCGGGTCGACGGGACAGACGGATGAGCCGTCGACGGACAGTGGCAGGGATGCAGAACGGGACACTGAGGTACTAAGAGGCAGCCCAGCAGAAGCAGCTCCTGCTCCCGGGATTATGCAAAATTCAATTTGCAACTTAAATGTGTTTATTTTGCGTTACGCTGGGGCAATTTTTATTTTCACTGAAAATGAGGGATTTACCAGCGAGGCCGATGCGATGCGATGCGATGCGAGCTGGAGCTTGAGCCGAGCTAAGGAGACGGAGATGGAGTTGAAACTGTAGATGAACACAACAGAACCCAACCAAAAGGCAACCAACCCGGCAACCAGGCAACCAATGAGCTTCACCGCCATCAATTTTCCAATCTTATTGAGCGTTTAAAAGTGTGTGCCGAGTCGTTGGATGAAGCGACATCGTTTGGTTTGCCGGGCGTAAATTGCTGATTTACAAACAAAATGTGATTTTCACCAGTTCAGCCGGCGTCTCCCTCCGCCGTCCGTCCGCCTAGCTCAGAAAGAGGTTCGCAGAGCGCTTTTTATGAGGAGCAGGCGACATAAACAGTTTGCATAATAAAAGAACAGAAAAGCAACAAAAGCAAACACACAGCTGGAGTGATAAACTCCAAAGACAAATTGCCAAATTGAATTTGATAGTGAATTTGGTTTCCGTTTATTTAATTTGATGAGCCTCTAGCCAATCAAGATCATCGAACTGCGCCAGATACGTCACTAAACATCAACGCAGAGCGTTGGCGACAAAACATTTTGACACAGTGTCAGCACAGTGCCTGGCAAGTTTGTGGCACAAGGTTTTGCAGATTTCATATCGAAATTTTAATTACGTGTCAGTCAGAGTCAGCCGCCATCAGCAACAACAAGAACAACGCAAGCAACAGTGGGAATTAACATTCAAAATGCTGCCAAAGTTTTTGGGGACCAGGGATTCGCATAATTTATGCCGCCACTGTAATTTGGAAAGCGTCTCACTCGATCTAGGGCTCTAATGAATGTCACCGCCATTGCGCCGCAAATGACAGTTGAATGAGAATTTAGTTTTAAACAAAGCGGCTCCTCCCCTACTCTCTCCTCTCCTCTCTTCCCACAGCCTACAAGGAAAATGTTTTAGTTGCCGCACGCAAATTAGCTAAAACTTTTGCCCGCCGGCCAGTTACCAAAGTGGGCAGAAGCAAGGGGCGGGGGAGGGGGAAACTATGTGTGTGTGTGTGTGTGTCGTCTTGAACTCTGATAGGCCCTCAGTCTTGGAGCGCAGCTCAAATGAATATTTGATGGCACTGCGAGAAAACAAATTAAAAGCGCTGGCAAAGCTTGTTGCATACTTTATGGCGCTAATTTAGGTAGAACAGCAAACGACACTAGCCACGGCTATAACGACAGCACAGCCCGATGACACAGACGAAGCAGGAGACGAGGGCGGAGAGAGAAGCTGAAGCTGAAACTGAGACCTCGTTTATGAAGCGGGGCCATGTTGCAAGACTTAAGACCTTTTGCCCCCATCCCCATTCAGGGGCTGCTTGTTTATGCACGCACATTAATTTCAAAGGGCTGCTGCAGCGGCCAAATGGTGGCAGAGCAGGAGGAGAAGAAGAAGGGCTGGGAAGTGCAGGAGGCAGTTGGCCAACAAAGCCTCAGACCACCAACCACATTTCAATGTTGCAAATTTTGTCGCTACAACTAAATGCTTTTAAGTGCATTTCCCTGTTACCAGCCCTGCGGCCAAGCACGAGGCAAGCAGCAGGGGCAAGGGGCAGGCTTAAGTTGACCCCAAAAAATGGGATGCCGCCGAAGCTGTGATGCTGTGCAGCATGCCCGAAAATATGGCTGCAGGGCGTTGAGGGAAAAGTGCGGTTGAGCGCAGCGCAAACAAACAAACTGAGAAGCGGCGTAACAGAGAGAAACAAACGAGCTTTGCATGTCAAATGACAGCTCGAGGTGTGTGCGGCAGCTGCGAATGGAAAGTTGAAGTTAAAAGTTGCAAGTAGCAAGCAGCAAGCAGCAAGTTGCAAGTAGCGAGTTATGCATACTGTGCGTATGCGTAATGCCGCGAGATGCGCGATAAATTCAGCGATTAAACGACATCAATTAAAAGCGACGTCTGCCTGCCTGCCAGGACTCGACTTGATCCAGGCTCAGTCGCAGTGCGCAGTGCGCAGTCTGTCTGGATGGTGTGCTGGCCATGTTTTGGGCCATTCACTCTGCACTCATGAATATTCATTCGGTATTTATGTAAATGCCCATTGCACACTTTTGATAATGTGTCGCGTTTTAATTATGAATTAATTGCGAATGATTTCAACATCATGCATTTTAATTGACATGCCATTGTGTGGCGATCTATCGGCAAGGTGTCACACACACATACACTCGCACTCACACTCACACTCGCACTCATACTCACACTCACACTCATACTCACTCTCGATGCCAACAGCACACAATGCCAGAGAACCACACACATAATTTATCACACGAAGCACGTCAATGGAGACATGGTCAGCAGGGGAAAGAGATGACAAGGGGAAGCGTCAGGGAAAGGGTACAGCAAGAGGGAGACAGAGAGTGACAGAAAGAGAGAGAGCGATGGAGAGAGTGAGAGGCAGGGCCATTGTGGTCGCTGCTCGTTTCAATCAATTTCATTCGTTATCGTTATTGACATTTTGTAATTTAATCGTGTGCTTTGTCGCTTGTGCCCGTCACACACACACACACACACACACACACTCACACACACACAAGTGACATGGCTGCACTTAAGTTTATCAGCTTGTTTGGCCGTCGCCTGGCTGGAACGCCACTTTTTCGTGCTTTATTCATTTCGTGGCTGCAGAAATGAAAAGGCAAACAGCAGACATTGTCAATGGCAGTCGATGGAAGTCGATGGTGTTGTTGTTGTTGTCCTCGCTGCTTTTAGCCGTGTCACTGGCAACAACTATCTCGGCATGCATTCGGGCAATTCATAATGACAACCACAACTACACTAATTAGCAAGAGGTGCCAGGATAAAAAGTAGAGTATTCGCTCAGCTCAAATGGGCCACTCGCGGAAGTTGCAACTGCCGCTTTGTGCCCGGTTTTTTAGCTGGAAATGCGGGAAACCGCAGCCACATGTTGCCTCGTGCCTTGATTTTTGTGGTGCCCCCGGCCGAGTGTGAATGGTTGTTGCGTTGCCTGCGAGTGCTTAAAATCTCATTTAGCCCGGAAGAGTTCTGGCATCCACAGCTGTGACCTCGTCCTTCTTCGTCGCTCCTGCATTGCCAACTACGAAGTTTTCCTCTTTTTGGCTTGAGTTTTAATATAAAATGTAAATTTACACCAAACTACTTTATGGCTATTATTTGTCTAGTTTTTTTCAAGCCACACATACATTTGTGCAGCTTAACAAATACACTATAAAATAAATCAATTTACTTGCTGCAACTGGCTGTTATAGTGTTGAATAATTATTGGGAATTCATGAAGAAAAAAACGAGTAAAACTCACACAAAATTACTCAATGACTAGTATTATAATTTTGTTATTCTTTTTTGTAAATAAAACTAGATTAAGTTGCCGCAATGGTAATAGAAAGCTAGTTAAAAGCATTTGTTTCTTTGTCTATTTTTTTCAAACCTGACAAAAGCTGGTGAAAACCACTAAAAACTGATATATCTTAATATATCCCAGCAAAATTAAGCTGAAAGAGGTCGAGTTAAAGTGTCAGAAAGTCACCAACCATTTCGCCCAATCCCTAGACTCTTCCGAGCTTAGAGTATGCTCGAGAGTGAGGACTCGCAACCTGTTATGCTGTTATACATATTTGCAGCTGCTGTCGGGTCAACCACAGGAAAGCATTAAAACATTTGTGTGGGGGTCATAATGAAACTTGATTTCTCCTTGGGCTGACAGCCTCATATTTTAATTAAATTATGCAGAGCTGCTCATGGGCTCAAGTTGTCCAAGCAACGTCCAGTGTTTTTCGCTTCCACTTCGTCTTCTATCGCTTCTCCTGCTGATTTGGGATTCAATTACGTCCCAGCATATGACTTTTGAATTAAATGACCTGAAAAGTGTGTCGTCCCTTTTTGGCTGCCACTCGAACTCAACTCAAGTCGGCTGCCCTCGACTAACAAACACATTTTACGAGCTAATCAACGTAGGTAATGGCCAAATTAGAGTTGGTCGCAAAATTCTAAGACAACTGTCCTGTCCCATGCCGACGGGGGCGGACGGAGGCGGCCAATGACCGTGATCAAGTGCGTCCGGCTGCCGCCCGGCTTGGCGAAATAAACCAACTAGCGAACACTCTTATCTCATTCTGTTTGCAGTTGAAAGCTTAGCGTAACATAAGAAGAGTATTGGCTGCTTTGTTGCCCCAATACGCTGCTCATAGTTGCGGTCATGCGGTGTCACAGGGCAAGTAAGCAATAAAAAACTAGACAAGCATACACACTTACAGCTACACTCCGTATATATGTATGTACTATATGTGCCCTGTACATATTTAATCGTAAACCTGGCAATAGAACCATCGAGGACAGCGGACGCAGTTGTGGTGCTATAACCACCATATGGCCGAATGGCCGCGTGTCCTTGCTGCCTTGTGGCCAGCTGCAAATGAAGCTTCCCAGTGCACTATGGGGTAAAAGCGCATTTTTCGAGACTTATTTAATACGTTTTAGAATATCTTAGAATATTTATTGTTGCAAATTTGGGTTAAATGGTTTAAATGACTGTTGTTCGAAAGTGATAGAAAATGTGTTAAATATATGTTAAGTCAAACAAATGAATACGAATAGATTCTTTCCAACATGTCTGCTTTAAAAGCAAACCATTATAAATGTTTTGACTTATTTCCGAAATACTGAAAATTTAACCCACGGTGCAATGGCACCCAAGAGGGCTAATCAGCAGAGCAACAACAACACAGACACACACACAAGCTCACGGATGGCCCGCTGGAGTGTCATTCTCGTAGAGGAACTCGACGGACACTCGGTTGGCTAGTCACTACGTCAGTCAGTCGCCTCTGCCGCTGCCGCTGCTGCTGCTGCTGCTGGCTGCACAAAAAAGCTCACACAAAATGACAATTTTTCTAACGATTCCATTTCAACAACAGCAGCAACAACAACCAGAACAACAACAACAACAATAGCTACCACAAAAGCAAGCACAAAAACAACAACGTCCACAAAGATGAGTCAAAAAGTAAACTTGAAAAAAGAGCGCAAAGCGTATAAAATGAAGTGGCAAAACGTAAACTACGACTACGGCAATATGTGTGTGCTTGAAAGTATGTGTGTGTGTGTGTGTGTGTGTGTGTTTGACTATATGAGTTTCTATTTTTATTTGTTTTCTGTTGTTATTACGGCTCCATTGCGTTTAGATGGAGATTAAGTCGCATGCTCTCCGTCTCGCCCCTCAACTCTGCTCAGCTCTCTGTATTCCTGTCTTTCACCACAACTAGTCTCTTACGCCTTTGCTGTTGTTGTTTTTACCAATTTTTTGTGCTTTATGAGCAGTTTATTTGCCGTCAGTATGTGGACGTGTGTGCGTGTGTGTGAGCGGTATTCCTGCCGAGGGCTATATGGGATGATTGTATGAACAAACGAGCGAGAGTCGAGAAAATAAGATAACAGCAGCGCAGTGGCATTTGTTGTTATTATTCTCATTGCAAATAATTCGCACGGGGTTGTCTAATATTGAAAAGATCAGAAGTGAAAGAAATGACCATATCTTTAATATTCCAATGTGCCTCAATTGTTCCAATATGTGCAAATAAATATTAATTTATTTTTCTATTGACATTTATTTATAAAGCGAAGAAGAAAGTTGGTATCTTAATAGCAAGTGTGAAATAATAATAATAATCTGCTAATCAATTTCCTGATTAAATTAAACTTTTTGATGTGGCACCTTTATAGATTCAAAATCTAACGGAGATTGCAGGGTATCACTGCGTCGTAGCCGCTGCACGTCAGACTGCAGCATTTGTACTTTTTGTGTGCTTCTGTTTCTGCAATATCAAATGAAAACTGTGAAAAAAATAAAGCGGCAAAATGAAAATATTGTATGCATATTACACGCGCGCCGCTGCTTGACTATTATATTGCTTTTCCAGCGGTGAAGGGAAAGGAGTTGAGGGACGGTCGATGGCCATTCGAGCGCTTTTATTAGTCACTGTCACACACACACACACGCACACTCATCTGGCGCTCATGAAGTTGCTCCCCAATGTGCCATCGAGCAAAACACTCTTGATGTGTTTGTTGATAAGGCCACAATGCGTTGTATATTTTTTGTGTTGCCTGCTTTTCGCTTTTGTTTTTGTTGCTGGCCTGATGTTGTGTAACTTTGGCATAAAGTAAATGTATTAAAAATACACACAGGCATATTCACATACCTATGCATGTAGCACAGCCTGACTATGCAAGTTTCGCTTGCAGGACTCCTCTAGCTGTTGTCGCGAGTCCTGGCGAATAATTGCACATTCAAAACGTGGCGCAAAAAAGAAAGCCAAAACATATGCCAACTGAGGAATATGTTTAGCGCCATAAAAACGAAAGCAGCCCACGTGTGTGCGTGTGCTACACATAAAAGAAAATTGACTGCGAATATCATATTTCCCTTGCGAACTGTCCGCCCACACAGCCCTCTAACTTCTGCCTCTACTTTGTTGCTGCTGCCTGTGACGTCTTTGTCTGTGTCTCGCGATTATTTTTTACCACTGATTTCTGCGATGTGCAAAATTTTTAATTTAGATTTAAGCCGCCTTCCCCTAGTCCTGCACGCCCAATGCAAAGCTGTTTGTGAGTTCAAGTTTTCTGATATTTTCGCCAGGCCAAGTGACAATGACAGCAGCACAACCGTTCAAGGCGGGGCAATGTCGGGGATTTATGCCTGGCTTTGTGTCGGCGACACAGTTAGTCCGAAACAGAGCTGGCCGAGGTTGCAGACTGGCTGGCGAATCGCAGCCAAAGAATGCAAATCCAATACAATACACAACAATAGACAACAGCAGTGCAGCTCATTTCATGTCGAGCAGGTTGAAACTGATGAAATTAAATTAGAGAATAGTTGACCAATTTTTCAAGATATTATTTAAAAATATATGCATTAAATATATATGAGTTGTTTTAAAACAAATATACAAATTAAATAAGAGTCACACTATTAAAGCTGAGAATTTAAAAATATAAAAATAATTTCATTAATATTACGTTATGAAAGAAAAGTTTACAGATATGTAAAGGAAACATTTTCTCCAACAATATTTATCAATAGTGGCTTGAGACTATGAGACTCACTATTTAAGCTGTACTATGGTTACTCATATAAATAAAACCATTATAGTAATTGGCTTTATTAAAGAATAGTTTATCGAAATGTCTAGAAATCATTTTCTCCAACAATATTTACAACGCTCATTCGTCATCATCATACACGTAGATGCAATTACATGATGAAATAATGCTAAGCGATTTAGGTAATCTGATCATGTCTGCTCCAATCGAATATTCATATTGATACCTCCAAAGCAGTGCAAATATTACTTCGCATTGCCACGCTAGCGGACTTAGCGAGGTCATACTGTAGCATACTGTATGTGTGCTTGGTGACATATGTGTCCAGGCTAATCTCAAGTTCGCAATGAGCCATTAAAGACACCAGCGTGCTCACACTTTAAAGCGTGACACGCTTCTCTAAGCTCGCATCAAAAGTGGCATTAATTAGCCTTAGCTTTAATGCAGCAAACGTGCGGCTAACCTGCTGTTCGTGAGTGCGTATGAATATGAATGTGAGTGCGAGTGCGAGTGTGAGTGTATTCGAGAATATCTGTCTAATAACCCAAAGGTGTTGTGTGCATGTTGCTGTTGCTGTTGTTGTCGTTGTCTCGTGTGTGCTGTATTATAACAGCTCGAGCATAATTTCTAATTAACTTTTTGCTGCAAAGCGCCAGAGTTGTGACAGCAGAGGGACGGGGGGCAAGGAGATGGCGGAGTGCAGAGGTAAGAGAGGTGTGGGAGAGGCACGAGCACGAGCACGAGCACTGAGATCCCTTTAGCACGTCATCATAAAAATGGTTTGCCAACACATTTACGTGAAGCCTCTTGGGCAACTGAAGGAACGGTCGCCTGCGGGGCAGAGAGGAGGGGAAATGCGTAACAAATGAAGTAAAGAAATATGTACGCAGGCAAACACAACATACCATACATATAGAACAACAAAGGACGAACTCAAAATGGTAATAAAAACAACAACACCTGTAAACCTGTGTGCATTGTTGCTATTGCCCATGCTGCTGTTGCTGTTGTTGTTGCTCTTGTTTTTATGCGTCAAGTCATTAAAATGAAAATTTATTATGCGCACTGTAGCACAGGCCGCCTACTCTGGTCGCTGCCTATGTGGCGTATACGTAACGCATATCTCATTAAGCCAACGCCGCTGCCGCTCCTCCTGTTGCTCCAGCTCCCGTTCTCACTTGCTGCCTAAATGAAGCCAATAAAGCTTTTTATCTGCAGACAACGTGATTTATTTATATGCCTGAGAAATTATACTTAAAGACGTCCTGATTTCAAAGCAAAGCTTAAGCTCAGCACATATGGAACAACCTCGAATGCTTTAGCATAAATACACAACTTTATGCATACAAATTTGTGGCTAAGAATCCAGAACGGCACTTTTTACTGGCCAAAAAGAGGGACAGAGGAAGAAGCCACAGTAATGAAACTACCTAGAAATTGACAGTTTTAGGCAAGCAATTGGTAAAGTTCTTAATTTGTCCCTGAGTACAACATATGCATGTGTTTGCGTCTGTGTGTGTGAACCTGCTCAAACTACCAAATAAGTTTGTCAAATGAAATTTATGCGAGCAGCGCAAGTAATTGAAGCGGAAATCCACAAGTAGTGGCATCAGCAATTGAAGGAGTCGCAGGAGGGAGTCACAGAGAGCGGGGGGGGGGAGAGAAAGAGAAACTAATAATTTACTTTATTTGCACCTTTGAAGAGTCATCGTTGTCGTAGTCGTTGTCGTCCTTGCTGGCATCCAGTAGTAGTAGTAGTGGGGAAAACTTTTACACGTACACATGCCATCAGGAAAATGGAAAAAGTTTCGGTTTTTACGCTTACTCGCTCGCTCTTGAGCAGTCCCCACTTACTCAACTGTGTCTCCCTGATCTCCCCATCTCCCCATCTCAACACCACCCACATCTATCTGGCTGCTCATCAAGGCGCGCAAATTAAGAAAATTATCATGCATCGTACCTAGGCGACGAGCATGTCCTCTCTCTCGCAGGCAACAAACCCCTAACCTCCAGCTTGCAGCCCGGGGCAAAAACTTTGCCCAAGCAGAATCCAATTAAACATAAAAATAAAATAAATTGTGACATTTTCCAATTAGCGGCGAAAATAGTAGTAGCAACAACAAGAAAGATCCGCACGCTGACAACATGTGTCATACTCCAGCTCATTCCACTGGCGATTATTCCTATTCCGATTCCTATTCGCATAAGCACAGTCGGAGCCTTAGTCATTGCTATAGCAAACCCATTCCCAAGCTATTCCCCCAGCAATGTGAGTCCTCGTTCCTTGCTCCCAAATACTGCTTGTCAAGACAAATGCTGGCACCGAGATGTCTATCGCTCCTTGGCGCTGAGGCCGACTAGCTGGCTAATTAATGGCATCAGTCGCATAACAACAATAGCAGCAGCAGCAGCAGCAACAACAGCAACAGCTGAGCACCATTCAAGCATTTCCCGGCTGCAAATTACAAATGAGCTCTGTTGGGGGGACAGACACTCGAATGTGAAAATAATTGCCAAAAATAACACAGCATTTATTTATGCTCAACTAGACTTGCTTCCCCATCTCTCCATCTCCCCCTCGATTTGTCCAGCTCCACTTGAGGCCGCATTTAGCGCAATTGCCAGCGAGTTTTTATGATTTTACTCAGCGCTCTATATAGACAGTTTTCTAAATGCACAAAAACACATAAAAATGTTGAGCAATTTCCAGCTGGGCAGCGCAACGCAGCGGAGGGGAAGGGCGAGGAAAAGCGGAATAGAAGCGAAAAACTCTGGCCCTTTGGCTTGCTTGGACGGGTATTTTCTTTTCTTCTCCGCCTGCTGGCTTGCTTTGTTTTGTTTTCTTTTGCTTTCTTGCAATTTGCAACTAATTGCTACAAATTAATTTTAGTATGCTTTTAATGACATTTTGAATGTGGTAAATGACGTCGACGGAGATGACAATGATGCTCTTTGTGTTTCAATTGCTGCCAAAAGGCAAGCGCAAAAGGATTTTGTGGTTTTACTTTTTGCTCTCCATCTCTGCCATTGCTTAAATTTAATGAGCTGCGGCAATTTTCCCTTTTTACCCAGCAAAATTGAAAAAAAAGAACGAAACTGGCACTCGCCTCAAGGCAGCAACAATGATGTGCATTTAGCTGTAAAGCCATCAGAGCTCCTCCCTCCGCCCCACGCCCCTCTAGCGACGCCTCAAAGTTTACAATATTGCAAAAATATAGTGAAAATTCAGAGCACACTCTCTGCTCTGCTCAGTGCAAACAGGAGGCAGGGCATCATCAGGGTGTTCATTAGACAACCATTGTGCTCAGCCCTTGAATTTGGATGCGGGTGCGGGGGCAGCGATGGGATTGGGTTTGGATTTCACATCCGGAGCGAGATGCTCCGTGCCAGCTGGCACCTCAACGATGCGTCATCCTCGTCGTCGTCGACGTCGTTGTCGTTGGATCCGTAAATCAAATCGGCGTGTCAACAACAAAACTAATTTATGTATTTACGAGTTTGTTTCCTGATTATTCATACGCACTGTGGGCCACTCGCAGGCTGCATCGAGACACAGACTGTGCCTAGGATCTGTTGACTTTCATTAGCTCTAATTACGCAGAGAAGTGCTCGAATGTCATTCGCATTGCTCGAGAGACAAATCAGAAGCGTTTCAGTTTCAGTTGCAGTTGCAGTTGCAATTGCAGTTCTCGTATATTTTTCAAACCATAACTGACCGTTGCTCCGAACTCACTCGGAATTGACCAACTGTACTGTGGGCCACGCCCCATTGAAGCAGCAGTCGATGTTGTCGACGATGTTGCCTGTGTTTGGTTTACGTGCTTAAATTGGCAATTAGCAGATTAATTGTCACTGGCAATATATGCGTCAATATTTTGTGCAACCGACAGCTGCAACGGCTCCGTCCGTCCGTCCGTCAGTCTGTCAGTCGAACGCGTCGCTTGCTCTCCTGCTCCATCCGTCCGTCCGTCCTTCGTACACGTAGTTTGCTTTACGGCCCTGTTGTTTGCACAATTGTTTCAGTGCTGCTGCTGCTTCCGATGCTGCTGTTTGATTTCACTAACGAGCATTAGCATAAATTGCAATGGGTATTCGATGGGGTGGCAGGTTGTGATGGGTTAGTTGGTTTGCTGTTGACTGGTTTGCTGTTTCGTGTAGCATATGACCGCTGCATCGATGCATCATTTGACAGCTCGGGCACGTCACGAACTGGCCGAATATCACTGAACATTATTTGAACATTGTGCAGTCAATCAGTTGTAAATTTTTAATGAGTTTTCATTTATATTAGCTGTCTGCTGGCATCAACTGGCAACTGACCATTTGGCTGAATGCTCTGCACACTGGCCTGCGGTTTGGGCCAACATCCAGTCTCGGCCAATTTGTCACGCAAATTAGCTGCGCTGCCACAGCTCGTTGCACGTTACGTATACGCCCCATATAGTCGACCCTTTTGCCTCACTCATGAGCTACATTTTTTCATTGTTGTCTTTTGTGGTCTCGTTGTCTGCAGTTGCAATAATTTCACACAAAATATTTCCTCAGCACATCGACGCTGACGTTGACAACGATAATGTTGCTGCATCTGTTTTTCTTGTTGATAGTAAGTTGTTGGTAGTGTTTGCTGCTGTTGTTTTTGCTGCTGCTCTGGCTTATTCTGTTCCTCATACATTTCACTTGACTTCACTGCCACGTCAACGCCAACGCCAACGTCTTGCTGCAAACACACAACTTATCATTCTATAAGCATTTGTGTTTGTGTTTGTATTTGTTTTTGTTTCAGTTTCAGTTTCGGGTTCTTCTTGGTTGACTGCTTTGTTTTTTCTGCGCAGACGAAAAACAAAATATTTTGTTGCATTTTGTTGTCAGCTTGCAGCATGCGCTTCCCTCCTTCGCCCCCTCCCTGCATTGTGGCCACAGGCAACAGCAGTCTGTGTGTACTTTATGTGACAGATACTTTAAAATGTGGCAAAGTGGTTTTTGGCAACAGCGTGTGCTGCCCTTCCCTCTCTCTCTTTTCCCATATCTGTGGCCGAGTGGGTGCAGCAAGCGAGTACTTCTGTGGTAGGCTCTGGCTCCCCGAGCCTGTCGTCAGTGTGGAGTGGAGGAGTGTGCCGGGTCATTTGAAATGAAATTAATGCAAAATTATGTGCCACGTAAACTAATTTTTATGCTTGCGTCTATGGTCTACAGCCTAGAGTCTAGAGTCTAGAGAGTCCACGATTTACGAGCTCGCACACTTGGCCGCAATCCTTTCATGGCATTTGGAGAGCGTTTTATTGCGCACGCTGCCACTGCCACTTAGAAGGAGAAAAAAAGCGAGGCGAAGAGAAAAAATTACCGCGACGCGCATTAAAATGTTGCCGGGCGATGCCCAACATCGACCTCGACCTCCCCGCGCATTGCTGTTGCCGGTGCTGTTGTTGTTCAAGTTGAAATTTATATTAGGCCAACAAAGTCGCAATGGCAAAGCGGCAATGGGGATGTCGTTGAGAACATCGCAGCCGTTGGCGATGGCGATGACGATGGCGATGGCGATGGCGATGGCGCCTGCTCTCAAGTGCTCATAAATTCACGAAAATTTCACAGCCGTCGGTCCAACAAAATAAAAAGCGAACCCTTCAACCGCTCGCACACGCACACACACACACACACACGCACACACACACACTGCAAACGGGCAGCTCAGTTGGCGTCAGCTGTTGCAGCCACAGAGGACACTCGACACTCAACTCGACTCGCCTCGCCTCGACTTTGGTTTGGCAACATAAATTGTTAAAGAATTGCCACTTTACAGTCGTAAGGACCACATAAGCCGTGCCATATAAAAAGCGCTCAGTTGGCCCGCTTCAGCTGCTGCTGGCTCTTTATTTCCCCTCGTTGTTTGGGGTGCTATTGAAGCCGAGCCTTCAGCTTTCCTTACCTTACTGCTCTAACAACTATATAGTTCATCTGCGGGTCGATACCATCTTCATGGCTGCCTTCTTAGCTGCAACCGCCGCTTTAACATCACCTTAAACACAATTGGCTCCCTCTAAAGAGTTGTTCGCTAATTTGTTAATAAAACTGCAATGACGAATTCTCAATTCCCATCATTTCCTGTAGCTTCCTGGTTGCCTTGAACGACAACACAATTCTTTTCGGGCATTTCTCTGTCCGCCTTCACGTAACGGGCATGTGTGAGAATGCACCATGGGCTAGAATCCCATTTTTAAGAATAAATAAAAATATGTACATATTATTTTCATCAGTGACAGTTCGGATTCCGAAATCATTAAGTTATAGAAATTGAAAAAAGAAATAGCTTTTCAACTTTGACCAAATTAATTAGTTTTGTTAGCTGTAAATTATCCTTCTAGAAAAATGTAATCCAATAAACAAGGGAATCTTAAGTGACCTTAATAAAATCCAGGGCTTAGTCCCCATTGCAATGGACAATGGACAGTGGACAGTGGACAGGTTTCCATTATCTGTGTTCCTCGATAGGGCGGCTGCTGTGCATGTGAAGTGGCGTGATTTATAAGCGCTTTGGCAGCGATAATAAACACACAGAGTGAATGCGGATGAGAATGCGACTCTCCCACTTTGGGGCACAAACAAATGAAAGAACAAATGGGGGAAACACATGCAAAATAGTTTGCCATCCGCACATCCTTTCTAGCTTCCATTCTGCCCCCTTTCATTTCAATTTTCTTTGTTCGCTTTGCGGTTGTTGGTTGCTGGTTGCTGGTTGTTGGTTGCCGCTTGTCGATTGGTGGCTGGTTGCACAGCTTTTTGGGGGCCAGTTTTTTACTTGATTTTGTGCACTTGTGTCCGTTGACAATAAAAATGGGCAATAGACGAAGCGAGTCCAGTCGAGTTGAGGCGACCTAAACCAAACCGCACGTCGATGACCCCGACTCTAAGCCTGGCCATATCATTAATTTTGCACAAAAGGCAGGATATTTCGCCTCTTGCCAAATGCAGGGAGAGAAAACAGATCAAATAAATAAGGCTGCCAAACGACTTTGTTGTGCATTGGCAGCTCTGCGCCTGCCTCTGCCTCAGCCTCTGCCGCAGCCTCAGCCTCTGCTCTGGTTGCCGACTGCGCTGCCGACCGAGCTTGCTCAACAGTGCGTCTCACAATTACAAAGACAATTTGATATTTAAGCGTAATATTTGTTTGTATGATCTAACTGAGTATTTCTTGTCACTTTTGTATTACAATCGTAGCTTAGAATTAAATGTTGTTTTTGTTTTTGTGTACTATAATAATTACTGATATCCGAGCTACTGATTAACAATTCGATTTTAATGTTATCACTTCGCAGAAATTGTTTTTATCGGTTCCAGCTTATGCTGCAGTCTCAAGCCGAATTAAATAAGGTGTTCTATATGTTTGCAACGCACTGTATTGTGGATGCTCTAAGGCCAGCATCTACAATAGATTCATCTCAGTCTCCGACTCGGACTCCGATGCCAGTTGTCTTCCGCTTGAGTTCGACACGTTCGACATGTTGTCGGTCACACGCAGCGTTGCCAGCGTTCTGCCAAATTGAAATTGTTTTGCCAAACAACAACGGGGCGTATTTCTAACGTTGGTTTCTCATTGCCAAACTAGAATGTTGTGTCCTGATAGTATGACGCAAGAACCTGCTCGGCCTGTGGCCAACAACAGCCAAACTACTGATTCGAATTTAACAATTCCGCCAGACTCTAAATGTAGAAGAAAAAAAAATAATTTCCTTCCATTTATTTTTATTATTATTAATAAGAATAATTTCAAATTCATTTAAGAATAGATTTTTATGTAGTTAATTGAATTTTTCCCACCTTACACCTCGCATTTAGTTCGGGTTTTTATTACATTTGATGCAGTATTGCTGATTTTTGTTTTTATTTCAGAGATATGTGTTCCATATGCATGCTATTCAATTTGCCGATAAATATTGTCTGCCATTGGGCTGTCACTTTCTGATCCTGTAACATTGCATTTTCAAATTAATTTGCTCTCAAATCAAATGCAAATGGTACAACCAGTAAAATCGAAACTAATCTACTACTACAAAATACAGAAACATCAGAATTTGTGTATACTTTCAAAGAAAATACAATAAAAATGACGACAACCCAGACTGCCAGGGCATCCCAGGAGAAAACTCTGGAGCCAGAGCCCGCACCTGGGAAGGATTATCCGGAGCACGATCTTAGGGTATTGATGCGAAAATCGGTTAAAGAGCCAGTGAAGCCAAACAGCTGCTGCATTTTTGTTGATTGTAAGCCGCAACTCATCAAAATCCATTCCGATTAATGTACAACTCCTTCCACTTCCGTCTCCCGTCTACAGACTATAGCGAGTATGCCAACATGATTGACTCGCTGCACATTACGCCACGAATCTTCACTCAGAAGCGACCTTTCCGAATCAACACCTCCTATGACCTCAACTTGACGATTCGCAACAATGGACTGGTATTTTAACATTAATCATTTTAATTATTACTTTAGCTCAATCTGCTTCGATTATGCTTCAGTTCCCTCGGCGCCTCGTCTTCAGCACGGACAGTTCGACGGACACCACTGTGTCCATTGATAAGCCCGAATTCAATCGTTTTCTGGGCACAGACAATGTGTTGGTTGTAAAGATCAGCATACGCCCCTCATCGTCAAGGAATATCAACCGACGTCGTCACATTTTCATCCACAGCTTTCATCCAAATGTCACGATCGAGGTGCCCATTATTGGTAATTAATAATACATTTCTTTAACAAGTACACTTATTAGTGTTTTTAATTTACTAACCACATTTGAGGAGCCTAATTATAGGTAATCAGTACTAGAATTTTGTATCTACTAATATGTTTTATAACCACATTATTTGTAATTAATCGTAATTTTTTTGAACAAGGTATATATTTATTTGAATAATATACTAATATATTTATTTTTTTTAATAAGTGCCGAGCGAGTTGAACGATCCCTCTATTTGCGAACATATTTTACTTCCCTCAACTGTGCCCAAAAATAAGAGCTATTATGAGACGATCATCTATAATGCCACCAAAGATCCAGTGTCAATAAAGTACAGAAAGTAAGTCATAGAGTTGATTTGAAATTTATTGAATCCCACATTTGCTGTTCGTTCATCATTTACAGTAGCTACAAAGGACTCCACTTGAATCATATCAATGGTCGTCTGCTGCTCGCAGGGGACTTTGTGAAATTATTGTTGTCCTTTGAGCCGAAGAAACTGCAGGAGTTCAAGGGATTCTTTAACATAAAGTTTGGAATTGGTAAGCATAGTTTCAGTATAAAAGTTCTTTGAAGACTTGATCATTTTCATCATTCTGCAGCTCCATCCAGGCTGGTGATTTTTGATTACACTCCCAAATCGATGGGCGTGTATGTGAACAAAGGCTACTTGCCTTTCGGTCGCTCCAAATTCAACGTGGAGACCAAACGCTCCATATATATATGCAACGAGAGTCCCCATGTAGTCAAGATGAAATATCAATTCCATCACGAGCCAACTGAAGCAGAAATGCGCTCCTCTTCAGTGCAATCAAACAGGGTGTTCGAGGAAGCTAACGTCAGCATGCACAGCATGTTGATGTTCGACTTTGGAGAAGGCGCTCAGTCACAATCGATGCTTTTTAACGACGACGCTGGGAAGCACTTTCATTTGGAAGTACCTGAAACCCTGGAGTCCTCGTCGACCAATGAGATTGTACTCACCTTTCGACCTACTTACGATGAAGAGGAGCCCTTTTCGGATGACTTGGAGCCACCATACTTTCAGCGCACCAAGATTACCTTTTGTTTCACCGATGCCTTCGATTGCCTTGAGTCCCATTACATCCTCACTGAAGGCGAAATCGATGGTGTTCAAATCGAGGTGTTTCCCAAAACAATCGATTTCCGAAAGATCTACCTGGGGGAGGAGCACTGTTCCTACATCAAGGTCTTGAACGTCGATGGTGAGTAAACGAAAGTAAGTGAATTACAGCAGTATGAACATCTCTTATATGCATACAGATGTGAATGCCACAGTCAAGTTCATGGATTGCCTGGAGCCAGAGATATGTGGCTTGCGCATGACTCCCGTGGAAGGCTTCGTCCTGGAGCCCTGTGATCGTGGCGTCTTCCACTTGTCGTTTTTCGTCATTGCGCCCGCCCGCTTCAGCATCACGCTGCGCTTCAAGGTGCAGAACGGCATGTATTACAATGTGATAATCAAGTAATCCAATCGCTGGTTGTTAATTAATTATCAGCACACTGTCTAACATATCGCCAACCATTGCAGAGGCACTGGACAAAATGTTCAGCTGCGCACGTTTCCACAACTCGTGGAGTTTGGAACCATTCCGTTTGGTGTGCCCCAGAAGCGCTATATGCTTCTCATGAATCCTCTGGCTGTTCCCATTACTCTTCAAGTGCAGTCCACAGAGGACGGCGAGGAGCAGCCGTTGGTCTTGAATATACGTGACTCGAACAAAATTCTGCCCATTACTGTGCGAGATCCCATCAAGGAACTGCAGCGAGCTCACGAGGACATGCTCGAGGATGTGGATTTGACACAACATCCTCAAGTATCCTCAACGGATTATGATTTATTATCGGAAAAGTCGTATAGCACCAATGAGTCGGTCTACAGCTCTGATTTTGAAGAGCAAGTAATGGGTAAGTCAATAATATATTATCAAAACTTTTATAAACATATTATTTACATTTCAGAACCGGTTCCCGCCATGGCCAGCCGTTTGCTGAAGGACCTCAAGAAGCAGAAAGTCTTTGACAAGTCGGAGACGGACAAGCGCGTCATTCAGGAAGCGTTGCACGGTCTCTTGGAGTCAAACTACTTTAGCATTTTCCAGAAGCACAACAACTTCATTTTCATGGACTGGAACAGCATACCGAGCGATCCCAATGAAGTGTACTGCGACAATGAGATCATCTATCTGCGCCCCAACACGGGACGCAGCATTACCATAATGATAATCCCAAATCGAGTTGGCTACTTCCACCGATCGCTGACCGTGCGCATTTGTCCCACGATGCCGCCCGGCGACACCGAGTCCAGTGAAGATCACCCGAAGACGCTCATCAAATCGGAATACCTTTGCTCGAAGCTGTGGTACGAGTACAATTGCGCCACACCGGAGATCGAGTGGTACAACATTGTCAATCTGACCGAAATGATCATCTATGCCGGCGAGGAATACAATTTCAACATGCTCTTTTCCAATGTATCATCGGTCGGCGGCTTTGTGCACTTTGATGTCATTGTGAGTTATTGTTTCTGCGCTGCCTGAACTCATCATTCACTCTGTTTCCTCTAGCCAAATGAGATGGGCTTTCGTGATGGCACCTGGAAGTTTTACGTTGGTTCTAAGTCGCAGGCGGTCGCCAAGTGTGTTGTCGTCTTTCGCATTGTTGGCCAAAATAAGCTGTCTGGTCTGCTGAAAATAGTCGGTGATCCTCATCCCTATCCCTTTCATATATATGGCACTGTGCTGCCTACGGAAATTCGCATCACGCCCATGGTGGTGCATCGACGACTTCACGTCTACGAGAAGAACAAGGTGCACTTTTACATAGACAATTCCTCGCCGACCAACACGAAGCTGTCAATGAAGCTGGTGCGTGAGTAGTTGGTAATGCAACTAGATCAGAGTATAATTGATATTTACAGAAAGACGATCGGTTTCAACGGCTGACGGTGCGAGGAGGAATGCTGGCGCCAATTGGACAGAGCATGTACACAACGATGGACTCGATGTTTACCGATCCCGATCTGTATCACAACATACTGTACATTGATCTGCAGTTCGATCATGTCATGGAGATACCCATCACATTTCTGGTGGAAGGCGTCCCCATTTACTTTGATCCCGATATGAAGAATGGCTTTGAGGCCGGTCTGCTCTTCACCGACCTCAAGGAGGACTTTCATGCGCATAAGTACACGCACAAGTTCAAGCTTAAAGTATTTAATCGGGGATTGCTGACATATCGTGCGGCATTAACACGTCTGAAGACCTTCAATCCCAAGCTTAAATTGTCTGCCTGTGCCAATCAGCCATTGACAGCGCGGTTTGAGATTCTGCCGAAATTGCTTGAAATGCCGGCGAATTCGGAGGCTGAAATTGAGATTCTGATGAGCAGCTACGAAGAAGGCGAGTTCTGCAGTGACTTTATGTGGGACATCATTGAGGTAACGCATCCACAGCGCAAGAATGTCATAAAGCAGACCTACAGAGCCACCTTTGTAGAGTGTGACGTGAGCTGGGACCGCAAGCGACTCACGTTCAACTATCAGCCCAGACAGCCCTTGAAGGAACGCTTGTACATCGAAACCGCCGAACTGATCAACTGTACCGATTTGCCAGTCCAGAGCGTCGTGCTGGAGGCACAGGGTCCGTTTCGCATCAAGGAATTGTTCGAGCACAGCTTCGAGAAGCAAATCATGGTCTCGTTGAGCAGCCTGGAGCGCAAAGAGATTCTCGTGATGCTAAATAAGGCGAGTCTCAAGCAATTGTATTGCAGGCAAGTGGAAGGACGGATTAATGTGTTCGCTGTGGGAAAAATACAGAAACTTCTGCTGCTTCGACTCTCAGTGCAAGTTCCCGAAGTGCGCATCCTGCAGCCGGAGCTGGTGCTCTTTGATCGCGGTCGAGCATTCGACGATAGCGTCGAGATCATAAATCACGGTTGCTCCACGGCCGACTTTAAGTGGAAGCGCATCGAAGTGAACGAGACCTTCGTTGGCGAGGACGATCCCGCCGACATGGCAGCCGACGTTCTCTCCATGATATTGCGCACCCTCGAGTACAATTTCAGCTGCGAGGACGAATCGAACATGACATTGCGCTACCAGCAATGTCGCTGTCAGTTCCGCAAGGAATCGGAAACTGGCAATCTCATACTCGATATTATTGATGAAATCATCAGTGACATCGATCTAAATCATCGGCGCTTCATCGTGCGCTTGGACGAGCTGGATTCCGAGCTCGACAAAAGCGACGTCTGCAGCTCGTCGAGCTTTGTGCGTCGCACCATTGAGGAATTACTCGACCATCTGAACGTTGAATCCAGCCAGCAACTGTCAGCGCCCTCCTCAGAGTACTGCTTCTCAGACCGTTTCATTTACTTCTACGAGAAGTCGGGTGTCTTGGGTAAGCTGCAACATCAGTCGTGTCTGCTCCATCTGCCCCACGTTCGACGTGGTCACGAGCTCAAGTCGGTGTTCGAGCTGGACATTGTTGGTGGTCGTAGCCAATACTTTTCAGTGACGCTCGTCAATTTGGCGCAGAAAATTAAGTTGCAAAAGGACAACATCTACCTCAATATCAAGGTGAGCTCGTGATGATTTATTGTTTATTTATCGATATAAAAAAATGTCTTTTGTCGCAGCCTTGGTATGAAAGCTTCAGCACCATCGTGCGCATCTCGAATGTGACGAAATATCCACTACACTTGCTGCTTACGCCGATACGGCCGGACAACAAGGAAACGATTCTCATTGATGGCTATGCCAAGCTTGTGCAGGATGACGAAGTAGATCTAGAACCCTTGGGTGCCGACAAAATCAAAATCAACGGCGTTCTGGGGCTTAACGAGAACTTTCTGCGCACCTTCGGGGTGCTGATCAACAATAGTTCCAACAGTTATTTCCGACTACGAGGCCAAGGAGTTCTCCCCATTCTGAACATCTCGACAGTGCTGCCAAAAGTGGAGCAGAGCATGTCCGAAGTACTCGAGGAATACGCTTTCATGCGCAAAATCTACAACTACGAGATATTCAAGAGCATCACAGAAGTCGACGGAGACGTAATAGGCCCTCATGCCGAAGAAGCCAACCATGAGGACTCGTACACTATGGATTTCTCGGAGCTGTCGGAGAGTGAAGAGGACATGCCGCGAGCTCGACAACGACACCACGACTACCTGCTGTTTCAGATGGTCAAGACGTATGTACTGGTCAATAACAATCAGGAACTGCCGAATGCCACAGTCCTCAATCAGATGCTGGTAACAGAGCGTTATCTGGATCGACTGCGCGTCAATCCGGAACTGTACGATATCCATAAGGAGGTCTACAACAAGTACATGCAATTGCACAAAACACAGGCCTACAAGGTATCGCATGTCAAGTACTTCACTGTGCAGCCGCTGCCATGCGAACAGCTTGCCTATGTCCTGGACCTGGGACCACTCACCCTGGACACGCTCAGGAGATTCGAAGTGCGACTGCACTTCTTTGGTCCCGGCAAACTGATCGCATCCGCACGCACATCTGTTAAAATGCCCGGCCTCTACGTTGACTTCCAGGTGGAAAATCAGTAAGAATCAGTAAAAATATCCATGCATATCGCTCACAATATTTGAACGTTGTTCTTCCAGAGCCGACAAGAAGTTCGCCTACTGGGCGGAGAAGTGCAACGCGCCCGAGTTCTTCGACAATGGATATCGCAACATGTGGGAACGCCTGCTGGATGCATCAAAGAGCCCTAGACTGAACCATGCACACTCCTTCGACTTCGATGAGCTGACCCGGCATCAGCGTCTCTTGACCGACAAAGATCGTCGCCAGATCGAGGAGTACTACAACAGCTTGAATCCCTCGGTTTATCCCGACCACAAGCACCACTTTACGCTGGCCAAAGTATTCACCGCATATCACTCGAACTTCTCAGGCGTCGACATGAAACTAGTTGGACTCTTCAAGCCGGAGTCAAAGTACTACGAACCTGATCAGCGTGTAGTCGACTATATTTACATCGATGTAAGACAATTTGTTTGCCTTTGACTGATTCTTGAATTAGCCATATCTGATATTCCAGCTCCACATGGGACCAACTCTGCCCATTCTGTTGAGAGGCGTGATCTCAGCATGATGCAAGCTGTAATTGATTTTTATTGAACCTGATGTGCTGCAGTTACTTATGTGTTAAATTTATATGTGCAAAAATAAAATATCGTCAGCAGTACATGTTGAGCTGGCGAAAGAAGTAATGAAATATGAGAAGGACGAGGAACGAGCTGGTCACAGGCAATCCCGCTGCTTTCACCCAGCCCAGTATGTTGAAGTCATCGGGATAGAACTCAAATGGCTCTGTGGGCATCTCGCCACAGTTTGATATCGTCACTGGCTCAATCGGGAAGTCATCTGTATCCGTTTTCACCTGTTCGCCAAGCAGACAGACAATCCCTTTAACCACAACCCTACACATTTGCCGACTGCAGCACTTACGTCTTCTATGGCGTATACTGTATCCATGCCCTCCAACACTTTGCCAAACACCGTGTGCTTGCCATCCAGCCACTTGGCTCCCACCGTGGTCACGTAGAACTGACAACCATTTGTGTTGGGTCCACGATTCGCCATTCCCAGGTAGCCGGGCCGATTGTGCTCCACGCCGAGTGCCTGGTCCTCGTCCTCGAAGTAGTCGCCATAGATGCTGATGCTGCCCGTGCCATCTCCGTGGATAATGTCGCCGCCCTGCACCAGGAATCTATCCACAATCCGGTGAAACCTCGCCCCAACATAGCTGGTTCCGTTAATGCCGCGCAAGCAGATATGGCGGAAGTTGGCCACGGTCTTGGGCGCTAGTTTGCCAAACAGGCCAAAAGTAATTCGACCCAATTTCTGCTTGTTCTGCTTCACATCCATATAGATTCTCGATGTCACCGTGAAACTGAGTGCACTTCCAACTCCAACGAGCGTGGACAAAAGCAAGAGAAGCCCGATAAACTTCATTGTCTTACGGAACTCGCGGCGTATGATGAAATATCTCTGGTCGACTGAACTAAAAAACCTGCCAACCAGCGACTACTACCAATGGAAGCCCTACAAATATTAGGTTAAGAGCAACAAACTAGACAACCACCTATTCGCTTACATATGGACATTCTATATACACACTTGCTGCCCTTACACATGTAGTCATCGATTTTCTCTATTCCGTTTTGTATTTACAGTGTACACTGAGCATCAGCCCGCATTAATGCATAAATCATCAGTAATTAAACATATGTCTCTTAAACACATAACTTAAACTGTTAAAAATGTATCGCAGAAATGCACAAATATAAAAAAACGGTTACAACTTCCGAACAGGATAAACGACATTAATGATCAGTGGTAAATTCTAGGAACCATCCTATATGTTTCGATTACCAGGATGGGCAAGGATATAGTTTTCCCTTATTTTTTCTAAGCAAACAGCCTTGGCACCATTTTATCTTTCGAATTGCCAAAGGGCATCAGGATCGACCTTCGAACGGCTAAATAAAAGCCGATCACAAGCTCATTATAATTTTTCTTGCAAGCTAAATAATTTCCCACGAGAATAGGACATTACAAATAATTATTTATTAAAAATGTACTTTAACATGCCCTAAACAAAAATAAATCCATCTCTTCGCACCATAATTGCTTTTTTCGACTCTGCGGATCGCTGAAGTCTCTCAAACGAATGCCAACGGAATACCAGGCAAACAGAATCGAGCAGCAAGCTGCCGAGCTGTAGTACACAGCACGCACAAGCAGAAAGAGTAAACAAACCGAACAACTGTATCATGCTCCCCGCCCTCCCGCACTACACCGCTCACCATAATCCCGAGTAAACACACATGTATGTATGTACATACATAGCTATATACACATGTGCTTATTATGCTTTTGGATCCTAACTGTTGCAGATATTGGCCATTGCATTCACACCCGCAAGCCAGGGGCTATGCTTTGCATGGCGCTCTCTCGCTCCGTCTGGTAAGATCACAACAGCGTGTGTTAAAGCGGGAGCGCGCATAAGCACAAGGAATAACTGTATCGTGTTCCCCGCGCTCCCGCAATACTCCATCTACTTTTGGATCATAACTGTTGCATACACTAAGCCCATTACATTCGCACTCGCTGACACACTCATTACGTTCTCCCTCTAGCTTGTTGGATCATACCTGCTGCAGCAGCGCATTTGAGAGTGTCATAATGTTGACATTCCAATTGAACGCGCGCTCAAATATGCGCTTGCTGCGGACTCTGTTCGCCTGGTGTTCGCTACTAAGCGAATCGATCTTTCCCTGTTCAAAAACTTTAGCAGCGCCTGAAAATAAAAAATACACCAGCTTCTAGATTGCACGACGCTTCATTGTACAAACGAAATACTTTAACGTGAAAAACAAACAACCTTCGAACGGCTCAATAACAGCCGATCACAAGTTCATTATAAATTTCTAAGCAAGCAAATTGATTTCTGACGAGAATAGGAAATTACAAATGATCATTTCTTAAAAATTTACTTTATCATGCCTTAAATAACAATAAATCCATCTGTTCGCACCATAATTGTTTTTTTTCGACTCGGAGGATTCGCTGAAATTTCTCAAACGAATGCCAACGGAATACCAGGCGAACAGAATCGATCAGCAAGCTGCAGAGCTGTAGTGCACAGCTCGCACAAGCAGTAAGAATAAACAAACCGAACAACTGTATCGTGCTCCCCGCCCTCCCGCACTACACCGTTCTCCATAATCCCGAGTAAACACACATGTATGTATATGCACATGTGCTTATTATGCTCTCGGATCCTAACTGTTGCAAATATAGGCCATTGCATTCACACTCGCAAGCTACTAAGCTAGAGGCTATGCTTTGCATGGCGCTCTCTCGCTCCGTCTGGTTAGATCACAACAGCGAGTGTTAAAGCGGGAGCGCGCATAAGCACAAGGAATAAACAAACCGAATAACTGTATCGTGTTCCCCGCGCTCCCGCAAATACTCCATCTACTTTTGGATCATAACTGTTGCATACACTAAGCCCATTACATTCGCACTCGCTGACACACTCATTACGTTCTCCCTCTAGCTTGTTGGATCATATCTGCTGCATCAGCGCACTCGAGAGTGTCATAATGTTGACATTCTAATTGAAGGCGCGCTCAAATATGTGCTTGCTGCGGATTCTGTTCGCCTGGTGTTTTCGCTACTAAGCGAATCGATCTTTCCCTGTTCAAAAACTTTAGCGCCACCTAAAAATAAAGAAATACACCAGCTTCTCGATTACACTCGCTTCATTTTACAAACGAAATATTTTATTGAAAAACAAAAAAAACAAATTATTTGTTTTAATTTCTGGACAATTAAACTATTTTGGGGGTGTGGGGGACCAAGCAAAATTTCCGGAAAATGCGTTTTAGCACCGAAATATACTAAAATACAGAAAATCCGTATTGCCACCTGGTCACATTTTATACGGTATATTTACAACACACTTTTAAAACGCGCGACATTTGAATGTCTTTTTTTATTGCACCTGCTGGCGTAAAATAAAACAACACAGTTAAATTCATCATTTGACTTGGTCTTTATTTAAACATAATTAAAAACTAAAAGACCTTTGCTTACACACAAGTATGTATTTTAATCATGAAGCTCAAATTCATGAAATTATAAACGAGTTGCTTTTTCTTGGTAAATCATGTACACTTATGAAATATTTAATATTTTTATATAACTCTACCATATATGTAAAGAGATTTATACATACAAATAATCTAAGGCGCCGGGATGGCGTCCAGACTGCAGTCTTCAATGGCAATTGGGCAACTGGCATGAGGTCCCCTTCCGCTTGAGCAGAAGCTGGGTCATTCCATATCGCAGAGATGATTTTAATGTTTGCGAATTAACAATGCTGTACAAACGATGCTGGGTGATATAGGCTAGGCTATGAGATCAGATCTAAGCATTCGAATCTTCCGGGGAAGATTCTGGCGACTCCTACATGCGCTTCTTTTGCGGATGCACGTACTTGCAGGCCTTGCCCATGTGACAGTGGCCGCGCATGAACTGCTTGCAAATGCCAGTGTTGCCACCACCGCCTACACCACCGCCGCGATTGGAGCCAGAGCCCGCTGAACGCCAATTGCCACCGGAGTTGTCTTGAAAGTTGTTGCCACCGCTGCGCCAGTTGCCGCCGCCGCCGGCCTTGCGATTATTGTTACGCGGTCCGCCACCGTTAGGCATCGGACCCCCCATGCCATTGGGCATTGGCGGCCCGTTCATCATGGGACCATTGGGTCCGGACATTGGACCAGGTCCATGACCAGGCCCAGGACCTGGACCATTCATCATCATGGGTGGGAAATTCATGTTATTAAATGGTTGCGGCGGCGCACCGAATGGTCCAACCGGACTGCCGAACTGATTGCCCATAAAATTGGGCGGCATGTTCATATCCATTCCAGGTCCTACTCCGCCTGGTCCAGGTCCATTCATATTGTTCATCATGGGGCTGCCCGTCATCTGGTTCTGCCATATCGGCGGCGGTCCAGATTGCTGCATATTCATGGGCATCTGTTGATTGGGATTTGGCGGCATGTTCCCAGGGTTGGGCATATAGTTATTGCCAAACGGCTGAAAGGGATTACCGGGCATCAGATTTGGATTCAGGCCAGGCATCATGTTGTTCATACTATCGTTAAAGCCCATTTCCACGCTGGAGGAGGAGTTGGTGCCGTAGCCCTTCGGCTCTGGCCAAGCTGAAGTGCTGTAGTCGTTGACGGCATCCGGGTTACCAGTCAGATCATCAATGGGTATGATGGGAATGTCATGCGAAAAATGCGGCTCCAGCTCAGCCTCGGCAGCACTGTCCGGAATCATGTCGGGCGAAAAATACAAAGCACGCAATGTGGTCGCCTCACGTTCGGCCTGCACGATGCGCTGCTTGGACAGATTGCCATTGGGGTGATCAGGCACGTTGTCCACTTCGATGAGGGGACGCCATTCCATTTGCGGCTCCATGATGTCATCGAAGCCGCGTCGCGAAATGTTCAAGGCGTCGCGTTCACTGTACCGTTCCATGTTCTTCATTTCGAGGAAACTCTGTTTTGTAACGTTGACGCGCTCGGAGCGATCAACCTCAAAGCATCGCACCTGGGTAAGCTTCTCCTCCGGCTGCCAGGTCAGCTTCTTCTTGGGTCCCTTGCGCCGATGCAGCATCAGTATGCCTGGCGGGCCGTTGGGGCCACAACCAGGTCCTGGCTTCTTGGGTTCTTCAGGAGTGTCGTCCATGTCATCCATTGGCTCGTCATCGGCAGCGGCGGCATCGCCAGGTGCCTTCTCCTTTTGTACTTTCTGCTCAATGTCCTCTTTAACCTTCCGCAGCGGAATATCATCGTCGTCGCCATCTGTGTCTTTACCCGGCGAACCCGCTCGGCTCTCATCATTCTCCTTTGTGCTATCATCGGACTTGTCCTCGCCCTTCGACTCGTCCAAAGTGTCCTGATAGAACTTCAACGGTGCCAGTGGCGCATCCTTCTCCGTTGGTGACGTTGCCGCGTTGAGCTTTTTGCGCTTCATTACCTTCTTGGGCTCAATGGATGCCGCCAGCGCATCAGAGAATAGATTCGTCTCCACCAGAGTTTGTACTGTGAACAAAATTGTAAAATGTGAATAAAATAAAATATATTTTAAATAAATATATTTCAAATATAATTTCTACTGCGCCATGGGTTTTTGCTTTAGTCCTGCGTACATCAAAAAAGTGAATTAAACTGATGAATCCAAACGAGAAACCACAAAATAAGGCCCCGAAATCCCCCCATTCACACTCAACGTGAGTCAGCCGAAACTAGCCTGAATTTGTGTATGCCAATTCCATCAGGAATTAATCCACGACACCCCACGTCTCCTCCTCCAACCGACTACTCTATCTGATCGAGGTGGGATACGACAATTAAAAGGCGGCCTCTGTTCTCAGACCTTGGTAGCGCCATGAACATGCACGGAAACAGTGCGCTCTTATATCGTGATTGTAAAATATAGTATTCAAATGGCAGCGATACGACACCCATTAATGGAAGTGCGATCTGGTCAGCCAACAAAAAAAAGAATTACAGTCCAAGAAGCTAGCGACTGAACCGTGTTCATGTGATGCTACCAAACTTTAAGAACCGCCAGCTCAACACGATGATCATTTTTCTTTTTTTTGCGTTCAATGCATATTTTTATTTTAATAGAAAAAGTGTATTTTTCTATAGGAAAAGTCGTATTTATTTGTTTGTAGTAGAGGTTTAGGTTTAGATTGTTAGTAAGCTTGAATCTACATACCTTATAAGCTAAATCATTAAAGTGTAATATATAGGTGGATATTGTCGAGATTGAGATTTAATACTTAACACCAAAAACACGGACTCGTCGTCGACCTGGTTTTCCACTGAAGCGCATGCGCCATAATGAGTTTACTTCAATCTTAGTTCAGTGGACCAAAGATGCGCCGATTGCCTGATTGCCATCCAATCCACATCGGTTGTATTAAATATATCAACAAACTAAATCACAATTCAAACTATTAACAAATATCATGCCCATCATTTCCCGACTCATTCGAATTCAATAGCATTTGATATACGCTTAGGGAACGAGGCCTTTTTTCCCAGGCACTCAATGGAATTTCCCAACGACCAACCAACCAATCAATCAAAATCAATCAATTAATTAAGCTAAATATCAATCACCCGCCCAATCGAAAATTAATTTTCTTAAAACGGTTTCTCTAAAAAAATACACAAGTTTGGCTAAGGCTGCAAACAAAAGCAAAAACCCACGGCGTCTGCAAAGAGATGAAAAACTTTTAGTAACATGTTCATAGAATCGTTGCTTACTTTTTTTGGGTGCTATCAGTTTGGCGGCTCCAGGTCGCTCCACATGACCGCTCACATTGTTGATGTCAATCTTGGCCTTCTTCTCCGCCGGGCTGCTGCCGTCTCCTCTTACCGGCGGCGGCGACGATCGCTTCAGAGTTGGAGCTGACGGGATGGCTGGCGGTGCAGCTGCTACCGAGGCTGCTGTCGATGTCGGCTTTTTGAGACCCTTCCGCGAGGGCGGCGGTGGCGCCTCTTCGGTGAGGCCATGGGAACGAAACTTCGATTGATATGTCTTAACGGTAGCCGTCTTCTCAGTGTCACGGCGTACTTCGATTGAAATCGATGCCTTCCTAGATAGTATAGGTATCGACTTGGGCTTCTGCGCTTCGCCCTCGCCTTCTTTTCTCTTTTCGGCTGAAGATGGTGGTGGGGGCATTAGCTTGTTATCTTTTTCATTCTCTTTTTTGGGCGAAGACTTGTCTTTGTCCTTGTCGCGACTGCGATCTTTGGACGAACTAGGTGTGGACGAAGAGGATGATGACGAAGACGAGGACGATTTTGAGGATGAGGAGGATTTGTGCTTAGTTGACGAGGAAGAGGACGAGGATCCTCGATCTTTGTCTTTGCTTGTGCTTGAACTTGAGCTTGAGGAACGTGCCTTGTCTTTGTCTCGATACTTGTCGCTCGAACTGCGATGCGACGAAGAGGATGACGAACTCTTCGATGAGGAGCTCTTGGACGAGGATGATGATGAGGACGAAGAAGACTTATGGCTAGATGATGATGACCTATGACTGCTGGATGATTTCCTATCCTTGTCAGATCGGTCAGAACGCTTACTCTTGTCACGAGCGCTTTTGTGTTTTTTGTTAGCATCGTCCCCAGCTTTTGAATCTGTTGTGGCTGCTGTGGTTGTTGTACTACTATCATCTAAAATGGATTTCTCACAACTCTCTATACTGATATTATCCTCAGCATCACCTCTGATCTCAGCACCAGACTCAGATGGCGGCAAGGAACTATCGTCATGATTATATAGACTATCTGCTGCTGCAGAGGCTGCCGCAGACGCAGATTTGTCAACTGATTTGATTGTTATAACTATATTGCGTTTGCGCTCTGCCGAGGTAATCGTGTAATTTTGAGTGACAACTCCTGCTCCGCCACTGTCCGTGCTGCTGTCCGACGAGCTGTGTTCCATATTCGATACCGGCTCAATGGCCCCCTGCTGTCCTGAAGATCCCCGTGTAGCAGCAGCCGATGGTGGCTCCACAGACCCTCCTGACGAGTTGGTCGTTGAAGGGCAGTTTGGGTTCTCAGTCACGATCTTAAGCCATTGCTCGACCAGGCGTTTTGCCAGAATGCGAACTCCTGAAAGCACAATCAATACAATTGTAAGCAAACGAGCCGGATTAATATATTCTTCAATCATATTCAACACGTATCAAATCAATTGTAAGTCACTCTTGTGAACCGAGCCCAACTTACCTTCGTTGCCTCCTTCTTTGCACAGCTTCTTGACCAGAATGGGGGCCGAGTTGATCCTTAACCTATTCACATCAACCGGAGAGAGGAGTAAGAGCTCCAAGATCTCCTGTACCAGTGGCCAGTTCCTTGTGCGGATTGCATCACTAATCCACGTGCACACCAAGCCCCAACCTCCAACGGACATAAAGTCGCCTAGTAGCTCCGTTTTAGTGGACTTCAAAATTTGGACGTAAACGCATTTGGACACCAACTTTTTTGAATATTTCGTCATTAGCCTATGATGGAAAGTAATTTGGTATTTAACGCTAGGTGGCGCTCCCAAGTTTACAGTGTATACAACTTACCCTGCAATGCGTCGTACTTCCACTGTACTAAGTATGCCGCCATTATTGTCCAAGAGCACCCGAAGGCACCTTAACAACTGCAATGGCACTATACGTGGCTGCGAATCAATAAATAACGAACGTTTAAAATTAATAACACACATAAAGAAAAGAAAACACCAAACTCACCATTCTCTTTTGTTAGTAATTCAAAGTGTACGGCAACGCCGCTCAGTTGTAAATGCAATAGCTTCGTCTCGCTCTACCGCAAGCCGCTTTAATGTAGACCGAACGTAGGTAATAAACAAAATACAGATACACCACAAAGATTACGTAATACACCAATTTAGGCCATCCAAGTTTGCAATCTTTATCAATTCTGCATCTAAAATCGTTACAAGAAAACCACTTAGTAATTGTACACAAATACAAAAAACATTCAACTATATATTTTGCGGCAAGCCATCTAACGACGCAATAAAATCGAACAGCAACAAATATGCAAAATCGTCTTACATTATATACTTTATGGCCAATAAACAACGGGCAAAATGTGCACCTATATTATATTTAAATTGCTTCTAATCAATTTCCAGTTAAACCAATTTCTCCGTCAGTGCGTTGTGAAATGAAAAACGTGTTTCGCGTACAACGATAAACTACACGATTAATCGATATATCCTAATCGATAATTGCAACTGTCATGCAACTCTGCAAGAGCTGACAACCAGTTTGCAGAATTACGAAAATTGTTTTCCAAATTTATTTTTTCTCTTTCAGAAGACACTCGTCTAAATTATTCGGTTAGACTGCTTAAAACCAAATTAACAATATTGACTTTCAGTCAAATTTCGAAAGAGTTGGCAGCGCCACCTATGCCTATGCCACGTAGACGCTCTGGCGACGCCATATTGATTTTTCACTAATTTCACAATATGCTGGGTATTGATTTTAAACGCAATAGCTACGTTTTCCACATAACAGAACAGCTACCAAACTGAATCACCTTTTTGCCTTTTATACCCGACACGTCCACGCCCCAAAGTGACTTGACATATTTCCCGAAGACACTTCTGGCTTTCGTACATCTGTGTTTGTGTGTATGTTCGTACATACTTACATACGTATTTATATAATTGTTTATTTTTTGCTTTTATATAGTCTACCATAAAAATGCATTCAACTTGTTTATTTTCGATGCTTATACATTTATGGGAGAATTTATTGCGTCTCAATTTATTTGCGAAGGTGAAAGTCCGAGCCTGAACAACAGCAATATTATCAACCAAACTCACCCAACGATAACAATGGAATGAAAAATGAGTGGAGAAATTCCCATCGATTCAGCGTGACCGCAGGTCAAATTTGAAAAAGGTGCCATTTTATTTCCCAGATTGTTCCGATGCTCTAACGAAAAAGGTAAAATTTGTGTTATTAGCGGCACTATTAAAAGAGTGGGTGTCCCATTTTTAAATGTTTGTACTTTTACTTAAATTTTGAACATTTACGATAATAATAGTAGTCATTACAAATTATAATATACCAAATAGCATAGAAAAAAAACAAATAACATGGTTGCCTTGAGCAAGTGGCAATATTTGTTAAAGTATATCTGGTCACACCGATTCACAGCTGTTCAAAACAAACGTGCACGCCGAAAAGTTGTCAACGAGGAGCGAAATTTTATTAATTTTTGAGAAATATGAGCGAGAATGAAGACGAGAGTCCTACCAAACTGAGCACAGAGCCGGTGGACAATGCTTGGTCACTGAAAATACCAGCATTTAAAGAAGAAGATAATCCACACGGCCTCATCGAGGAGAGCTCCTTTGCCACGCTTTTTCCAAAGTATCGAGAAAAGTACCTGAGGGAAGTGTGGCCCCTGGTGCAGCAATGCGTGGCCGAGCACCACCTGAAAGCGGAGCTGGATCTAATCGAGGGCAGCATGGTAGTGAAGACCACGCGCAAAACCTGGGATCCCTACATCATCCTCAAGTCCCGCGACATGATCAAATTGATGGCGCGCAGCGTTCCTTTCGAGCAGGCAAAACGAGTGCTGCAGGATGACGTCGGCTGTGACATTATCAAAATCGGCAACTTGGTGCACAAGAAGGAGAAGTTTGTGAAGCGGCGGCAGCGTCTCATTGGTCCCAATGGCGCCACGCTTAAGTCCATCGAGCTGCTCACAGATTGCTATGTGCTCGTCCAGGGCAACACTGTGGCAGCTTTGGGACCGTACAAAGGGCTGCAGCAGGTGCGTGACATTGTGCTGGAGACGATGAACAATGTGCATCCCATTTACAACATCAAAGCGCTGATGATAAAGCGTGAACTGATGAAGGATCCGCAGCTGGCCAACGAGGATTGGTCGCGTTTCCTCCCCAAATTCAAGAACAAAAACATCAGCAAACGCAAGCAGCCGAAGGTGAAGAAGCCCAAAAAGGAATACACACCATTCCCCCCCGCGCAGCCTGAGAGCAAGATCGATAAGCAGCTGGCGTCGGGTGAATACTTCCTCAACCAGGAGCAGAAGCAGGCCAAGAGGCAGCAGGAGCGTAGTGCCAAGCAGGCGGAAGCGGCCAAGAAGCAGGACGAGCGACGCAACAAAGACTTTGTGCCGCCCAAAGAAGACGCTCCAAATGCTGTGGCAGATCGCAAACGCCGCAGCGAAGATAGCAAGGTGGATGTGGAGGCGTTAAAGGCTAAATTGCTGAAGGCCAACAAGAAGAATCGAAGCTGATCAGCAGCAGTAATAATAAGTTAGTTTCTAAGTCAACATTTTTCTAATAATAAAATTGATTTTCCCATATTCAAACAAACGCTTGTGCAGTATAAGGGCGAGAACACAACACTTATATTTTTGAAGCGCAAACGTAAAACACTTATACAGTAGCTCGCTAGCATTTAAACAACAAGGTGGCAACACTGGGGCTTGCTCTCTATGGGCTCTCTTTCGCCGCGCTCTCAGTTGCTGTTCGAGGCTTAGCTCTGGCTAACTGCGGCAAGTGCGCTAGTGGAGTTGAGTTAACCAAGTTAGTATCTTGGTTTTGGTCTGGCCTGGCGTATTAAACGTGGCCACAGCGGACAACGTTGAACGTTCGCGTGTGTTTTGAAACAATTACGGCGTTGCGGCTATTTATTTATGTTTTCCATATTGTTTGCAACAAGAACACAAAGGTGCAAATAATTAAAGGAGACATAGACATTTGTGTATGTGTGCGTGCATATAAAAATAAATTATAAAAGTGTAGAAGTGTGTAGTAAAAAAAAGAACGAACGAAAGTGGAAGGTAAACGAGAGGAGAATTCGAAAGCAAGCGACAGGTAAAAAACTAAACTAAAAGAAGAAGCTGAGTGGAGATGGAGACAGACGTAAAGTGTGAAAGAAAGAAATTACGGTTAGCTTTTTATGTTTGAAACGGCAAGAGGAAAAAACGAAAAAACAATAATGCGGTGTAAATGTGTTTATATATCTCAGCTGCAGTTAAAATAGTTGAAGTAATAGCGAGTGAACGTGACAACTAAATTTCGAAATTCGAATTTGTGCTAATTAGAAAAGAATGTGCAGAGCGAGTAAGAGTGTGAGTGCGAGGAGATCGGCAAGATGTGCTGCTGCTGATATCTGTTAACGAGGGACGCACAAAAATATGTAAAATACCTGTACATACACGCACGGAGAAGTGGTTAACACTGGAATTTGCGTAATAAATAAATATAAACATTGTATCTGTAGATTGCTGTCTCTTAAAATCATACAACAACAACAGCAACAGATAGCGCAGGTCTCGATGAATTAGTGAATGAATTGAACAAAAGCATTGAAAATCAATACGAACCGAGAAACCTGACGCCGCTCCCACTTTGTGTATGTGTTTGTGTGTGTGTGTGTGCTGCATACCTTTGGTATTATTGTCTATGCCATGTACAACACATTCAAACAAGTGCTCATACACACACATACCTGTGTAGACTTTTATGTACATGCACATGTGTGTATTTGGTATACCTAGTAGTGAGCAGCCAGCCGCCTGTGCGAGCGAATCGTAAAAAATATCAACAGCGCACAAGAGGAAAACAGGTGGAAAAGAAAGCTTCAAAAAATGCGGTCGTCAAAAACGCAAAGTTGCAGCAGACGCAGCGGGGACAAATCCAAGTTACCTTTTTAAAGCGCACACACACAAACGCACATGGAGGGAGATTGAAACTCTGTGGGAAGGAGAGACTGACTCTCTGAGTTTGGCGGCTGGCAGCTTGCCATCGCCACGCATGCGCACGTGTGCGAACGAGACCGCTGTAGTGTATTGCTTGGGGTGTCGGTGTCGATGTCGTTGTCGCTGTCTCCCCATTTGTAACTGAGCCGCAAGTCGCACTTACATACATGTGTATGTATATGTGCGTTGTGTTCGCAAGCTGGTTTTTCACAGGGGCACCACAACAACAACAGCAATAATAGAAACGCTTGTTGATTTGCCATTTGCCTGCTGCTTTGGAATGTGCGCAGATAAACAAATACTCGTAAACTTTAAAGTCAGCTTACTGCTTATCTACTTTTTGTTGTGTCTTCTGATACGCATGCTCTCTTCCCCTCTTCCCGTCCGTAAACTTCGCTATGACAATGGAGACATTGTATTAGTTTCAAACACTCCATTTGGTGGACAGTAATGAACCAAAAAGTAAACATAGTGACTGTTTCCTACTAGCTCTCCGCTAGTTAAAGTAGACATTCAAAATCATGCCTGTTGGTTCGATGTTGAGCTAGTCTATTCCCAAACGTTCTAGTGATTTCGCTAGTCGCGCTGTGTTTTTGAGTGTTTTAGGTGCAGCTTAACATACATACGTATGTATGTATCTTGATACATGCTTACATTCATATGTATGTATGTATGTAGTTACATATGTGTTATTGTGTGTTTACTGATATGAAAATGTATACATATAACATTTTGAAATTTTAATTCCCAAGACGAATGAGACTTGGCTACTATCAAAGTATATTGCTTATCGTGGCTTAATTAATTATCTTCACTAAAATAAAAAGTAGGCTGGCCGGCCGGCCGGTCGACCGTAACTGTTTTCCATAGTTTCATGACGCTCGGTCCGCACCTGAAACGAGTTTAACGATAGTTTCGCTGCTTCGCTTGCTTCTTGGCCACTCTTCATTTTATTTGTTTTGCCTGCTGCGTGTGATAATTTTTATCGCCTTGGATTCGTCATCATTATGGCCTGCGGTGCGGTTGCTGCTGTAAGCGTTTGTCTGCTGTAAATCTTTGAAATAGCTTGCTGATGATGCAATTCGACATGCGAAATCCAAACATGCCAAATAGACAGCGTAGTTTGCACTAACGCACACACATAGCGCATTTTGTATATACAATGTGTGTGTGTAGTCGTGATCGTCGCTCGCCTGTGGCACACGCCTAAGTAGTCGCTGTCACTTAAGTCGAGGGAGCGGCTGTTGCTCTCTCTCACATGCACACATGCACACATGCATACATGTGTCTGTGTTTTTGAGAGAACATTCACACTCTGTCTCTCTCGCGGTCCCAAAGCCGTGAGAGTGAGAGAGGTGTGAGGCTCCATACGCAGGCCACATAGACAATCAGTTAAATTCTACACAGTTGCTGGACTGCGGAGAGTTGACGAGGGGCGCGGAGACTGGCGCGCGATTTTTGAATTCCAAAGCTGCGCGAGTAGCGAACAAAATGTTAAAGTTTGAGAATAATTGCGCTTGCTTGACGCTCTTGCTGGAATGTGGTCTTGGCTTTGTTCGCTTGAGTCACAGCCACAAACGAGACTGCGCAATAGCAACCGACAACCAACAAGTGTGTTTTTCAGACGGATTTCTTATAGATACTTTTACTTTTATCTGCAGGACCAGGAAGTAGTCACAGTTCTGCGTCTAGTTTGCTAGTCAACATGGTCAATCATCACTCCAATGGCGGCGGCAGCGCTGGAAATAGCAGCGGGGGTGCCCATGGCGGAGGCGGAGGCGGCGACTACTCTGGCGATGATCGCAGCGGTGGCGAGGAGCGGGAGCGTTTGGATGGCATGGATCTGCACGACAAGCCCACATACCTGCTGGAGCATCTGGCGACGTTCACAGTGAACAAGGAATCGGGCATTGTGTATCCAGCGGATGGAATGCGGCGACTGCTGCAGCTGGAGAAGACAACGGGCATTTGGTCACAAAAGATGCAGCTGTGCTTGGACTATCAGTGGGTGCTCATTATGGACTACGAGACGGGGGTGAGTTGACTTGAAATACAATCAAAGTGGTACATTCTCATGCAGTCAATTCACAGAATATCATTGAGCGCTTTCCGGCCTCACTTGTCCAGGAGCCGACTGCCTTCACCTCTAACGACGCCATGGAGCTCTACAACAACATACTGGTCTTTATCGTCTCGGGTGGCGGCGGTTCCCGCTCGGAAATGCATATATTCCAGGTAAGTTTGAATTCACTTTCATCCAAAGCGTGTCTCACGTGTTCGTTGTCTCTTTGACAGTCACAAAGCGTGTCTGCCGTGCACCTTGTGGAGGATCTGAAGCAGCTGCGAAGCGGCAAGATGATCACACAGCAGCGAGGTGCCACGCCCACGCAGCATGCTGGCGCCTCCAGCTCTGGCATGGCCATGATGATGAGCAAGACGTCGTCATCATCGTCCCACAGTCGTGCTGAGCTGCATCATCGTGAGCAGCGAGATCGCGAGCGCGGCAGGGAGCGTGAAAGGGAGCGCGAGCGTGAGCGTGAACGAGAGCGAGATCTACAGCATCAACATCAACATCAGCAACAACAACATCACATGCACCAGCGCAGCAGCGTTGATCAGTATGGTATGCGAGCGGGGTCCGGCGTTGGCGATGCCAGAGGCGGCGGCGTCACTGAGGTCGACCTGGGTCACAATGGCGAAACGGATTCGGAGCATGGCGGCGGCAATGATCGTGACGAGACGAGCTCCACATCCAGCGAAAAATACGAGCGTGACGTGGCGGTGCTAAATCATTGCTTCGATGACATTGAAAAGTTCATTGCACGCCTGCAACATGCCGCGGCCGCATCGCGGGAACTGGAGCGACGTCGTCGCAATCGCAAGTCGAAGAAACGCGATCCCGGCGAGGGTTTGCTTACGTTGCGGACCCGCCCGCCGCATGAAAAGGAGTTCGTGGACATCTTTGCCAAATTCAAACTCTCTTTCAATTTGCTGGCCAAGTTGAAGGCACACATTCACGATCCGAATGCGCCGGAATTGGTTCATTTTCTGTTCACGCCGCTGGCGCTGATCGTAGAGGCGTCCAGTGACACCTACTATGAATCACAGCTGCCGTCGCGCGTCATTAATCCGCTGCTGACGCGTGAGGCCATCAATTTGCTCATCAACTGCGTGACCAGCAAAGAGACAGAACTGTGGCGTTCCCTGGGCGATGCCTGGGTCATACCCCGGGATCAGTGGAAAGAGGACGTGGGCTCCTATCATCCCGTTTTCCTTGATGGTTGGTCACCCGATTACTTAGTCATCGACGAGTTGGAGACACCATCGCCGACGCAAGTGAGCAAGCGCCGCCTTGAGGTGCAAGCAGGTCCTGGTCATGGAGCTGCCTCCGGATTGGGGCTGAATGGACGAGGTGCTGCGGCGAGTGCCTACGATGACTATGACACCAATGGCATCGGCATCTCGCTCAGCGAAAAGTATACCATTCATCATGGCAACGACCGCGACAGGGATCGCGAACGCGATCGCGAAAGGGACCGAACAGGCGCCATCAGCGCCTCGGATTTTAATGCTCGTAGCGAGCTCTCTTTCGATTCTATTGAGCGCGGCAGTGGCGCTGGCGTGGCGTCGTCTAGCGCAGCTGTCCACGGCCACGGACATGGACCAGGTGCTGGTCCTACATTAAGCGCAATCACAGCGGGACTGCAAAATCTGCATACGCGAGATTCGCGCAATGTGAGCGGAGGTGGAAACTACGGAGCAGTTGCTGGTGGCGCCTCAGAGATTTCGGTGGCAACTGCGCGCAGCCCGAATGCCAGCGAGGATCAGCTGTTGGAGGCCTGGCTGGAGGATCTGCAGTCGACGGGTGCCAAAGTTGTGCTGGTCACCTACCCGCGCACCGCCAATAACGACAAGGAGCTGAGCGTCATGCGCGGCGAATACCTGGAGGTAAGTGTTGAGAAATAAACCCCTTTTCCGAAACCGTTCTATATAAATTGTCATTAATACAGATCCTTGACGACACACGCAAGTGGTGGAAGGCGCGCAACATGCGTGGTCAGGTGGCCCATGTGCCCCACACGATCGTCACTCCCTTCAACTACGGCGACGGCGAGGGCAACGGGCAGTTCTATGGCCAACAGCAAGCAACAGGAGCAACGGGCAAGTCTCGCCATCTGGCGAGCGGCAATATGGTGAGTGCAGTGGCAAATGTGGAGCTACACAATAAGCTCAGTTAGAAATGTCTCGGTTTGAGCGCAGAAGAGATGCCATAAATGGTGTGGCTAACTCACAAATGACGCAAAACTAACGACTGTATTTGTATTAAATCAATTAAACTATAAGAGCAATGAGGTAATTTTCTTTAATTAAATAAATTCATACATTAAATAAATCCAAAAATTAAATAACACAAATATATTTGGATACAACAATTTGTGTTGTACAAAATGAAAATAAAAACATATTATCATCATATGTTTGTTATTATATATATAAATTTAAACAATTATTGTATACATTTCTTAATTGAATCAATAAAATCCATACTTTTAGGATAACGCAAATATGGACCAGCGCTCTCCGGATGCTACGGATATGATACGTAGCAAGCACTTGGGCAAAAAGGGCGAGTTTCGTTACTTTTAGAGGAGACAATGAAGACAACGACTTAAAGGAAGCATATCTAAAATATGCATGCAAGCGGGATGGGATCGAAGGTGTGAGGATCCTGTAGCTCGTAGCACTGTTTCTATTTGTATATGAAACTCAAAACTAACCGTAAGCTAACGTATAAGTTATATTTCGTTGAGTGGACCCGGCAGACAGCAAATAAAGCCTTGTCCTTGCAATAACTAAAGGAACCCCAAAGCCACATTGGATTTCTCAACTAAGTTCAAATATATGTTTATTGGAGAAACAAGTAGGTAAGTGGTGAACAAGAAAATTCCAACGATTGCAACTAGCACGATCAACGTTCTACTTGTGGTAACATTTGCTGGAGCTATCCTCTAGATGATGGAAAGCTTCTCAACGCGTGACAACAAAGGCGAATCCGAATGGTACTCCAAACTTCGTACGGCAAAATCGCCCACATCATTGGTGAAGCACTTGAGCGTGGAGATGGAGAACGGACGTAACGGAAAGTTGTAGTAGGTGAAGTATTGACCATTGACGGCGATCAGGAACGAACGATCTCCGATGCCAAAGGCAATCTTGAATAGTTTGCCGCGCACAAAGGGGAATTCTCCCTCGGTTTCCTCATCGTCACTGGCAAAACTGAAGGGATCGGGACAAGTAATTAGATGACATCAAAGTGAAAGCTTTTGGACGCACCTGTTGTCCTCGCGTTGGTAACTACGCGACACGGTCGTCTTGTCAAAGTTAACATGGAACTTAAGGATTGTGCGACCGGTATCGTTGCACTGGAAGCAGATGGAAAACTCTGTCGTGGGCGGCCCTTTGGCAATGCACTCCATGGCCACAACGGTTCCTGTTTCATAGCGCCGTGGCACATCGCTCTGAAAGGCTACGCGATCCACGCACATGAGACTGCGCGGAAACACCAAGGGGAAGAGCATCCGATGATGGAACTGAGTGATCTTTTCAAAGTCTCCATAGGCGCGTACGAAATTGATTTGCTTGGGAAACTTGACAAACTCAAAGGAACCGTAGAGCTGATCGTTCACATAAATTTCAAAGCAGCGTTGGAGGACAGCAACGCGAAAGGTGAAACACTGACCGGGCACCAACGGGTTCTTGGGACCATCGCACTTCCAGTTCTTTGAGATCTCCTCCTGCTTCCAGCCCTCGCCCGGCTGAAACATGCTGCGAATGATCTGACCCTCGCGGAAGTTAGCCTCGATCTTTAAGAAGACCGTTTCGCTCTCGTTCTCCGCATTGACATTGTCCGTCAGGTCGAGGGAGATTCTAAAAGAAACGTAAATTGAGGAAGATGCCCAAGAGTCGTCGTAATTCGTTGCCTACTTATTGGGGTGAGGTTTCACTTTGCCGCTGACAATGAGCACATGACCGAACGGCACTTCGGTGAGCACTTTTGCCTTCCAGATGTTCATTGCGACCGTTTCGACTGCTCCAATGCAACTGATTTGAATCGGACTGCCAGGCACAGCGACAAGCCAAGTGCCCCAAAATGCCGCGTCGTTGCCACTGCCTCAGCCGATGATGATGACGACGGCGCAGACATTTTTATGTTATGTTATGTTAATAGATTTGCCATTCATTGCTTTCTACATTTATGATGATTATGTAAAGCGGCGGCCTGAAATGAAGAATTACCTGCAGCCGCATGCAAACTTGACATGGACACACTGGTAAGGTTATCGCCGTCGAAGGACCCCCGACAACCCCAAAACACACCGGGTAAGTACCCCTCCAACCCTTATATTGAGAAGTGAGTTGCACTGTGTGCTGTGTGGAACCTTGCGCTTTTATTTATTTGATTCAATCCTTGCCTTTGTAACCCATAACTGTCATCCTGAAGTTCTTTTCACGGTTGTTGGCCCGCCACACCCCCTCTTGCTCCCCTTTCCCTTTCCCTTTCCACCTACTAACTGGCTCATTTGTAGCTAGTTACCAGGCTATTGCCATTGCCCATTGTTGTTGCGTGTCTTCGCCGAAGGAGCGAAATAAAACAAGGCAACAATTGATTCCCTGTCTAAAGTTTTTGTATTTGCCGCGTCCACCCACTCCTAGAGAGCACCTAAGCTCTCGCTCTCTCGGGGCCACTCATCGTTCGTCATCATGCCGTTGAGGCCTTCTTAGGTTCTTTGGACAGGGAATTCATTTCTTTTGACGTTTCTTTGGCACGTTCGTTTCGTTGTTGCCTCCACCGCACCCTCTACACACAATGACATCCACTTTGCCTCGGGATTTGATTTGGGTCTGGGGTAAAACCCGTTGCCCATCTCCCGCCGTTTTTCTTACATTGCTTTTCTCGTCCTCGCCTGTCGCTTGCACCTGATCAATTTGGACTCAAGCTTGTAATTGCGTTTCAACAATTTCCGTTCTTCACTCTGCAACTTCCCTCTAAAACCTTTTGGTTTTTAGTTGTTTATGGTGTAGAGGGTGAACCGACTTATCCGAAAGTTAATTGATTAATTATGGCTGTGTTTACCTATTAATAAGCAAATAAACTACATAAATCAGTCTGCCAGGGGGAGAATCCTTCAGTTTATTGAACCCTTTAACTGGCGACCTTGTCGACCTTTCACCTTTTACATTGCCCTAACCCTAACTCTAACCCTAACCTAACTGGTGTATAGTGTAAGTAAACAGAGCTAATGAAGTAATCGTGTTGATTTCAACTTTAATTTCCGGTTGTCATTCTCGCTGATAACTCGGCCAAAGTTTGTATACGTTGCACAATTATCAGTTACAGTTCGGAGTCGCGGCTCTTGAGTCGCGAGACTCGTGTGAATCTTTATCACCGACTGACAAACGGGGGGTGGGAGAAAAGAATGAGCCACGTCGCCTCTGGGTCAGACAACGCTACCTGGACCCCACCTGGACGCTCAACATGCGGCTTGCCTCTTATCGCAAAATCAGACCGGGGGAAATACCCCTCAGCAGTCCCTCGATGTGAGAGTTGAGCGTATCGAATGAGTTTATAGCAAGCTACGACACGTCTACAAAAATCAGATTTTACAGTGTTTGGGGTAGAAATCGTACAAAGCAATAATGATAATGGCTTTATGGCACCATTCTCGATGGTCTTTAGCTATCCCCCTATAAAAACGTATCTCCCCCTCAACCAGAAGTCAATCGATTCATTCGAGTCCAATTCGATCGCCACTTTATGATCGGACCGACATTCCCCTTCTATCACAGCTTCGAATCGTGGTTATATTTATTTATTCGGTAGCAGTTTTGGTTATGGTTATGGGTTCGGTTACGGCTACGGCACGCAATCAGGTTAACTGCTCAAGATTAGGCGACCAACCTGCATTTCTTATGTGATATGTGGTATCGCGTATCAGTGTCATTATCAATCCCTGAATGAAGGAGCCAAAGTTTGTGCAATTTATGTGATTGATTACAGCGAATCTTATCTAAGGCCAGAGAGGTGGTTAACCAGGTGCCGATCCGATGCGATTCTCGATTCCCGGTTGAATTTTGAATTTCGAGGTGACGTCGACAAAAGCGCAACGGGCCAAATTTCGAATGATTTGGCGCCGTGCGGCCAATAATCGTATTAGTTGCGCCACAAAGTTGCGATTTGGCACAGAAACGGGGCGTGAACAGGAACGGAATCGGACTTTAACACGTGGCGTTATGCTAGACATGAAAATAACTTAAGCCAAACGAACAAACTCTTTGCAATGCGATCACAGTTTGCATTCCCTTGGCCCAAGTAATTCGCTGCCGCATTCAAGAAACGGGATAACGGGATAAAGGCTTTGCCTTTGCCACGACAACAAATTAGAGTCCGCGACTTGTAACTGAAGATCGATCCTCTCTGATATCGACTGCTCCTCGGAGCGGGACACACTATGCACTTGTCGCGTTTCGAAACGTAACTGAAACCTCAAATTCATCGATGAAATTTAAAACGTCAGCGCTGCGCGACGGGTGACGAACGCCGAACTTCGAAACGATCGCAAGAGCCGAACGAGTGCCGAACCAACTCCGAGTCCACCCCCCCTTCCCTCTGTCCGTCCGCTGATATGAATTGCAAGACACACACACACGCACGCATTGGCAGGTGGACGGAGGAGCCCTATTAGTGTGTGTGTGTGTGTGTGAGTGAGGCCAAAACAGAAAACAAATAAATATGAAGTATTGAATGCTTGAAATGTGGGGAAAAAGTGGGTAATATTACCGTAGATAACAACACACACACACACACGCGGCTGCGGGCATTCTGTGTGTGTGTGTGTGTGTTCAAGTTGTTCAATTGACGACTGAAACTCCAAAGCAAACGAAATGGAAACGTCGTTAAACGTCAAGTGTGTGTTACAATTTATCTCAATAGATTTCGAGCTTCGGCTGCATTGAGGAGAGTTCGTTCTTCTTATCAGCAGCAGCAGCAGGTAGTCGCTGTGCGTTAGTGTGCGTGCGGGCGTGTGTGTGTGTGCTCCGCAAGACAAATGACAACAACAACAAGTCAAATGTTGTTTGCTATTTGCACGACACACTTACACACAGGCACACAAAGCGCTCTTCGCGACACGTTGCTTTTGCTTTTTCTGTCGTCGGGGCTCCCTCGGCGAACCCCGTCCCCGTCCCTGCTCTCCTCTCCTGTCTCCCCTCGCTCTAAGGAAGGTTCTTTCGGACGCTTTATCAACGGGAACGAACATTGTCATGTCTTGTGTGTCGAGAAAAACTCATAATTTTCTTTGATGTTTGCACGAGCCGAGGTGTCATTAATTGATTTATTACTAAAGTCGATTGCCATACAGTCTGTCTGTCTATCTGTCTCTTTGTCTGTCAGTGGACAGCAATCTTGATATCCTCGAGAGATCGGCTGCAGTGCCTCTGTGGCCATGTGCGAGATTCCAACTAATTGCCAGCTAATTAAGCGCACAATTTGGTAAATGTGTTTGCCTACCGTCAAGTGGTTGCCCTTGTTACTATCGCACGACTCCTTGCTTTGAGATACCGACGAACATGGTCATGGTTGTCAGCACTTAGCAAGATTGGGATACTTTGTAGTGGATGACAGGAATCGACAAGATATTTAATTTTTGTACCCGCAACATGAAATAAGAATTTGAATGGGTTAAATAGCTCATATGACGCATCTCTAATCTTAATTATTGTTATTAAAGAGGAACTCTTATTTCTTACGATTATATTTTTTTAAATATTTATTTATTTGCTGATTTTTTTTTAGTTAGTCATTTTACCATTTTCATTCGTTAATTTTATTTTTAATTTATAATTGTCCCACATTAAACATTTTTGTATTCACCAAGTTAGTAGGTGATTCAGCGTCGAGTACAGTTAATTGTAGCAATTGATTGTTTTTTTTTTTTTGTTTTGTTGGGAGATGTTGAATTAAATAGCGGAATAAATGTTATTGGAGCCATCATCCAGCAGGTTGCTGGGTGCTGAGCTGAGCTGAGGAGCTCGTGTTTATTCGTTTTGGGTTCTTGTTTACACTAGGAAAAAGCATACAACTCTCGTTTGGTCATGTGTGTTGTGTACATTCGTCTGATATTTGTTCAGCTTGCAAATTGAACTTTTTTCTCTTGGTCTGAGACACGTCTTGCTTGTTGTTATCTAGCAAAAGTACATACTGTAGAATTCCATAGACTCAAAAAACGCTACGGGTCTCGAAACAGATCTCCGTCAAGTGCGCTGGCTTTCTCCGCCATGTTTTCGTATACTGCTGGCCTCCAATGCATTTTGCGAGACCAGCTCATAAATGTTCTCTTCAAGCTCTTCCTGCTGTTCATCCAAGTTGTCCTGGGACCGCTTTCCCATTATAGAGCTCAATTCCTTTTTATAGTTCTCCAATGCACGCTCCATCAGTTTCTCCACTGGCGAGAACATGGTACGTGAGCGTAGACGCGCCTTAGCTATATCCAGTGACTGTCATATACAAGATAATATTTTAGTAAAATAATACTATAAACAAGACACTTTTACACTCACTTTTAAGGTGTTTGCGTTTCTTTGAAGTGCTTCCTCATATGATAGCACTTTTGGCGACTGCATAACTGCGGACTTGTCTACCAATCTCTCATGTTGGCGTTCTAATTTGGCTTCTTCAGCATGCCTGCAAGCAGATGAAATTTGAATTTAAATTCGGCCGTTACTAAATCAAGCGCCCTCTGCCGGCCACAAACGGCACTACGCTGAGCTGTGCAGATAATATTCCGAGTAGCCGCAAAGTATGTCATACTTTCTTTTTACATCATTTAAGTTCGCATTTTGAACTCTTATTGAATGGCGTACGTTCGCATTGAAAAACCAGCAAGCGACGCAAATTCACTTACACTCCCTAAGTTTATTATTTATTCCAATTCGTGCTGTTTAATAATACATCAGCGATTATCTCCAGTTATATAGATAATACTATAAGCACAGATATGCGGCAGATTTTCAATTATACTTACACTCTTTCCAGTTTCTTGTCAATTTCCGCCTCAAGGGCCTGGTACTTTTCATTTATTTCTTTAATTAAATCCATTATTTAGGGAACGCCGCTCGCAAGTGAAGTGGAATAAATACTAGACAAAAAATGACGCCTAAACAAAAGGTTGCCAGGCAACGACAAGTGTTACCCTAAAAGTTCCAAAGCAACGATTGGTTTTGTAATACTGGTAAATACATAAAAATATATTCAATTAAAAGTACATGTACAGTATGACGATATTTAAGCCTCCTACTTAATTCCGGCTTGCGGAGCCATAACTAACTGCCATATAATTTAAAAATTAGCTAACTGCGATCGTTTACTTATGCAACAGAAACTGCGTTATGTGGGGAGCAACTCGCTCCGGGGTGACGAGATGAAGATGATGAGTGCCCGGCACTTCGACATACACAACAGACTGCGCGTGCTGTTTTAGTGTGTCGATGACCTCGGAATAGAAGTCAGCCAGCTCGAACTTCATGCCCGGCAAACCGCGAATGTTGAGCACCTTGCATCGTATTTGCCGAGCATAGGCCAGCGTTTGCTCCGAGGTGAAGAGTCCCAGCAGGCTCACCTTCAGCCGCAGATCGCGGGCGAACAGATACCCTTCATGGTTGGGCTTCATGCCCCGCTTCATCAGCACTTTCACAGACTGCTCATCCACCGACCCATCGTAGGCGTCCAGCACCAGTTTGATCATCTCGTCGTAGCTGTAGCAAGGCTGTTTGCTCACCGGCAGCGTCTCGTAGTCCAGGAACTTGTCCAGCGCCTTGCCAGTGCCCTCAGCCATGCGCTGCACTCCCCGCACTGTTGGCCCCGCTATATCGATGTTGATCAGCTTGGCCACTTCGTCGGGGAAGCTGGCCGCATACATGAAGGTGAGAGCACCGCCAAGCGAGTGCCCCAGCAGGACGACGTTCTTCCAGTTGTACTTGCGCACAATGCGGCGGATCAGGGTGATGCCGTCCCAGAAGATGAAGTAATGCATGCCCTGCGGATAGTGCGAAGAGTGCCCATGGCCGGGCAGGTCGATGGCCAGCACCGAGCACTCAGCGGGCAGCAGCGGACACAGCCTGTCGAAGGTGCCGCAGTTGTCCTGCCAGCCATGCAGCGCCAGAATCGGCTGCTTGTTGCGACAGCCCCACCACTTGCCTGCAAATCGTACGAGCTGTTATTGATTGCTAGACAGACTGATTGTCATAGATTGGCAGTGCAGTCATTCAAAACGTGCGTCTGTCGCTCAAGATAAGCTGACTCGTTGTGACTCAGCAAAACAACAACAATTTATAGTCAGACGCTTACCCTGCACAGTTCCCCAGGGAACATCTATGGCGAACTCGGTCCAGTTATTTTCTCCCAACATCGCCGCAGGTTCAAAATCTGAAACGGCAAAAGAAAGTATGGGATGAGCTAACACGCGCAACAACAACACCAGTCGTAACAGTAGTAAACGCAAACAATACAGCAACAACAACAGCGCGGCGTGAACAGGTTTCAGGCTTGCTAATAAACAGCTGTTATCTAGCTACAAAACACACTGGTGAAATCGTCTGGCGGCCGTCTGCCTATACTTTGGACCACAGTGCGTCAATTAACCATTCCCTCTCACACTCACTCGTTGTCGTCTTGGCCGTCATCAGGTCTTCCAAAGAAACTGCCGTTGCTACTCGTGCCTGTGCCATGGCTTTGTTGTTTCGCGCGTCCCTCTTCCACAACAAATCGCAGAGAATTAATTACTCACTGCGTGCTCACTACACGACGAAGTGGACAGTACTAACAGCTGTTCGCAACAGCAATGCGCACAGTCAACAAATCTACAGACACTTACAGCTCTGTTCATTAACAGCACAGTCAACTCTCAATTCGCGCCATTCAGCTGGCAATAACAACTTTTTGCTAAAAAAATATTTCTAAATAGTAAAATGAAACATTAAAATAGTAATATTTACCGAAATAATTTCTACGACAAAAATTCTATCAAAAGTGTCAAAAGTGCCTTTAATTCTAGCAAGTCTGCGCAGCTCAGCAAGTGGTTTTAAATTGACGCGCCATTTTTAACGCGTTTTACAAATATACCAATATACCATATAAAGTGTAGTCAGTTGACTTGGCCGATAAGAATCATCAATGCATCGATTAATAGGTGTATCGAAGTTCATCCATCTCTATTGAAAGAAAGGAAGTAGTAAATAAACAAATTTAAGGCAAAAATGTGAGTATTGTTATGGTTTTCATTCTTTTGCAAATGACTAACCAACTTTTTACAGGACGGAGTACTGGAAATCCAATGAGCGCAAGTATTGCGACTTCTGCAAGTGTTGGCTTAGCGATAACAAAGCCGTAAGTAAAAACAGAGTACCGAGAATCAGTTTTGGCATTTAATTTGTTTGTTTTTAGAGCATTGCGTTCCATGAGAGTGGCAAGCGGCACAAGCTGAATGTGGCCAAGCGCATTACGGACATCAGCCGCAGCAGCGAGAAGGCGGAGCGCGAGAAACAGAAGATGAGCCTCGAGATACGCAAAATGGAGGAGGCGGCCATGAAGTCCTATGCCCAAGATATCCACGGTCATCATGGCGACATGACGGCGCGTTCCATCCACACAGTGATGGGGGCAAACGCAGCTGCATCGTCGAGTGGGCGACAACTGAGTTATGGCAAGCTGCGGCAGGTGGATCCTATGCGATTGGAGGGCGATTCAGACGAGGAAGAGGTCGATTCGAGGCGTGTGAATGTGGATAAAGTTGGCTCCGAGGCGGTGCCAGATGCCTCGCTTTGGGTGGAAGGCAAGTCCGACGAGGGCCACACCTACTATTGGAATGTAAAGACCAACGAATCCGTTTGGGAGCCGCCCAAAGAGGGGTATTTGTCGTACGAGGAGTACGAGCGCATCAATCAACTGGCCATCAATCAGCAGGAGATCACACAAGCTGAGGAATCGCTGCGTTTTCGTAACAATGTCGATGAGGAAGTCGCGCGCTTCAATCGAGAGCGGCATGCACAACTGTATCGCAAGCCTGAGAGTGTCAAGGAGAAGAAACAAAAGGAGGAGAAGCGACTAGAGTTCAAAACGGAAGAGGAGGCGGCCACCAAGGAGATTGGCCAATGGCAGGTGGTGGAAACAAAGTGAGTTTGCCGCATCATTGCATTCACAATCAAAGAATTAACCAATTATTTGCAGGCCGCCAGCTGCGCCCATAGATTGGGAGTTGCCGCAAACGGATTATTACGCGGCAGCGCCTGTTGTCTCCTCGGCTGCGCCTGACGCTGAGCCGCCTGTTAAGCGCTTTAAGGAAAAAACAATAACGGCATTGGATGTAGGCTCCTCCTCCTCATCGTCAGCTGGTGCACCCGCCACTTTCAAGAAGCGCAAGTTTGCCAATAAAGGCAATGCACGCAAACCCTTGGACGAGTAGCATTAGTAGCTGTAAACTAGTTGTAATTAAATATTGTCACTTCAAAAACCCGCCAGGTCTCTTTTGAAATGCATTTTAGCACTGCCAACTTGGCGTTTGGCATTTACCGCGTGCGGTCACCCTAATCGGGCGCAGTAGCATTTGGTGGATTCCAGCGCACAGCCACACTGCCAGTCAGTTCATTTTTCGAGTTCTCGACGTTTGGATGAGTCGGGTCGTCGGACGGGCGTCTCTTTCTGTTGTTATTAAAAGAGAATTTTGTTGTGCTTAATTCTGTTAACAACAACAAACTACAAGAACGCAGACGAGGGCGCAGCGTGTGATTCAACCATTCAAAATAATAAAAAAAAGAGCGCAGCGGCAGCAGGCAGACTGCGCTGCAAAAGAGTGTAAATAAATTGAATTAATATAAAAAGGAAAACGAAAACGAAAAACCAGTCGCCGTTTTCGATGTCGTTACGCCCGTCGCAGTTCACCGTTGGTTTTGTGAGAAAAATAGTGCAGTGTAGAAATTAACGTAAACGTAAACAATAATAATAATCGAGTAAAATTGCCTGTTGTCTGATAAATTACAACACACACACACACACACATAGACTTTATTGCGCGGCGGTGACGGCGGCGGCAGCGTTTGTTGTGCTGCTCGAAGAAGAAGCAATCGTTGTGTTCGTGTGTAATTGTGTAAGTGTGGCCACAGCTGCTGAAGAAAGGTCAGGCGTTGCGTAAAGAGAGTACACACACACACATACGCACACTAGACTGTTATATTTGGATTTGGGATCGATCGTGTGTAGTGCAAAAACAGGCAAAATTCAGTTCGTTTACGTGTATAACAGCAGCGCCCCCCACGCCGCGGACATCTATCATTCCCCCCGCCAGCCGTCAGGTATTGACTTTGACGCGAGCTCGGACACCGAGTGGCTGGAGAGCGCTGAGAGCGGAGCAGCAGAGCAACCAACAACGGAAGCAGGAAGCAAAGCAAACACCAATAACAGCAGCAGTCGCAACAACAACAACAGCAACAACACAAACATCATGGCGGTGCGCAAAAAACAGGACGACAAATACCTGCTAGCGCTGCGGGAGCTGGTGAACAGCGGGGCAGGGAATCGGCAGTGCTTCGACTGCAGCCAGAAAGGTCCCACCTACGTCAACATGACCATTGGCTCGTTTGTCTGCACTCGCTGCTCTGGCGTACTGTAAGTATAACAGCTCTCTCTCCCCCTCTCGCTCGCTCGCTTGCTTTGCGAATTGCCTATCGATAGCGATGGCGATAGCGTTGCAATCGAGTGAGTGACCGATAATTTCGATTGACCGCAATGCACTGAACGACCCCCAGCCACAGCTACAGCAACGACAACAGCTATTAAACGACGGCGAAAGCGAAAGTAATTTCGTTTCTCTACCAATTTGGAAATGCAAATCGTAGGCAAGACTTTCAATTGTCGGCAAAATGGCAGCCACTTTTGGCCAACTTGAAATGGAATTATTTTGGCATTGTCGTTGACGTTGCCGTCGTTTTGGCGTTTCTATTTGGGTCTCAAGTTGCAGCGTTTTTGTCCTTGCAAACTAATCGCCAAATTGCCTTTGATTTATGCGCGGTAAACAAGTTAACTATGCTCAAAGCACTTTATGCGATTAAATGCAAATTGAGGTCATCTCCTTAGCACATTAGTCGCAGTGTAAACACAGCCCATGTAAATGGGGCCTGGGAGTTTTTTTTTGTTTCTGTTTCCTCCCCACTTGATTTACGCACTTCCGCAGCCCAGCTCAGCGCAGTTCGGTTCCCACTCCCAATCGCAATCGCCATCGCAATTCTCCTATTCCGATGTCATGCCAAATTTCCTACTCGCTTCATTACATGATTGCTTTCAATCTGAATGCTTCCGCAGTGAGCAGTGAGCAGGGAGATGGGAGCGGGAGCGACTTTGACTGTAGACAGCTGTGCATTTTCACATATTGCATTCCACACATACAGATTGTGCCCCAGATTCCACAGTAACTACACACGAATACGAATATGGAGGCAAGTACTTGGTACCGCTGTGCATCAATTGGGCCACATGCGGGCGCTGTCATCGCCTCGATTTGCCTATCGATCTGTATATCGTTCTATCGCTCCCAATGACATTTGATCGGATAAGAACATCCCAATGACTGTCGGGACTGCGGAACTGTTCGGTGAAACTATTGTCAAAGTCTGACCCAGTCAGTCTGTTATACGTATTTTGTTCATAGCAACTGGCTGACATCGTAGCAGACTAAGACTACCAATACAGCATTCCTTAAGGCATTCATTTGAGTCCTGAATATTAGGCCATATTGTCAAAGGACCAAAATCAATTGGGCTATGTAGCTGATGCTTCGGTTGAACTGATCGTTAAGTTGTTGCATGAATTCAGCAGGGCTACATCTTCGTTGCATTGTTACGCTGCAATGTTCGCCAGAGTGCGTCGACATTCGACACTCGACACTGTGGCGGACATGTCCGCCTGCAACTCCCGGCAATTGCCAGTCTAAATTGGCCAATGTTCCCAGATCCAGGCCCAACTCCAACACCGACATGCAGTGGACACTTGATGACTCATTCGAGCAGCAGGCTGCCTGCCTCATTGGCAACAACTGCAGTCGAGTCTCCCTCTGTGTCAAGCTGGAGAAATAAATAAGTATTACGACTATGTAAATGGAAAGCCGCATAAATGCCGCTGTCGCTGCTTCAGCCGCTGCCTGGGTCTTTTGGCATGACAACAGAGAACAGACAGCAGACACAACTCCAACTCGAACTCGAACTGCACTTGGTTGCCTTGCACTCCCTCCACTGTGGCTGTCATGCCGTCATGCCTTACCATTCCATGCCATTCCATTGCGGCAGCAGGCGAACAAAAGGAGCTCGAACTCAAAGTCCGAGACAAAATTGTTGTGCTGCAGTGTTTCCTGTCTCCTCCCCGCTCTCTCTTTCTCTCTCTCTCTCTCTCTGTCTCTGTCTGAGTGTGTGGGCATAACAACAACCACAAGATAGCAGGAACTGCCATTCAACGACACGACAACGCTCTAAGTTTTGGGCTTGAGGGGAGACCGGCCGGCAATGGGACGGGGAGAGGGATGGGGAGAAGGAAGGGGAGAGCCGAACAAACCTGTCAAGCGGCTTTTGCGCATATTTTTGGGCCAGTTGCAGTCGCTTTTGCTGTGGCAATTGCAGACAAATTGTTGCACCTCAATCTCAATCGAGCAGCGGCAACATCTGCTGGATAGAAGTGCTGCCAAGAAACTTGTTGATTAGATAAAGCCGCATCACCTAGAGAAGACGGGACAGCGACAGAATGACAGACTTACAGCTGACTGAGTGACTGTCTTGACCTCTTCTCCTCTGGTCTGGTCTCTGCTTTTCTGGCTGCGCTACTTTCTCAGGTGCGTCATCGCAGCCTAAAACAACAAATAAAACAGAGACAGAGAGAGGCGATTAAGAGTAACTGTAACTGCAACTCTTTCTGTCTCGCTCGCTCGCTTGTTCTTGCTGCCCACTCGTTGCCCGTGCAGTGTTGTTGTTGTGTTGTTCCTGTTTGTTCCCAGCTGACAAACAGCCAAAAGTAGGTGATAAAAAATCACTGTCAGCTTGTACAACACAAATACAAATAAAATAGCATGTGTGTGAGTGTGTGTGTGTGTGTGCGATAATCAGCTGCACGTCTTGTGGTCAAATGAATATGTAAATTTTGGATTATGAAACCACATGAACACGTCGCAACACAACAACAAATGGCGGTTAAGTGCACGGGACGGGAAGGGGTCGCAAGGGAGGAAGCGGGGGGCAGACTTTCACCAAGTGGTGTCAGCTGTGTGGGGGCCCTTAAAGCAAAAGAAAACAACTCAAAGCGCAAAAGCAAAACCAAAACAACAAACGGACGACACGAGCAAAAGGAAACCAAGAAAACAACAAAAAAATCAACGAAAACGCGACGCGTAATGGCAATTAAATAGAGAGACGTCTATCTGTGTATGTGTGTGTGTGTGTGAATCTCAGCTACAAATATACCACATGTATCTATACATAAATATATATATATAACACTTATATATTAACATATGTATATATTTATGTACATTTGAGGAGCGTTGTTGTCTGTGTAGAATTCCCAGCTATTTTTACACCCATAAACACTTCATTCAACGACTCTTTTTGTCGGAGCTTTTCCTCGTTTGCCAGGAAAGAATCCCGTCCAGCTCGTAATTCACTTACCTGGTCACACTCATACTCGCGTGCACACTCATGCCCTCATTAACATGAGGGAAATGTGAATCGCATAACGAATAGAATTCAACATTCAACATTAGTAAATATCCAAACAAAAGTCTCCTCATCCCCCTCACGATCTGTCTCTGTCTCTCTCTCACTCTATCCTCTCTCTGTGTGTCTGTCTCGCTCGCTTTGGCAATTATTGCGCAGTTTTGTTGGCGACTGTAGACTTTGGTATTGAGGCAAATGCATAGAAGGTGTCGTTGTTGTAATCGTCGTTTGCTTTATTGTTTCGTTTCATTTCGCATACCCTGTACACACGCTATAGTGTGCATAATGAACTCAGCTTGCCTATAGATCGATGGCAGGAGGTTTCTCATCTTCAGAGCTATCTTTTAGGAATTTAGGAGATGCACAGCTCACATAGTTTGCTTATTGAAAATAATTCGGAACATTTCAGTTTCCTGCTAAATCTACTGAATGCAATGTAAGATAATCCATCTGGAAGAAACTTTATATGCCAATTACTTTCACAGTTGCAATGATAATTCCATAAAAGCATCCAGTTGCCTTATTAAGAATCAATAAAAAGTCGCTTCATAATATATAGAGAAAACAGTTTAGTTTCGTGATAAATCTTTAGGGAACTTAAATGTGCTGATAATTCGAGCTCAAAGCAAGGCCAATTTATTTTCTTTTGTTTAGTCTAGGATATGTGTGAGTCGGATACTATTATCGCTGGCTGTTGCGTTTCAATCGGTTGTGTTTTGTTTCGCCTTGAAATCGAGATTTATATATTCTATAAATAATGGAATATGGGGAGACGGACGACGACTTGATGCAATTTCGAGTGCGAAAACATTCAGCGAATGCGAACTATTCAGATTAGGCATCGAACAGACGCCCAACAGTTTGCCAGCTGGCACCAGGAAATCGAGAGTCCAACAAATGACAGCGGGAGCGAGGGGAGTGAATTGTGGGTGGTGGGTGGTAGGCGCCAGGGCGCAGCTGGAGCTGATGCTGATGCAGACGCCGACGCCGACGTAGATGCCTCGCTGTGGCAACTCATGCAAATGTAAGGCCCAATTAAGAGGGAGTACTCAACGGGCAATGTTTTTGGATGTGGGCGGCAATATCGGAATCCCCACGGAGAGCGCGTGGCGGGCGGAAAGGGCGCAGGTCTCTGGGCGCCCACGCAGATGGGATTTATTACGCCAAAAAAAGAGAAAAAAAAGAAAATCATTTGCCATGTCAGTTTGTTTGTTGGTCGCTGAGATGGATGGTTGGCTGCTTGGCTGCTTGGCCAATATGCCCATTCATTGGCAAAGGGTCAGAGGGCGTTTGAGGCCCACACAGTGGCTGAATGGCCAGCCATGCAGTTCTCTCCAGTCATTTCTCATGCGCCGGACAGCTTTGGGGGCAACAAAAGAGCTCAAGGCTTTTGCAGCAAATTGCAGCAAGCAGCAGAAACAAATTCCCTCAGCCCTCGCCACGCTCTCCATGCGCAGTCAGCAGCAGGCGACGTCGCATTATTAAAATATTCATTGAGAGCAACGAGCAGCATTGCTAGGAGTCGCCTAGCCACCCATGCCACATGCCCCACGTCCCACCCACTTGCCGCACTCTCACTCCCAGTCGCCCTCCAGCCAGTGCCAAGTTGAATTTATATTGTGCGACAAACACTGACAGAAGGCCTTCAACGGCAACGACAGCGACAACGACAACGACAACGATGGAGGAGAAGAGGCACGATGCCTGTGCGCCAAAAGTGGCCACAACACAGCGCAGAGACAGAGACAAAGACAGAGCGGACCAGACAAACGGACAGTTGGAGAGGCAGACACATGGCGGACATTGATACTGACAACAGCGTGGGATACTTGGCTGCCCGTTAGCGTAGTCTAATTGCCGATACCCTGTACTCTGTACTCCTCTGCTTCTGAATGAAGGCAAATGTGCAACGTGTGTGAAAAATCGAGTCGTCAGCAATGTGGCGCTGCAACTTTGGCGAGCTGCCTGCAAGTGGGTCAGCAGAGAAGAAGTTGCCTAGAAATGGCCAGAGATAAATTGTATATTTGAGAGTTCACTTGCAGCTGGCTTCGCTCGCTAAATATTCCAAAGAATTTCCGGCCGTCACTTTGTGGGCTATCTCGCACACAGCGCAGCCTTGAAATGTTCCATGTTGTCTGCTGCTCTAAGTGGGGGACGAGTCAATACCCTGCAACTTGCGTACGTGCCCCACAATTATCAGCAGCCATGTCGCTTGTTTATGGCCCGCCAGTTACGTGTCTGCAGCAAACGATGGCAGACATCTTCACAGTCAGTTGGCAAACCGAAGCAGACTCAGAATCGACCAAAGAACTTGACTGCGAGTTACCCCGTGACTGCTGCTCGATGACGGCATCCGAATGCCTTTTCCGCCTTACATTCTACAGGGTCGCGTTTCCGAGTTAGGCGCAATTTTAGTTGATTTACAAGGCGATTGCAGATACATGCGAATAAACAAACAACACATAGCGAATGATGAGTGTATAAACTTATTTCCATAGTCGTTCTTATGACACATATCGCACACTTGGAATCGCTCAATTCCCCAGCTTTCATATTCGCCTTGTGTGTCACTTGATTGCGGTTGCAACTGAAACTGAAACTCGCTTGATATGTGCATAACTTATATTTTTAACTGCCAGTCGATAGAGTATTGCCGTACGCTCTTGGCCCAATTGAAAAGCCTTTCTAGCCCTTCTCGCTCAAATGGCGCCGATGCGAAAGCGAATGCTATTGAACTTCAACTTTTGAGGTCGCAGTTGCAGTCGCAGTCGCAGTCGCAGTCTTCTTCCGCATCGATCATCTTTGTTGTCTTCTTGTCTTCGGCTTGATAAGCGCACGAAAACAAAAGCGACGCAATGTCTTTTGTCTCTCAATTAAGCTGAAAGTATCTGCCACTGTATCTTTGTATCTTCAACTGCACGTGACTGCCAATGACCGCTGGAGCGAAGGCGTGACAGAGGGGCGCCGACAGTCTGACCAGGGCAAGACCGCTGGGGTCTCTAGATTGATTTCCGCGAATCACATATAACGCATAACGTATCAATATCAATATCAATATTAATGCAAGTCGCGCAAGTCGAGCGGGCGGGCGGGCAAACAAAAACACATCAGAACGCCCCTTGACATCCACTTATCGCTCGCCATAGCATTGCAAGCGCGCAAATACTTTGCCAATGCGAAATGAATTACTGCAACGCATTTCGTCAGCCTGCCACTTTTTTGTGTCGCTTTCTGTTTCTGTGTCCAGTTAACGTCCGAGCTCGCAGCTCGTCGTCACAGCGATCAATCGAGAGCAGAGCCCAAAGCAAACAGCGACATCCCGTCCACATCGTCTCAACAAACTCTGAGAGCTCCAATTCCAATTCCACTTCCAATTCCAACTCGAAGTCCAAGTCAGCAGTAAGTTTGTTGTTGCCAACTCAGCACAATCAGAGTGTTTGCCCAACCTTGAAACTGGCTCTGGCTCAATGAGCAAATAAGCTTAAAGTGCTTGCAAGCCAAGCTAAAAGCCTCATTTCAATTGTGTCCGAAGATCGACCTCGCTGCCAAATATTGATGCAACATTTGCAAGTGGAAGTGAAGTGTGTGTTTTTTGTGTTATTGTTGTTGTGGTATCCAGAATCAACTATTATATATTTATTTATAGGCCACTTTGTTTGAAAAAATACAAAAAAAGAGTACGGTCAATTAATCTTTGCAACTTAAAGAGCTTACTGTGTTTAAAGAAATACATTTAGGGAACATAACATTTTGTCTTGGCAAACTAATTGAAGATAAGAAAGCAAAAAAGAAAAGGGCTTTTTCCCCTGGGGCAAAAGTATTCGCCTAACATTTGAAATGTTACTTGCTTAAAGAAAGAAACTCTTTTGGCTTGTGGAAAATGCAGTTTGGTCGTTTAACGTTGACGTTAAAGTTTCGCTCCGTTAATTGGATTTCTGGCGAAAAAACAGTTTGGGGCCCAAACAGCTCGCCAGAAAAACCAGAAGTTATATTGAAATATTTGCGCAAAAATGCCAGTTGGCCAGGGCAAGAGGGGGGAGGAGGGAAGTGTTTGGCTTTTTCGGTTTATTTATTTGTGTTGTTCATAATTGACTAATTGCCATTTCTTAGTCTTGTTATCAGCAGTCGGTCGTCGCCTTGCGTCTGCAGTTGTTGCCGCCTCTCTCTTAATGACTCACTGCTATTTCGCTGAGTGAATGAATAAACATAAATGTTTAAATATTTTGCGTCGAAGGCAACGGCGTTCAACTCGAAGTCGAAGTCGGAGTCGCAGCAAAAGTTCAAATTGCGCCTCCCCTCTCTCTCTCTCTCTCGCTCTCTCGCTCTCTCGCTCACTGTATCTTTCTCGTAATTGCGCATAGGTATTCTTCAAAATAGTTGTTGTTTGTCATGATAATGCCAAGTGTTGGTTCTCGTATTATTGTCGCTGTCGTTGTTGCTGTTGTTGCCTTTGCACAATTTCTTGACTCGCTTGTTAGAGTCAGCGTCAGCGTTAAACGTCATGTGGTAGGTCTGAATTTGCTGTGCCTTTGTTTTTATACCGCGCAAATCAGTAATACTTTGCAGGGTATACCGATCTTTTTTTTTGAGCTTAATTTGGTAGACCAAAATCCTTATTGTACCAATTACTTAACATTTGGCATTATTGTTGCGGGAACACATTAACAATCAATATATAATCACTATTATGAACATGTAATTTTAATGCTACAACTTATAATTATTGCGATTCCTGGTGAAGGATACAAATGTAACGCACAGATACAAAAGTAGCTCGAATTCAAATCTGCCAGCAGCAATTTCTTTTCTAGGGTATCGCTTAGTCAGACACTCGAGCTCTTGCCCTTTGTTTTTGCACTCGTTCGTGGTGTAAATGTATCTGTATCTGTATCTGTATCTGTTGGCTATGCATAATATTTCGCTAAATTTGTTGCTGCCGCTTTGAGTTATTGTTGTTGCTGCTATTTTGCCGCAACCCAACGACGACTTTTGTTTTGTTTGTGCCTTTTTTACGCTGAGTGCGCAAAATGCGCAAAAAACAAGTTTTGCAAAAAACAAAGACAACAACTAAACTAAGCTTAAGTTGTGAGAGTGTATGTGTGTGTGTGTGTGTGTGAGTGTGTGTGCTGGCATTGTGTTTGTTTTAATTTTGTATCCACTTGTGCCTAGCACGAAAGATGTGGCGCTGATTTGGAAACCCCGACAGCTGTTTGATGCCTTTGCTTTTAACGCTGCGGCTTTTCCGCAGCCAAGACTCGGATGTGGATGTGGATGTGGATGGGGATCGAACCGGGGCTTGGACTAATACTGGTCTGCTCTGGAGAACTGTGGCTCGAGATGTGGCAGATGACACACTTTTGGTGCTAGTTAAGCGACTCTCGACGGTCGCCGTCGCTCAATTAGCGAGAGGTGCAGAGTACACACACAGCACCCAGTACACAGTGCGACTTTGACGACAACTGCGAGCAGCAAGTGGAAGACCTCTGGGTGACTGGCTGCTATTAGCGAAACCTCAACTCGCATGACTGCCGCCTCCTGCCCGCCGCCTGCCGCACTTTGAGTCTTGTCTTTCAATTAGCGCATTAACAAAGCAGTCAAAGTCGCAATTGAACACACTCACTCACTCACTCACTGACTGACTGGCTGACTGTCTTTCGTCTGCCTCCCCCGACTGCTGCTCTGGCATTTGAAATGCTTGTCGTAAACGGTGGGCGTGCCAGGCGCTGCTCTGCTCTGCAGTCGTTACAACTTTCACTTTTTCACTCGCACTCGGGTTTCAAAAATAGCTGCAATGTGCAATGCCACTTGGAGGCAGCTAACGAAGTGCGTGTGCGTGCTTGCAACAAACAGCCAGAGATGGCGACAAACTAACAGCCATTGCCACCTCAACAGTCCACTTTGGTGGACTTCGTTTTGTTTACTGGCTGCTGCTTGCTATTCCTGCTGCTCTCTTTGACGCTTGTCCGATTTCCGCCCGAGTTTTCTCGAAGCCAAATCAATCGCCAGCTGGCGGAAATGCCAGCAGAGTCGAAACGAGACTGCGTTTCCCAAAGCACTTGGAGTGCGCGCTAATTGACAACGTGGCAGGCTGGCGACTCTGTGATGGAGTTTTTAGCCGAGCACAAAGTGCAGCCCTCATTAATTGAATCACTTGTGTCCACAGCACAGAGAACAGAGGACGCAGCTTGCTGCGAAAGGGCACAAATTGAATGGAAATTGAGTTTGCAATTGCATCAAACAATGGCCCTTGGCCACACCAAGTGACAACCAAGCGCAGCTGCGAGTGGAACATCGTTCGAGGACAAGTTCATTAAAAGCAGAGGACTCCCCAATCCATCAGCGGCAGAAGTGTGAGAATCTGTTTTGCCAAAGTCAGCAAAATCAGCATTTTTATTTGTTTCACTTTGCTCAGAGCTGGCCACCAATTTCATATTAGAAAATATGTTTTGTTGCTCGCTTATCGTGTCATCAGAACTATGCAAAAATGCTGTGCCAAGCTCTCGCTTTCCACGCCCCTTCTCCCCTTCCCCCCATCTGCAGCTCGTCTCGTCGCGTCTCGTTTGCCATAACGAATTGGCTCGCTGAGCCACTGAAGCGTTCATGTGAAACGTCCAGTTTCTTTACTGCATACACATGTATCCACCATGTATTTGAGTATGTTTGTATGCCGCATCTGTTGCTGTTGCTGTTGCTGTTGCCGCTTCGAGTTGTGCCCGTTTCGTTTGGGAAATTCATGAAAAACTGAAATTAGCTTCTAGAGACGACGACGATGACGACGACGACGAGGCAAATTCGCTTGCGAGTTTAATTTTTCACTTGGCCACTGCTCCAGATTGCGCTCACTCTCTAGCCGAGCACAAGGCCAGCCAGCAATTAATTGTGGCAATTATCTGAAATCGAATGCCCATTCAGCGGGTCACTGCGACCCGTTTAACTGCGCCACCTCTTGAACCACTCCACTACTCTCTAACCGGATCTCTCTCTCTCTTTCTCTCTCTGTGTTGCAGGCGCGGCTTGACGCCACCACATCGCGTCAAGTCCATCTCGATGGCCACTTTCACACAGGAGGAGCTCGACTTTCTCAAGGCGCACGGCAACGAGCTGTGCGCCAAGACGTGGCTGGGCCTCTGGGACCCGAAGCGCGCCACCCCGCAGCAGGATCAGCGCGAGCTCATGATCGACAAGTACGAGCGCAAGCGCTACTACTTGGAGCCGGCGAGTCCGCTGAAGTCGCTGGCCAATGCCGTCAACCTGAAGACGACGTCGTCGAACAACAATGGTTATCACAATGGCTACGCCAGCATCCATCTGACGCCGCCCGCCGCCCAACGCACAGCCGCCAATGGTCTGTCGGCCAAGACGCCAGCCACAACAACCACATCGTCGGCCATCAGTCGGCCGCAGCATCATCACCACCATCAGCAGCAGCAGCTGCAGCAGGATGCATTCAATATGTCGGCTGGGGGATTGGGCCTGGTCAGCAGCCTGAACAGCGCGGGATCCACTTCGACAGGCGCCTTGTCGGACACGAGCAGCTGTGCGAGCAACGGTTTTGCTGGCGAAACAGATTTTGTGGCCGACTTTGGCACCGCCAACATCTTCGATGCCACGTCCTCGACTTCGGCCCGTTCCACAGGCTCGCCGGCTGTCTCCTCGGCCAGTTCGGTCGGCTCCAGCAATGGCTATGCCAAGGTGCAGCCTCTGAGAGCGGCGCATCTGCAGCAGCAGCAGCAGCAGCAGCAGCAGTTGCTCAATGGGAATGCCAATGCAAATGCAAATCTGAATGGCAATGGAACAGAGAACTTTGCGGACTTTGAGCACGCGCCCATTTACAATGGCATTGCCGGTGAGTTGAGTGATTATCCTCTTTGGCTCTTTTTTGTTCCTGTCGTCCACTTCAGTTCATGCCACACACACGACACAACACAACAGTCTAGCCACATGCTGCAAGCATCGAAATTCGCTGGGCACGCTTGGCAATCATCGAGCATCTCGCTTAGATCTTCAGATCCAATCACAACTCGCGCTTGACAACAGTAACAATCGATAGTTGATCAACTTTTAAACAATACTCACGTATTTGTGCTCTCTTTCGGCGCTTTAATTTGCGCTCTCTCTCCCTCTGTGTCTCAATGCCAATTATCCGTCCTTGTTTTGCCCCTTAGCGACCAGCTATTTCAATTGGAGCGATGGCAGCACGCCAAATCTGTTCCCAGACCCATTTGAAAGTGTCCAGGAGTCGTCATCACTGCCCAGCTACGCGCTCTGGAGCAGCGAGTCGAGATCGAGTCGCGGGCGAGAGCTGGAGAAGCCAAGAGAGCGAGAGAAACCGCCTGAGCGAGCTGCCGCCACCTACAAGAGCTCGGTTACATCGCTGATGTCCACCAGATCGTTCTGTTCGTCAAGCTGTGATGATTCTGGCGAGGATTCGCTAGCGGCGCTAAGCAGCACGCTGACGCCAACGAATCCCTTTCTGCCCTACCTGCTGCAGAGCTCGTCGAGCACCTCCGAAGCGGCCGTGTCGCGTCGCAGCTCCTTGTTCAGCTACAATGAGGACCCCGAACCAGCTGCGCCCTCGGCGATTCCAGCAGAGACCAACTCCAACTCGAATTTAAATTCAAGATCGAGTGTGAATATCTTAAATGCCTATTACAATCCTTTCTTTACGTGGAGTAAGTTTTTGTCGGCTGCTTGAGTTCCCTGCGTTGTGTTTGGCTTTTCGTTTATTTAGTTTTGCGTTTGTTTAATTAGTTTGTTGCTAGTTTTGTATTTGGTTTTGACTTGACTTGAATTCCTGCTGCTTCCCATTTAGAAAACTCAAAGACAACTCGCTAAACATCTTGTGCATTCCCTTTGCAGGCGCCACTTTGCAACAAAGCAGCCAACTCGGCCATCTGTCGCAGTCGCAGTCGCAGCACAACAACAGCCCCAAGGGAGCCCAGGTGGGCGGCAGTGCACCCAGCGAGGACCGCTATGCCGCCCTCAAGGACCTCGACGAGCAGCTGCGCGAGCTGAAGGCCAGCGAAGCCGTTGCCACAGAGGCGCCGACGCCAACCAACGGCAACGTGCACATGGCAGACGCCTTCAGCAGTGTTGGTAAGTTGACTTGGCTGACAGTACTTGAAATGGCATGAAAACTAATTATCCTTTATCTTGCAGCTGCTGCCAGCAACAACAGCATCAACAACAACAACAATGCCAATCCGTTCAAGAGCCAGCAGCAGCAGCAGCAGCAGTTGCTCAACGGCAATGGGCACTTGGTGAATCCATTCCAGGCCAACAACAACAGCGCACATCAGCAACAGCAGCAGCAGCAGCAGAATCTCTACGGACAGCTGACGCTCATACCAAATGGCTACGGCAGCAGCCCAATTCAAGCTGGGGGCCAACAGCAGCTAATGCACCAACAGCTGCCAGCACACGCGAGTTTCTTCAACTTCAACAACAACGGCTTTGCCGTCGCCCAAGGTCTGCCCAATGGCTGTGGCTTTGGCAGCATGCAGCCGGCTCCTGTGATGGCTGGAGGCATTAACGGCGCCTTTAACAACCCATTTGCGGTAACTTAATGTCCACACTTGAACAGCACATTCAACTAACATTGCTTTTCCTATTACTCAACAGGCTAGCGGCGCCATCAACACTAATAATCCATTCTTATGAGATTCAGACTCGATTGGCGGGACGAAGGACCAGAACCATCATCACCATCATCAGCAGGAGCAGCACACGACTTGGCTGAGGCGTTGAGAAGCGACTCCTTGGAGAGGAGCAGAGAAAAAGCCGCTGAACAAAAATGAAAAGTGAAAAGTGAACCGAAATTAGTCCATTTTACGAACAATAGCTATAATCTACAAGTGTAATACAAGGTTTATGCATACACACAGTAAAGATGCGTATGCACATGCTGAAGGACCCTCGCTCTGGGGCAAGATCGTACAATATATATCTATCTATATATATATTCTTTTACAAGCTAACTCTACATATATATTTATACGGCGGAAGAGAATGTGTCGCCTCCCATATATACATATATATACATAAATATACATATAGACGATTCGCGAGTAACTAAAGATTTGTATTTAACGTTGCCTTTAGCATCTATAGACTTTTTACTAAACTCAACTAAAACGAAAAGATCGAACAAGAGTTAAATCTAAAACTACAATTTATCTTCTCCACGTGAGCATCAGTTGTCGTGTTAGCTTAACTTAAACTACATACATACATATGAATAATATTTATAACTAAAGAGAAACTACTAATACAATTAATTGTAAGTTCTAATACTAGCATCATCAGATATATTATCCGAATTGGGTTAGTTCTGTTTCGTATGTTTCGTTCGTTTCGTTACACGTTTTATTTTTTGTATCTTTTGGCAAGTCGAAAGAAATTTTAAAAGAGGAAAACATTCAGTTCATTGAATCCTTTCAGCTCTCTCAACCTATTACTGATTGTTTTATGTTTTTTTAAGAGAAGCTATCGTCAGCTATTGATTGTGTGGCCTTAATAAGATTATGGAACTGTTCATTAAACTTGTAATCATAAAATAATATCATGCATATAAACCATATAAACTTATGAATAATAATAATAATATGTAATAAACCTATGCTTTTGTACCTAAATTTAAAATGATTCTTGTTATCGATCCATAATGAACACACTCGAACACTCACACACCTAGAACAAAGTTAGAGTTTGCTCAACACAACACAAAGTTAAAGTTTGTTAATTGCGATACAGCAGAAAAGATATATAAGTATATTTCATATGGCTTGCGGATACATGTACATACAATAAGTAATGCATTCATTTCATTATTTACTGACCTACACACAAGTCCAAGTCCAATAAGAAGCAAGTGTTTTTCCATTTTTAGCCTTAACATGTAAAACATTATCGAAGCCTTAAAGAATATTTAAAATTACAAATTTCAATAAAAACAATGAAAACCAATCAAGTCTATATTATTTTATTTACGTTGGTCCAAAAAAAACAATTCAATCAAATCATTTAATAGGCAGCAGCGCAGATTCAAATTTAACGATCAATTTTGCTTTGAGCGCAAAAATTCAAATTTAACGATCTCTCAAAGGTGCGCTCTAGAATTCACTCAATTGGGCTGAGCGGGCCAATCGGTGCTCTCACTCTCACACAACGCACTCAAACCGATTAAATGCCACTCAAATTCAGTTTGGCTGCTTGCTGCTCATTTCTGTTCGCCTGGTACTTCAGCTGGTAATTTGCTTCAGTTTTAAGGGTTCGCGCCGCTCCGATCGCTCGCCTGTGTGATGATGATTTATGGCATCAGACATCAAATTTAGTCATACTTACATCATGGCATTCATACTTGCATCATTGCCTGCATACTTACATCACTACAAACATTCTAGCGACACACACACGCACATGTCCGCCGAAGCACCGCGAGCAGCCAAATCTAGAGTAAATTAACAGTCGAAGTACCAGGCGAACAGAAATCAGCAGCAAGCAGCAAAACTTAATGCGCGCGCATTAAATCGGCTTGAGCCGCAGCCGAGTCAGCTGAAGTGAGAGCCCACTGAGAGAGAGTGTGTGTGTGTGTGTGGTCATTCGATGACCACGCACTAGAAAGAGAGCAGGTCATGTGCGTGTGGTTGTGTGCGGGCAGCTGCAGTGCAGTGTGCATGTGATTGTTCGTGGGAACTTTTTTTCGCTGCAATTAAAGCCAAAGCAGAGTGCGTGTGTATGTGCATGCAGCTTTCACAGCACACATTTGAATTTATTTGCACACTTCTGATACATTTAATGCTCTTGATTGCAATAATTAAACTTAGTATCCAGTATCCAGAGTCAGCTGCGGTTTTTTGCTATCCATCACGAAGGAAATAAACTAATTTCAATATAGATTTGATGTATTTTTATTCATTTCCGTTTCGGTATAATTTCTAGTTTGTTCTCATCTTCTTTTTGTTTTAGTACTAGTTGTGGTTTAGCAATTGTTTAAATTACTATAAATTATTTAATCTTTATATTAATATGTATATGTATATATTTAAAAAATTCGCATATGAAATAAAGTCGAAAGTCATTTAAACTCCATTATCATCATCGATTGAGATGGATCTAACCATCTCCAAGCGCCCATCTAAGCATCAAGCTCTAACCGCCCATTAGTGATCGTGATCATGATCCGTTCACTGTCCTCCACGTCCTCCTCTTCCGCTATTTCTTACTTAGGCTAAATCAAAACAAAACCAATAATAATAATCAAAAATTAAAGCAAAAAAACGGCAAACAAAATGTGTAATAATTAAACAAAATTAAAGCTGGAATCGCTGTGTTTCTACTTATCAATAAATAAGAAGTAAATTATAGTAGAGTAGAGTAGAGTCGAGTTTATACGAAGTATAAGTTTAAGTGTAAGGATATATAAATAATAATGTTGTATACATCAAGTATGTGAAGGTGTGCTTAGGTCAGCATTGCATTGCATCATCATCAACTGTACAGTATGGCTTATATGCGTAGTATATATGTATATTATTTATAAGTATTATATAGGGGGTCGGGGATCGGGGGTTGCGGGTTGTGGAGGGTTGGGTTCTCCTCTCTCATTGTGATTCGTATGATGATTATGTTTATACTAATTATGCGGCTAGAACAGCTGTTTTAGATATTATTGGTATTGTATTCGTTTGTATTATGATTATATCGTTTAGATGATAATTAAATTTGTAATAACAAGAATGACTGTGTGAATAGTGATAGTGTTGATCTTTCCGCCATCTAACTATTGCTCTCTTTCTCTCTGTTTTTGTGTATGGCCCAGAAACCAATCTTTTAGGTTCGCTTCTTTTGTGGTGGTTTGGGTTTCTTGGGTTGTGGTAGTTCCGCTTATATATTTACATACTCAAAGGTATCGGTATGATTTTGGTATATGCGGCATTATCATATATATGTATATGTATATAGCCCTAGGGTGAGCATTTTATAGGTTTACAAAGCAATAGCAAAATACACACACGCTCGGTTAATAGACAATTGGCTGCTCACTCTCCCTCTTCCTCTCTCTCTCTCTCTCTTCTATATAGATCTAGATTAGAAATCAAGTACATAATGTGTTTAGTGTTGGGGGATGTAAAAGCAGACCTGCTACAATATCGTAATTGGAATATCGTATTGTAACGTATCTTATTGTAGAGTATCGTAATTGTAATGCTTGTTCACATCTAGAATTGAGTGCAGTGCAAGAATCCTGTGGTTCTTGTGCTTTAGTTACAATGTTTAAACAGATTCAAACGGAAAACTCAGAAAGACAATTGAATGCTAGCCAATGCCAAAATGGCAATCGCACTGTTAATTAATCGTTAATATTTTTATATGTATGCAATTTTATAAAAGTACAAAAAGTCTGTTGTTACTCGAGACACAAGGAATTAACGAATTAATCAAATCAAATCGATCGAATCAATTGCACTTAACCAACCGATTTATATATACAATACATAGACATAGTCGCGATATTGCCAGAAAGCCTAAACTGAAATACCCTACATTCTCTGATCAAGCTGCACCGCAATTATGTGTTGTAGTTTAAAGTATTCTTGTTGTATATCGTCTTCTTGTTTGCTGTTCCAGTTGTGTTTATGTTGTGTTGTAGTTATTATTTTTGTAGATTACGAGTAGTAATATTCTATGCGCTATTCTCATGAGATGCATCCGTCATCCGCCGTCCGCCTTCCAATTCGTGCTCACAATTTACGTGCCGTTGGCCTTTGGCAGTGGGCGCACCAAATATAGCTTCTCGCCCTGCTTGTTTGTGTAGATGGGCGCTCTTTGGTAGTGATCGACGAGCTGATCCAGCGAATGGAACTTGCGCTGTCCAATGCAGTACATATTCTGCTCGACGTGCACACGGAAATGCTTGTTGCGTCCGGGCGCCTTGAGGGAAACCGAGTAATCGCCCATCTGAAAAGCAATTTGATTGCATTAAAATCGCTGTTGCATTGTTCGAACTCATTACTCACATTAGTCTCACTGTCTCTGATGAGGAAGTCACCGTCGTGGCCGTGTCCATTGAGCACGGTGTCGCATTGACTGCGCGTGATAGCGCCATAGTACCACGACTTGCCCGCTAAATTGGGACGCTCGATGGGCTGTGATGGTTGCGAGGATTTGTTGTTCCCCTCGTTGCGACGCTCCATGGAATCACCGCCGTTGCCGGAGCCGGAGTTGGCGCCGTTGCTGGTGTTTGCCTGGTTGCCATTGCCAGCATTGTTGCCCCCGCTGGTGTTGCGATAGGGCGTGGCCAAGTAGTCGTTTAACTCTTGTAGATAATTGCGTGGAACTAAACCGACTTGGCCCTGGTTGTTGCGTGCCTTGTACCAGTCCGGATCGGAGGCGGGCCTATCGACAATCTCCAGGCGATCGCCCTTCTCGAACGACAGCTCTTGGTCATTGTTCGAGGTGAAACTGTAGAGCGCCACCTAGAAATAAATAGAGTTTAATTTAGAGTTTAGAGAGGATTAATTTAAGCGTATGTCCCCAAACTTCTTACCACAATGTCAAGCACATTCTCCGCCATGGCATAGGTGTGTATCTCGCCATCGTTATCACAATCTTCGGTTGTGTAATTGCTGGGGAACCAGCCCACAGAGTTGCCGCTCTGGCCACGCCACCAGCCATCATTGGACTTCTCCAGTATGAGGATGCGGGTGCCTTTCGTGAGCGATAGCTCATCCGGCTGCTGTGCTTGATAGTTGTACTTGACGATGGCGCTGCCAATGGCCTCCGATGGATCCGGCGGCAGACGACGCGACATGGTTGGACTTTCGATTTGGCGCGACGGCGAACAATTGGGCAGCGTCTTCGAGCCGGAGCCCTTTTTCACCTTCTTCTTGATGCTACAAGACAAACAGAGATTGAGTGTGTACAAGAGTCGGGATTAGTTACAGTTCGATTGGAGCTGGACTACAATATGGGGCGAACAGGGCGTGGGGTGGTCATAAAAGATGGGGTTCGATTTGGGGCTCAACACTTGATACAATTTGTTGGGGTAGATACAATGTGTCAATGTGTGCTTGTGGGTGGATCGTGCTTGGGAAGAACTTCTACTCGGAAAGTGTAACAGAAAAGAATTTGTTTACGATAGAATACAAAAGCCAAAAGCGTTTCAAATTTAATTACATTACAAATCACTAAATACGTAATTGGATAAGAGAGATAATAGATAATAGAATAAAGTGAGAGGTGAATCGTAATCAAAAAGCAAAAGTGGGAAACTCGACAGATTCTTTTTTGGGGTAGTCTTATTTCTGCTGAAATCAGAATAAAAAGAATACTTAAATTTTTAGTTTGAATTCGTAACTAGTATAATGATGATGATGATGATGATGACACTCGGTCGGTCGGTCGGTCGGTCGGTTAAAAGGTTAAGTGCATCAACTATCAACAACAAGGTGGAAACGCACCTGTCGAACAGCGAGGGCTTCTCCTTCTTCACATAGTTGCTGGGCACATAGCCGGACTGATTGCGACTGTTCTGAACGCGCCACCAATGCTTCGAGTCGTCGAGCAGCAGATAGCGCTCGTTCTTGCGCAGATCCAGCTCCTGGGCGCCTTGGGCAGCGTAATCGTATTTGGCCACCACATAGCAGACGTCTTCTTGAGATTTTCCTGCAAATAAGTTGGGAGGGAGACTCAATGAGTTGAAATAAGATTTCGATGGTTCAGAAAATGTTCTCACCGTGCTTCATGTTGCCCGCCATTGATTGTGGTCCAGCGTTGCCAGCGGCACTGCAACTGGAGTTACCGCTGCTGCTGCCGTTGCTGTAGTCGCCAGTTGACGCTGGCTGGCCGAAGGTCACACTTTTGTGCTGGGCACTGCAACTGGACGCCGTCGACAGGGTGCGATGATGCTGCGCCGCCTGCGCCTGCTGAGAGAGTGACGCCTGTCGCTGGTGATGTGCTGGCGAGCCAGGTGCTTGGGAGCGATAGGTGCTCTGATAGTTCTGGTGCTGAGGCAGCTGTGGTGGATATTGACCCGGTGTGTTGTTGCCGCTGTTGTCCGTTGAGGAGGAGTTGGGGATGTTGCGCGCAAATCGCTGTGGATATTCCAACATTCCCACTGCGGGGGCTCCTCAATGGGCCTCGAGAAGCGCTCCCTTTGGCCTTGGTCCAGCTGCTGCTGCTCCTATATTGAGAGTTGCCAGTTGCCAGTTACAGTTACCGGGCGACAGCTACGTGTGATTCAATTGTTTCTTCTACTTGGACCAAGCACAGCAACAACAACAACAACGACGACGAGACGCCGAGGACGAGGGCAACGACAACAGCAATTAGCAATAGCAATGCATCAGCAGCAACACTGGCAACGTGATTCTAACTCTGATTACGCTGATGATGGCGATGTTGTGGTTGTTGTGAGTGACTGTTGTTGTTGGTTTATGGAGAGTTGCTGTTGTTGTGGTGCAAGTTAGTCTTGAAGGTGTTGGTGCTGATGAAGCTGTTGATGCGAACGTTGCTGCATGTTGCCTCCTCTTGCCAATGCATAGTTTAGCTCTGTGTGTTGTTGTTGTTTCGGTTGTTGAAGTGTGGTTTTTGGTGGTGTGTTGTGGGAGCAGCAGAGCACGCAAATGAAACGTTTACGAATGCGGCGAGAATGCAAACAAATACGTGAAAAAGAGAAACGTAAAAACAAGTCAAATATAAATATAATGAAAACAAAGCGCTGTGAGAATATATGAGATGTATGTGTGTGTGCGTGTGTGTGTGTGTGTGTGTGTGTGACTCAAAGAAGCAGCTGCGATAAAGCGTTAAAGCTATTACTAGACCTAAGTGCGTACGCCAAACATAGTAACAATAGAAGTAGTATAAAATTGTGTACTTTAAAGTTTAAACTTAAATGCAATAAATAATCATATTCAAAATTGAAAACACAAAATGGACATTCGGGCAAGGATTTATGAGAACAGTTCAAAGTGTGCGGGAAGATGATGATGATGATGGATGATTCGAAAGGGCAGCGACGATTCGTAATGGAATTCAACAAACAAGCTAAGAACTGCAGTCGAGAATGCTCGTCTGCGAGATACCCGCTACCAAGTTTCCAAGTTTATTATTATTATTGTTATCGCTGAGATGTACTGATTATAAATATATTTCCTTTATTGCCATAATCAAAAATAACATGCCAATGATTATATTTAGTTTATTTGATGTTTTCCTAAACGATAATGCTTTCAAGTTATTTAGTATAATAATTATCACAAACAAAATCTTATATGTTGCTCAATTAAATTTTTAAAGCGTGGCTTAATAATCCTAAACTTGTTGTTTTATATTTCAAAGAAAAAAATGCTGTAAATAATTTTTAAGCCTTTAGATATTTTAATACATTTTAGACCATCATAATAATTATTTTGATTTTTAGTGTATAGCTCAAAAATAATGGCTGCAGTTTAAATTGACCGAAATTTCCTACAATTTGCCCTTCTTTATAGAGCACGAAGTCTTCTTCTGCCTATTCGATTGTCACTCTTTTAACATCGCTCGTCAGCTTCTGGGTAACGGGTAACAAAAGCCAATCGAGGACGAGCGCCAGTTGAGCATTTAATTGATTGCATCGAGCTCTGATGCCGCTCTACCACAACACAACATCGCATTGTCCACTGCCAGAGACCAGCTCGAAGCTTGGCTGAGATTTAAGATTGGGGCTGTGGCTGTGTGGCGATGTCGATGAGTCACAAACAGGAATTGAAATTGGAACTGTTCGAAACTATTGCCAAAGACAGAGCAACAAAACTGTTGGCTTGTCCGAAATGTGTCGATGGCAAAGACCAAAAGAATATGAGCTGTTTGTTTACGTAATTGGTTGGCCCAGCAGGTAAAAGAGATAATGGCACTTCTCTGGCAAACAGAGAGAGAGAGACAGAGAGACTGCAGAGCGCTGGAGGCGTCTAGAGGTTGTTGGCAGCTGGGCAAAAAGCCAAGCAAAGTCAATGTCAACAGACCACACAAAATGGCCAATAATTAAAGATCAATAAGTCAACCTTTCGTCTCAGCTCCCGTCAAGAGTTGAAGGTCGCTTTCGGCTAACAGTTCTCTTAATATGACAAGTTGCCTACTCATAAGCCATTTGGCTTTTTTACCATGAAATGGAAATGTTGTCATCAGCGATAAGCGTTCCTTCCGTCTCTGACAACGCAAATAGACAAGGCGACATGGGAATCGTGTTTGTTGTTCGTTGAGCGCGAGTGAAGGCGAAAGTTTTATATTTGTTTATACCCGGTAGCCATAGGGGTAAAGGCTGTTTATGCCAACCGTTAAATGAGATTTCAAATTTGAAAAATACGCTAATTAAAAAAACTAAAAAAAAAATTAGAATAAAAATTAAAAAATTGTATTTTTTTTAAATTATTAATAAGAGTTATTGCAACACTTTTGAATAGAAATTGCAACTTAATAAATCCACATTTAATAATTATTTTGAATACAATTATAATTGCAACAGTCCCTGATCATAATATTAATAAAGAAATCAATGTCAAATCACCCACTTGAAATGTGTAGCGGGTATCTCGCAGCAGAGCACACCCGACTGTCGAGCACTTTCCCACTTGTTTCTTCATTTTTGATTGTTTTGACACAAACAACTAAATATGATTCGTTCTTCCGCAACTTCCAAGTTGGCGTCAACTGCAGCCTTTGTTTTCACTCGAGAGAGAAAGCCGAGCGGCCAACTGAATGACAAGGCAAAGAACTCGAGCTCCAGCTCCAAGAGGGCCAAAAACCGAGACTTGGGTTGAGCTGCGACTGTGGCAAGGCCACCAGTTGGCCAGGAGCTGCAACTTGGCTGCGCTTGGATGGTTTCGATTTATGGCCATTGAACTGCTGCGGAGCTTGTCACGCTGTGTTTACTGCTTATTTGTTGTTGTTGGGAGGGGCAAGAGACACAGCAACATGGCCAAGGTAGCGTGGATTCGCTTTTGGAGACAGTTCGTCAAACAAAAAGAGAAATTGAAAGAGTTGCACGTGTTCGTCGTCGAGTTTATGAGGCGGAAAGTTGTTTGTGCCCCACACAAGGGGATGCTAAATGCCAAAGCGGGGGCTGGAGGCGGAAGTGTGTTCGTTCCAATCAACAAACACGGAGATGGAGACGGAGACGGAGAGGAAGAAGAGGCAGCGAGCATATCAAGAAACACTCAAGACAGGGCCCCGAAACTTATTGAAACAAATTGAAAACTAACAAATCAGTGGGAAGAGAGGGAGGAAGGAAGGGAAATTGGAATGGGGACAAGCTCTTAAATCACAGAAAATAGAGCAGCTGCCACATGAGGCAGGCGTTGCGTTGTTATCTCCAGAGGGGCGGGGCAAAAGGGCAGCCACGAAACACAGCCATAAACATAAATCTCGGCAGCGAAGTTAATATGGGATCAGCACAACATATCTATCACTCTCCATTCGAGTATCGAGTTGTGTGGATGCTGAGTTGTTGTGGATTGTGGGCTGTGGAGCGAGTGTCGCAATAGACGCGAGAGCGGGGTTGATTGCGGCGAAGGGGGGCGGAAAGCAGGCGCGAGAGCAGAACGGAATCGCTGACACATATCGCCACGGGCGGTATTCCGGACGTAGTTACCAACAAAAATATACCAACAATGAAAATCACAGTTAAAAGCCCAAGCATGGACCACGCAAGAGCGAGAACAGGAGAGAGCGCGCTTTGGGGGTTGCTATGCACAACACCCAGCGAGAGAAAGTGAAAGATGAAGATGGCAAGGCGATGACAGTGCAAAGAGAGCAGCAGATGCGCAATTCATAACACCTACACACATATGCACACGCACACGCATATTGCGTATGTATGTCCTGGCAGGCAAGTACCGTTGGCCGGGTGGTGGAGAGAGCGCACTGCGCTCTCAGTGTGAGTGGTGAGAGAGCGAAAGCAAAGCAAACATAACAAAATGAGAGAGTGACTCTAACGAGTTAGAGGTGAGTGAGTGAGAGCGAGCGAGAGAGAGACAAAACAGGAGCTAAACAGGAGCAGCCGTATATTTTGTGTGTACCTACCGGAGACGAAAGTTTTGGCGACGGCAACGTCGACGGCGACGACGGCAAGGCAACTCCTAGCAGCAGCCAACGGCCCCAGCCCTTTGTGAAGCAGCAGCAGAGGCAGCACTCATGTAAAAATGCACTTTCTTCACTCGAACTCGAATCTTGGCAAAAGTGTATTGCACTCTTTTTACACACGCCGTTCACAATAACAATAATAATAATAATACACTTTAAATGTACATTCTGTGTGTGTACATCTGTTCATATATGTGTGTGCGACTGTTGTATGCGCGTATGTATGTATGTGTATATTATGTATGCTGCCCAGATGAAAATCACACAAAACTAACGATTTTCATAAATTTCTGCACTTTCCGTAATGATTTACAACGACAGCGTACTTTAGTGCTTTCAGTGAATATAATTAATTACTTTTTAAGTAAGATTTCGCGTTGAATTATGAATTTTTTAAGCAGTTTTACCGGAGCCACTTCTTCGTCGCTCTCTACAATTTCGATAGTATTTTGAGATGTCGCCCACATCGATATCACTTTTCGCTCGCATCGAGTAGTTTTGCGAAACAGCTGTGGCATCGATACCTTGCGTCGTCCGTCTATCAATAAGGCAGCGTAAATATTCGATAACTCCTCGCAATACATTAAGTTCAGAGTACACATTGTTATTGTACGTTCGTACGCTTTTTTGTTTTTAACACTCATATAATAAGTTGTTTTTTTTACAGTTTTGTAAATATACCAATACATCCCATGAAATGTAACCTTAATTGGTATATTTTGGAATAACTGCTTGCCAAAAGTATTAACCAATGTTGTCTTGTGGTCACACTGCATAACAGCTGTTGAATAAATCGATGCTCCAATAGCGTTATCCAAAACAAGTGCAATTTAGTTTTTGCTTATGTTAAGTTAAACTTTAAAATGTTGAAAAGCGCAAAGCTGTGGATTCCTCGGCTAAGCCGTCACTATACTGCAAAGTCAAAGCGCGTTGTCCTGGGCCAGGACACCACCAAAATCAAGAGTAAATCACTTTGATTCCTTTGGTGTTTGCTTGACAATTAATTTGCTGTTTACCATTTCAGATTACGAACCCAAAATATCGGCGGCACATGAAAATCGCGTGTATGTTTGGGGTTTCCAGGAAACCGGCGCCCTCGGCCTGCAGACAAACGTTAAAAAGTCACAGGAGCGTTACACAGAAATGGTGCATCATCCAACGCGGCTGCAGTTCTCAAATAACAATGATATAACCGATGTGACGGCTGGTTACGGCTTCACAGCCTACGCCGTGAACCGCTCTGATGGCGAAACACTTTTCGGCAGCGGAATCAACACAGACTCACAGCTGGGGCTGCAGAGCAAGCCGCAGAGCAAGGAAGCCACCAATCTCGATGTCATCATCTATCCCACAGCCATCAAGTTGCCGCGCGAGGAGCAGGACACAGATGAGGGCATGAAGGTGCGCTGCATGTCCGCTGGTAGAGCTCATCTCGTCGTGGTCACGCAGAACGGAACTGTGTTCACGTCGGGCAACAATTCATATGGGCAATGTGGTCGACTAATCATTGAGGATGAGTGCTACACGAAGAGCGCGGTTATACACAGAATGCCACAGGCGGACATCTGTGGGCAGGACGATGAAATCGTTAGCGTCGAGTGCGGGCAGGACCACACCATGTTTCTGACCAAACTGGGCAAGGTTTACAGTTGTGGCTGGGGTGCCGATGGCCAGACGGGACAGGGCAACTATTACTCCGCTGGCGTCATCAGCCAGATTGCTGGCGACATCGAAAAAGAGCGCATTGTGCGCCTCGCATGTGCCTCGGACTGTGTGCTGGCCCTGAACGAGCACGGCGATGTCTTTGGCTGGGGCAACTCGGAGTACGGCCAGTTGGACGATTCGCCCGACGCGGAAATGCAAATAAACTCGCCGCGAGCGCTGCAGCTCACGAAGGGAATTGGCAAGGTAAAGGAGGTGGCAGCGGGCGGCTCGTTTTGCATGGCACTCAACGACCAGGGCTTGGTTTACACCTGGGGCTATGGGATCTTGGGCTTCGGTCCGTTCGTGGAGCAGACATCAAAGCCACAGCATCTGCTGCCGCCGCTCTTCGGACGCAATGACTTCAGCAATGCCACCACAGTGGTGTCCATTGGTTGTGGCGTGTTTCACATGGGCGCCGTCAACTCAGATGGCGATCTGTTCATGTGGGGCAAGAATCGGTTTGGGCATCTGGGCTTGGGCCACAAGAAGGATCAGTTCTTTCCCTTCAAGGCGGCTATCAATGGCAAGGTGTCGAAGGTGGCGTATGGCGTGGATCACACGATAGCTCTGTGTCGTCCACATATATAGAAAATAAAGTGTTGGACAAGTTTAAAGATCACAAATTCGCGTTTTAATACATTTAAATCGATTAAAGAACATTTAGATTAATTTGTTTTGTTTGTCCGATGTTGTTGTGGTTGTTTCTCTTGCGATGTAAATAGCTTTTCCGATTCGTCGTTCTATACATATGTATGTTTTGGTTTAATTAATTTGTTTACTTGTTTTTAGAGATATAGAGTTAAATCGTATAGTATATATATAATATAAAATATGTACTTGGAATTGAATGCAGTGTGTATTTATATGTATCAAGTGTTTTTTGGGATGCTCTTTCTGTTGGGCTTAGCTTCTCCCTTTTATTTCCATATACAATAGACATTTTTGTCGTTTTGAGTGATTCCCCAAATCTAAACATTACCGCTTTCTCTCTCTCTTTCCGATACCTCTCTGTTTCTTTCTCTGCACAACACTCGCTTTGTATTTGTCACAATTTCGTCGAATCGCATTTAATTGCTTTCTAGGTACATTTCTCATTTAGGGTCTAGGTCTATAATTCGCTATTTTCTCACCGAGCTCAACAATTGGCGTCGTCTCCTCGCGCAATGTCAATTTCAACGTCAATTGATGTATAAGCATGCTTCTCGAAACTACTGACTACAAAATTGAGGCTCGAACGCCTCCTTTTCAGATCATCGTAATACATCTTACACACACAAACCGTCAATACTGTGTTTTTTTTACGTTTTCTTATTTTTTGTATGGTGTATTGCGTGTGTTTAAGATAATAAAATATTGTGCGAACGCACTCAAGCCTGAGCCCGAGGAGCCAGGCGCTGGGCCTCCTCATTAGCCTCGTAGGCCTCTACCTCAGCAATGTTGGACAGATCATACTCGATGACACCCTTGCCCATGAACTCGGCATATTTGCCAGCCTCTGGCAGCGGATCAGCGGAGCGCTTGGAAACTGTTACAAACAAATAGAGATGACTTTAATGACCGCTCTGAAATGAGTTGTAATCTTCTACTTACCGCCCGAGACAAACTTCTCCATCATGTAGATCTTCATGTCGTAGCACTCGTTGGCAATGCGCTCAGAGATACTAGACACATCAGTGATACGTGGCGTAATCACGCGCATGTTCCGACGCACTCGCTCCGTATCAATGTTGTAGTAACCGGTACCCATCTTCTGCATCAGATCCACAAAGCTGCTGGGTGGCAGCGTTGTCTCGCGATCCAGAGGCATAATGAAGCATCTGTTGGTGGTGGTATCGACAATAGCCGATTGATTCTCCCTGAAGTCGTGCATGAAGCGACCACGACGACCGTCCTTGAAGTCTGGCACATCAATCTTGGCATAGCCATCATCATCGCTGCTGTCCAGCTCGATTTCCTCGCGGAAAAAGTTCTCATTCACTATGTCGTCCTCAATGGAGCTCTGACCTGAGCTTGAGCTCGAGCTGGGACCGTAGAGCGGCAACAGCGAGCGCCAGTTAAGGGCAAAGGCGTCATCGTTCCGTGTATAGAAGCGAGGCAGCTCAGCAGAGTCCTCGGCATAAGGAATATCGCACATGGCATGATAGCGCATGTTCGCATGATTGGGCGCATAGAACCTGTACAATGTCCAGCCACCGAGGACGCCCGACAGCATCACGATTACGGCTGTCATGAAGAGCAAGATGGTCTTCAGGCAAGTGTGCTGTGGCCGGTTGAACACCATGGACTCTGTATCCGCATCGCTGTAAGCGATTCCTCCCTTGGTCTGCATAAATCGGCGTAAATTAATATTATAAGTACCGATCTATTGCCCCTTTTCTACTTAAATATATTAAGGTATATGAGATTAAATTAATGAAAACATATATTAGAAATCCCATTAATGAACGCATTTAATTATACAACGTATGTATGTACATATTTAGTTGATTTGATTGTGACTATATGTCGTTTTTAAATTTCCGTCATTATTTAAATGTGAGTAATTATACAAGAGAATCTAGTTGCAATAATGATGACTAAATGTTTTTTCAATTTCCCTCAATATAACAATAAAATTGGCTTTTATCGCATTGTTTTGTTATTCATGTCACGATAACAGAAACAAACGAGAGAGCAACTGCTCGACTATAAGATACGGTGGTTGGTATCCATTTTAAGAGAATGAAATAGAATATTCCTCTACCAAATTATTTCACTTCAATGTTTTTCATTAATACTTTAAAAAATGTTGTTAACATAGCACTCTCTACAGCTAAATCATTTGAAGAGAATAAAAATAAGTTTAGTTTGTAAAAAGATCTGGTCTATAAAGATACCATTTATTATCAGAATTAAAAAAATATAGCCAACAATAGTTATATTACGCTTGTAATTCGATTTCATTTGATTGCAGAATCGGACCTATTTTCTAAAAGGTATGAAACCAACAATACCTATTAAATTGAATGCAGTTTTGATTGACACTAATTTGAAACACCCTTCTATCACCCATCGGGTGCAGGTAAAAAACAAAAGAAGTAAACAGTAACAGTTATCTTCAAAGGTGACGAATATCTATAAAATACAATTGCAGTCGCTGAGCTCTCCTTTTGTTGTTGCTACTCTCCAAGAAAAGGTGTGCTGGGTTATTTGGTGGGCTGCTCTCTCAACGAAAGTGTTTGCTGGGCTTATTTCAACTCGCACTCACATAATGCATGTAAAGTGTGTGTGTGTAACTAGTTTACGTATACGTAAAGTTCACAGCCAAAGGGGAGGAGATATGTATGTGTGTGTGTTGACTTATCGCTGCTGGGCAAAGGGCAGAAAGTCTAGAAATTCGACTATGCACATAACAGTAATACGTGCAAAAATTATTATGAAAAGCAAAGCTTAGACCATGTGTGTATGTATGTGAAATGATTTCTGGAATGCTTGCGATGCAATCTGAGGCGACGAATTACAGAAGACATTGAGCACAGAAGCAACACCAACAACAACAGCATTGCGGGGCGGCCTCAAAACAGGGGCGAAAGAAAGAGTGCAAGGACACAGGGAATTCCAGCATGGAAAAATCAATAGATATGCATGCTCACACATACTTTTGTAATAGTGTGTGTGTGTAGTGAGAGAGAGCGCCCGCCCACACACACACACACTCACATACACTGATACACACGTATACATACACGAATGCGAACGAAAACGAAACTTGTAGAGCTACGAAGGACATGGGGAACTGGCAAGGACAAAAAGCCACAAGGATTGCGTAAAAATGTATGCAATTAAATGTTGGAGCTCGACTTACGCTAATGAGCGAGCCATGGTGCATCATGGCCTCATCGTTGAGGTGCAACGGCAACGGCACCTTCTCCAGATCCTTCTTTTCACCTGTTAACTTTGCCAGAATCGTCATATTTGTTTATTTTTCGTACACTCTCGGCGCGCACACGTTAATTTTGTTTGAAATTTTGTTAAATAATCTGGTGCAGAGTTGATCGAGAAAAAGAGAACAAATATGAATATCAAGTTGACGCCTCAGATGTTTACTCTTCAATTATTTTTTTCAATTTGTTTTCTGTTTCGTCTGCGCAGCGAAACTGCGTAGCAGGTAGCCGATACTTTTCCATCGTTTCGTAGTATCGATAAGTATTGTTGGATTGACTCGAAGTACTTGCATGCAGGTGAGCGATGCTTTTTTACTGTTGTTTCTGATTTGTTTTTCTACTGCACGTATTTCTTATAAATTATTTGCACAAATGTCAGATGTAAATGGTCAAGTGTTGCCCTCTTTTGCTAATTGCGCATCAAATTAGCTGCAGTTTAAAACTGCATCGATAGCTCAAGGCGAGTACTCGATAGTGTGTATCACGGCACAATGATTGAACCAAAGTATTTACTGTTGAAAAATAATTGAGTTTCAAAAGAAAATAGTTTTTGAAAAGTGGCTGATTTAATGTAAAATTATAATTTACTCAATAATAAGTTTATTCATGTTTTGTAATATCTGGGCGCAAAAAAACGTCGATGTCCAAATGTCATCGATACATCGCTAGTCGACAGTGGATGTTGCGCCACCTCTAGCCCAAATAACTGAATTCTTAGACGTAAACAAGCTGTTTGCTGCTGTTCGACTCTTTTAACATTAACTCTACTTATGACTATGTTGATTTGAGAGGAAGGCCAGGTGGCCCTTGGGGCACTTGTTGGCGTAATGTCCCTTGTGGCCGCATTTGTAGCAGGTGATCTCCTCTAGCGGCGTGGGTATCTTCTGGAACGGGGGCGGCGGATGATTCGGAACCACGCCATCATCGTTGTTGTTGTCGCCACTGTGGTCCATGGCATTGATGTTGTTGTTGCGGTGTTCCAGGCTGCCCACATACTGTTTGCAGGAGTTGGCCTTGTGGCCGAGCTCGCCGCAGTAGTGGCATGTGGGCAGCTTCTTGTGCAGCTGATCCTTGCTGAGATCGGCCAACGGCGGCAGCTCGAAACGCGGATGCATGTGCTTGCAGTTTGGGCCGTCGGGACAGAAGCCGGCCAGATAGTTCATGCAGAGCACTCGCCTCAGGTGCTGATGGCGACAGTGCGGCCCGTGGCGGCAGAAGCCACGCTTGTACCACGGACAGTCCTTCACCTTGCTCTGTGGATCGATGTGCAGGAAGGGACACTCCTTGTTGTGGCAGGCATTAAAGCGGGAGTAGAAATAGCACTCGGGCATCTTGGTCATGTCGTATTCATGCAGGAACTCGCACTGGTCGCCCTTCTTGCAGAGGCCGCGCAGCCAGTGCTTGCAGACGATGGTGCGGTCGCCGCGTATGTGCCGGAAGGGGCAGGCGCTGCCTTTGTCGCACTCCTGGCCATTCTTTGTGATGAAATTGCAGACGGCGGCGATGGATTTGTCCATGCCGTAGAAAGGCAGCGGTATGGCGCCCACCTGTTCGATGAGGTCGCGCTCTGCCTTGAACTGCAGGCTGCTCACGTTGGCCAGTATGATGTCCATGGCGTTGTCGTTGCGGATGTGTTACTTTTTTCGTAAACAACAAATAAACAGCGCGTTGTATTTTGGCACAACAGCAATGTGACCGCACAATGGTTTCTGCAAATATACCGAACTTGCACTCGCCGGCATGTTAGCTGTCACACCGCCCGCCGGCACTTATCGATAACTTTTGAAGATGTGTATGCAACTGACTAGCGCGCAAAACGATCGATTGTGGCTCAATGGATATAACGAAAAATGTATTGTGTAAATGGTGTAAGTTGAGTTGACTTATCTATTTATTTACAAAATACCAATGTTGCATTTTAAATATGAAATTGCTTATTTATTACTAGATATTATTTATTTTGAGTTTGTTGTAAAATGAGCAGATGTTGGTTAACATAACTGGCATTAACAGCGTTCCTGCCGGATTGCATTAGCAGTCTGCATTAGTGTTATCGACACATAAAACAGATGCGGAGTACGCAGCTCACCATTTAATTAATTAACGGAAATTGTTAATAAATTAGTAAAACAAGCTGAGCAACACAATGTCGCAGTTAAGAGCACGTTATTTGCACATTAAGTATTTTTTAAATATGACAAAATATTGTCTATCGAAGGTTAACAGCGTACCAGCCGCATTGGCCGTTTGTTTACGCGATGCCGCAGTTACTGCCATATGAGAGTTGTGAGCGGTTAAAAGGTTAATAACGCAAAGCATGAGAAGCCACGCCCGCCCAAAGAGTTGTCCCCCGTTGAAACGCTAAGCTGCCAGCATGTTGCCCACCTACCAGCGTCTGAACGACCCCAAGAAGCCGCTTTTTCGGATAACGTTCGCCAAATTGGCCGTCATCGCTGTGAGTCTTCCCCTCGGCGCCTTCTGCTTCTGCGTGGTTTGGTCGCTGCTCTTTGACTTTGTGCGCTCTACGTTCACGCACTGCGACGTGGCCAACTATCTGCCCTCCGTCTCCGCCGCGATAGGCAATTATGAGCCACAGAAGACCGTCTGGCGCCTGGCCATCATCCTCCATATGCCGTTTCGCCTGGGGGTGGCCAAAATGTACCTGGAGTATTACAGGGAGCACATCCGGCGAAATCGTCGCATGTTTGGCATCCTGGCCTGCCTGCTGAACGTTATCGAGGACTTGGCGCTGTTCTCGCTCTCGCTGTGGACATCGGCGGACAACTACGAGATTCATCGCAACTCGTTCGTGGTATTTATTGCGTGCAGCGAATGTTACATGCTGATCTCTTACCTGCTGAACAGGAATGCTCGCAAGGTGGTCTTGCTGCCCCACGAGGAGAAGTCGCTGCGCTACAAGCGCAATCTCTTCCTCACCAATGTGGTGGCCTTTGGCTTAGCCGGCTACTGCTTCATGCGACACAACGCGCGCTGCGAAACTGGCGGTGAGTAGTACAAGTAGTCTCCCAATCTCGGCCAGCATTAATACATCCTCGTTTTACTACCCACAGTATACACATTCTTTGCGCTCTTCGAGTACGTCGTGGTGCTGACGAACATGGGATTCCACATGACCTCTTGCTGGGACTTTTACGCTTTAAGCGTCGTCTGCGACGCCCGCAAAGGATTCTATCTAACGCATTTGTAGCTCCCGAAACATTCTGTACATATTTGCGGTCTTAGCTTAAGCTCAAAGTTTACTTAATGCTGTCATTCGAAGCAACCTCAGCTATTAAATTATGCTTTAAGTCAGTTGTCAAACTATACACAATATTTCCATTATGTCGCACACTCTAAAGTTGCTGCCCAGCTCTCTGAAGGATCTAACTACGCAGGCGCCCGAGCTGCGGGTCTCCATCGCCCGCCTGCTGCTCCTCGGCTTCTCTGTGACTCCGCTCTCTCTGGTCTACATGATTGTCAAGGTGCTGCTCACCGACTTTGAACACGCCACGTACACCGAATGCGAGGTGTTCAATGCGCTGCCCTCCGTCTCGGCTATTTCCAGATCTCAACAGCTCGTGTGGAAGCTGGTCACCTGGGCGCTTCTGCCGTTCCGTGCGCTCATCATTGTGCTCTACTGGCGCTTCTATCGCCAGTGGTTCGGACGCGTCTGCCTGGTGCAGTGGCTGCTGTTGCTGCTCTTCCTCTACGAGAGCCTCAGCACCGTGTTCATGGCCCGCTTGACGCACATCTCGGGCGACGAGATGGTGCACAAGCTGATTGTCTGCTCGATATGGCTGTCCAGTTTCGGCTACATTGGCGTCTCGTTTATGTGCTTCAAACAGCACTGTTGTCGCTACGCTGTGGAGCCGCACCAGCAGCTGTCCTACATGCTGAAGAGGAAGCTGGTCATCAGCTACTACTGCGGCACCTTGGCCATGTGGTGCTGTTATCCGCTGCACACGAACTTCTGCCTGCCTCTGGGTGAGTTGGCGACTCGCTCGCTCTACTTTATTATCTAATCTTTATCTATTTTCAGCTTACACCGGCTTCGCCTTGGCCGAATACGTCGTCAGCTGGTCGCTGATGGGTTATCTGTGCACCTCGGCGGTGGACTTTTATCCGCTTTATCTATGCCACAATGCGGAGCGTGGTTTCTTTCTGATCTTCACTTGAATATGTTTTTATTACAAAATAAACTTAAGGCTACGTCTCATAGATTCGCACCAGGTCGTCGATGCTGATGGGATATTTGCTCACTGGACAGCTTCCCTCCCGCTTCAGGTGGTTGACTATGCATTTCCAGCAGTAGACATAGCCGGAGACCGCGCAGGCTGTGGGTGTTTGCAGCTGCATGAGGCACACAGGACACTCGCCGCTCTTTAATGGCTGCTGCTCCTCCTTGCACAGCGCTTCGGGATTCTGCAAAGTGCCGCCCACTTTGCGACGTTGGTCATTCGAGTACCACCATTGTATGAACTGCAGGAAGAAGGCAACGACTTCCAGTAGCTTAAGAAAGAGGTACGTCCACTTGTCCTCCTGCGGCGGCACGCTGGGATAGCGAAGCGTGAGGCGTAGTGCTCGGAAGAGAGGCGAATGACTTGTGGCGTATTTGATTAGATAAAGGAATGTATGAACTGCCTTGGAGGCGTTGTATAGGTGGAACAGCTTGATTAGATGCTGCTCCCAGGCGTAGGTGTCCTCGTGCTGAGCACTGCGCGCTCGCAGTCTGCGCTCCACGTAGGGCAACAGCGTCAGCAGCGTCGCCGAGCTGAATTGCTGCTGGCGGGTCAAAAGTTCTCCGGTTGCGGTCGCCGTGCGCTGCAGGCCGTAGAAGCTCTCGCCGAATGAGGAGGCGCGTTTGCGCAAGTACAAGTACTGAAGTATCCATGTCACCACCGGCGACAGCTCCTCGCGCACTCGAAGATTGCCCCAGAGCTTAAAGTCCAATCGCAGGCCGAAGTAATCAAAGACTTTGCTTAGTGCTGGGTAGATAAGGTTGTCCAGAGTCTCGGCGGCGGATATTTCGAAGATTGAGGGCACATTCTGTAGATTCTGGCGCACGTTAGCCGCCTCCGCCATAGTTGCAGCGCTAGCTTACACCGTTTTCGATTGTCAATAAATTAGCACAAAGATAAACAAATTGAAAACGCAACAGTTGTGCCAATCAGTGTGACCCCCGTCGATACTCTGTTGAATTGCGAGTATCGACTTATTATCGATACCACTCCTTATCAACCACTAAAACCAGCTGTTGTTATTCTGCTATTTTGGGCAAACATTTGCAGCCTGTACTATAATTAATTGTATCATTAAGCATTCAATACAATGTAATGTGAGGAAAGTGATTGTATTATTTTGATATATTGTATCGAGTTGTTATCGTTCCACCGCCACAGCTTATCCACCGCAAAAAACAGCTGTTGATCTAAATTACAGTTGCACTTGCAAAACTACGCTGCAAATTTGTGTTTATTTCCGAAAAACTAAATAAATAGAGCTGCAGCATGAAGACAAGTGGCGGTGGCTCGTCGGAAGAGCCGAACAAGTCTTCGCTGGGCAAAGTGAGCAAAAAGTCAACGAAGTCGCGCTCCAAGAATGCCAAACTCGAGACAGCCAGTAAAAATTCGGTGGCGGCAAACCTTGGCGTCCCAGTGGGCAGTTTGCCCGCCACGCCCACGCATGTGAACATGGCGACAACGCCCACGACTCCGACTACGAGCCTGGGCCACTACAATCTCTTCGATGCGTCGTTCGCAGTGGCTGGCACAGCTCAAGGCATCGGCGCAGAGACCGCCAACAATGCCAACAGATTAGTAAGCGAATCTTGCTTTATTTTCCAATTGCCATCAATGAAATACTCTCTCTTGTTGCACAGGGCCACAGTAAGAGCTACGCTGGTTTTGATCCGCGCAGCATTAAGATATTCTGGGAACAGCACGATCAAACGGATGTCGAACTCTCGCAGGATGTTTGTGCACGGCTTGCCGAAGATGCGTCCTACAAGGTCTGGGAACTGATCAACAACGTAAAGATCTATTCGCGGCATTCGGGCGGCGTCGTTACCTACGATCTGGTCAACGAGGTGCTCAAGGATGCGGATGTGCCGCCCATGCTGGGGGCCATGGACAGTGACTGGGATTGCATCGACTACGATGGCAGCTACTTCTATCACTCCGACAAGATATTCGAGCTGCGCGACGAGTTCCAAAAGGACATTTCGCTGTCGCTGCCACATGATGTGGACTTCAGCTGCTTCTGTCCCATCGAGGACAAAAACACGGAGCAGCTGAAGCAATACGTGCAGAGTCTGGTGACTGGTTAGTAGGATCAATCAATAACGTAAATGAAATTAATTAAACTTTACTCCTTGATAGCTGCCATCTTTGGCGAGAGCAGCGCTCGGAATGTAGCCATTTCGCAGGCGTTTCAATCGCCAGTGATGGGCTCCTGCTATCGTGTTATTGTCAGCAAAATGCTGCAGTTGCTCGCCTTCCGGCAGCACGATCCAGTGAGCCAACGTTGCTGGCGGTTGTTACGCGCCTGCAACTACAATTTCCAGGCGAACCATTTGAGCTGTCGCCAGGAGTACTTTCATCTAGCGGAGGTCCTAATCAGCCAGCTAATGGCGCCCTTTGAGACCATCAAACCTGCAAACGTACAGGTTAAAATGGAGCTCGACGAGCCGGCCTTGACAACAACCGCACAGTATTCTAGCGGTGATCTCGAACAGCAGCAGGAACCACAGCCTGCCGTAGATTTGGCTTTCACCAACGACGCGTCACAGGAGCAGACGATTTACAAGCTGCAGCTTGACGATAACAACAGCAACGATGCTGCCGAGCAGCAGCCGCAGCAGTTGTCCAGCTACTTCGCCACGCCCGTGGGCAACAACTATGTCGATGAGTTGTGCGAAACCATTGGCCAGCTTGCCGATCAAAGCGGGTTCTTCCAGGCCGAGTGTCTGTTCCTGATCAAGCGCCGTCTGGCCAGATTCTTTGAGGGCCGAGAGGTCTGCAGTGAGCGCGGTAAAGTCCAGTTGTAAATATCAGATTTGTTTAGATAATTATTGCCTCTTTTTGCAGATTACAAGTACATCAGTCGTGCTATCAGAGGACTGATTGCTTTGGGCGAATACGCTTTTCGAGAGTTCATTCCATACATCTATAAGCTCAATGTGGAGGCGATACCCGACAGTCTCTGGCGAGATTTGGCGCCAGCTGCTATCTTCCTAGCTGGACGCGACGATATTCACTTGTACGAGTGGCTGGAGTTCGGCTGTGGAGCAGGAGCCCTGCAGCCCTTCCTCGTTTATTTTGCCAGTAAGTAGTATAGCATAAAACTTCTTGTCCTGGCTGACTGAGCTATGCAAATACTTGTTTATGAGATTTCCAAGCTCAATTTCAAGTGTTTTTTTTTTAAATCCAACTAATCATTAGTTTACGACATTTTATAAGGACTTTCTTAAAATTTGAATTCGAACTATTTAAAATGATTAACTAAAATTTATACGCAAAGGCAGTTAAGTCACAAACCATAGCAAGAAATTCATAAGTGATCATTGAAGATACGAACAAGCTGTAATTGATTTATTCTACAACAATATCCTACATAATTTCATGTTCTTTCAGCTGCCTATGAAAAGATGATCTCGCAGCGTTATTTGCACGCCCGACAACCCGCCTATCGCCTTGAAGCACAGCCTGGCGTGCGTCGCCTGGAGTGGAGCACTCTGGCGGCTGCCATGTGCCACGGCGATGATCCCAGCAAGGCGCTCAAACCGAAGCCGACGCTGGCCGAGGCATTTCCGCAGCTGGTGCAGCCAAATCTGCGACTCAACTGCGCCGGCACCATACGCTTCAAGTTCGCCGGCTGCCGCCCGGTGCTGCTGAAGCCCAAAGGCGTCGCTGCGGCACAGTTCATGGACTCGCCATCAACCAATGGCGGCGGCAGCGACATTGTGCACTCGGATATTCTGATAGCGAGGCGCAAGCTCTTCAAGCCGCTGACGAATGTGCGGCGAGTGGTCGCCAACAGCGGCTATCACTACATGAGAATCTAAAATAAAGCAAATCCTCCGCTTGATAATAACGACTTTACTAACTTATGTAAATGTAAACTAAAAGGCCTCCTCTTGGGGCACTGCAACGCCCGCCTGCTTCAACTCGGCTTCGATGCGCTTATTAATAATGTTCTTGATGTTGGCATTCACATCGGGCAGCAGGCCGCCAATGCGTGCCGCGTGCTCGATGCGTTGGACGACATCAATTTCGCGCCGCGACGAGATAAAGTTGCTGACCAGCGAGTTGTCCAAGCTACCCACGCGGCCAATGCGTCCACATCGGTGAATGTAGTCGGAGACGTGCAGCGGGAAGTCAAAGTTGATGACGTGACGAGCACGCGTCGTGTCCAGACCACGACTGCCCACATCTGTGGTGGACAAGACGTCGCAGCTGCCGCGCTGGAACTCCTCGAATCGTCCCAGGCGAATCTTCATCAGCATGTCGCCGTTTAGGTTGAGGCAATTGATGCCGCTGTTGTTGAGGAAGATGGACACGTAATCACTGGTCGCTGACTTGTTGCTGAACACAATCAAGGGGCGTCTCTTGGCCTGGTCCTGCTTGGCCAGCAGCAGCAGATTCGCTGGACGATCCGCCTTGCTGATCCGCATAAACTTCTGGGTGACGTGCGGCATCAAATAGTGCAAGTGTGGACTTGCCACTTGCCTGATGGTCTCCACATCAATCACTTTCTGGAGAATCTCCCTTGTGTTCGTGGGCATTGTGGCTGAAGCCAAGAGCAGCTGCGTGCCTACAATGTTCGCATCCTGCACGTGATTCCTGTGAAACTACAGAAATATTTAATTAGCTCGTTATCTGCGCTTCCTAACGCCTGCTACTTACGGGGAATCTTCGCAGGAAATACGTCAGCTTGTCGGTGAAGGAGTCGTCGAGCAGCGTATCGGCTTCATCCAGCACCACATGACGCACGTGCTCCATGCGGTAGATGCCCGTGGTGACCAGTTTGCTCACAGCGCCCAGTGTGGCCACCAACACATCCATCTGTTCAAAGTCTGGCTGCATCATCTGCTGCTTCGTATTCCCGCCCAGCAGCGCCTTCACTTTCAAGTCAGTTCCAGCGCACAGTTTGCTGGCAATCTGCGCGATCTGTGTGGCCAGCTCGCGGCCTGGCGTGATTATCAGCACTGTAGGTGCATTCAGCTGACGCTCGCTCGAGTCTGTTTGGAGCCGCTTGTTGAGGACGGGCAGCAAATAAGCCAACGTCTTGCCACAGCCCGTTTCGGCGGCAATCAGTGTGTGGAAACTGCCATCCACAATAGGCATGGCGTGCATCTGGATGCTGGTGAGCTGCTTAATTCCTAGTTCTGTCTGCAGGTTCTTCAACAGCTGCTCATCCAGCTCCAATTGTCCAGTTCCCAAGAAATCCTCTATCTTCTGCATCTCCGATTGCCGCTGCTCGCCAGTGATGCTGGCATTCAGCGTGAAGTGGTCGCCCTTGGACTTGTTGTGCAGCCAGCCCTTGGAGCATAGCGTCACAGTGCCAAACTTGGCATCGGATCTCTCGTGCTCTAGGAGATTGAACTGCGTGCGGCGACAGCTGATCAGCGGTTTGCTGCTGTTCCTGGACTCTTTAACCTTAGCCTGCGCTGCGGCGCTAGCGAATTGTCGGCGCACGACCAGCCTTAAATGTTGCAACATTATTGCGGCAGCAACAACGTTTATTTATCTGCTGCACGCCGGTTACAAACAGCTGTTTTTGCCCAGCTAATTTCAAAATACGCCAAAAATGTATCTGCCAGTATTTTTTGTGTTTCAGTATTTTTCATGCTTTGGTTCTGGACTTCGCTGTGCTATCGGCCGTTAAAGGAATCGATTATTGCGTTATCGAACAAGTACGAACGCGGACGTGAATGCATTAAAAAACCGGCGCGTGTGACTTTCAAATATAAATTGCGTTGTTTAAAATTAATCGCGTGTGCTTAAATGTGTGTAAAGTTCCATAGGAGTTGATGATGCATCGCAAGAACTTGAAATTCATGAAAAACTGGCGCTACAAGGCCCAAAATCAAAGCAGCGAGATCAGACAGACGCCCATCTTGAAAGGTAAGTGCGTGCTCCTTTCACACACACATATGTACATACTTATGAGTCCATATGCATGCGGTACTTGTAATTGTTACTGTAAAAAGCCAAACATGTTGTCGCATTCACACATGTTTACTGGGAGAGACGAGCTTAGAGCGTGTTGTCGCATTCACACACTGGAAAACCGAATGCATATTTTTGCAAAACTCAATTTGCAAAGAAATGCTTGAAAAACTTTATTTAATAGCTATCAAATGCATACATGTTTAATAATTTAACTTCTATTTAATATGCGCATATTTTATTCATTGCCAAATATGTACATAATTATGATTGCATCAATATGTAATTGAAGTTGGATTTTAACTGTTACTCGCAAAAACACATACAATATACACACATACATATATGTACATACACACATATGTAAGTGTGGGCGCTTGCAGCAACTAACGGTGCTTACTCAAAAGGTAAGGTGAAAAAGTGCAGAGGATAAACAGAGCGTGAAGAAAGAGAGCAAAACATAACGAAACGAATGAAGAGCAAATATCGTTTAATAGAAACGAGAACAACAAAATAAAATAGGGTATTAAACGATTTTTGGACGAATTGATATTTATTTTGTTGGCTGTTGTTCCTGTTGTTGAATTTACTAAAGTTGCACTGCCAATAACTTGACATTTACTTTGCGTAACGATGATATGAGTATTAATGAAAAAAGTTGCAACTTTTTAAGAAATTCTTGGGAAATTGCAGTGACAAAACGGGCTATAAAAGTGCATGAAACTTTGCAGTTGGCCTTCAGAAGTTGCCCAAAAGGAATTCACGTACATGTATGGGGAAGATTTTTAATTTCTCCTGCGTTGTCGAAGAGGGAAATGAAACGGAGTTTTTAATATGTTTTAAGTAATTTGTGCACATTTTCGAATTTTTATCGCAACCACAAAACTTTGTCCTTTATATTTAACAACGGCTTTTGACTGATGTGACCCCAGCTGAATTCTGAGTTCTTCCGTTCCCCATTGCAGCCGTGTTCAGTTGTTGGCGAGCGTGTAATGATGACTTTATGACTTTATTTACGTGCAATAAAAGCAACAATTCAGCCTGGAGACATTTCCGCATACACACTTGTGTCGTCGCTCCCCCTCTCAGCAAAATATAAAAGCGATTTTCAACTTAATTTATTCGGCTTGCTTGCTTTTCATTTGCGCAAAAAAAAGAAGGTAGAGATAGCAGATCCAAAGTGGGGCTGAATTTTAATTCTGCTCTTTTAGTTTTTGGGCTCAAATATGTTAAATACCAGCTGTGCTCGGCTCGCCTTTCTACCTTTTTGATGTTGCCCTCTCGAGTTTCCCACACACACGCACACACCCACACACACATGAGCGTGTGTGTGACAAGTGCTTGTTGTTGGCTTGTGTCTTGACTCGAGTTGCTTACAAAATTTGCAATTCCAATGATGAAAGTGTTAAAGTCCTGCTCGGAACTTGTTGTAAGGACTTTTGCATGCACTACATCGGCCTTTTGCCATAGTTTGCTAATGTCCTTTTAACAAGCCTTGTGGCCCAAAACCAAAACCAAATGCAATAATAATAGCACTTAGTGCAACAAGTTCGAATTATGTTGATCCGCAAACAGCGCGATGACGACAACGCCGCCGTTTGTTTGGCTTTGACACAAAATGGATTTGTTCAGTGAGCGTTGCTGCTGCTGGAAACGAGCTTCTAAATATCACACATTCGCCGCATTTGCCAAATTGCCTGTGGCCACGACAACCGCACACCACAAGCGTTCATATGTGTGTATGTGTGTGTACACACATTGAATAAATCACAGATTTAACCAGAGTGAGGCGAGAGAGCGTAATGCGCCTCGCTGTCAGCTGTCTGACCGGTCAACGCTGGCTGGGGACATTTGTATTGCGAGGATAAAGCGTGAAAGTCGGCTGATAAAAATGCTAAACAACGAGCAAACGCTTGCCGAGGCAGCGCTGTTGTTTAATTGAAATTTGCATAACTGCACATTTTTGAAATGTGTCGTGTGCAGCGCTGCACACTGAGAGAAAAGCCCAATAGATTTCCGGTTAGTTGGCAAAGACTAGGCACCCTTAAAATACTTATACTAAGAACAAATGTTCTGAAAACTATTATTTCTAAATTATTCTTATTCGAATTTGGCTTTTTCTTTTAAATAATCTTTATTAAAAAGGTTAAATTTTGTTTTGTTTTAAATGTTTTTATATTTTTTTTTTGATTGACGTCCACTTGATATTCCTAATTATAGAATTTTGTTCGACCTCTGAATTGACTGAATTGAAGATATTCTTAAAGTACAATGAGAGAAAAACTCAATAAGTTTTGTTTTTTAGAGATGCTTCTTCTTTGAGTTCCAGTTCAAATTATTCTTCAATTTCAATTATATTCGAAGTCTGTATTCTTCAAAAAACTTATTTAAATTGTAATTTGTTACTCTTTAGTGACTATTAGGTGACATTAGTTTTTGTTGTCAAATGCAACGCTACTCAATTATGTTCGATTTTAGAATTCTATTCGAACTCTTTCAATTCCTAGATATTCTTAAGGTGAATTTTATCAAGTTGCTTTTCGTTCAGTGTGGCAACAAAGGAGGGACGAGCACCGAACTGCTGCGGGGAATGCAGTGCGTGCGTAATGCCTAAATTTAGCGCCCAGTCAGGCTAAGCCCAGCCACGCCCAGCCTAACACTGCAGCAGCCGCAGTCACATCACTTGACGACACTTGCAGACACCAAACGAGGCAAGTGGCAGCAGAGTGACAAGAGGCACAGCAAGGACGAGATGGGGGGCAAAGGGAGACGGGGCGACGCTTAAACAACGCCAAACGCAGTGCGTGGAATGCATTTAAAATTTCTGTTGCATACTTTTCGGTGCCGACGTCAAATTACACACTCGACAAGCTTACTCGCTTTGTGTGTGTCTATCCCGGGTGTGTGTGTGTGAGTGTGTGTGTGCGGCACTTTAAAACATGCATTAGGCAGACCGTAATTGTAAATTGTGGATTGCGAGTTGTGAATGCTTCGATCGATCTGGATGGCATCTGGGGATGTGTGTGATTTTAAAGCTTTGCAGCTTTTCAATCACATACAAAATGGATAAATCTTTGGCATCATTGTTTTACGTGACCCTCTGCTGGGTTTTGAGTGTGTGTTGTGTGTGTGTGTGTGTACTTTTGAAAGCCAGCTGCTTACACAGGGTTAAATACAACAAAAACAGCAACAATCAGGATAACGATAACAACCAGAGGAGCAACAGGAAAACAGGGAAACAAAGCTGGGAATTGTTGGCATCTCGGGTTTAGTTTACGGTTGAGGCTTTTATGGGCTTAACATATTAATTAAACTTAAAGTGGCAGCACAAGAACAACAATACAGAAAATCGACAACACGGCAAAACGGCAAACTCTCGACCAGTGCAACTTTAAATTAAGTTTTAATCTGTTGCTCATATTTAAACAGACTATTATTGTATCTGAAACTAGTTAAAGGGGAGACAAACTGTCCAGCCATCAATGCTTATGGTCAACAAGTTTAAATTGGCCAACAGGCAGACTGCGAGACATATACATAAGTGCCATGATTGGCTGCGTTTGTTAATTAACAATATTTAAGTGGTAGACGAATGAACTGCACAAGTGCTTGGTAACTGAATCAAATTCATTCACACAACGTAATACAAAGGCGAACAGAGTGTGTTGCCTGACGGATTGACAGCTTAATAAATTAAAATGCATTAAGTGGCTTGCGTAGATTTGCGGCAGCCATAAATCCTTCACGTTCAGTCAGAGTCAGAGTCAGAGACAGAGGCAGAGGCAGAGACAGAAAGAGAAACAGAAACAGAAACCAAGTCGACGGCAGCTTTGGGCTTTGCGCTTAAATATTATATTGTAATTCAAATGTTTATGGCCATCAACGTAAATAAAAATGTCTGCTCGCCCCTTTTAACACAGCTGCAGGTGAAAACCATGTGATGTATGTGGCCTCCATTTTCATCTCCATCGCCATCTCCAACTGCGAATCCGTCTGTCGTTTGGCTCTCACCTAAGCCCGGCGAGCAGCAAATTTGCACGCACACAGCCATTGACACGGGCTGCTAAGCTTAGAGCGCCAGAGAGGGGAAGCGAAGGAAAGGGAAAGCCGTGGGAATTTGCGGGGACACCTGGCAAATGGGTCACCCAGGTGCCACCTGCCACAGCAAAAGAAGTCAGCGAAAAATCAAAAAACATGCAAAATAGCTTTGAGTTCAGAAAGGGGGGAATATTTGTCAGCGACTGTATTGCGAGTAGATTCATGAGAGTTTCGGGCTCTGCTGTGTTGTGCTGTGTTTTGTGCGAATGAATTTGCTTTGCTGCTGTTGATAATAATTACACGGCATGAATTTTAGCTTATTTCGAACTACGACACACACAAAACACACAACACACAAAATATACAATCGAGAAAATTGCTAGCAATAAATAAACATCCGTACCGAGCACAAAATAGACTCGAGACCCCAACTCGATGCGACTTTAGCAGAAGGAAGACAGATACGAGGTACGAGATGCGAGATACGAGATACAGCTGCGAAACGCAGTCGCCAGGAATCGACAAATCATAATAATCACGAGCTCATAACTGAAATATGTGTGTGCGGTTTTCACAATGGCAAAGTCAAAGGAAAGCCAGGAAATGCCATGATGAAAAGCCTAATGTGACATGGCCCTGACTCAAATGTAGCCAATACATTAGCATCGATTATTCAATTCCAAATAATTTCGATTCAATTTGAATTTTAATCGTATCGCATCGCATCGCAGACAGTCTTTGCCTTTGCCCCACTGTGCGTGGTTTATGATGCTGCGTGTTGCCTACTTTTGTGGGGCCAAGAATTGTCCACTCATTGGCAAGGGACATGAACTGGTCATTGACTGAGCTGCGCTTCAATAAATTGTCTGTTATCATTTTCATGTTTTCGCATTGACGTGGGTTTGGGAAACGGACAGTCGGCTGTCAGACGGGGCGTATGAGCAATGTCAACGTTAACGTAAAGCTGCTGCTAAGAAGGAAAACTGCTTTGGCCAACGCCGATGCCGATGCCGATGCCGATGCGGACGCTACGGCCCAGGCTGAGCCTAATTTGCCGGAAATAAATGTGCAGCGATGTGTACGGACTTACGAAGTCAGGACTCGTCCTGCGCGTCTAGTCCAAGGAGTCGCAGCCGCAGTCGCAGTCTCCGTGGCAGGAAATTTGAAACTTGTTAGAAGTTGTTTCGCAGTGGCAGAAGCGTGCTTGCGGCAAATCCAATTTCATAGCATGCATTTTCGATTAGCCGCCCCCCAAACACATTCTTTACTTTCCTCGCCACAAAGCCGACTCAAAAGATTATTGCTCTCAAATTTTGATTCACATTTTGGCAATTGCGAATTGCGAATTGCCAAATGTCCAAATGCTCAAATGCCACTCGAGTTGTTCAATCATGGAACATGTTAAGTTTGATAAGAACGAGTTAATGAAACGATCCACTTGAAAATCGGTTTATTTTTATACCAAACATTGTGGTTCCAAAACCGACACTCAGCACTCTGAAAAGCAGCTGGCGAAACTGCAACGTTGAGAGTTCATCACTGAATTTAATGGGCATTGTGCTGTTTTATTTATTTATTTATTAGGAGGGGAAAGTGCAACGTTCATCCATGGAAGTTTAATGGACATTGTTGTCATTTTTGGTGAAAAGAGCCGCGACACCAAGGCGCCGTAACAGAATGCAATCCCTTGCAGCTGTCACTCTTAAATTGGTGGCCAACTGCTGAGTGAGAGGTAGACAGAACGTAATGGCATTATTCATAACTTCTTGCCCCGGCTCGATGCGTCGCCACATTTGAGCGTATCAGCTGCCTGGGCAACGCTGCTCAATTGTTTCAGCTTGAGCTTCTGTCGCAGTTTCAGCTTCAGTCTCAGTCTCAGTTTCAGTTTCAGTTTCATTTTTGGTTTGAGCTTCATCATCAATGTCGACGGTGTTGACTGTCGGCAATCAATCAGCGTCGTTCAGCAAGCTCTTTGCATAATTAAAACCTGATGCGTTATGCGTCACGTGCCTTCTCTTTATTTTGGACAGCACAGCGACACAGCGACAGGAGAATGGGGCCTCAGGATCAGTCTCCGGCTCAGGTGTTTGTGCTCTATGGGGGAGGGCTTTATATAATTCCGAAGACGCCATCAGCGTCGACTACGTAAACATTAAAGCCCCAACACGTGGTCGAGCTGCTCCACTCGAGGTTGAAATCAATTTAGTTGATGAAACGACAATTGGCGAGTGATAAGCGCCGCAGAGGGACCTGAAGGGGAGATGCTCTGCTATATGTAGGTGTAAATCTCGACGCGTATTTATCCAGCAATCTGCTATGGCCGGCAGCAGCCTGACATTTGATTCCCCTGCGCTCAATCGCCAGACGTCTGTTGCCATTTCCATTTCCATTTCGATTTCGATTTCGATTTCGATTTCGATTTTCCATTAAAATACTCGTGTCGTCTCAATTAACTGCGGGCGTAAGTGTTGGTTTTTGTTGACGTGATGCGATTGTAATGATAGAAAGGGGGAGACAGGGAGACTGAGAGGCAGACACAAAGGTAACTCAATTGACCAGGCGCCAGAGCAGCGAGTCGTGACCATTGAGGATAGACCATGGACGAGTTGACTCTGTTTGGCTAATTGAAGCGCACAACGATGTGGCACGATGGACAGCAGCTTGTAGACACGTTATGTGGCAAGGAGGAGGCAAGGCTCGGCTCTCAGGTATGGCAGATTTAATTCCATTTAATTGAATTTGTGCCGTTTATTAATTGCCATGTGAAGGATGCAACACACAAATCGAATGATTGCAATGTCCCCCACACAAGCAACATTTGCTTGGAATACTCACACACACACACACACCACATTCGTAGGCTGGCCAATTAGTCAATCAGCAGACAGTTATATTACAACAACGAGAGCTGTAAATGTCGTCGTCGAGGGCGACCAATTAAAATGGCAAATGACGCCCCCGAGAATAGCCCGCAGTCATTATTATTATTATGATGATCATCATTGTGTTTGTGGAGCTATCGCATATCCTTGAGGCTCCTGCAATGGGACACTGCACAAGTAATTAGTGCACTTTGAGGGCGTTCTTTTCTCACTTGACCGTGCTTTGTTGTTCTTCCACATTTTTGATTGGTCTCCTTTATGCTTTTCGTCCAACTGGCATTTGAAGTGCTCCTCGCTTTGCCTTTGCTTTGCATTCGCTACGGTTTCAATTCGTTTCGTTTGGTTTGGTTTGGTTTGGTTTTGGTTCCTTTTGCTTAGCCGCCTTTGTTGATTCTTTTAAATTTCGCCTTTCAATTATTTTATGCAAATAAGCAAACGACGCTGAGCGCAGATTATGCCAGCTTGACAGAATTCCCTTCCTTTTCTCTGCCCGCCCACTCCCTCGAACGCCTTTTGTCGTCGCCTGGCGGATTTGGCATAGCCCAGAAAGAAATCCGCGCGCACAACTCTACTTACAAAATGAATTGTTTGTTATTGCTGTTAGAGGATTCCTGTCGTAGTCCTCCCTCGATACCTCGCGGCGCATCTCCCTCTCGCTCTCCCTCTCTCTCTCTTTTGCTTGTCGCTGTCTCTGTCTCGTTTTGGGCGTAATCAACTTAAGTTGGTCAAATGAGTTTCCTCGTTTTGAATGTTTTCCCTCAAAAAATGCCCAAGATATAAAACGCAAGCCAAATGCTTTGCCTCCAGTCGTACAATCAGTTTTCCTCAATTTCACTGGGTTAATTGGTTGCCCCATCAATTTTGGCACACATATTTTATAGATAGGCGCACAATAGTGAAGCAACTTGTAGTTGTATCTGCAAGTAATATAAATAAATAAATAAATACTATAGATAGGCAGCCCCGTGGGTTTCTCGCATTGTGCGATAATCTGGTCGTGATTTGTGTGCCATGAAAATACGACATCCCTTGGGATTTGTGAAGGTGTCGCTAATAATTAACTAATAGCATAACGAGGCTTTTACTTTCTCCTTTTACCCATTTTAACCCTGTTTAAGCTGCATTTGTGATTGCATCGCAAAGCAATTAAATATTTAATACTTTATGTGAATTGCGTAATGAAATTTTAATTATTTTGACACGCAAATGTCGCTGAGACCTTGAGACTTGATCCTGCTTCAGGTGTTGTATCCTTCACCTTAGCATAAGCACGACATAGATAGCGAAAGAGGGAGCGGGAGCGGGAAAGGGAGAGGGAGAGGGAGAGGGCGAGGGAGATAGGAAGAAGAAAGCCAAGGTAAAGTGTAAGAGCAAAAATAATTGAGATGTCAGCTGAAATTCAAGTGGACTTTTATTGACTGTTTCCTGGCTGGCTGCTGCCTGAGTTGGGTTGCTTGCCTGGCTGCCATGCGAATTCCTTGGCTTCTCAAGTAGCATGCAATGTCATCACCCACACACACACACACACCTACACAATCGCACACACACGCACACAGAAATGGCAGCGTGCATTTTGGCTTTCGTACTTTATGCCTTTTGTGCTTTTGTCTTGGACGTTCGATCTGTAGGGCAGTAGGTGAGAAATGTTGAGTAAAATCAATAGATTGCGACAAGCAAACTTGCAACAACTTGAGGCACGTAACCGTTTTATGCTAATAACAACAGCAACAGTAACAGCAACACACACTCACGCACACACTGTCCAACCAGCAAGTGTAACTGAATCCTGAATCCCGTTGAGCCATAAGCCCCGTTTGCCATTTTACCTGTCGACTGGCAACTGGCAACTGGCAACTGCCACCTGGTACATGCCACAAGCCGCATGCTGCCTGCCTGCCTTCCACTCTTTACAATTCATATCCACATCGACATTGGCCCATCCTCTGCATGCTTTCACCTACACTCATCCGCCATCCGCATGCTCGGCATTGAATAGCGTCCCTAAGTGTCCTTAAGCGTCGTCGAGTGGCATTTCAGAGTTAGAGAAGCTGATGTCGATGCCGCCGAGTTGGAGGAGATTGTGTTGCGGTTAAATTGCGCCAAACATATTTGACATTTTATTATGGCACACGACAACGCACTGCGCTGCGTCCTGGCGTCCTGGAAAGTGAGCCTAAGCCTCGCATATTGCGTGCGCGGATATTGCGAGCTGCCTCTGGAGAGGAGCGTAGCGTGGAGTCCCCTCGCTGGGCTAATAATGACTACAAGTGTTTTTCATTAACTGCTGCTTATGAATATTAAATTAAAAGTGCGTTTCGGTCCGCTTTCTTTGTCAAATATTACGCATACGCCGCATTGTGCAGCTTCAAACGGGCGTTTGAAATTTGTTTTGTTTCGATGAAGAAGAGAAAAACGCAGTTGGGATGGTGAATGGCGAATGGCGAATGGCGAATGGAGTAAGCTGGAACAATGCCTAAAATGGGACTTATTAAAAAACGTGCCACAATGTGACTTGAGCCCAAATTGAATTTGCGCCAGACCGAAATAAACCTACTTAAATGTTTGTTGCGACCGCTCGACAGAAAGAGAGCGAATTCAATTTACAGATTGGCCAAAAACTTGAAGAAGCATCGACGCTGGCGTTGGCAATGCAGCTCATGAATTTAAAATGAAATTAAAACCTCGTTCAGGCATAACGAGCAGGAGCCCAAGCAACAACAATGTGCGGCAGTCATGTTTCATTCGTGACTGCAACTACTTAAAGCAGACTCAGACAGAGGGAGGGAAGGAAAGCTGCTGTAGCTGCTGCTGAGTGTCTGACAGCAAAGAGATTATTGGGGAGCACGGCAGGACTTAGTGATGTAAGCTAGGGTTGCTGCCAATGGAAACAGTTGCAACGCATTGCATGTCTTTGGCAAGATGCGCCTCAATTAAGTTGAGGCACTGCTGGATCAGAACAATGCCATGTAAACACATCACTCAGACTGTGTGAGCGGCAAATGCAACTGCCATTATAATGCCCCCACGGCAGGCAGACAGAATCATGGGGCACAAAGGAATTAGCAGCAAAGTTTTTGGTTACTTTTGAAATTCAATTTTACGCAATATGCGCAAATCGTGATTAAAATCTTGTGCTTGTGCCTTCTGCCTGCTTTCTCATTGCGCACTTTGCGGCTTGGCGTTAGCATTTATGGCGACCTTTCTCCTCGCTGTCTTTGGTTGCCAGTTGGCAGCCCTCATAAATACTACAAGTGACTAAGGAAAGCTGCTACCGCCGCTTTGCTTGCAAGCGTAAAAACTATGAAAATGTGTTTTCAAATTGCGAAACAATTTGCTGACCGTAATTGAACTTTGCTGTTGCCATCGTCATCGCCATCGTCATCGTCAACGGCACATAAAACAAACTTTGCAGCGCTCATTTGAGTGGCCCGGCATCGAAAAGTTTTTCGGCGCACAGCCTGCGGCAAATGGCGGCCCGGATTCATTGACAGCGACAGCGACAGCGACACCGACAGCAGTAGAAACTGCGGATCGACGTCGCTGTTGATTTGTGTGCGAGTGAACATCGCGGTTAGGCCAATTTGCAGTGCTGCCTCCGCCTTGCGCTCTTTCATTCGGCCAGCACTCAGCACTCAGTGCTCATTCGCAAATGCAAATGCCGGCTGTGGCGAGTGACGGCAGACGACAAGGACAATGGCAATGACAACACACATTTGCTTCCATTTGATTCAATTTTGTCGCCGTCGTCTTTTGTTGCATTTTTTGCATAATTATCGCCTCCTGCAGCAGCATTTGGATCTAACATTGAGCTCCTTTTGCTTGGAATACGCATGAATATTTTAGGAATCGTAAGTAGTCCGGGGAGGCAACTGGACGGCTGCATGGCAAACTGACTGCAACTGTTAAGGACGAAGTTTTGAATAATTTATGCGACTTGAAAGTGCGCCACAGCACAGACAGAACTCACAGCTTGCCACAATACAGTGGCAAATGGCGAGTGGCGAGTGGCGAGTGGTGAATGCTGGATGCTGGATGCTGGACGCCAATGCCAATTCCACTCGATAACATTGCATTGTCTTGTTTCACTTTTGCTGCTGCATACTTCAAGGCACACGCACAAACTTTTATTGTGCTGCCCTAACGATGATGTTCAGTTGAGTGCGAGTGAAAGAGTACTTTACCCCTCTCTCCCTGCTCCTGCCTCTCGCCTGCCTGTCCGCTATTTGTCGAGCGTAATTAGCCGCAAACTATGCAAGCTGCATTTGTGCAACCAGGCATCGCATCGCCAACGCCAACGCCAACGCCAACGCCAATTGCCTTGATTGAGACATTTTGCAGAGCATCGTTTCTATTTTGCCCCCTTCTCGGTTGCGTGGAAATGTGTGGCAAGCGGAAGTGGCAACAAAGGCACTGCAGGCGATTCGTGGTATACGTGGCAGGCGGCCCTCGTTGCACTTGAAGCCCCTTGCTGCATGTATGTGTATGTGTGTCTGTTTGTGTGAGGAAAAATACCACAATTTCAATTTCAAAGTATCCTTTTAGTCAAAAGGAAATGATATTTACGCGCTTTGTTGTGGTTTGCTCATGCATAAAACATTTTTAGTTTATACATTTTTTTGTATTTTTCCACAATATTTTTATGTGTTTTTTGTTGCGCTGTAGGCGTGGCATTGTGCCACTTCCCCGTTCCTCTAGCTGCAACAATGCCACACAGTTTGCATGCCATGTGGCCATGTGGAACAAAGCACGACTCGGCTCGATGGCTGTTAGCCACAAGGTACCTTTGCAGCAGCATCAGCAGCAGCTTAAATATTGAATACACTGCAACTGAAGCTAAAGCTGAAAACTGCAAAAACGTAAATAATAAAAGGGGGAAAACAGTGAAAATCGCAGCCAAATGGTATTAAATAGAGTTAATAATGCTGTGCGACGATGAAATACTCTTCAAGCGCCCAATACTATTGTTAACAATACGAGTATTTTAAAGAGTTTGATATTTCAAGGAATTCCATGAATTTGACTTTGAAGCTTTCACCTTTTCGATTTCTTTGCGAAATGCAATCTCAAGCTTTGTGTTTAATTCCATGGCATTTTTATCCAGCTCGAGAGAACACGAGTAATCGGATTTATGTTGACCTCTTTATCGATTCACAGCAAGTAAATATGTATTTCTTTTTTCTTTTAATTTGGCAAATTGAGACTGTTTAAACATATTCATATCCATCGTTGATAATCCGTTTGTCAGTAAAGCGCATTGCAAATTATTTTATAAATTCATCTATTGATTGAATTTGTTGGTAAAGCAAATTCGTTTGGGTAAAATGCAATATGTGTTTGCACATTTTTTAGATTTTATGGGCGACCGCAGGGCTGGGGGAACGCGGGGTCGATTAAAACAGAATTGTTTGAATAGTTTGAGAGGAGCCAGAGATAAAAAGCATTAAATGTTTCATGGAGATTCATGGCAAATGAGTGGATGCAGCGCTCGCTCATGCTCGTGCCCTCGTTTCTGTTGGAGCCGCAGCAACGAGGACATTGAAAATTGCAAACAATAAGTGACAAAAATCAATGGGCAACTTGTGAAGCTGCTGCTGCTCATGCCGGCGGCTGCTGCAAATGCGCTTCCTGTTTCCTCTTGAAAACGCGACAGCGCCAACGACAACGACGATGATGACGGCGACGCCGAGGACGAGGAGGATGCAGTTAGGTCGGCATGAAAGGGAGGAAACAGTTAAGTTTGGACTGGCGAAATGTGGCGCTGGCATTTGTTGAATATCAACAGGAAATGCAGTGAATAAACACGTCGATTCGACGCGATTCTCACTCATGACTTGGCCATTGTGTGTGTTGTGTGTTGTCGGTTGCCGTGTGTAAGGATGAGACTCAGAGTTTGAATGCCATTCAATGCAGTTCTATTCGGATCGAACTCGATTTGAACGGCAACTCATCCACCATGGGCAGCTATCAGCTCTTAGCTCCGGGGCAATGCCCCCCAAATAATGCAGAATGCATTTGCGATGCCACTGACAACAACACGAACTGCGAGCAACAAAACAAACAATTTGAAGGCACACAGCTCGTTGCGTAATTGCATTCATCAAACTGAATGCCATTTCATGTTCGGGTTCTGGTTCAGTTCTGGGTTTTGGTTTTCTTTTCTTTTTTAATTTATTGTTGAACTTTGCCTCATGTAATCAAATTAAATGCAGTGCAAAATTTTGGACTTTCATACGGCCAAATCAGGTTGCAAGGCTTGCAGGTGCTGCCTTTTTTTTATTTCGGGGAAAACATGCAATCAATGGCAAACATCAGACATACCCGACCAAGGACCTCGTATATGGAATATGTCCATTTCATCAAACGTTGCCCCGTTGCCATCATATGGCCTGTCGTCCATCAGTCAGTCAGCCAGTCAATCATATGAATCGTTTTCGTTTACGTTTCGTTTTCGATTCCAATCAATTTGTTTGGCATTTTTGGCTGGCCTTACACCAAGCCCCTTCCCCGTCAAAGCGCCACAGTTGGTGCCCCGTCCTGTTGCGCCACCATTGCTGAAATGCCACACCCGCTGACCCACACATAGTGGTGTGTGGGGAGTGTGTGCGTGCGTGTGTGTGGACTAAGAGAATGCGGATTGCTTTTTGTGTTTCTTTCTATCGATTTTATGACCCGCTTTCAAAGAACACACACACACACACACACACTTCCCCATCGAATGGAACAAATCGAAACGAATCGCGTTGCTTGTTGCATTTTTAAATACTACTATGACTTGTTGTTGTTTTGTGTTGCTAAAACCAACTACTAAGCCAAACACCAAGCGAACTGCCAACGCATCTATCTTCATCGCTCTGCTTCCGCCTGTCAAAGGAAAACAGCTTGTTAGTTACTGCAAAACTACTCGTCGATGAGCTCAACTCTCGAGCCATTCAAAGAATTCCAATCTCCGCCCCATACCTCTGATTACTCTGCTCTTTAAAAAAAATACAACATCCCTTTGGTAAATTCAAGATTCATTATTGTAATTTCCTGAACATTCCATAAATTACATTGAAATGTATTCCTTAATACTCTTCGACATTTAGTATTTATTTGCACCTATGTAATAGTGTGTCAAGTTTGTCCTTATTATTTATTATTTAAGATATATAATAAATCAAAATATTTAAATTCACATTTAATTTACAAGTACATGTCAAGCATTGAGAATAATCATCTACAAGACTAATTTACTCTTATTAACTGTATGCATTGAGATTTGTAGTGCATAGCGTGTGAAATATTAGATACAATTAGATATTAGGTTGTCGCTTTATGTTTCACACATTCACAGTTCACATTTTTACTGCAAAACTACTCGTCGATGAGATTAACGTTTGAGGTATTGAAAGAATTGCTCAAAGCCTTGCGCTTGATAAAAAATACAACATCCCTTTTGGTGAATTGAAATGTTTGATTTATACTTGTAATTTCCTGAACATTTCATAAATGAAATCGAAATTTATTCCTCATTGCTTTTCGACATTTAATTATTTATTTGTATGTATGATAGTGTGCGTTAGATTTGGCTCTATTTCTGCTTTAAAAATCACAACTCTGACATTTAATAATTTGGACGGGGATCGTTTCGAAATGTTTGATTACCTATTGAAAATTGACACTTCTTCTACCACTATTTTCCTGAACTAGATTACAAACCTTATTATAATTAAATCGGTAAACTAACTAACTAATTGCGATTGCTCGTAGCCATCGATTTTAACGCCATTGTCTTCTACGCTCCTGAAGCTTTTGTTGTAATTGAGCCTTTGACGGCGGCATCTCCAGCGCATGCGAAGATTTGGCTGGGCAATCTGCCGCCGTATTCATCTCCAAAATTTTTCGACTTGAAGGGAGTTTGTGTAGGGCCCGATCTCCACGTCCTCCACTGCTTCTCGCCTCGCTTTTCACCATTCGCGGCGTGATCAGACACTCGCGATTTTCGTCCCCCTTGAGGGCAGCAGCCAACCTCTCCCGGAACGGTATCCTTGTCATCTCAGTTCGCGGCACTTGGGTTCGAGCCGTTTGGGGCAACTGACTCAGAATGCTGCCCTGCATTGAGGCTTTGCCAGTGGGACTGCGGTTCTTTGAAGCAGCTCCGAGATTCACAGTCGAACGCACCATTTGATGGCCCTCCTTGAGGAGCTTTTGTTTGCGCGACATCTCGGGGCTGTGCTGGTTGGGGATGCCTGCCGTATGCAAGCGATTGTCCACTGACATCGAGCGCTTGAGATCGGTTGAGCTTTGTGTGTCGCTAGTCTTGGCTGGCGCCGATGGCTTGGCCGCTTGCAGTTCCTTGCGCTTCGCCTCGATCTGGGCAGCCTCAGCCAAGGCCAGTTGCTTCAACAGTCGCTTGCGATCTTCAACCTGCTCGGGTGGCTCCACTTGATACTTTGAGTGGTACCATTCCGTGATTGTGGAGCGTAGAGCGTTTTGGCCGAGCACAAACTGTCGCGTCATCAGATAGAATATCCTTGCTTTGTAGCCGCACCTGACGCAGATGCGGCACGGCAGATCGGGCATCGTGTGGAATTGCTAAGGGGTAAAGTAAGCCTAATAGTTGGAAAGCTGGAAATAGCAGCGCTTTTTCTACTTACGAACTGCAGAGAGGTGCGCTGAAAGAGCTCGCGGTAGCTGCAAATTGAGGGCTCGAATTCAAAGTCTTGAACCGCGTCCAAATCCACGAAGCTGCCCTCGTCTAGGCAGCCGCAGATGCGGCAACGTAGCTGCAGCTCCTCCACTCCCTTCAGGCATTTGGGCACCACATGCGCCTGCTCCTGGGCGGCTAGCGCCAATTTATAAAATTCCTCATAGTGTTCTAAACTGAAAAACAGAAAAGGGAAGGAAAAGTGAAATGCAAAAAACACTCATTACTATTCATGGAAACTTGTAGTCTAATTGATAATTAACCACTTTGCTCTCGCCCAAGAAGCTTCCGGGCTGTTACGAGCGTGTGAAAGCCAAGAAAGTTTCGACTTCAAAAATTGCTGCCCAAAAACTCGCAGAGAAAGTGAAAGAAACGGAAAAAAACAAAGGGCAGCCCGAGACGATGCGTCGTTCTTTCTCTCTGCCTGTCGTTTAGGAGAACTCGTGTGGTAGTTGGGCGCAAAATGCGAAACTTTTTAATTGACTTTTTCAATTACAGTTTAATTTTGTTGCAAGAGATGTTGGCACTGCCAATTGAAGTTTCCTAATGTGGAGTGCATATAGTTGATAGAGAGAAGGATGGACACGCCAAGGGCTAATCAGAGTGAGAGAGCGAAGAAGAGCAAAGGCGAGAGGGCACAACTCTCACAGCTAATCTATCATTGTCCGCTGGCTATAGAGCTGACTGTGTATGTGTTTGTGTTTTAGCAATTTGCAAAACTTCAGAAACACGCACAGCCGTCAGCAAGCAGTCCACACTCGCAGTTGGCTAAAAAGCATTCGGCTAAAAAGCAGTCAACGGACACAAACAAGGACGTCAGCAAGGCACAAATCTAAATTTATTTGCAACAAAAATTTGGTAAAACGAGAGCAGACTTGAAAAGAGGAGAGCAACGGATCTAGGACGAGTAAAAGTTACCCCACCTACCTTAGATTAATGTCCATAACACGCAATTGAAGGGCGGACTGGCGGTTGGATAATGTGCGTCTCTTGGTTACCTCTTTCTAATGGCCAGCCAGAAATAAGTTGGAATATCGCATAATACCTCGATCCGCCAACGTGCAGCTGAAATCACACAAAAATTAGCCGCACATTGAATAATTCAACTGGTCGAGCAGCTCAACTGATGCACGTCTCTGCAGCAACAGTATTTGTGGCCATGCCGAATGCCAAATGGAGTTAGGTTGGGGATTGCGTGGGATTTGGTGAAGGCGGAGGATGGCGGCCAAAGTAAACATGTTACTATTTATCTTGCAACGGACAAAGCAGACAAGCGAACAGCAGGCCAAAAAAGAAGAAACGAGTGCGAAATTGGGACAAGACCGAAGCCGCGATACGCTATGAAGATTTATGTAATGACTGTTTGCTGTGCTGTGGAGATGTGCCTTAATTCGTTATAGATTGCTCCTTGGCCGATCGAAAGTCGTGAAATTAGTAGCATAGCTTTGTCTAGCTTAACTTAACGTGAGGTCAGAGGTGAAAGTTAGGCTGCTGACAGCCCGGAGGTTAGTGTATGACAAAGGCAATAAAAGAGATACCGAGCACGAGCATAAAACAACAAAAGGCCGAAAATGAATGAGTTCTCTGTCGGCTCGCCAGGTGAGCGCAATGCTGGGATTGAAGCCCGGATTGGACAGAGCAGGTCGGCGGACGGACGGACGGACGGTGGGACGGTCGGACGGTCGGACGGACAGAGTGAATGGCCAGAATTAATCCCAGGCGTGCACTTTTTGGCAGCCTCACCTGCGCCGCTCCCCGCCCCCTCGAGGCCACTTTTCACGCTGCGAACAATGCGGCGGACTTTGTGGCCTGGTCGAGGAGCAGAAGGGGGAGGGGTAGGGCAGGATGTGCGAGTGCGTAGAGATTTTAATTGAATAACTGCGAGGAATGCCATGTGGGTAAGACGGATTTGTCCCGTTCTCTTGTTTTGTCCAGTCCCATCGGGGACTTCTTCCCTCATCTGGTTGCAGGCTGCGAAACTTGCAACCTATTGCTCACCTGCTTAAAGGACTCTTGTGGATTGTCGTGGATGTCGGTGTTGAAAATCCTTTCTGTTTAGTCGCGTTACCTCTCACTCTCTCCTCCTATTCCTGTCTCTATCTCACTCTCGTGAAGGTATAAAAATAAAATAAGTATATTGGTATATTTTTGTGAAATTATCGTGTGTGTTGATTCTATTCACATTCACAACAACGTCGAGAATAGAGAACTAAATGTGGCGCCCGGGTTGATTGTCACAGTTGGAATTTGAAGTGTGGAATTTGTCAAAGCCTGCTTAAGCTCTCATTTACATACAAGTTGTGGCTGCGCAGGACGTGTGAGAGACGCTCGAGGGGGGTTTATGATGGGATAACATTACTTATACGCTCATAACCATAGATTGTCACTCGATTTGCCACCTTTTATGCACGTATTCGTATTCGCATTCGCATTCGCATTCCTTTCCCATTTCCCATTTCTCGTCTCCTATTTCTCTATTCTCCATTCTGCTGCTCTGTGTGTGTGTGTGTGTGTTTTTGTGTATGACACTTATCACACTTAACTGCCAGCTCGCTTCCTCTCCCACCCGCTCTTTGCACGTCCTGCAGCTGGTTAACATTTCTGGCATATGCCAGTGACAGCGACAGCCACAGCAAGAGCAACAGCCTCAGCAAATGCAAAGCACAAATGGATATTGGCCTGGGGTCGAGGGAGCATCGTCGGCGTCCTCGTCGTCGTCCTCGTCGCCTGCCTCAGCCGGGGAAACTTGTTCCTCGGGCTGTCACAGATATGCAATATTTATTATGTAAATATTGGCAACAAATCCCGTTAGCCTGTTTTGACTGTTTGCCTGTTAGACTGATTGGCTCGCCTTGACTTTAGCTTCAGTTCAGTCAGCTATCGCTTCGACTGCGCATTTGCCTTTGTAATTGAGGTGAGCGTTTGTGGCTAGTTTGCTCAGCTTATCCCTGCATTACAGCAGCCTGCACTTAATGCGCCACAGACACTTTTATGATAGCACACAGACAGCTCAGCTCAGCTCACTTTAGTTCTTGTTCGCGGCCATCGTAGAAATTAGCGTCCATTAATTAGTCGCTCTGCAGATTGACGTTTAAAGTAATGCGACGTGTCCTTGGGGCAATTAGTTGCTGTCTCTCTCCTCCCTCCGCTCGCCGTGGCAATAAAGAGGGCGGGACTCATTCGTTACACTTGCGCTTCGAGATAATTATCACAGTTTTGGGGCGCACAAGTGTCGAAAGTTTTTCGCAGCAGCAGAGAGAACTGAGACGCTCAGCTCTCCAACAGATTACGAAATGTTTTCTGTGCTCGTCTCACTCCCTCTCCCTCTTCCTACACCAGTGTATCTAATAGATCATTTGCTGCATCATTACGCATACGCCGCGTATGTCGGTTGTCGGTTGTCGTTGTTCGTTGCTCGTTGCCGGTTGTCGCTTGTCGGCAGCTAATCCTTTGCTGCTGCCTCTTGGCGCCTAAAGATATTTCGATGTTGTCACGTCCCACAAATCGCAGTCGCATTTTTCTTAGCTAGCACGCACTCACGGCCACATACATCACTGTCTCTGCTCCTCGACTCTCCCACTTTGTTCAACCAGCAGCGCAGACACACAAACCACATTAAATGTGGGCCACCGCGAAGCGGATGAAGCTCCGTTGCTCCGGTTGCCGCCAGCCAAATCAGTGTCCTTGCCTTGCCTTGGCTTGGCTTGGCTTGCCAGGCTGACTAGCTGGCTGGCTGGCTGGCGTTTTATTTCACTCGCTTTTAGCAACACTCTTCCCACTCTCTGCTCTCTGCCACTGCTCTCCAGTCTCCCCTCACACCATTCAACCCGTGCTGCGGTCGCCAGCGTCGTCTCCATGGCCGCTTCATAGTGGGCACTATAATTCTATTATGGCTGTAAAGCAATTTTATTTCGGGGCTGTTTTGTTGGCCCCCGCGCCTCGTTTAGCTTTCATTTTCACATCTGCGCTGCCATTTTCATTTTCATTTCGCATTTTTACGCTTTGTGCCAGTCTTATGCCCCCCGCCTCTCACTTCTGTCCCCTTTCTGCCCCTTCCCTCGTTGCCATTACCCAGCGAAGCTGTCATCATCAAATTACGCCAGGCTTTTGTCTCGAAGTTTCGCTTTAATGTAAAGCACAAAAGCGGCTACTGCCTTGCGCTTATTTCTACAATACTTTCTTTGGCTACGCTTATGCCAGCTGGTGTTGCTGTTGTGTTTTATGCGCTCTGTTATTGTTTCTGGTCTGGTTTGTATATCAGTAGCCAAATTAAATTCTGGCCGGCCAACCCCTTTGGTTATCTCCCAGCTAACTATCTTAACTGATAGCGTATTCGCTGTCGCTGATCTCTCTTGCCGCGCCTCTCTTGAGCACGCTCTCTCTCTCTCTTTCTCTCTTCATTTATGATATATCTCTTTGCAAATCAAAAATCACACATACGTTGCGTCGATCGTAGCCACTGGCAGTCAAAAAAAAAAAAAATTAAAACAGCCGCCAGTCGTAGTCGGAACGCGTGCGAAAGCAATACAATATAGCGGAAAGCTCCCGGAGTCCATCGAAAATAATTTGCGTTAATTAGGCTGGCTGATTGTCTGAATGGAAGACGTTCTCAGCACTTACTTGGCGATCATCAACGACACTGAGAGCTGCTGACATGGCGAGGGCATTCGAGGAGCAGGATCAACATGCGCTCGTCCACGAACTGCATAATGATGTGCTGGCACTCAAGGAGATGGTGGAGAGTCGTGAGAGCGAGCTGGTTAAATTGCATCGCGAAATACACAAGCTGAAGGTGAGAGCCGAACCCGAGATGGGAATTAGTTTAGTTAGAAGAGGGTTAAAGGTAGGATTAGGAGCCGAGATAGGGGAAAACTATTGCAGCAACTGTTGGGGAGTAGAGCTGAGGGCTGTTTGTAGGAAACGTTTGGCCCAGCACGCACCACTTACAGCTGTTTGGTGTCATGGTTTAATGCATCGTTTGTTTGTTTTGTTTGTTTATTGTTGTCGCGCCACAGATAAGCAATAACAACAGCAACAACAATGCCCACAATTGCCCTACACTTTTCGACTAATTCGTACTCGTATTCAGTCGCCTTTGTATCGTGCAGATACAAAACGAAAAGTATCTGAAATGCGCGCACACACACAGTCGTATCAATTGCGTCGCACATCGTTATCTCTAGGGGGCAGCAGCAGCAGCAGCAGCCGCGGCTCAGCACTCAGATATCAGATACCAGAAACAGTATAATAGACAGCAGGCTACAGACACCAGACAACAGACAACAGACAAACTGTAGATACTATTAGATACCCCTGTCGCTGCCCTAAGCCCTTATGTCCTCCATATATCTATCACGCTTTTGTGTCTCTGGCATTCAAATAGTTCGTCAGTTCAGTTCGGCTCAAGTCGAATGCCTTTTAATAAGTTTGTACTTGAACATCGTTTGGCATTGTTGCAGCCTAGACCCAGCAGAGCAACAGCAACAATAACAGCTCCCGGCGTGTGTAGATTCAAATTGTAAAGCATTTTTATTGAGCCAAACGATTAGCACTTCTTGGCGAGATTTTTCGTGGCAGTGTCGCGCGCACTTTTATGGCCCAAAAGAGCACAGATTACTAGACAGAGAGCGAGCAGGCGAGCGAGTCGAGCTACAGATACACTTGGATTCGCAGCTCTGCATCGCTAATTGCCGGATCAGCTTCGCCTTTAGCATCGCCTCCAAACTGTGACTCTGCAACAGCAACAGCAACAGCAGTTTCCTCAGTCGAGAGTCGTTGTTTGCTTTATGTAAATAAATACATGCTATTCCGTAATTCCGTCTGGCCAGCACACGAGCTCCAGAAGAGAACAATTCGGACGTGACTTAGTGTTGCTGGACTTGGCAATACCCTGTATGCTATATCAATATATGCATTTTAACATGTTTATTATTATTCAAAAAAACTACTGCTATAATAATAAGAGTACAACAATTATCGTTTCATGATTTATATATATAAATTATTTTAAAAAGTTTAATATAAAAATACTTTTATTCGATCAAAACAAAAAATTAAAATACAATACATTTCCGACTTAATAATTAATGTGTAACAATTTGTACTTGATGATTTAAAAAAAAAAAAATTAGTTGGATCAAAGTACATTTAAAAACTGAAAATTTATTTCTCAAATTGGGTTACTCCCAAAAGTAGGTTGCGATGCTTCTTCCCTTGTCAGCAGGTGACTACAATTATTCATGCTCTACTAGCCAATTATCCAGCTACAGGGAATACGAGTTAAAAAGAGTGTACAGACCATTTTTGAATTGCTAATTTCTATGTAAATAATCTGAAAGACAAATACGCGCTAGTCAAGACGAGAGGAGGCCAAGGGAATGGGATAAGAACTGGGGCCTGTTACCTGCCTGTCCACCAATATTATTGGGCTTATCTTATTTGCCCTATGAGTCGACGCCGCCGCCGACTCTTTTGTGGATTTCGGCGTTTTATCTTTACGCTTTTCATGTGTTTTTTTTGGGTCAGTTTTTGCATTCTATTTGCGGGCATAGCGTGATAAGATGACACCACGCAACTATTCTTGGCCCACTTAGTGCGCCCTGAAGGTCACGAACAGTTATGGGGTAAACTACCCCAAAGATATCCCTTATTTTGGTTTGTGGTGGACGAGAATTCAAATCAAAAGCACGTGAGCGCGTCTCGCGAGAGGCGCGATCGTTTCAATTGTGTTTGTGCTTGTCAAGCGATCATGTGCAGCTGATTGGTTGCTTAATTGGCGGCTCAATTAATTGAACGACGCCTTTCAATTGTCAGAGCGTGCTGCAGCAGACAACGAATCAACTGAACATCTCCAGCAAACAGCAGATGCCATCGCCCTCTGGCAAATCGAAACTCTACCCGCTGCCCGAACAGTGCGGCGAGGTGACGACGAGCAGCCAGCGGAATCCGCATCTATGCAGCTCCTGTGGCATGGTGATGCCCAGCAGTCCCGAATTCATGCTAGAGGCTCTCTGCTTGGGCACGCCCCTCCTCACAACGAGGACTTCACCGACGCCGCCAGCGGCTTCTCCGGCGCCATCGCCAACGCCAACCCAGGTCGAGGTGATGCCCAAGCCAATGTCGGCGGCGGTCAAGAAGCAAGGCGTCTCCGCCGAGAGCTGTGTGCAGTCCATGCAGCAATCGTATTCGGCGCCTATACCCAAATATGACAAGGATTTCAGGTGAGATGTCGACTTTGAACGTACATCGGGTAGAGAATCGTGCTGATTTTTGGACTTTGCCTGCAGTGCCAAGCAACAGATCAAGGACGCCATCATGGACAATGACTTTCTGAAGAACATCGATGCCTCGCAGGTCCGGGAACTCGTCGACTCCATGTACTCGAAGAGCATTGAGGCCGGCGAATTTGTGATACGCGAGGGAGAAGTAGGCGCCCATCTTTATGTCTCCGCTGCGGGCGAGTTTGCGGTGATGCAGAATGGCAAGGTGCTGGACAAGATGGGGCCAGGCAAGGCCTTCGGTGAGCTGGCGATACTCTACAACTGCACACGCACCGCCTCCATTCGGGTGCTGAGCGAGTCGAGGGTTTGGGTGCTCGATCGCCGCGTCTTCCAGCAGATCATGATGCGCACGGGGTTGCAGCGCATTGAGAACAGCGTCAACTTTTTGCGATCGGTGCCGCTGTTGCGCAATCTCAGCGAGGAGTTGCTGGCCAAGATTGCTGATGTTCTGGAGCTGGAATTCTATGCAGCGGGCACTTATATCATTCGCCAGGGCACGGCTGGAGATAGCTTCTTCCTGATCTCGCAGGGCAATGTGCGAGTCACCCAGAAATTAACGCCCGCCTCGCTGGAAGAAACAGAGCTGCGCACCTTGAGCCGAGGGGATTACTTTGGGGAACAGGCGCTGATCAATGAGGACAAGCGCACAGCGAATATAATTGCCTTGTCACCGGGTGTGGAATGCCTCAGCTTGGATCGGGATTCGTTCAAGCGACTGATTGGCGATCTGTGTGAGCTGAAGGAGAAGGACTATGGCGATGAGAGTCGCATGCTCGCTATGAAGCAGGCGGCACAGAGCGAGGAGGCCTTTGGCGCCCAGGCACAGCAAGAGTATCCGGATTTGAAGCTCACCGATCTCGAGGTGGTCAGCACCCTGGGCATTGGCGGCTTTGGGCGCGTCGAGCTGGTCAAGGCGCATCATCAGGGCCGCGAGGATACGTTTGCCTTGAAGTGCCTGAAGAAGCGGCACATTGTGGACACCAAGCAGGAGGATCACATCTACAGTGAACGCACCATTATGCTCAGCTCAAACTCGCCATTCATCTGTCGCCTGTTTCGCACTTTCCGGGACGACAAGTATGTCTATATGCTGCTCGAGGCGTGCATGGGCGGGGAAATCTGGACTATGCTGCGAGATCGTGGCTCCTTCGAGGACAATGCGGCGCAGTTTATCATTGGCTGCGTCCTGCAGGCCTTTGAGTATTTGCATGCACGCGGCATCATCTATCGCGATTTAAAGCCCGAGAATCTGATGCTAGACGAGCGTGGGTATGTGAAGCTTGTGGACTTTGGATTCGCCAAATACATTGGGAACAGCGCCAAGACGTGGACGTTTTGCGGCACTCCGGAGTACGTGGCTCCAGAGATCATACTCAACAAGGGTCACGACCGCGCCGTGGACTACTGGGCCCTTGGCATTCTCATTCACGAGCTGCTCAATGGCGCGTAAGTGGTTCAACAACTTTCGTTGATAGTTTCGTTGAGAAACTAATTAATTTATCATTACTTCCTTACTCATCTCATCGATCACCAACGTATGAATCCAAATATTCATCAACGAATTTATCAACTTGGTTATTGGCTGTTTCTTTACACTTTCTTTAATTCATCATTCAATTCTTTCTTCAATCGTCAACTTATAAATCGAATTATTCATCAAATGCATCATCAAATTGGTCATAGACAGATGCATTTATTCACCAGTCCTTTCTTTGGTCAACAACTTTTTGCACAACTGGATAATATATTTACCACTTCAGGACTCCTTTCTTCGATCATCAAGTTATAAATCAAATTATTCATCAATTACGAACAAGTGTTCATCGAAAGTCTCATTTATTTATCAATACTTTCTACGACCCAGATCAATGTAACCAACCAATTTCTTTCGTCGATTATCAACTTTGTCCTCAACTTTGTTCGACTCTTTCATCTGTTCAATTCTTATATCATAAAAATGTCTCTTTTCTTCGGCCATCAATTTCCTCGTCACAACATTCTTCGATCATCAACTGATTCAAGTATTCACCGTTCAATTGCCTCGTTATTCGGTTAGGCCGCCTTTCAACGCCCCGGATCCCATGCAGACCTACAATCTCATTCTGAAGGGCATCGACATGATCAGCTTTCCCAAGCACACATCCCGCTGGGCCGTGCAGCTGATCAAGCGACTGTGCCGCGATGTTCCCTCCGAGCGGCTGGGATACCAAACAGGTGGCATACAGGACATCAAGAAGCACAAGTGAGTAGTGAGATTGCTGCGCTTCGATAAAGGTAACTCACAGTTATCACTCCACATCTCTGACTTAGATGGTTTCTGGGCTTCGACTGGGACGGCCTGACCAGTCAGTTGCTTATACCGCCCTTTGTGCGTCCAATTGCGCATCCGACAGACGTGCGATACTTTGATCGGTTTCCCTGCGATCTCAGCGAGCCGCCCGATGAACTTTCTGGCTGGGATGCAGACTTTTAGGCTAATGCTACTTTGTTGTTTGACAGTAATTAGAGACACTAAACTAGGGGACACAATGTTTTATTAATCGTGCTTGATGAGCCGGTCGTTGATGGTGGAGCTCGCAGCCATCACGCGACACATGCTTCGGATGCGATCCGTTAGAGGGGCATAGATAGCCTGGCAGCCTTTGGCGGGTTCCGCAACAAGTTTGAGCTTCTCGGGCAAATGCCTGTAGAACTCGGCATAGCTAAGCTTGGGCTGGTTATTGCCGCGGCACTTGAAGCAGTTGCAATTTGCCTCGCGATACTCGTAGAAAGCGTAGCGGGCACGAAAGGCTCCACCAAGAAGTAAGGGCAGAGGACCTTCTTGAGCATAAACTGGAAGATTGAAGACATCGGCGACGATTTGCAGCACAGAGTGATTGCGGGAACCTTTTCCCGCGACAATGATTTTGGTGATGCTATCAAGTTGAACGCCTGCATCAACAGTCATGACGAGTCGGTGCATGATCTGACCCTCGATGAGGGCCCGCGCTTCGTACTTATCGTCCTCGAAGTGCTTAATTCCCTTCAACGCCTCGAGAGTCATTGGATCGATTCGACTGTTCCAACGCAATGTGCCCTGCGCCTCTGGTGTGCACTCCACTTTGTCCAGACGCATCTCGATGTTGCCATCGTTTCCTTTTGGCGTGGAGGCAATCATTTCGTTGAACAACTTCCAGTTGCCTTCCGCAATCTCCTTGCAGACGGCTTCGCGCACCACGCAACCGTTGTTGCTCTGGATGAAGCCGATGTATTCATCGGTATATAGGGGATGACACATGATCGAGGCGTCTTCCAGCACCGGGCGCTGCTTATAGTGAATAAGTATCTTATCGGCGTTGGAGAGAAACAAAAAGAGCACATGCTCCTGCAAGTTGAGGGCACACACCATGGCGACGCAGCCGCTAGTGGGCGAAACAATCATGCAGTCGGGTCGAAAGTTCCAGCGACTCACAAAGTAGTCCGCGATGCGTCCTTGCAGCCGATTCGAAGCAATGGGCTGCATCAGACGCTGCCTTAAGTCGGGCGCACATGCCGATAAACACTTATCGGACCACGATTTACTATCGAGATCCAGAATATTCATGGCAGAGCTGCTGGAGAACTCAATGGAGCCAATGCTGCCCACCAGCAGCGATGCCAGAAAGCTGCACATCAACGAGATGCGTACTGTGCGCTCGTATATCTCTGGCGACTCCTCGAAAATTCGTCGAACCTGTGGACCCGTGAATCGCCCAGTACACTTGGAGCCCGTTATCTTGACCATGGCAGCCATGCCGCCAACATCATCTTCCATGTCGTAGCATTGCGGTATGTTGGGTCTGCCCATCCAGACGGGAAAGCGCACTACCTCAAAGGCTCCAGCGTTCAATTGCTCGTGCAGCCGATACTTCGGATTCAGACCAGAAAGGCGCCGAAGGCCCAACTCCGTCCAGAAGACGGCGCCGTAATGATGCCCTGCACCTCCAATGGCAACCACGCGTTGCAGATCGGCGCCCTGCGATTCGAGGCAGTTGAACAGGATGTCCAAGGCGTGGACATACATCACTGGGCTGGCCATGAACTCGTTTGGCGTTGCCTTTCGAGAGACGCCTCTTATCGTGCAATACTCTGGCAGATCCACGTCGTAGCGCACCACGGATTGAAATGCCAATTCCATGTTGGCATCTAGAAGGATCGCCTCGAGACGCTCCAGGCCCACGTAGAGACCCATGTAGATGTTTTTGCTGTGATCTGCTGGCAATCGGTAGCACATTTCTTTGATAATGACTTGAAATTTAAATACACAACAACATAAGCTGCTATGATCTAAGAGGTGTAAATGAAACAACTAAAACTCTAGATTAGTTCTAGAAGGGCCATTCTTCAGCGGTGCTCTCAGATAGATTCTCAGAAAAACACCACAAAGTATCTAAAGCGTTTAATCTAGCAATACTAAAAATTGGAAAAGCCAAAAGCTTTAAGGTTTTCAAATGCAAATAAACTCTATAAACATAATACTAAATTATTTATCGCTTAAGCAGGCTGAGAGCGACGCTGCTCGGTGATCTTGAACTGTAGCAGGACAACCAAGTAGGTGGCCATGAAGGAGATGTTTGTGGTGATGAGTTCGCGATTGATGTTGGCATAGCCATCGAGGTTCATGATGGGCGGATTCTTGTTGATGGCCACCAGCAGCATGTCCACCTCCTTCTGGGTGGCCGAATCGACAGCCGTGAGATTGATGTTGAGCAGCTTGGTCTGAAAGTCGAGGCCCACCTTGCGCGAGGCATAGTGCGCCTCGTTGCAGATGATGTACAGCAGGCACATGCAGTAAAAGACGATGACAAACAGGCCCACCTCCTTGTAGGTGGCGCCATGATCGATAATCTCACTGATGCTGCCATATGTGGCAATGATGCTGGTGAAGAAGATGACCAAACAGTACATGCCATACATGTTGGAGTAGGCGCGTCCCAGCTGCTGCATCATGTGGCTGAGATCGACCCACAGATGCCGATATTCGGTCAGCTTCTGGGCCGGCTTGCCATCCCGAATCGTGGCCTGCAAGGCATCCGACAATGCGTGACTCGCCGTGCCAAAGGCGTTGCAATTGATGTACCACAAGCTGCAGAAGCAGTTCAGCATGGCAATGATGGGATAGTAGGCGAAAGTGTACCACAACCGAAAGTCTGGCTGCAGAAAGTACTGAGAGAGATTGATGGCGATGCTCAGCACCCAGGAGAAGATGCACAGCGAATATGTGAGCACATACAGATTGGGAAACACAATCGAGGAGCCGGTGGTCTTGTAAAACTTGTACTGATAGTTGGTCCACATGTTCTTGAAGATGGCCACCTGGGGTCCATGTCGCCAGCTGGCAACGGGCAGCAGAAAGTTGGTAAACAGCAAGCTGATGAAGATGACATTGTAGATGGCCTCGTCGAAGCGCTTGTCCGGACTGGTGATGAACTTCTTGACCCGCTCCCGCAGCACCAGCACCACAATCGTTGTCTGGCAGCTGTACGTGAAGATGGCCCACATCACCTGCTTCGAGGTCCACGAGTACTCGGTGCGTGGCAAGTTCTTGATGGGTGGATTGCGGTGTATCGGCATCACGCCCATGATCTGGAACAGCACGAGCAGACTCTTGGTGGTGTCGTAGAAGGCATCGTGCTTGTCCAGCTCGAGCGGATCGTCGACAGTGTCCGGTTTGCGCACATACATTTCATCCATGGCATTGCCGCCCTCCAGCATCTTGAGCTTCTCGCGATAGCGCAGCTCATCCTCGAGAAATTGACGCTGATTGGGATTCAGTTTGGGCGCCACTTTGCCTGGCGGCGTCAGGCCACGACTCACGGCCCAGAACGACATGACGCACAGCAGGCAGGAGGTCGAAGAGAACAGTGCCAGCTGCAGCAGCGTGTGGCTTTTATATAGAGCGCTTCTCTGCTATTGACTTTTGATTGAAAAGCAAACAAAAGTGTGCAGAGTCCGCCTCCAGGCGGCTCTATTTGCTTGCCTGCTTGCCGTCCATTAAATATGCCCAGTCGAGTTTGTTGTGGTCATTCGACGACGTCCCTCGCTCCACACACACTACGCTGACAACGTTTTGCTGACAAAGATACGAACGGGTGACCAGGCGATGCCCAGCGTTGTGCCTCGACGGGGGGCAGCGAGGACACGGCGTGAATATTGCGCCACCTCCAGCATAGCGCAGAATGGGCCGGGTCGAGGACAACAGGACAGCAGGACAGAAGGTACATAGAATGCGCTTAATTTGCCGGAAATGAAAGTTTAACGATGTGTAAATGCTTACGAATGCCGATAGAGGCTCGCACTAATGACCAATAAAAATGTGCCACCACTGGTCGTCGCTCCCACAACGTATACTATATACTGTATACCGTATACTGTACTCTGTAGTTTGGTTGCGCCTCCGATCCGCCTGCTTTTGTGGCCATTGTGAGTGAGACTGTGACTCTGACTGTGACTGTGCCTGACTTTTGATTCATTTTCTGCCTGAGAAATTAAAGGGCACAAAGTCAATATGAGGCACTCGAGATTCGAGGCTTTAAACCCAGAGCCGAGTCAAGCAGCATCAGCAGATGGCTCAGCCTGTGCTCGCCTGCTTGTGGCACAATCTCAATACACACACACACACACACACTGTGCAGAATCAGCAACATTTGAAATGTGTTTAAAATAGACTTTCCTGAACGAAGCAAGCACTTCAAAGAAGGCATTTCATTTTTCGGGCCCGTGCCTGGCCAACTGTTGCCGCCTTCTAGCTGGCTCCTTTTGCCAACTTGCATTCACTGCAAGTCCCGGCAAATCCACTGGCTCTTGTTATAATACCCTGCATCAAGGAGTTGTGCGGGAGGAAGTGGCAGTAGGAAAAAGTATCGCTTTTCTTACTACTTTCCTCAGTTTCATTTCCGAGTGTGCACAGATAGAAAAAACAAATCCGTTTCGGGTAGAATCGACGATAAACACTTAGATCAAAACCCTTTATCCCATATCGCTTTTCTCAATAAATAGTCTTGATAGGAATGGTTTTTTATTTTAATTAGTTATGATTGTTATTACTATATTTATGTTTTCTGGCAGTATTTGGTTATAACATTTGTTTATCCAAATCCCAATTCCTTACATGATATTTTAAAATTGATTATTCTCAGTTTGGATTTATCCAAATCCCAATTCTTTGCATGATATTTTTAAAATTGATTATTCTAAGTTTTAATTTAATGTGAAATTTTCTCTCTGTGTAGTTGGCGGACGCTTTTTCTTAGCTTCCTCTTGCTGCGTGTGGATTTGTAAGTAAAAGGCATCTTGTAGTCATGCATTGACTAGTTCTGAGTTTAAACTTATTCTTCTTGCCCTTTGCTTTTCTATAGAGGTATGTGTATGTGTTGTGTGTATTTTCGTTGAGTTGCTCTCTTATTTTCATTGCACATAGTTTGGCAAACTGTGCTCTACAGTTTAATGCGAAAAGTTTCAAGACTAACGACGGAACAGCACCAAATAAATAAAGTGTTTAGCTTGTTTTTTATGGGCAGGATGTGCAGGACAAACATTTTGTGTGACATAATTGCAGTCAGTTGGCCCGGAAGATGTTCCACATCTTTAAGGCGACCTTAAAGCGTCAGCTGGCTAAAGCCCTGCTAAGTTCCTCGGCAGTTCCTCTTTTTGGATTTATGTTGTGCTTCTTGTGCTGCCAGCAAAGCAGTTGGTTATGCCTGGCTTCATCTTCAAGGCTGTCGCCTTTTGTACGTGACACATTCGTTGTCTGCCTCCGTCTTCTGCCTTCGTCTTCTGCCTTCCACTCGTCTGTCACTTCTCCCATGGCCGCAGGCTGTCAACTGGGTCTGATCGCCACGTTGTGCAGCGAACAAATTACATTTCGATTTCCGTTTTCCCTGCCACTTGCCACACTTGCCACTTGCCACATGCCAGTCTTGCCACCCCCGTGGCGGGCTGCCACAGCGAGCCGCAGGAGTGCATTATGCAAGTGTCTTTCTCGCAATCGCTCGAAATCCACCGGAAAATGTGTTCAGCATTCACATTTTACATGGGGCGAGTGGGGGAGGGTGGGGGACAGAGATTGAGTTGCATAGAAATAACTTTTATTAATACGAACACGCTGAACATGGGGGATTTGTGATTAGCTTCATGTGGGCCAGGAGCGGGACGTGAACATCCCGTCTGAACGTAATTGCATGCTTATATTCGACGTGATTGTGACTTTAAATCATATTCGGACCAGATTGTGCCTTGAAGCATGCACTCAGATGTGAGAATTATATTCAGCTTTAGTTAATTGCTTAATCATTGTGTGTTGTCGTTGTGATTATTGGCAGGAATAACCCAAAATCAAATGCAATTTGAAATTTAATCATAATATTGTTGTGTAAAATGTGTCATCCACAATTCCCAGTCGATGGTCGTTGGATGTTGGTTAGCTGGGGCTGTGTGGCCAGTGGCCACTAACTAAATTGTTGGGAGATGCGCGCTCGACCGGATGCACTTCATGTGCTCTCAATGCGATATATAAATTTTAATTTAATTTTGTTTCATCATTTAAATTGCAGCACAGGGCAGAGCAGAGCAGAGCAGCACAGTGCACTTTAGTTGCTACATGCGAAAGCATAATGCAATTAAATATTAATCATACGCACTGTATGACTTTGTGCAGCATCGATGGCAGCACAGCCAGCATATTGGCCGACTGAATAGTTCGAATTGCATATCGACAAATTAGCAAAACTTACAAACACTCGCACACACACAACTGCTAAATTGACTAATTAGTGTTAAAAGCGAGTGCTGCAGTGTTTGGCCTCAACCACACGACAGGAGCGAGGGGGACGTTTGTTCGAGTGGCAGCATCCAGACCGGAAATGACTGAATACTAACATATTGTCGGTGCGAGGATTTACCGAACTAATTTCCTTATTTGTCAAATCCAATGGGCGGCAGCCCTTCAATTGTCCGACAGCAGATTGCAGACTGCAGACTGGAGGTTGGAGGCTGATGCGATCAATTTTGAATGCAATGCACAAATTTAATTTCCAGCGAGCATTTGCCGCTTTAATGGGAGCCGTAATTGCAATTAAAATGCCAAACTACAGAGCATTTCCTTTTTGCGTATTTTTTCTCCATTTAATGTTTTTTCCTTTTCATTTTGATAATTTTGCCTGCCATAATCCACGCTCCAATGCGCTTGTGGCGCTGTGCTCAACACATAATAATTTTAGCCCCAGCTTAGCCGGTCTGTCCTGGGCTCATTCGGCTCTGGGCCTGAGATCTTCAAAATTTAATTAAAACCAGTTTGCATATTTTCCCCCATTGATTTTACGCCCCCACAATGCGCTTTCTATTGATATTTGGTTTTGGTTTTGGTTTTGCGATGGCAACCAATGTGTGGGCGAATATTACGTATACGTAGCTGCATCAATTATTTCCACAGCACTTTTGTTAAGCCGCAATTGGCATTTTAATCAGCCTAGCAGTAGAATGATAAGACGACTGAGCCCTGACGATTGTTATTTCACTTAGTTGCCATCTTTTCATTTATTGACATTTTCTGAAGTCTCACGTTCTCATTTCGACTCTGCGCCCTCCTACGCTTTACGGCAGGGTTCTCGACTTGCTGATACCCATTTTTAATACAATTTGTCATTTATTACATACTAATTATATCGCCACAAGTATGCGCTTTTAAATTGCGATTGATGTTAACATAAAACCAAAACTTAAATTTACTTTTTATGATCTATTTAGTATAAATTGTATCATATTATTTATTTAATGCTATATTTTTATCGTTTCTTTGCAGGTAAGTGAAAGCAATTTTTGACCTATTGTCGGATCGTCTCAGAATTTGACTTAATGCTACCCTTTTGAGGCGCATTTCTTGGCCCACGGTATGTATAATAATTCGGAGAGTACATAAGTGCTAAGTAGTGCATCAATTAGTAAAGTAAACGCAGCCATTCAGCTGGCAAAGAGAAAACGCAAACGATTCCATTTTTCGCATTCAGCGAATGCATCTGTCTCCCCATGAACCAGAGGTGGACCGTTCTGGTTCTGGCTGCATCTCCATTTAAAGAGTCAGGCGTGATGCTGTTTTTATCTCTGGGCAAACAGTTGGCGTCGCATTGGGCGCACAAAGACATAAATGAAGTGTCGCCATTGTCCTGGCTGCAATTGCTGCGCTCTGGTGTCAGCCATGCAAATGCTTCGAGAGCATTAAAGGATTTTTCGGGCATAAATGTGCCGAGCACTCAACTCCCACATTCCTGCAGCGCGCTTTTCATTTGCATTGCCATTCAGCTGTTGGTATCTTGATCTGCTTTATTTTAGTATCATGCTTTTATTGACTTGGCGCATTTAACTTTTAATTTCGCAGTGCTCAAAAGGGGAGAAAGGTGTCGCCCTCCTAAGTAGTTGTTGTACTCGCAGCCCGGGCGGGGTGAAATTCTGTGAAAACTTTTGCTGTTGAAAGTTGAAATAACCCAAGGCGCTTTAAACGTTAGCTTGTGTAACACCTTTTTAACCTTATTTGGTTGGCGTGAAATCATTTTTACGGCACAAACCGCCTCCTGCCCCCTAAGCTTTTTGAATAAGTGTATTTTGTGTGTTGTAGAGTCTGCCAAGTGTCCCGTGTCTTGGCGAGAGAGCTTCGCAAATATGCAGAGGCGTTGTATCGAGCGCCGCTTTTTTTTTTTTTTTTTTTTTTTTGGGTGGTCATGGCGTATACTTAACGGCAGCTGCCTGCACTTCACGTCAGCATAATGGGCACAGCAAAAAAAAAAAGATGAAACTGAGTTTGAGCAGCATGCAATATTTATGATTATTACATCATTTTTTCTCTCTATTTTCTCTCTACAAAATTCGATCGAGTTACAGGCGAAGTCGGTTGCAGCTTCGGGTTTCTTCTTCATGTTTGGTGCATTTCACTTGTCAGTTACGAGCACAAGACGTTGTTGTTGCTGTTGCCGTTGCCGTTCTTGTTGCCAGGATGTCAGTTGAGGCAAGGTTATGAGGCAGCCAACTTCAAGTGAAATATGTGCGTTTTTATTTTCCAATTTTTGCCGCTGATACTGTGGAGCGAAGCTGCCAGCAGTTTCCCACACATCCTGCTGAGCGAGCGTTCCTGTCTCAGATAGCCAACTAATTCGTATACTCTATATAGATAGTATATAGAAGTATAATATGATTTGCCCGGCACTCTGACAAGTTTCCCACACCCACACCCACACCCACACCAACACCCTCTTGCTCTCCTCTGCTTTCTGTCGCTTTTGAAAAGATTACTTTTGCTGCTTTAGTATTTTTTCAGCAGAAGCTTTCATGTTTGTAAACTGCGAATTTAGCCAGCATAAACGAGTGAGAGAGAGGGAGGCAGGGGGAGTGTTGTAGTTGTTGCAGCGTGCACATGTGCTTTATGTGTGTGTTCACTAACCAATTTGTGCGCTGCGCTCGACGTGATTTACAGTTCCCCAGCGAGCAGCGGGCTTAATAGTCCAGAGCGCATTCGAAGAAGAAAGAGCTGGCGAACTTAAACAGCGCTGGCTGGATGCGCATGCAAATCAATTGAACATTTGACTGCCTGCTGTTAGTTTTCTGCTCCTTCCTGCCACAGCTCGACTCGACTCGACTCGACTGGGTCTTTCACAAGTCCAGCTGCCACAGTCGTAGCTCTTGCCACATTCGCAGCCAAATGGCTGACGATGATGAGGAAGACTTTGTGTGTGAGTCTGAAACTGAATGTGAATGTGAATGTGGCTGCGGTTGGTTGTGTGTGTGAGTGCATTTGTGTGTGCATTTGATGTGCAACCGCCGCGCTGCGTCTCATCCCATTGCCTGTCGTTGGAGGCCAGTTGAGACTGCAACTTAACTCAACAGCTGCCCGTTTGTCACAAATTTAGTGGAAGTTGCAAGCTAGAGAGCTGACATTGCAACTGATGCTGTTGCTGATGCTGTGGCTGATGCTGTGGCTGATGCTTTGGCAGCTGCTGCTACGAATGGCGTGCAGTTGGCTCAGGCTCAGCCTCAGCCCCTTTGCTCACTCGCTGCTGGGGATTTGCGCTCGAGTGATTTAACATAAAGAAGCTGGCACAAAAAGTGTTGCATACTTTGCGTCGCAGACTTGAAGAGCAATTGCAGCGGGGCAAAGCGAAGAAGAAGCGAGAAGAGTTGTTGGGATAATTAAAGGCTTTGCCCAGAGAAGCATTAGTCATAGTTGGACTTATAGCTGCTTTGTGTGTGCTCCCCCAGTGCAACAACAAAACCATAACAAATTGAGAGGCTCTGAACTCTTGCAGCACTCGGATAATAAATCATCTTTTTCGGCCAGCGGCAGAGAACTTGCAACTTTGGTAAATGCCTAATTATCGCTCGAGAAACAGTTTATTCCACTGGCTGACGAGCAGCACTCACTATGATGGACCCAGTGTTAATCCTGATGCTGATTAGTAGATTGGATTGCTATTGGGATTGGTCTCCTTCTAGCTGCTGCCCAACTCCCACTACCAGCAGGATTATCGCATGTCCTTGATAAAAGTTGCGTCAATGATGCGGATGAGCGAGGGATGTACTCGGGTTTGTCCACTCTGTCCGTCTGTCTGTCTGTCTGTCCGTCTGTTTGTCTGTTTGTCTGTCCGTCTGTGGCTCAATTATTTTTGCTTATTTATTTTTGGGAGAGAGGCTGAGGTTGATGGGGGGGAAGGGGGAAGAGGGAAGGGGGCGGTGCTCTGGCTGGGAGGCCTTTGTTGATTTGTGTTTTTCGTCTGTTTGCCGAATTGGAATTAAAGCATCGTCGTCGTCGTGCTCGCCAACATTGTGATGGAAATCTGTTTAAAGCGTTCTCCTTAAAAAATATGTGTACACTGCGCAGTCAAAATTTGATTTTAATTGAATTTCTCATTTTCGAGAGGCGGCTGTCTATCTAATGGGCGTGGCAAGGGGTGCAGATGTGCTGCGGCAAATTCAATTTGCCGCTAAATGAGCTAAATGCGATTAAATTTGCGCAGACAGACATGCTGCCTGTCACCCTCCTGTCTCTGCTCCCCGCTACATTGCACATTAAATTCGAAGCCTATTACAGAGCACATAAAAGGTAGGAGGGAGAAGGTCCAACATGTCAACTAACAAACAATAAGGATCTGAGCTGTTTGCGTGTGTGTGTGTGTTGCCACAAGGCTCAACTTGCGGCATGTGTCACATATGACTTCCTGACGAGTCCTGGAGTCGTGGGGAGCAGAAATGAATCTTGAGTTGAATCAATAGGCAGCCCGCAATTGGGTCGATTGTCCGTTCGTTTAAGCAGTTGGCAAATGGCAAATGGCAAAAAAACAAACATGACAAACAAATGAAATCCCTCTCGGACGGCTGATGATTTGCATGCAGCAAGACAAAATGAGAAATGAGAAACGACCAGGCAAAAGTTTACGAGACGACAACAAGTTGAATGTCTCGAACTTTGTTTTTTTTGCCTCTTTTTTAGTAGCAATTGAGCCAGCTAAGACAAAGAATCTGGGCGCAACTTGGAGCCAGCTGCTTGACAGCTCTGGAGGCGGGGATGGGGGGCAGGCAAAGCTTACCACAGCTGCGGTCAGAGAGCCAAAGAGTTAATAAAAAGTTGTCTTGTCGCCACTTGGATTGTTGTGCTTGCTCTTGTTTTATGCGGGGGCGCTTGCTGATGTTGCAGCGTCAGCAATTTCTATTGCCACAGCCATAGTTGTGGGGTGTGCGTGTGTGTGTGTGTGTGGCATTTGTGGGCGTGGCCGTTGGCGGTTTGTCTTGCGGCATTCGCTTGTGTTTTATTTGCATACAATTTGCCCGTTTATGGCCGCCAAGAGCTCTCCGACTTTGACTCTGACTCTGGCTGTGGCTCTGTTTCTGTTTTTGGTTTGGTTTCGTGGTGTTGGTTTTCGCCTTGGGTCTCCGCGTTGGGGCAGCGCCTGGAATCGGAATTGGGTGCTGGCTCTGTGTAGTATGTATATTTGTTATTTGTATTTATTGATTTCCAAGTGAAAACATTATTGAGGTCGGTAAATTGTCAAATCTGCATGACGTCAATGCCAGGCAGGTATGCTCCCCGATGCCCTGTAAATTATGCAACAATTGGCAGATTAATATTCAATTCGTAGCATGTATTATTTACATTAATATTAGAAGCACTTGGTTTAACAAAAATGAAACAACGAAAATAAACAGTTCAGTGCAATTCAAATAAATTGTAGTTTCTAACTATTTATTCAATTCGCAACAAAATATTTAGACTTTCAAAACAATTTCATCAGATCATTTTCATTCATTTCAATTTAATAATATATTTATATATTTTATATATATATAATACAATGATTACAATCTTCACATTAATTAGCTTGTGTATTTTAATTGAGCCAATTTCCTATTTTATATTATTATTTATTTGTGATTTATTTTTTCCTTATTTTGTTAGATTTATTGAAAGATTGTGATTCAAATTTAATTTGGGTAGAGTTCAGCTGAAAAAAGTATAAATTTGTTGTCAAAGAGTTTACCTGCGAATGTTTGCAATATTATAATTACAATGGTGTCGTCATAAATTCAATTGTTCTTATTACATTTAATGTATTTTCGCTCCAATCGTCTCACTAATCATGTTATGCATTTGAGTGTAGCACTGATATTTTCCCAATTTGTTATACCCTCTTGCCTCAGCTTAATAGCTACAGGGTATTTGGAATTGTACGTTGCGTATACGCAAAAGCAAATTTGTGTTGAAAATGTCGGAACAACAAAAGGACTTCATTATTATTGGCTGCATTGTGTGCGGTTGTCTGTGTTCTGTTCATGTGGTTGTGTGTTCGTATGTGTGTGTGTGTGTGCGTGCGCGTGTGTGCGATGACAGCCTATGACCTGGCAAACTGATTAAATTGAATTTCATATGCAAAAGGTGAAACTCAATCAAGAAAACATAAAGACAGCCAGCCGCCTGCATATGCTCACTTCATTCAGCTTCAGCTCCTTGCCCTGCTATTAGTGTGTGTGCGTGTGTGGTCTCTGTGTGTGTGTGTGTGTGTGTGTGTGTGTGTGTGTGTGTGTGTGTGTGTGTGTGTGAGACAGCTGCTTCAACTGCCCGGATTAACCAAAGCCCACGTTCAGCTTTGCGGCTTTTTGTGTGATACGACACTGATACAACGTCCACCTTCCACAGCACCCTTGCCGTGCTCGCCCTTGGCCTGTCTGCAGCCCTGGCGCTCAACCTGTCAGCCCTGTGCAACCTTTGAGGTTGAAATTAATAGCAAAATGTAAATTAAAAGCCCGTCGCCCCCCCCCCCAAAACCAAAGCGAAAGCGAATGCGAATGCTGGCAGCGTGCCCAACATCGTAATGGACTTTCGCCATCGGAACGCCAGAGAGTAGTTCAATACGGCAAAGCAAATTTCAGTTACTTTAAAGTACCCCAACTCCTCGATAAAAATAAGTGGTAAAGTGAGATGGAGTTGGCTTCATGTGCGTTCATAATGCACATAGGTGATAATTTCATTTGCGCAGCTGCTCAAATAATATCATACACAGAACACACACACAGACACACACAACACACTTGTAACAACCCGCACGCATATCGAGCTAATAAAATTTTAATGAAATTACGAGCATGCTTCCCGCCTCCCGCCTCCCGCTTTCCGTACCCCTCTCCCCTCGCCACCCTCCTGCCATTTGCAACTTCAGAACGACCTTCGACCCTTCATAATAATCACGGCAAGCATTTGCCGGCGACGCCGAAAAATTTTATGTGGCCTACGTGGCAGAGTGGCAACTAAACTGTGGCATAAAAGCAGCTATTAGCTACTTGCCTACCCTCTTCACCCTCACCCCTCGGTGTGTTCTGTGTCCTTTGTCCTTTGCGCTCTTCTTGTCATTGGTCGCTTTCATAGCCCATTCGCGGCATTCGCGAGGCACACGCACATATTGCCAGCCATTATGGGACTGTGTGTGTCGTGGCTTGCTGTGTGTTTGCATTAATGTTGCATCTGCTTTGGCTCCGCTTTCAAAAAAGACTTTGCATCGCTTAATTAGAGGTGAACTGAAGAACGCAGCCGGCGAAGTCAGGCGAGTAAAGTGACTTCTTGTCGCATAATTGCTAAAAGCGCGACGCAAGTTTTGATTAAAAGTTTTCGGGGGGAATTCCGCTGCATGCCAGATTACGTATACGCCGCGTATGCCATTCGAGCAAAACTTTTGTCTGGCGTCGCAGCGCAGCGACGTCTAATTAAAAGTTATTTTTATATAGTTGTCAAAACAAAAGACGCTGCTGCAAGTTGAGAGGGCGTCTTCATGTTGTCCCCAGCCCGCGCTGTTGTCTTACTTGTTGTTGCTGTGGCATCAATGAAAATATTTACTCAGTCATCGCAGTAAAGTTGCAGGCGCGCCTCACTGCAGGTTACGCATACGCCACGTGTGTTCTTGGGTCTTGAGGTTGCGTGTCAAGTTTTGTTATCGTTCCAGCTCGGCTTTCCTAGAACTTAAATGAAGCGCAGCACAGCAAAAGTTTTACCGCTGCGCTTGACACGCCCCCTCCATGCCCACCTCCGCCATCTGCCTCAACTGCTAGTATGTCTGTCTGTCTGTCCGTCTGTCCGTCTGTCCCGCACTTGGCTCTAATTAAAATTTCAGCGGCTGCAAATTAATGATGTTGCTGCCGGCCAATTGCCAATGCCAGCCAATTGAGCAGAGACTTTAATGCTGGTTCAACGATTTAATGCTGGCCCAATATTTATACAGCCAGCAGAGTGACGAGGAGAGCAGCAGGAACAGAGAGAGAGAGGGAGGGAGGAGGGGGACAATGGACAGTTGGGCAAACAATGCGACAGCCGACGGTCGGCAGGCGACGTCTAATGACCGCATGGCTCGTTTGCTTCATTTGCAGTGCAATTGGATTCACAACCGCAAATCAAATACAGGAATCTAATGCAACGCGTGGAGAGCGGAGAGTGGAGAGTGGGGAGGGGTGAAGAGGAAGTTGCAGGGGCAAGGATAGGTAAGAACATGGCTGGGAAATTCTTGGCTGGAGTCCTCATAAGGGATTGCAATGCTCGGCAAGCAATTGGAGAGTTGCTCAAGCGAAAATTAAATAAAAATTGTAAAGCAGACAATTACAAATTGTGCAGCAGCAATCGATGAGTCTGTGTGGCATGCAACACTTGCGAGTGTGGCAAGCGAAGCATGTCGCTTCTAGTTGCAGCTTGTAGTCTAGTGTTGTTATTTTGTGGTTCATTTATTTTTGAAGTACAAAATCAACGCACGTTGTGCACGACAACTTTGCATTCAGAGTTTACACACAGTCAATAAACCCAGACGCAGTCACGTACAGCAGTTGCTTCCGTTCCCCTCACCCCACCTCACCTCACCTCACCCACCTTCTTCTTTTTTCTCTGCCACCTTCCCCTCGAAGCTGGCTACCTCAACAACAGCTTGTGGCAGCTTGTCGAAATTAATCATTTGGCTGCCAGGCCGAAACGTTGCCACTGCTTTTCGTTTGCTTTCTTCGCTTGCTACCCTGTAAAGAGCCGTACAGCGCGGGGTATTCGCGGCTACCGGGTATGCTTCTAGTCTGGCAGTTGTTCGCAGCGCATCTTGTAGTCGTGCCATGCGAGTGCTTGCTTTGTTTTCTATGCTGCGTCGCAATCAGTTCGCAGCGAACTTGCTCACATTCTCATCTGTCGTTGTCACTGTCGCTGAACTTCCGTTTCCGTTGGTAGTTGGCTTTAGCTCGCCGTCTCTCTCGTTCTCGCTCTCGCTCTCGCTCCCTCTTGCTCGCTCTCTTTTGCACTCTTGTTTTCTCAGTCTGCATTGCGAGTGTGTCAACAGCATTATGTTATTCTCGCACACGGAGAGAAACGTTCTTAAATTAGAATACAATCTTCAATCAACATTCAAATAATTCTTGATCGGACTTTTAGAAAGAGACAAGGAACATTCATAATTTAAGACAATGTTCTTAATGCAAGAATTCAAAGTATCAAATCAAAATCAAGCTCTTCAATTCTTTAAAAAAAAGCTACAATAAAGAATATATATTAGTTTAAGTTTGAAATCTTCTCAAATTTAAGAATTTTATTTTAGTTTTGCTTCTTAAAATTGATATTAATTTTGAATTCTAAGAAGAGCGAGAGTGAGTTCTGAAAGTCAAGATTTTTATTCTAGTTTTTAGACCGTCAGTTTTCTTTCTGTGCACTCGCATTTGTTGTTGGCAGCACTCGCTCATGTGTGGCACTCCATGTGTGTGTATACATGTGTCTGTGTGTGCCTGAGTGTGTGTGTGTGTGCGTGTGTGTGTGTGTATGTATATGTGCTGACTGGTATTCCATTCGCGTAATTTCCCATGGTATTTTTACGCATCTTAACATGTGAGTGCATCGCATTCGCTTCAACTGAACCCCAAACTCAAGCCCCAAGTTAACCATTCCACTCCAGACTCACAGCTGCTGGCTGTCTTCAGTCTTTTGGCTGGCGCTCCCTCTTCTCCCCTCTCTCTCTCCTCCAGTTGTCGCGACAATTTAAGAGTCGCTCAACTCCTTTGCTTTTGCATTCTGGCAATGAAATCAACAACTTGTGTCTTGTGTCTCCGTCTGCGTCTCTCTTTTCGTCTCGCATCTGCTGCGTATTTGTTTGAGTTTTAGCTCGCTTCCTTCGTCCTGAAACATTCATCATCCATGTAATAACCTGTAGCCATATATGGCTTGTCTGCAAGGACAACGGGGACAGCGAGGAGTGGCAATGGCAGCCAGTTTTCAGTTTAGCCCACGCACATGTTGCGATTGTTTTTGTGTGCAGATTATGAACAGTATTTGCATGAATAAAGCCGCTCTTGGAGTACCCACCACGCCCCCCTCGTTGTCTGCCCCCCCTCCCCGTGGCTGTGCCTCTTAGTTAGCGGCTTTCGGCTTTGGCTTTGGCTTTGCCACTTGAACACTTGAAATGTCAATCAGGTGTTCACTCGTTCAGAAATCCGTTTTCCGCTTGTCATTTAACATTGAATGGAGAATTCCTCTACTTCCGTTTACCGTTCTCGTCTTGCCACCCCAATCCTCACCAATAATTCGCATTGGGCAACCAATTACAGATCCCTTGTAATCTTGCCACCTATCAACGCGGCACTTCCAATTAAAAATGTGCAAATTGTTCGCATGTGTTGAAGATTTCCATCAAAGTACGAAATGTGTCGCATGTTTTTACGCCTGATTAGGCTCCCATTCCCTAGGGCGCTACCCAGTGGAATGGGGCGGGCGGGGAGGGGAGTGGGGAGTGGGCCATTTAGGCCACAATTCCTAACTAAATATATGAACATATTTTGTCATTTGATGCGAGGCGAGGAGAACACAACGAAAATTGCGAGGCAAGGCAAAAGTTTGCAAGCAGCATTTTCGCATTTCCACAGTCGCCGCTTTTCCACATTTTGACATTTTCCCAGTAACATTTCTTTTCGTGTTTCTCTTCGTGCTCTCGCCGCTGCTTGTCCTGCCTTGAATTACGGGCAATGCATGGCAAGCAAATTTATTGGCAAATTGGGAGCACAGAGAGTTTTTCTTTTCTTTGCCGCCTCCTTGGAGGCAGAAGATGAAGACGAAGTCGAAGACAGGGACTGGGGCGGGGGCGAGGGCGGAGTTGTGTGTGTGAAAAGCACTTGAGTGTATTTTTTACAGCTTGCTTTTTGTTTATGTTATTTTTATTGATTGAAAATAACTTAGTGCCGCTTTATGTGTGTTGCATTGGGGAATGAGTTCGAGACACGAAATAAACTCGACCAGTTTATGCCAAAGGTATGTAAATAAAATGAAACTCCAGTTCTTCTCTCCCACCATGCTTATTTACCTGTGTGTGCGGCGGAAGTTGCCCCAGGGGCATTTGTAACTGGAATTCATTGAGCGTCTTTCGATAATCCCAGAAATAATGCGAACAAGGACGAGCCATGAAAGATGCTCAAGTTGGCTGCGGGCGTAGTCACTAATTAAGTGAGCTGAATTGTGGCTTTAACTTTAATGAGCTGCAATGTGCTGTTGTATGTGAATTGCCAGCACAATAGAGAGGAACGGGGACGGGAATGGGGCGTGGCTGACCCCCCCACCCCGCAATTGTGGCCCGACCCTGAGAACGAGAGGCAGCCATTTGTCAAAGGCTCTCGGTGCTCACTGAGTGGTGGTCGCATTTTTATTCATTTCATTACGTATTTTCGCATTTTGGGGTCCGTATAACTGGACCATATTAATTAGCTTGATTAAAATGAATATTTGCGCAACTTTTTGTCGCCAGCTGGCGATGCTGAGGCTGAGGCAGCAGCAGCAGCAGCAGCAGCAACACGACACACAATAAATAAACACTTCTTGCCATTGTGCTGGCAAAGTGACAGTTGCTGCCAAGGTACTTGAACTCCTTGGGCCCCCGCCTATCGAGTTGCCACAGACTCTGCGCTTCAGTTTGTAATAAACCAAATGTAAGGCTTCCCAAACTGCTCGGTTTTTATTGATGCGGCACACGCGACGTATGCGCAATGTGCGGCGACGGCAACATCCAACAGCCAGCAGCCAACAGCCGGTGAAGCAGAGTGTGAAGGGGGGACCGAAGGGAGACAGAGACGGAGAGAGAGCGGGAGCGAGAGTCGAAGTGTCGACCAGATAAATCTTCATGCGGCATTCGAGGCAAAGCGAATGGAGCCATGAAAAATGTCGGAGCATTCATTCGCCATGGCTGCGGATGTTGCCCATCATCGCCGTCGTCGCAGTTGTCGCTGTTTATTTGGACGATTTCGTTTCATGTGCTTTTTGTTTTTACGAGCATAAAGATAAATTCACACGATCCGGCCCAAGTTCAAGCGACAACACACGGGGTCAAAGGCAGGGCAAGCGAGGCCAGCCAAGAGCCAAGAGAGGAGTCAGGACCACAGTCCTCGCTCGCAGGTCGGTTCGGTTTAGCTCCGGAATTTCGTTGATGCGATTTTATTTATTTATTTATAGTAACAAATTGCAATGTCAACTTAATCACCGTACTCTATTAGTTTGCTTCCATTCTTTTGTGTGCTCGCTCTCTCTCTCTCTCACTCTCCGTCAGAGTTTGGCCAGCTTGCAGATTGTGTAGCCGCCCCATTGGCAGGCGAACTTATTTTACGGCTTTATAGAAAGTCATTATTTCTGTGCCATTCAGACGCTGTTGTTGTTCTCGTTGTTTGCAAAGTCACCGTCGCTATCGCCACCCAATAAAACAAGTTAATTAATTAATCATTACTTTTTTGGCAGCACAGTTCTGCTTTCTTTCGCTTTTTTTATTGACGTTATTTCGAAATGAGCGGCAAGAGAGGGGAAGGTGGGTTCGATATCGAATTGGATTACAATGCTAAAACTGAAAACACTTATGCTAGTTTTGAGCTGGCTCTCAAACTACGAGTACGAGTACAAACTACAGTCTACAGCTACAAGTTTTATTCTGCTTTCTGTTTCTGCTTTTGTCTTGTTTTTGGCTACAACAAATCGAAAGACATACACACAAATTGTTTACTTACTATATAGTATATTTAGTTGTATGTGTATTGTTTTGTTTGCTCGGCGACATCATGAGATGAGATGGAGATTGGGAACCCTTAATGCACTGGCTGGATAATTAATCATACGAGTGTTTTGTGTGCTCGACTAACCCTATGGAACTATTGTAGTATTGCTCACTGGATACTGTAGCGGGGGGGCAGGCAGTCCCACCACGAAGACGACAACGAATGCCACAAGGCGGCGAAATCAAGAGGAGCCTTACGATTTATGCAACTAATGCAGCAAAAATTCTTCTACTTAGCCTACGAAGAGAGCGAGAGAGAAACTCTAGGATTAACTTTGGGGCAGGGCAATCACATTAAAGAGGCGCGCGGGGAGACGATGACTAGCTACTTCAGGGACTTCAAGGGGGGGAGGGAGGCAGGGCAAGGATTACGAGTATCGTAACTTAACTAGAGCGTTGTTTATCCTAATGCGTTTGATTGCTTTAAGCCGATGATTGGTCAGTTGCACACGCGCGTTGCCCTTGGGCGGGAGGACGAGTGCCGCGTGTCGAAAATAATTGCTTGGTGTTCACTTCTAATTGACGAGGAATATTGAGGTTGTGGTTGCTTGCTTGGGATTCGAATTGGGATTGGGATTGGGGCAGAGAAGTGTTTTTAGGCCAGCCCATTCGAGGCCTTGCCGTTGGGCGCCGGCTCCTCCTGCGAGTCCAGCGAGAGTCGCGACTTGGCCGCCGTCTCCATGGACTTCCAGTTGCCGCCGCTGGTGGCGTGCTGCAGTGATATGCGCGGTATGGACTTGCAGCTGCCTGCAATGGTCGATGCCTCCGATCCACCCCCGCGGTCCTCCGACTCGGCCAATGCGCTCAGGCTGCAGGTGGGCGGCAGAATGCGGTGCGGAAAACGGGGAGAGCCGCGTACTCGCTCCCTGAGGCTGGGCGCCGGCTGCACCATCGAGGGCCGGCGACTGCTGGGCAGCTGGAAGTTCACCTTGGTCTCGGGGAGCTTCACGTACTTGCCTCCGTCGCCGTTCGGCTGCTCGGCGACGCGTTCGCCGGAGATGGTGGGAATGGGCAAGAAATTGGGGTCCTTGGTCAGATGATCGAGGTGGGTGCCGCTCTTGGTCAGCGAACCGCGATGCATGGGCTTCAGGTGGCCGCCATTGGAGCTGTGGCACTCAACGGCCAGGCTGCTGCTGCCGCCCTCGACGGGATTGGGATTGCTGTAAATGGCATTGCAGGACGCCGTCTGCGAGGAGGGAATCAGCCGGGTGAACAGCCCCATGTGCGACTTGAAGGCCGCCTTGAGGCCCTTCTGATCGGCCAGACTTGCCGTGGAGCCCTTGTTGCTGCTGGCCGTGCGCGAGAAGATGCCGCGCAATCGATTGATGAGCCCCGTCTTGGCCTCGGTCGCCTGCTGATGCGCCAGCCGCAGATTGATCAGGTCCTGGGCGGGCAGACACGCCTCCTCCAGCTGCGGCTGCGAGGCAAAGGTGACCGAGCGGCGCATCGGAATCTGCATGTACTCCGCCGAGGGCCAGCTGGCGCGAGGAATCACCGGAGGCAGCACCGACAGCAGCAGATTGGGCAGAATGCCCGAGATGCTCGGAGTGCGCGACTTGTTGGGCAAGGGCGCCGGCGGCGTCGGCGAGAGGCCGCTCGTCACTGTCAGTTCCGGCTTGAGGTGGGCGTGGCCAGTGAGCAGCGAGGTCGAGGAGGAGGTTGTGGTCGACGCGGTGCCCAGGCCGGACTCGAGCAGGCGCTCGAGTTTCCGAATCTCTGCGTCGAGTGCTTGAATCTCCTTTTTGTACACTCGGTTCTGCACCTCGACTCGATACTGCAGCTCGCGGCGATCGTCGACCACAAAGCGTCGCGTGTTGCACTCCATCTTGAGGCCCATGCTGTGTATGACGGGGTCGATGATGTCGTCTGCGAAGAAGAAAAGTAATCGTGGGGTTCTTGGGAGCTGTCTCTCTCTCTCTTGTAGTCTGAGTCTCACTTACTGCGCGCCCAGATGTCGTGCAGCTTGGGGATGAAGAGCAGGCAGAGCGTGGCCGTCGTTGAGGTCAGAATAAGAGCAGTTATCGTAATGAAGGCGAGCGTGACTCGCTCCGAGATGAGGTTGGCCAGCACCACAACAATGGCGCTGGTGATGACCACGCTGTAGACGGACACGCCGATGTACTGCGAGTCGTTGAGAGCGGGAATCTTGACGTGACGCGTCTCCCAGGCCATGTAGACGCCCACGACGAGCAGCAGTCCCTTGTAGGCGTAGAGGACACTCAGCCAGGTTTGTGTGTGCTGGGAGCGACAGACTTCGACCTAGTTTTTGAGGAGGGGAGCAGGTTAGAATACTACAATCGAGTGACCCCGACTGTGAGATACCCGCTACGCATATTGCAGGCATACTTAAAAACTCATTTTTATTAGCTTTTTAATTCTATAAATAGAAAATTCTAAAGTCTGTGCTCATAATTAGGGTCTTGCTATTAAGTAGGCGTTACTATAATTAATTAGAGCGCTACAGTCGCTGATACAAATTTATTGTGGCTTCTGCTCCATGAAATGAATTATTGTTACAGAAAAATTTGAGGAAAATCAAAATATAAAGTCGACTCGTAAAATGACGCTCGTAATTAAAATTAACTGTTTTCGTCGTGTCTTGAGCTTTTGACGGGCCCACAGAAAAGTTATAATGCCCTAACAAATTAGAGCGTTATAGTCGAGTGATCCCGACTGCGAAATACCTGCTACTGCTCCATGAAATTACCTTTTGAAGAACTGTCAAGTCAAAGTTGATTTGTATAATGCATTCTAAAACCAACTTGATCTGCATTCAAAAGTTTTTACTTAATATTGTTGTTTCTTACATTGATAATACCCTTGCTTGCTATGGGTAGCGGGTGTAGAAAGAAAACAGAGCCCATGCACAAAACGAAAACAAGACACATTAGGGAAAAGGAAGTCGTTGAGGGATGCGAGTCAATTTACAGACACGATAGATGGACCTAGAGAGAGGAGGAGAGGGGAAAGAGGGGGAGAGAGGGAGAAGGGAAAGAGAGTAACACCCACCTGCGGCTGGTAGACAACGCTCCGATCAATGGCGCTGATTTCGAGTGTCAAATTATGCAAATGTCGTTCCATGGGGTCGGCGACGACCCAAAGAGTGACGAGCAGGGCATCGACAAGCAACAGGCCGCACACGAGCAGAATTAGCTGGATGTCCTGCAGCATTTTGTCCTTGAACACGCTGCCAGTGCGTGTGAAAATGCGGTGCACCCGATACGTCTTGGCGAACATGGAACCGAAGGCGAGCGAGAAGCCAGCCGACAACAGATACACGCGTGCCTATGAAAGAGATGGAGAGCGAGACAAAGTCAGAGAGGGGCACCGAGAGTAAAGCAGATTACAAGCGAGAATGTGAACGTGAATGCGAGGAGATGTGGTGTCATGTTGTTGCTGTGGATTGAGGGCCTAAACAAGTCATCAATGGCCAACAACGAAACAACAACAGGGCTCAAAAGGGCGGCGAGCTCCGTTTTTGGCTCTCCAAAATTTATGCAAAATAAAGAATATCACAAAAGTTGTGAATTTTCCGTGTTCCAGTGTCATGTGTTTGCTGTTGTTCCCCTCCCCCCCCACCCCACTCCTCCCGAGCTCTCAATCCAGCCATTACAACGAGGCAGCAAAAAACAAAAAAAAAGAGGAGGAGCAGCAACATTAAAACAGGGGGAAGCCACAGCAACAACCAGAGTTACAGCTACAGCTACAGCTACAGCGGACTGTGAATTTCCCTGGAGTGGAATCTTTTTGGCGGTAGACATGCGAAAAAATTTCGATGACAAGGGCATCAAATTGGACTTTATGGCTTGGATAGCCGAGGCCAGCTCGGGAGCCGTCTAACAGTCTAGTTAAAGATTTACTGAGCTTGGCGCAAAAAAGATTTTTGCCTTAATATTCGCAGCTATTTATAGCGCGCAGTTTGCACATGCTGGCAGTCTGGCAATCCGGCAATCTGACAAGCTGACAATCCAGCCATCCTGCAATCCACATAAATAAAACAAACACATGAGAGCGCGACTCGAAAGTTGTGTTGTGAAACTGAAAGTCATATTTGATGAGCAGCGGCAGAGGGAACGAATGAAAGTGCTGCCTCCTTCTGCTGCTGCTTGCATAACCAAAAGTTAAACAAAAGCCAGTGTAAGAGGAGGAGGAAGGCTTGTGGAGGACTGTCTCTGAGTTGACTTACCGTGCAAACCGTTGCAAAGGAGTCTTCCGCCGACGGCAGCGTCGAGTGGTCCAGGCCCAGCAGGATGACGGTGGCATAAACGAAGATGCAGCCCACTGCGGTGATGTTGCTCAGCTTGGGGCTGGAAAGTTTAATTGCTCTGTGGAGTAAACGGAGAGTGAAGAGACACCCAAGTTGAAAGTGCAGAGTAAGCAACTAACTCCGACTGGGGAACCTACTTGAGCTTGCGAAAGTGCAGATTGAAGGCGAGAAAGGCAATGGCCAGGGCGATGCCCACGCTGGAGAGCGTCGCGATTGTGTAGAACGCCAGTGGAGCTATCGTTGCCACACGCAGCTTGAAGACCCGCTTGGCTATCGGCACCTGGCCACTGTGCCACTTGACCGGTCGACAGCGGGGGCAGCGAAAGTCCAGCGCATCTGTGGCCGGATAATAGAGGGCAATGGGTTCCAGCATGCCGCGTTGAATCTGATAGAAGGCCGTGGTGCCCACGCGATCTGGGCCACTGAAAGAGACGGGGCCCTGGGCCGGCGCAAGCAATTGAATGGGCAATAAGCGTGGGGAAGCTACAGCCGAGTGTGCTCGACTGTGGGATACCGGCTACCCATCTTGAGGGAATACTAAGCTTGCTAGTTTATTATATTTCTTATTTCTCTGAGGTTAGTTGTTCAAATCGACTTACAGTCGTGGCTGTTAATATTAAACGAGGCTGGGCTAATAAGTAAATGGCTTAGATAAGAAACTCGTTTGTTCTGTAAATCTATAAAATATATTCTTTGCCTTGTCTGACTGACTCAAAAACTGAACTCTATAACTAACAGTTTTCGATATTTCAACTCGCAATACGAAGAGTTTAGCTATTAAAATTATTAGTAATCTTTGATTTAAAGCCATTGTTTGAAAATCAAATGAACTTTCCAAGAAATGGTAATTTTAAGGACCTTTACTAATCTTGTGTGTTTGACACATAAAATGTATTTTGTTGATAAGTCATGTCAAGTCAAGGAAATTGAGTTTCTCCTCTGCGGTCAATTACTCATCAGCCCACGCTCGTATCCTTGCACTTTTTGGGTAGCGGGTAGCACAAAGCTTGACAGATGTCTTACGGATACGCCGAGGAAGTGCAGCTTGCCCAGCTGCTGTAGGAACTCCCAGGCCATGTCGCTGCGCGTGTAGTCGAAGCCATCCAGCTTGGACTGAGCCGCATCCTGGCGCCAATGGTCCTCGGCGGCACGCAGAGCCAGGGCGATGGCCCACACGGCGTCGTATGTTTGGGGCGCATAGCGAGAGATGGCATCGGGCAGCAAGTGGCTGGCGGTGCCACGCCTCTTGCGCTGTCGCTGCCTCTGCTGGGGCCGCAAATCGGATTGCGGTGGTCGTCTGTGGTCCTCGTTGTGAAATTGGGAAAACTGTTTACGCAGCTGCGAGTTGAACATGTGATTGTTCTGCGGGAATGAATGAGAATTGCAGCGATTAAATAGACCACTCAGCGGAGTGCTTGTTCTCTCAATCTCACGACTCCCCGCTCTCTCGTTCGCGCTCTCAATTCTCATAATGAGATTGCCAGCTCATTATGCGCCGCCGATTTTCATGGCAGGCACTAAAACGATAATAAACATTTTATCATGCTGCGCCTACGACTGTCGAGTACACAGTGAGAAAAATGATGATAAATGCAAGTCACAAAAACAGGGGAACACAAAAATATTTTCTCGAATTTTTGGGTTTTTTTTGTCATTGCAAATCAAAAGAGAAAAGGGTAAATAAACACATAAGTCTTTATTCATCATACAATAAATTATATAATTTTAAATACATAAATTGTCATTTAACAAACAAAACAAGGAACAGAGAGAACTTTTTTAAATTAGAATTTCAGATTAAAAATACATTTACAAGTGAGAAATAAAATAATACGTAAGGATAATTTATAACAAGATTTTCGTAGCACGAGAAAAGTGTTCTTATATCAATGTTAGCTTTCGTATCCGTTTTTATCGCACAGCAGAGTTTTTGTGCGCGAATCGCGTTGACTCAATCCGAAACGGATTGACTTTTTTGTCTCTGTGCAAGTCTCGTTGCCTCGAGCAACTCGAATCAAATGAATCATTTTTATGCCGCGCAGCAGAGGGGCACGGCAATCTATGTAATCAATCTGCTTACCAGTCCGCTGTAGCTCACATTATTGCCCACGATGCTGTTGTGCGTCGACACTACTATCAGGTTCTCCACAGCCAATTGAAGCTCGTGGCGAGTGCAAGGTGTCTGCTGGTCCGTCCACCAAGGAGCGCCCATGCTCTCGTGCAGAATCCAGGCGTAGTCGGCTCCAAACATGCGTAGCCGGTAGGCCTCGCAAAGGATCTGGGGCGCCAATTCCTGCGAGAAGCTGCCGATAATGATGCGTGTGTCCGTCTCCTGTGGCGTGGGAAGAGAGGAGGGGGAGATGACAACATTGTTGGCCATTTGTCATTTTTGTGTCATGCCCATCCCAATCCCAGTTGCCAACTCACCCTCAGGAGCAGCAGCTGCTCCTTGAAATCGGTTGCCGCAAATGTGATTGTCGCAGCGCACGAAATGTTGGCCGCCTCCAGCTCGGTGACCAAGTTGTTGACAGCCAGCGAGTGGACCTCCTCGTTCTGCGAGAACGTCGTCACCGTGCCCCAGCCGAAGCGGCGGATGAACGCAATACGCGCCGGATTGTGCGACGAGTCGGGTGCCACAGTGCGATAGAAGTACGGGAATTCGCGTCTATCGCTCAATGCTGGCGACGTGGAGCCAAAGGAGACCTGCAATCAGTTGGCAGCCGAGGCAATTGTTACGCAACCTGCAGCACATTTCACTTCCACTCCCCTCCTCCATCTTCAGCCTGCCAATCATGGCCACCGACAAAGTTTGTATTGCCACACATGTGCGTTGGGGTCTCCTCTCGAGGAAGTTGCGCCTCATTTAGTTGCCACATACGCGTACGCGAGGCAGGCAACCAAACTGAACTCAACTGAACTGAACTTCAAAGGCCAAACTCAGCCTCGCTCGACATTTGCATGCAGCAGGCTCCTAACTGAATTCCTTACTGCGCTCTCCCCTTCCTCTTGCGGCAGAGTCTCCCCCATTCGTATTCACGCATTCCTTGCTATACTCTTACCTACCGAAATTCAACTATAAAGGTCGATGTGAATTTGAAATTGCTTGGCATCTGACATAGAATTATTGATGAAAGAAATAGGTACTTTTAAATTTTTAGCTAGAATAGCTGTTGGACTAGACTTTTTAACATTTTAAATATATTTTAGCATTTGTATTTAGACATTGTTGATCCCTATACATTTTAAATTTATTTAAAATATATTTACTTACAAATTGTTTAGCTTCAGAAATAGAATAATATAATAGAAGAAAATTACTATTTTCGTCATACAATCGCAATATATTTTATACAAAATGAGATCGATTTAAATTATATTCATTTATGGCTAGTACATAAGTATATTAATGGGATGCCTTAAAAGACTCTTGAACGTTTACTTAATGCAAGGTTTATTGAGAAAGTAAATTTGAATACACAAAAAGATATTCCATTAATATATTTATGGGTTTCCCAAATAGCCTCTGAACTGCGTCTAATAATTTGAGTGTTGTATTATCGATGAAGCAAATTCAGTGCGTAAATATATTTATAGCATTCGTAAGGAGACTCTTTATGCACTCGCCTAACAACTTAATCCCTTTGAGGGTAAGAGCATTGGGTGTTCGCCTAGCCTTTAAAATTATTTATGTCTTGTCTAATAATTTGTAGAAGGCTGTTTACTTGAGCGCGGAAATGTTTATTGGCTGGCCTTTGAGCTGCGTGGTATTTATGCTAATCGAGCGAGTCGAGTCGGCACGTGAGTTGATTAAATTTTTGAGTAATAGGCTAATAGGCTCGGGCATATTTGCATATTTTAATCAGTAATCGTTGAGGCTGCGGACTGCGGAGGGAGAATTAAAGGCAACTTACCTGCACGATGTTCCAGTAGGGCACCACCTTGGCTAGGCTCTCGGTGACCTCCGAGCAGGCGGAGCCCAGCAGCATCATCATGCGTGTCGAGGGCTGTGTGTAGATGGCATGGAAGAAGCGGTCGACGCCCACGCCGGGGTCACACTGCAACCAAGAGCGGAGAAGGGGGAGGAGGTTACTCAAGAGTATGGAGGAGCATGGAGGAGCTTGGAGGGACGGGAGGCGGGACTGCTGCTTGACGTGAATCGCGCCATAAAATGCGCGCCAAGATGGCGCAATAAACATTTTTAAAATGTCGACTCTTGACTTTGATAGGAGATGCCGGCTGATATGACTCCCGCTCCCGACCAAGTGCCATCAAAGCAGCGAATGCCACGCCCCCCAATCTCCCTATCTGCGCAATAAAAAAAAGTTGATGACAAATTTCTTTTAGCTGCTGCCGCAGCTGACGTCGGTGGCTCTCTCTGCCCTCCCTCTGCCTCGCGCTGCGGTTGCAGATTTTCTTATTAAGTTTTAATGTTGCACGCGCCACTAAATGAAAATTCAATTTTGTAATGGAAGGGAACAGCACCCAGCTGTAGTCGTTGCGGTGGAGACAGCTGCAACTCACCTGGGTGTCGTTGGTCACCAGCTCGAGTGTGTAACCAGGCAGCAATTGCTTGCGGTTGATGTGCTCCACAGCCATGGTGGCAGCCCCCAGCTCACTTAGGCCGTCGGGCCGTGGTCCCCGCTTCGTCGACAGCTCGAAGAGTCCGAGCAGCACGATTTTGCCATGATTGCGTTGTATCTCGTCGTGCGACATGCGACGCTCGCTCTCGAACACCTGGTTCACTTTCAGATAGCGCTGCTGCTGCCAGCTGCTGAGATTCGTTGTCGAGCCGAGTCCTGCGGCAGCGGCGTTGATGGTGGGCAGATTGCTGTGCGAGTTGAGGCGCTGGCGGCGCTTGACTTTCGTCCTGCTGCTCTTCCAATTGACATGCGGGTCTGGACGGTTGCGATGTGTTTCACTGCTAATTGACCCGCCAACAAGTGCATTGGAGTTCGAGTTGGAGATGGAGTTGGAATTGTAATTGCTTGACATTTGCTTAATTGCGCCGCTCGTTGGCAGCGTCAAGAGCTCGACATTGTGCATGTAGCTGGCCTGGAGCTCGGCGGAGGATTCCATGGCTGCTGCTGCCGCCGCCAGGCCGCACAAGAGCAGCAGCGATGTTAACAGCACCAACATAAGCCATGGCCAGCAACTGACCCGGCTCCGAGTCTGGGTCTGGGACGGGAGCTGGAGCTGGAGCTGCTGGAGCTGCTGGCGATATCTCGTTTGGCTCACGTGAATTATGCGCATCCCGGCTGCAATGGCCCCTGGCCCATTAATCACCACGGCATTTGAATTGCTATCTCGGTCAGGATGTTGGAATATAAACGCCAGGCAGCCGGCAGCTCACTCTCACTCCTGTGGTGCGTGGAGAGCACGTCGGGTTTGCCGAATGTGAATATATATCGCCTTTTTATGCACTGTGTTTTGCCGACAGGACATGAAGTGTCCTCCTTTCCTTTCACACGCTCTGTCTCCTGGTTGCTGTTGCCCTTGCCGTTGCCGTGTGTATTGGCGTCAATTTTATCGCCTTTTTATTGGCCTCACTTTTTTGGTCGCTCATTCATTTCGTTGGCCCTTTGGCCCGTTGCCGTTGCCTGGCTGCCATTATCAGTTCTCGCTCTCGGCACACACTGTTAAAGCATTCGCATTTTGCTCATAAAAATATGCACCGCCCTCCCATCTCTCCCCCAAATGCAAATGGATGAAAAACAAAGCGAAACAATAAGCTGCAGCTTCAGCAGCCAATTGCCCAGTTGAGTTGACTCTCGACAGTCGATTGCTGCCGTCGATTGCTCGACTGTTGGCAGTTGGCATTTGAGAAAGGATTAAGTCTTCAATGAAATGAAAATATCCACCGCACACACTCATACATTGTTTCTATATCTATGCACACACACACACACACTTGTGTCTATTATCAAGGCTATGAATTGCCAATGCCATAGACTTTAGCTGTCCAGATTGTGTTGTGTGCTTTTGTTTTGTATTGTTTTATTCTACTTTTTCGTTGGTCCCTTTCTTTTATTTCTGGTCGATGATGATGGCGTTGCCCATTGCCCATTGCCCATCGCCCAGTTGCCAGTTGGTAGCCAAATGCCCAATTGCCAGTTTGCCAGCTGCCATTATTTTTTATGCTAATGGCTGAGCATTTTCTCGCTTTCATTTCGAGGCTTTTTGGGGGCTACTTTTGAGCATCACGCGCCACAGATTTCTATGTATGCACGTATGCATAATTGTTTCGAGATTACCGAAACACATTCACCCACACACACACACACACACACACACACACGACACTCACACATACATTCGGCAGAAATCTCAGTGCTCAGTGCTTTCTTTCGTCTCGTTTCACTTTGGGTTTTTTAAAACGAGAATCGCGCACTTTTCGTCGTCGACGTCGTCGTCGTCATCGTGTCCTTAAAATAACTTTTTGGCCCATTTTGTTCTTGTTCTTGGCTTTTGTTTTGTGCTCGCCCAGCGTCGCTTTTCCATATGCACAGTGCACAGTGGGACGAAGCGACGCAGGCGGAGGCGGAGACGGCGGCGGTTGGGGGCATGGCCCACATGAACCTTTAAGATTTAAAGCCTTTGGCAATGGTTTTTGTTTCGTGGCTGGCTCACAAGCGTGCCCTGGTGGCTGGCTGCTAAAGTTTTCACAGTTGACATTTGCCCCACTGTGCAGGCTGCCCCCCCCTTCGTCCTCCCCTCCCCTCGCGTGTTTGCTTGCGCTCTGTTGCATGTCAGCGGGCTACTCGTAGTTGTAGTTATACATTTCATACATTTTATTTTATGCTTGCTGGTCTTTCTATTATTCTGCCATATTTCACAATTGTTGCCGTGGTATTTAAACCTGCACTTATTTATGGCCATGCAAGCGTGTGCTGTATGCTGTGCTCCTGCCACGCCCCCACGCCCCGTCCCCCGTTCATTTCGCCTGCAGCCCGCACTCCAGAACTGGCTGTTGTTGTTGTGCTTGACATAAATTATGCAAAATGTGCTGCCTGCATTTGTAATTGTGATTACATTTTTTTTTTTTGCTCCTCTCATGTGTGTGTAATGCGTGTCTCTGTGTGAGTGCGTCTGCATGCGTGTGTGCGTGCGTGTGTGCACTATGAAGTTCGTTGGCTTTTTCGTCTTGCGTCTTGCGGAATTGAGCGGAGCTTAGCACTATATTCTTATGCACTCTCGAAGCTGCCTGCTGAATGTTTGATGCGATTTGTTATGCAGCTTTTTCAGCTTGACCAAACCCATTCAATATTTAAGCCAGGCCAATAGAAGGACTTCCACTGCGATAAGCACAAACAAAAGGCTCACAGACTCAAATTATTATTACATATTAAACTCGAATTCGTTTTGTTTATTATACATGATATTTATCTGCGTTATCAGAGAGTCGCCGCTCCGCTCTCTGCTCTCCGCTCTGCTGTGTTCATTTACACTCGAGTTACGACTCAATTAACTGAATTATTTGCCTTTTTTTAATGGTCGTATCACAATATTACGTATACGCTACGCGCACATCTCGAAAATTGTCGCTTTGCTTGCATGCACTTGATGTGGCACTCGTATTATTTATATTATTTATTACTTCAATTGCTAATTGGATTGCACGAAATATTCTCGCTCTCGCCGTTTGAGTTTTTATTTCGGCTGTCGGTTTATGATTTCAATTGTTTTTTTTTTTGTATTTTGGCGGGGAGCAAAAGGGGGAAAGCACGAGAGGATTGCTCCGAGCTGGGATCCGAGCGAGAGGCGCACGCGACGAGCTCCAAACCGCAACTGTTGGCTGCTATTGAATGCGGGCTGCTTTTCACAAGAACTTTGCCCGAATGACGGTTGACGGTTGACGGTTGACGGTTGAAAGCAATGGCAGCGGATGCTGGGCGCTTCAATCGTTGGCTTTCAATTCAACCGGCTTCTCTGCTCTGCGAGGATTATTAGAGCGCAGACGCTGAAAAAGCGCGCCAAAATTCATTCATAAAAAGCAACAGCTTCCGGGCCCATCAGAGGGCGGGAGGCAGGTGGCAGGTGGCAGGTGGCAGGAAGAACGAAGAAGGGACGGACAACAGTTGAGTCGAGTTGAGCAACAAGCTGGCAGGCGAAACTTTCAGCCTGGGAAATTTAAAAATGTGCAAAACAAGTTTAACTTTAAATTATTCAAATTAATGCCCAACATGAAACTAAATAATTTGCAACTGTCTTAATGCAATATTCATTTATCGTGCCGGCTGAGCGAGGGCGCAAATGGCAGGGACGACAGATCTAGGGGCCAGCAGAAGGACGACAGCATAAAAGGACGCTGCCATCTGCCAGGCTGTCGATGCGCATTGCATTTCAGAAATAGACTCAGCGAAGGCTGCAATTGAAGCTTCAGGACAATGGCGGGTGCTGACAGCCAGGACACTCTTAATTATTGCTGCATTCGAAGACTGCCTGGCCTCCTTTGGCAACGACGTTTCCATGTAGGAGACTCTTGGGGGACGGAGCCGGAGACGGAAAAAGTTCGTTCTACGAGTTCATTATATAACTTTGCAATTATGTTTGTGAACACGTTGGGAGTGGAAAACAGTGAGCACTAAAAATGAGTAATCATCAAAACGGGGCAGCTTCAATTGCAAACACTTTGCTGGCTAAAATTCTGTTTTCCCGAAGCAAATTTATTTTTAATAGATTAATTTTGTATGTAGTTTATTTTTATTAGTTAAGTTTGTTTGCTTGTCAATTAATAATTAGTAAGATTTAGAGTATTTCATCATCGTACACTCAAAGAGAAAGTCTCTTCGATTTCAATCACATTGTAATTAATTAATCTACAATTTCAACTTGTTAAGTTACAGAGTATTTCATCGTTGTGCATTTATGATTGCTTCTCGGCAGTTTAATAAATGCATAAAAGACTGGGAGCTGAGCGTCGTTGTTTCAGCTGTTGGCCTCTACTCTGCTGATTGCTTCGCCTTTCGGCTGCAGCAAATACTTAATTTGATTTTTTGATTTCTCTGCAATTGAATGCAGCCAGCTTTCAATAGAGGCGCACTTTCAAAAAACAAATCAACGCCAAGAAAATAGTAATTAATATTTGCACTTTGCCGTTGATTCAGCTGCAAATTGAGTTGTTTCACAGACTAAGCAAACAATCAAAAGCAAACAGCAAACAGCAAACAACAGCAGCAAACGAAAAATCGGCAAACAACAAACTGAACTACAATTTACACACACAATTTCCAAATAAAGTTTGGCCCCCACTGCGGGCAATCCATTTGCCGTGCACTTAGCCCCAAAACGAACCTTTTGCCAGAGGTGAACTGAACAGAGTTTCTGGAGGGGAACTAGAGGCAACAACTTGCGATTATCGTCGCTTCACTTGAGCCTGCCCCCATGCAAATTTGATGCAACAGCGCAGCAGAGGAGCAGCTGGAGCAACTGCTCTAAAAGGCATTCTCCTCGTTGCCTAGCTACAGCTGTGAAGCTTGATTCGGAGGCTGGAGCTGTTGCTGTTGCTGTTGTTGGGCCACAGCTGGGATGCTGAGCGCTCTCTGGAGGCGGGCTGGGAAATGTATATTCGACAAGGCGAATACTTTAGTTGCTGTTTGCTGCTTGCTGTTTGCCGTTGTTATTGTTGTGGCTGTAGTTTTAGTTTGTGCACTGGGAGAGCGAAGAAAGAAGGGGAAAGGGGCTGTGCTGGCTTTTGTTTTCCGCGCTCGTTTGGGGCCGAAAGTTGGGGCTCAAATAAAATGCAATTACACCGCAAAACTCAATTTGAAGTGTCAAAAAGTTGCGCTGCACTTAAGAAGTTAACACGACCAGCCTTCAACCGCTGTTTCCCCCCGCCGCCGCTCTCTGTGTCTATCTATTTTTATCATCGCTCCTCTTCTCTAACTGTGTCTAGGCTTTTGTTTGGGGCTTTTCCATTTCCATTTCCATTTGGCTCGGCAAATGTGCAAAGTGTCTCGGGTGTAAAAGGGAAAAACGCCAAAATGGTGGCCAACAAAATAAAGCGGATTACGTTGAGAGGCGAATTCCCCAAATATGATGGCCAACATGACAGCTTGCCTGCCCTTCTGTCTGTCTTTCGGTCCGCCTGTTTCTTGTATAATGTGTCGGCCAAATGCGTGATATATTAGCCGTGTTTTTGTATCTGTTACCAAAGCAAAACTAATTTGCAGACGCCCCCCAATCCCGATCCCAGGCGTCATTTGCATTTTAAATGAAGCTGCCAACTTTTTACAATGCCTTGTCGCCTTTTAGCCGCCCCCTCGTCTTTGAGAATGGAGTGTCATAACTTTGTCGAGACGTTTGCCGAGCACACCGGAGCAAACCAGAAGTCAAGTTGGCAAATAAGCATTTCGAATTAAATGTGATATTTGAACTGAATACCCGTTATCGAACTCGTGCTCGCTTCGCATTCCTGCGAATATTTGCCAAGCAATCGATCAGTTAAATTGATTTGCCAGCTGTGTTACAATCAGTCGAAAAGTTTGCCGATTGCGACACATGGCACGAATTGTTGGCTGTCTCTATGCTATACCCTGTAAGCGAAGTTGACTTGGCAAACTGAGTGGAAAGTGGAGATTATGCCAACCTCCAATAATGTGTATGCATAAAGAACTTTAATTTGCCTGCAAGGTTATTGCAATAGTGAAAAAAAAACAGTATTTGCCAAGCAAACAATGTGAATTGAATGTGAAGAATAATTTGCGTGCGATAATAATCAATAATTTGCAGAAAATGTTGTGTTCATTTAAATTAAAATGAATACAAAATGAAGAACCATTTTTCGTTTCTGCAAAACATTAGTGAACATTTTAAATGTACAAATCAGAGAAACTATTTGGCCTGCGATATTCATTCACAAATAAAATACATTTCTTTATGCTGACAGATATAATGAATAATTTGATGAATATTTGATGTTCATTTACTAAATTAAACGCTAGAAGAATTATTCGATGAATATATTTCTGTTTGTCAATCAGTTGAATTAAATATTGGTTTTCATCAAAATATAATTTATATCATTTTGCAACTAAATAATATCACAAAACCATAGAAACAATCTCTGGATTAAATTGAAATTCCTGTTGTGCTTTTCTCATAGAGTATTCAGCCTTCGTCTCTTTTGTATCGCACTATTCTTGGTTTGTTTTCATTTGATTTTGTTTTGTTTAGTGTTTTGTTTGCGGACACTTGGCAAATTGGCAGCTGGCAGCTGGCAACTGCCAACTGGCAACTGCGACGGCAGCACTAAGAGTTGAGAGCTGCGAGTTGTGTGGAGCAATTTACACGTCTTGCTTGTCGTCGCACGTGGCGTATGCGTAATTTAGTGCTGCATACTTTGCGCCGCAAATTTGCACTTTTGTGACTTGTTTAGCTACACTTTGCTGGGTGTGTGCTCCAAGCTGTTTGTTGTGTGTTGGCTGTGGGGCTCACTAACTGAACAGCACTTAAAATCAGGAATTCAATTATCTCCGAGACACGGCAGAAGGGAGTTGAATGCTGATGCCATTTTGTACGCACTTTTCACACCTGCTCGCCGCTTTCAAGGCCGACAGGGAGCAGGCAGCAGGCAGCAGGTGTGGGTGTTGGAGAATTGAGAGTGTAGTTTTCTTTTGCCTCTGCCTTTGTCTGACAGCTTTGCGTTTTGGGGGAGCTTACATTCTTTTGGACGAGCACTTCATCTGCACAGATAACGAGAGCGAGAGCGTGAGAGTTGGGTTAAGGCATCTGCTGGGATATCTAGAGCATCTAAATTAGCGACGCTTGGGGAACAGTTTAATTATAATTTTTATTTCGCTGCAGCAGCAGCAGCAGCAGCAACTGCGCACAATTCATTTAGCCCCCGACAAATTAGCTTGAAAACAATTAACACCTGTTTTGTCGGCTGCTTTTGGCATCTACTCGAAACTAACAAGGCTTCTCTCCTCCTTCTGTTCCCCTTTTGACATGTCCCCCGCGGTGCTGGTCGCCTACCCATTTCCTGGGTTCAAATTGCCGCCCGTTTCACGGCTCGCGTTGTAAATGAAAAAAGTTGCACAAAAAACTTTTCAAATTACAACGGAAATCCGTGAAAATCCTTTTAACAAAGCAAAACAGGCGGCAAAATACGGAGAGTGAGAGACAGAAGACTTTCTGTAGGTAAATCTGGCTGTGGATGGGGCATGAGCTGCGGGGCTGGGCTCAGAGAATAGCATATTAGTGACGTTCCGCCGCTTCAACGACAACGTCGACGATGATGAACACGACCTGATTATGATGGCGGTTTCCACGGGCTTCAAGTTCACTGAAGCAACACGTGCGTTTTATCCTTGTCCAAGTCAAGGCGCTGCTGCTGAAGCTTCTGTAAATTGGTTTAGTTGCTTTCAGCAGTCGGAACGACAAGGAGTCGAGAGAGGGGCAGTTTTCACAGCCTCTTCAGATACATTTTCGAGCACTTTGAAAGTTTATTTATTGGTTCTCAGTCTGAAAATGCTTCGCCAGCTCTGTCTGCGAGCGTGTGTTTGAGTATTTGTGGCTCACTTGACAGCCGCTGTCTGCCATCGACGTGAAGCTTTTAACTTTTAATGAAAATATTCAATTTTCAGGTGTTGCACATATTTAAAATTGCTGAAACTTTTGCGCCATTTTCGCTCCTCGCCAGCTTCTCGCTAGCTTGACAGCTCAGCTCAGCTCCGCTTCGCCTAAAAGCGTGTGTGTCTGTGTGTGTATGCTTAATGCGTGTTGGCCCTCTTGGTTTGGGGCCAAGCAACCTCTTGGTTCTCTCGTCCAACGAGCGAAAACAACAGCAACAAAAAAAATGATGAAAAACTTTTAAATATTTTAATATTAATTAAGAGCGAGAGCAACAAAATTGGATAATTTGCATGCTTGTTGCTGTTGCTGCCGTTGTTGTTGTTGTTGTTGTTGGGCTCTTTTGCCTGCTAATTGAATGAGATTCTTTTTGAAAGTTGATTTTTGTTTGGCTTTTATTGGACCTAAGCCCCAAGCAAAGGGACGAGAAGCGATGGTTTATTGAATTAGCAACCAAGTAAATCGGTTTTGTTTGGGGGCCGCCGCAATCGGAGTCAAAATGAATGGAAAACATTAGCCCAATTCGCATCGAATATCGAATCGAGTTGGGGCAACAAATTGAAGCTGATTCAATTTTGGGCAGCGCTGCAGTTTTAACTCGATTGCCACATTGATTGACGGCTTGTGTGAGTTGCCTTTGGCTCTCTGACTCTTTGATTTGGTTACGCACTTGATTCTGTTACGAAGCCGCGTCGAGTTCTCGTCTCTGCCTGGACGTGGATTCAGCGTTGCCCGCGTTTTGCAAGCGGCGAAGAAGAAAAACGCACTGCTCCAGCCAGAGGCTGCGTCGGCTTCTTTTATAGCCGATTGAACCTCCGACCGCCAGCTTCAATTGGGCTGCTTTCAACTGAGTCTCGCTCTCTCTCTCGATTACGTTGCCTGCCGGTTGTAAACAAAGGTCAGCTGATTGCCATGTCGCGAATGAAGCGCCTTTGTGCTTTTTGGTAAGCAGAGACGAGAACCTAAGTTTATGGCCAGCAGTCGCTATAATTAATGAATGGCCAAAAGTGAGGGCTGCCATAAACTGAGGAGCAACTGCCATAAGCGCAGCCAGGCGCATGAGCGAGGAGAGCCAGGAGAGTGAAAGAGAGCGTCGACTGTTCAGGTGCGAAAGGGATGCATCGTAAACAAAACGAAGGCAGCGAAGGTACTCGGTAGATTGTCCGTCTCAGCGCGAGAAAGAGATGGGTCGTAAACAAAGACAGCTGCTCGGTGTCATTGTACTGCTCGGCGGTCGAGCCGTCGCTCATTGAGAAAGTCTCATTGAGCGGCAGCAAAAAGGGGACAGCATGGCGATAGAGACTACCACAATGACGACAACGTGCCGTGCTCTGAGTGGGTCAGGTGCAATCTTTGCCAACCAGCCGCCCCCCTGAACCAATGTTGGATGCGCCAGCTGCGCGTGACTTGACTTTTTGCGGCCAGTGCAATTTTTAGAACTGACCCCTAATTGGCTTTTGACGGCATCGCGTTCAAGAAGAAGTGGCGGGAGGGAGACAGCTTTAAATCGGTTTACTGGTTGATCGCTTGACTGCTCGATTCACTTGCTAATGGCTGGTAATGATGATGACCCATCACGCAATTTGCGTCCTCATAACTTATGTAAATTACCGCTCTCTCCCGCTCTCTCTTTCTCTCTCTCTGTCCCTATCTCTCTCTGTCTGTTTGTCTTTGGCTGTGGCTGATTTATTTTTAAAACCTCAAAGCACGGAGATAGAGCGCAAGTTCGCTTAGACATATTTATTTTTAATATTGTAATAATTATGATGACAAATGTAAAACATAGAAAAGCGTTCAATCTTTTTGTTATAGCTCGTCATTGAACACACAAATTTCAAATTTCGAAAAATTCAATTAATTGTGTTTGGCTGCAATTCTTTGTTCCTCGACAAATCTTTCATCGTGCTGCTAAGACCATTTTATCTATATTTGTAATTTATCGAGACTTTTCATATACTTGTACTTTTGCAAGATTAAGTCTGATACTTTTGCAATTTAAATTGAACGACAAATAATTGTAATTGCGTTCTTGATCTCTCGACTCTGCAGACCTGGCGTATGCGTAATGTGCGCCCAGTGTCGCCAATTTTCCACTTACTGTTCTAAGCACCAAACTTATTTCACTTGTCATCAATTACATCTAACAAGCCCGGATGTTTATGATCGCTGCTGTTCACTTTGCACTCGAGACCCGAGACTTAAAGTGTGTCAAAGTGCATTAAACAATTGCCATTTGTTTTGTCTGTTGGGCATGTGCCAAGTGCGACCAGAGGCGCACCTCCGAGGGGGTATTTTGTGGTAAACCCTTTGACGTGTGTTGCGTTCACGTCACTAGACTTTTTCTCCCCCCGCCCAGCCGCACTCTGTTGGCCAGTTTTAGATTTGTGTTAAACCAAATGTTATAATTAAAAATGAGTTTGAAAAGAATTGAAAACAAAATTTAATCCTTTTCGTGGGTATCTTATTAAACATAAACTCACAATAATTATTTGTGGACTCTGATTTATTTATACACGATTTTTATTTATAGCCAAAATTTGTAAATAGTATTCATTTTTACTATAATATAATAATCAAAAATATAATATGGTTAATAGTTATTATGACTATCGTTGGAAAACCCTTTGCAAATGCAAATGACTGCGTGCGTGTGTGTGTGTGTGTGTGTGTGTGTCTGTGTGTTTGTGTGTGTGATTGCGAGCAAAACAAAGCCAAAGAAATGTTGAAATAATTCGCTAGTTTCGCTTGCGGCTGCAGTTGCTGGTTGCCCCCAAAAAGAAATGTGTTTCTTTGCAGCTCACTTCTTATTCAATTGTCGAGCCTAGCAGACGCGTTTTGTTCATCGGGAACACAGCTGGCAAGTGCCGACAAGTCTGCAGCGATAAATCTACTATATACACTATATATCTGGCGTATATTTGACTAACGATCGTCGAGTCTAGCGGCAGTTCTCGGGTCGATTGCGAGTCGAGTGGTTACGCGTCTTCAGTCTTCACTCGAGGTACGCGGCTTTCGAATTCCGTATTCCGTATTCCGTGCTCTGTTGTCCGGAAGTTAAGATACAGTCACGTCACGTCACGTAACCGTTAACACCGCAGAGCCAACAGCAGACGAGGCAAGAACAAGTTAAGCTTGTTGCCGTCGCTGTTGCGGCTGCTGGTTACCGGTTGCGTTTTGATTGCTGCCCTGGAGCAGCAGGGAGGCAGAAGGGGGCGCCTACTTGACATAATTGAATTTGCGGCGCAATAAACCGCAAAGGTGTCAAGCGGCGTCGCTGCCTCGCTCTTGCGACCTTGTCATCCGCAACAACTTTTGCTCCAGGTTGCAAGCAAGAACACCAGTAAAACGGCTACAGCGGTGCAACGCATTCTGAAACTGTTGATGCAACAGCAGCTGAAACTGCTGCGCAAGTTTCTGCAAGTGACTGCGACGGCGTTGTCAGCGCGTTAAGCATACGCAGCGTGGTACAACAAGAACGGAGTGTGTCTGTGAAGTGAGAGTGTGTGTGGCAAGTGCAGAAGGCGGCGTGTGGCAGGTGCAAAGAGTACTAATAACCAGCTCAAACCTGGGTAACTTGTGGCTAATCATTAGAGGTAAGTCCAGCGACAATGTCAGCGACGAAGGCAACAGCAATTCAGTTATTAAAAGCTCGTTTGCGAGACTCCAGAGTGCGAATGGGAGTGGGAGACAGCAGATAAGCGAAAGAAAAACACATTAACAGAGGAGGCGAAACTTCAAGTGGCAATTGGGCAAGACGACAGCAGAGAAGGGGAATCGTGTCCAGCGTCCATTTTGTTGAAGGCTGCGCAGTGGATGGGAATGGAAAGCTGCCACATGCCATTAACTTGTGGGGCGCCAACCCAGTCAGCGAGAAGCCTCAGCAGTTGCAGCAGCCGACACAAGTCGAATGTCAAGTTCACGTCCGAGGTGCACCACCAAAATAGATGTCCACGATAAATTGCCACTGACAGAATTGATGGGGTTGCCAGCCAAATGGCAAGAGAGAAAACATATCGCGCAATTATCTCATGGGAGATGGGGAGAGGAGCGCAACGTGCTCGTCATGCAGTTGGCACGGAATTATGGCGAGCAACCAAATTCAACCGGATCAGGGCGACACGTTTGACATGCGGCATAGTTAAAAATTCACGTATCTATAATATATGTTAGATGGGCCCTAAGTTGGATCTGTGCCCAGGTAGCATGCGATGGATCGATTGAAGAGCCGAGAGTCAAAGGTGACACTGCATCTAAATCTAATTCGAATTCGAAATCGAATTTAGTTTGAAGGTTTTCAAGGAGCGGCCACCAAGGAAGAGGAGCAACAGCGTCATCGCATTGTCGGCTAATCAATTTTGTGTCTTGTGTCTTGAGTCGCTTTTGGGAATTTTCCGCTGATGATAATTATGCGACCGTCAATCAAACAGTTGCAAGTGCGTGCCGGTTCCTGTTCCTCTCTCTCTTTCTCTCTTTCTATCTCTATATCTGGCGGAGCTGACGCCATAATGGGAGCAGAGAGAGTGAGAGAGAGAGAGAGAGAGAGAGAGCGATTATGGCACTCGACTCAACTTTGAGCATAAAAGGCGCACGACAGCGCAAAGAGTCGCACATTCACAGGAGCACGCTTGAAGGATACAGAACAGAGCGGAGCAGAGCAGCACAAAGCGAACAAGGAATAGAGAAGAGCGCGTGGAACGGAAGCAGGAAGCAGCAGGAAAGTGCATAGTGAAAACGAAAGCTGAATGCTGAATGCTTAAAAAGAAGCTAAAGAAGAGTGCAGGCAAAAAGTCGAAAGTGTCGCCAAGTGATTAAAATAAAAGCATTCGCCGTGAATGTGTCGATTAACAGAGTGTGCAACCAAGTCGAGTGTCTGAGAGCGTGTGTGTGTGTGTGTGTGGATGTGTGCTTGGGTGTGACACAGATTCACTGAGCACAAGATTCCCCAAGTTGCAGCAGCCAGAAAAGTCGAGCTGAGTGCAGCGGAAATATCGATTGGTTTGCTTGACGAGACCGCAGACAGGAGACCGCTGTCCAGGAAAGCGCTGAGGAGGCACAACTGACGAAGGTCGTCGTCAAATTCTAGGGAAAGCAGCCAGGGAAAAGCCACAACAACGGAGCCGTTTATCAAGCGAGACTCGTGGTTAGGCGCAGTCCGAGACGCCGCAAACAGCGCAACGCGAACGCTGACGGCCAAGAAGACAACGCCACATCGGTAGGAGTCGACGGGAATCGGAAACGGAAACGGATATTGGAACAAGGATATCGAGGCGAGACGAGCTGAGCAGAGCTGAATAATGGCTTACTTAATTAACATACTCAAGTTCAATGTGAAGTACTTAAAAAATCAATAATTGCACTTGTCAGCACACAACACGAGAACAACAACAACATATCATCATCATCATCAATATTCAAGTAATTCGAGGCTGAAAAGCAAATAAAACTCGTTGCCTCTCTCTCTGCTCCTCCACCTCCACCTCCCCCGTCTCCCTCTGTCTGCTGATTGGATTACGCTTGCTGTCTCGCTCGCTCGTTGCTGTTGCTGTTGCCTTCTGCTGCGCGTTCGTCGCCCCCTCGTCCTCTCAATGGAAAAGTCGGAGAAATTTTCAGATTACCTCTTCGCCAAAATGGGACCACCGAATGTCACCGAGCTGCCCCCGAAGACGACGGAACGCAGCGATGCCCACCTGGAGCTAACGGGCTACCGCAAATGGCTGAGCGACAACCTCATGCTGCTCGTCACGCTCTCCGGCGTCCTGCTCGGCGTGCTGCTGGGTGAGTAAACCACTGATGACACCTTTATGGCGGCATTTAACCAATGATTGTTTCTTCAGGACTCTCGTTGCGTCCGCTGCAGCTGCACGGCGACTCCATCATGCTGATCTCGTACCCCGGCGAGCTGTTTATGCGCGTGCTGAAGCTCATGATTCTGCCGCTGGTCATCTCCAGCTTGATTGCCGGCTCCGCCAGCCTCAACGCCAAAATGAATGGCAAGATTGCGCTGCGCACGCTGATCTACTTCGCCACCACGTCGCTGTTCAACGCCGCCTTGGGCATTGCTCTGGTGCTGCTCATTCATCCCGGCAATCCGGATCTGCACAGTGCGGACGGCGACACGGCGTCGGACAGGAAGGCGGTGAAGCTGCTCGACAGTCTCTTGGATTTGGGCAGGTAAGCACTAAAGTCGCGTGCAAATCGCGTGTGAGTCGCGTGTAAATCGCACGCAAGTCGCCTATGAAACGCGCGAGACTCGCATGCAATATGCACTGCTTGCAGTACTTTCACTGCTTGCTGAACTATTGACACTAACCAAAAACTACAATGCGAAAATGCTGCGAACTAATATTCGTTCGCTAATTCGCATATTCGTATTCTTTTGTTAGTTTTGATAGTATAAAGTTAAAAAAAGCGTGCACTTCTGTGCAATTGCTTTGCTGTTCACTTAATTGAGTATTTGTAGTGTAAGCAGTTAACGCTCGCAGTTCGACTACTTGCTGTGCTGTCAACTGCTTGGCCAACTACTTGCAAGATACTTGCGCAAGCAGTTCCTAATCGTACACTGCTTGCAGGAACGTGTTCCCCGACAACCTGTTCCAGGCGTCCATTCAGCAGGCGCACACCGTCTATCTGCCCAGGCCGAGCATGCTGCGCAGCGTGAACGCGACGCTCAACGACAGTGGTGTCGTGGAGGCGCAGCGCCAGCATCTGGAGGAGCTGGAGGAAGTCGTCTTGGTGCGCGACGTGCAATATCGCAGTGGAACCAACACGCTGGGCATCGTGTTCTTCTGCCTGGTGTTCGGCACGTTCCTGGGCACGATTGGACAGAAGGGCCAGGTGGTGGTGGACTTCTTTGCCGCCGTCTTTGAGGTGGTCATGAAGATGGTCACCTGCGTCATGTGGATGACGCCGTTGGGCATCAGTTCGGTCATCGCTGGCAAAATCCTGAGCGTGGACAACCTGAGTCTGGTGATGGCGCAACTCATTTGGTTCATCATCACTGTGGCCATTGGCGTCGTGATCTATCAGTTCATTGTGATGCAGGCGATTTACTTTGTGTTTGTGCGGCGCAATCCCTTCAAGTTCTACAAGGGGCTGATTGAGCCCATGCTAACCGCATTCGCCACCGCATCAACGTAAGCTCGACTCTCTCTCTTGGAGAAGAAATCTCTCTTTCTCTCTCTCTCTATTTCTCTGTCAAGCTGTTTAACGTCTTACAAGTATTTTTTCCTTCTTTTTGGTTACGAAACGAATTTCTCCATTGAAACTCTTTTGATTTTCAAACACTAATCGAAATCTGGCAACGCTTGCAGCGCCGCCGCCTTGCCCATCACATTCCGCTGCATGAACGAGAAGCTGCGCATGGATCCCCGCATCACTCGCTTCGTCCTGCCCATTGGCTGCAACATCAACATGGACGGCACCGCTCTCTTCATCGCCGTCGCCTCCATCTTCATCGCCCAGATGAGCGGCATGGTCTTGGGCTTTGGCGAACTCCTGACTGTGCTCCTCACCTCTACGGCAGCCTCGATGAGCTCGGCCAGCGTGCCGAGCGCAGCTCTGGTGCTGCTCCTCGTCGTCCTCTCGGCCATCGATGCGCCCGTTCAGGATGTGACGCTGCTCTTCGCCGTCGACTGGTTTGTGTAAGTTTATTGACGATCTCTGCTCGCCTTTTGGCCAAATTTCATCTATTTCCTACTCTTCTCAGTGATCGCATTCGCACCACCAACAACATGCTGGGAGATTGCTACGCCGCCGCCGTTGTCGAGGAACTGTCGCGCAAGGAGCTGATGGCCTTGGATGCCGCTGCCGTCAACTATCAGGTATATCTGGGAGATAATTATTGCTTCCTTTTGCTGACTTGTGACTTGATCGCTGCAGGATCTGAACGTTGGCACGCCTAACGGACACCATGGCGGGCTGCTGGAGGGTCAGACGGAGCTGGAGGCGTCCAATAAGAGCGTCATGTCCGATGCCGTCGTCGTGGACATGAGCGCCGTCATGAACAATGTGAATCTGCAGCAGGAGCACAGCAATCGACGGGTCTAAGCAGTCGCATCCCCTAAATTTAACGAGCAAAAGGACTAATGGAGACGGTCCTTGAAACACTCGATAACCACCAATAGACCACAGTGTTCCCCCCACAAAGCAAACCTTTTGATAGACTTTTTGATTTTTTTGACAATTGCCAATCAATAGCATCAATCACACAACTGATTGTGAGACTGTCGAGCAATCGATTTTTGATATGATTTACCAATTGATAACAACAAAAAACCCACCCTATAAGTCTCTTTATAGCTCTTTACTTATATATACAGACGTGATCGCATTCAGACTGCAATGGCAGCTGAATGTTGAGCGCAGTTTTCCACAAGGTCTGACCAAAATATATCAATAGCAATTACTCTTAGCCACATCGATTAAGATCGATGATAAACAATTACCAAACCCAATTACCACTATATAGTAGAAGCAACCAAATATTATCGTAACCAACAAAAAAACATATATATAAAATATTGTAATCAAGTAACAAAATAGGAAATATCTTCTCGGCATGCCGAATATCAAATACCTTTGCAGTTAGGGTATTTATAGATAAATCTATATTAAAGTTGGTAAAATTGGAATCGACAAAATTCATTTTGAAACTGATCAGTTTGATTATTGTCTTCTGCAAGGGTATTACGAAACTCTAGAAGAAGATGGAGAACAAAACGTTTTTTGTGATGTGTTTTAAACTATGCATAATCTATGGGTATTATTTTGTAAGCTCGGCCGACTAGGCGGCCTTTTGTGATTGAGTCATTGACAGCATAGAATGGGCAAAGGGTTGGGAAAATAGAATAGGACGCTTTCAAACGTTTATGATTTACACATGTTAAGCAGGGACCGAACATAAGGTTTTTTTCATTATTTTTAATAATAGAATCACACACTTCGAATTAACTTAGTAAAAAATGAATTACTCTAAAATAATTATTATCGGACGAACAATCCATATCACCCATGATTTCGAAATTTGAGATTTTTATTGATTTTCTATATTAATGATTAATTTATCATTATAGTTGATGGAATAGATTCAAAATTCCATACATAACTTATAAAACGACGACCCGTTGTTAAAAGCGAATCGATTGTAAGCAGAAATTAGCAAAAATTGCAAATGCAGGTTGTATACGAAGTTGGCCTAGATATAGAGAGTTACCAACCAACTACCCGATCACATAACCACCCAACCACTCGTTTTGAGAAGCAATCCCAGAATGAATGAATTTTTAGAGTCACAATAGTCACACCCACACTCACATATGATTATCCCATTGCATTCGTAGACTGATAGTAGAATTAGTGTGATTACCGAAACATATTAGAAGTATACACGGGATACAAGAATATATATACCATTATCGATAACTATATAGATATGTAGACGATCCGACAATTGATTTGAATACAGAAGAACATGAATAAAAGTTAAATAATCGACATTATTTTCAGATGGGAGCCTGTTGATTTATCGACTTATCGATAAGTATTCGCGTGTTTGATTAGCTGCAGCGCTAGAACGGATATTTGCCTATCAACATGGCCATAAATCGCGCAATCGATCAACTCGATCGAGCCAGGTTGGATTGTTTGTGGTAAGCGAAAGAATGAATCATCTACGAGTTTATTTACAATTGAACGTGTAATTTCAACGCCTGCAAGTGGTTTTGTTCGTGCCCCGTCCAAGCCAAATCGGGCTTATATAATTACAATATATAGTCGCAGAAGTACCTGTAGCGAGTACTTATAAGCGACTACAATTAGAGCAGGCTTCGCTCTGGCCAGATAAGCCACTCGCATGACTATCAGCTGGCTTACCCTTGCACCTCTGTCAGGTGTCAATCTGCAGACTCGCCCGCCGACTGACTGAATGACTGTCTGACTGTCTGACTGAATGACTGGCTGACTGTCTGACTGCTGGCTGTACTTGAGCCCAACTGTGCAGGTGAATGAATCAAGCGCTGAATAAACAAATGAGCTGCACCACAGACGGCAATGCTCGGATACACAGCTGTGTGGCTCTGTCGGCACAGCACCACACATATCAAAAACACAGAAATGAAATAAAATTGTAGTCGCATTCAAAAGTGCGCAATTGCAAGCCCAACTGTCGACGTCTTTTTTCTCGTATTTCTCATTTTTGCCAACTGTCTGCCTGTCCAATTGTCCAACTGTCTCACCTGTCCACCTGTCCCGCCACACTGACTGCCTGACGCTGACTCCCTGACTCTCTGACTGCCTCTCTGACTGCTCTTGTCGCGTTGGCTGTTCGTTGTTCGTTGTTCGCTTTTCGCTTGTTGTTCACTGGCGTTGGAGTGTTTGGCGTCTGAAGGTCTACTTGGCAGCGCGGCTTTGGAGTGTGTTGGCGTTGCCGTCGTTGTTGCCGCTGCTAAAATGAAATACGAGTGCAAACAAACCGCGCAACTTCCACAAGAATGCCAAGCCATCTGCAATACACCGAATTCCCAATACACTAATCTGTTTAACAGCTGTAAAAAGGCATCAAACGATCTCTGAAACAAGCAAAATTTTGTGCTACACAATTTTACCTTCTGAAATAGGAAATTGCTGAATATTTTTCAAATGGTAGTTGGGAAATATGTTTTCAAATTATAAATTTAAAATTATGAAATTAACTTTTTAAGAAAACAATTTTTGATTATTCTTTTTGAACAACTTTACTTGAACAATATTTCTATTATCTTTGTTGTTTCGTAACTAAATGTGCTAGAAATTGCAATGTTTATCCTAAAACCAGATACAAATATGGAATTCAATTAATTATTTTCATTCTTCAATTGATTTTCTTGAAATAAGAATTGTCAGCGATATTTATTATTTAAAATTCTGTGTCAATCTACAATAGAAATGATTGAGCTCTTTGATCTTAGCTAAACTTGCCGTTTGGGGTGCAGAGTATTGGCTAAAGAGCTCTAGATCGAGATCAGTCAGATTGCGGCTGCTTGCGGCGCAGTTTAAAGAATAATGGGCCAGAAAAGCATATGTGAATATACTTGTGAATACTCATGTGAGAACGCGAGTGTGCGCAAGCTCACGATACGCTATGTGCATTGACACTTGGCTCAGAATAAGCTGCGAATCCATCCAAATACAATACAACTGGCAACAACTGCTGGCTGAATCAATGTGAGCCAGTTTGCAGTTTGCAGTTTGCATTTGCATAACTCGCGGCTAATTAATTCAATTAGGAGAGCAGTCGAGGATTTGGACTGCGATTGGCGATGGCGATGGCGATTCACTTTCGATGCCAAATGATTGAGCACTTGCGGAAGTTGTGGCCGTGTTGACAACGACAGGGCGACGCGACTTGACTCGCAGCTTATCTCAATCCCAGCCCGGAGCATGACGACTGCTTCGACTGCTAATAGATAGCCGGCTAGATACATGGCTAGATAGATAGCCAGATAGATAGGTAGATGACTAGATAGATCGCTGGCATAATCAAGGCAGGCGTTTAAGTTGTTCTGCTCGTGGCTGTTGTAGTTGCTGTTGTAGTTGCTGTTGCCGTACCTAAAAACTGCATCTACATGGCAGTTTATGGCCAATCTGTGTGCACACCGCTCTGCAAGCAACAGGCAGCTCCTCTCTATAAATTTGCAATCAACTTTTATCAGGCTGGCCCAGAACGTGCCTGCGCTAACGTTTCTATTCACACGCTTGGCAACGCTTCAAAGCAGCAGAGCAAACTCAGCGGCAAGCAGCGGGCAACTTGCAACGTGCAACGTGCAACGGGAACGGCAACGCGAATGATCCATGGTGTGACTTGAAGTTTTGAGGAGCTGAGGCCGAGGCCGAGGCCGAAGCCTCCGTTTCAGCCTCAGCTTCTGCTGCTCCGCCAGTGATAGATTGGCCCACATTCGTTGTAATCTGCGAGTCGCCAATTTCAGGCAACGTCCGCATCTCCATCCCCCATCCCCATCTGCAACATCCCCATTCCCATCTCCATCTCCATCCCAATCCCGTCATATACGTGTACTCGTCGCAGTCACAGCCGAGTCGCCGAGGTAATCTAACCAAATTACTGTGGTGTTCACAAACACGTTCTCTAAACGGTTTCATAATAACAACGCAGCAACAACAGCAACGACTGCAGCGGCGGCAGAGCTCAAGAATTTGTGCGATAGTCTGCAGCTTCCTTCTCATAATGCGAGTGCGCGGCTCATCTCAAGCTGCATATGAACCGCACTCACACAGCGTCACTTGTTATACCCTGTAATTGAACAAAATTCTTAAAGGCGGTATGTTTATAAATTGCCTGCATGCATTAATTGTCATTTATTTTCCCCTTAAGAGACCAGAAGATTTAATCTCGATTTGACAAGTATTTTTGATTTACAAAATATACAAACATAAATTGAAGTTCCTAGGCTTTCGACTCTAAGAAGGATTATCTTGACTTTATCACAAATTTGAAAATGATTCAAACCAAGAGCTGTGCAGTATCTGCTGGTCGAGCAGACTCTGCTTTATTGGTCTGCTGGTCCAGCGGCTGTGTTCTAATGCAAATTGCAGTAATAATTGGCCTATTATGCCAGAGAGCCAGGCAGTAGGTCGTACTGTACTACGACATTGTTGCTCTTCAGCTTGTGGTAGTTGATCTTGTAGTTGTAGTTGTAGTTGTAGTTGTGGAGGTTGTAATTGTGGCCACGCCCACCGCCCATCCCGCTGGCCGCCCCTTTTCACGCAACATCATCAACATCAGCATCAGCATTTAGGAGGAATGGAACAGCAGCAGTTGTGGCCATTTAATATGTGTTTTAGTCCACAAAGTTGGCATTAGATGAGAAGCTCTAACCAAATACGGCAGGTTTGCTGGCTGACTGTGAGAGGAGGGAGAGGAGGAAGAGGGGAGCGGGGAGCGGGGAGTGAAGGCGGAAGCAAGATCGATGCTGAAGTCAAACATGGCCTAAACATTGTGCGCTCATTAATTAGTTGCGACGTCAAATTAATGCCTAATCAAATTTTATTGAATTATAAACCAGTCGCTTAGCAGAGATGCAGATGCAGATGGAGATGGAAATGCAGATGGAGATGGAGATGGAGATGGAGCCATGGAGGAGCATCCTAGAGAGCTGCAACACGGCGGTAATTAATGTGCGCCAAAGCTGCCGACGGCATTAAAATTAATTTGATTTGGTAAAAGGCAAAAGGCGAAAGACGCGAAAAGCAAAAGGCAAGCATGGGAAAAGAGGCGGCTCCAAGAGAGATTCACGAGTTGCTGAATCCGAGATGCAAGTTGCGAGTTGCGAGTTGTTGGCTGGTGGCGCTCCAAAAGCCTGACAAGTGTCGGGCGAGCCGGGGAGCTGCCCAAAATAGCCAGCGAGAAGGAGCCAAGGAGCTTAAGGAGCGACGGCAACAGGTCGACAACTCAACAAACTACGAGCACAACAAATGGCCAACAGCTCGTTGCAATTTTAATTAACTGCCACGTCGGCGCATTAAAATTGTTTTGACTTTGCTAAATGCTTGCAAATCAAGAAGCGACATGAAAATATATACGGCAGCAGTCGAAGCAGCCTCCAAGATGAACTGCTGGATCGAGAGGGAGAGCGAGAGACTGAAATCGATATGTGCGTTGTCCATCGGGGCATGTGGAATCTGCGTCCAGGCCAAACAACCTGGCATTACACACACAGTTCGAGCCAAAACACAACAATCAGCCAAATGGCCGACTCTGCTCCCGATGCCGAGGCAAGAACAACAACTGCTGCCATTGTTACCTGCTTCCAGCTGGCAACGCGCAAATGTTTGCCAATGTAATTAAAAATACATTTGTGCGCCTAAAGAGGCGCGTACTCCGCCACCGCCATCGCCATCGACACTGCCTTTTGGCTAGGAAGTGATCTGGCAACGGGATCTGTTTGCATCGGGAATGCACTGGAGCTGGAGCTGGAGCTGAAGCTGACGCTGCAATCAGCAATCAGCGATCAGCGCAAATTGTCGTGAATTAGACGCTGAATCAAATGCATGGCATTAGAAGCAGGCGAGCAGCGACCAATTGGCGGCCACCGCAACGCGCCTCCGCTTTCAAGTGCCGCCGAGAGCTGCCCAGTTTGCCGCATTGCCGGGTTGCCGGGTCACGCCATGACAAAAATTATCACATCACGCATACGACGTGTATGACGGCGACAACGACAACGACGACGACGTCGACGGCCGCTGCACGCGTGAAATGTCAAAAGCTAAAAATGCCATTTGCCATGAGCGCACTAAAATACACACACTCGAACACACCGCAAGTGATGGGTGTGCGATGCGGTCGTGTTGTGCCACGAAATGTTAATGCAACTCAAGGCTAATTTCCCACAAAAAATAATCAATGACATGAGCTGTGGAACTGACAATAGAACGTCGGTTTGGGCTGATAATGTGTAAAGTTTTATTTTAAATTTAAAACTTAGTCAAATACAGCAGAGAAAAATTCTGATTTCTAGAAGAAGAACTCTTAAATGTAGGGACTGTAAATAATGATTATACGAAATAATATTGAATTAGAATTGAGCCAACAAAAATTGGAACATCCTTGCGTATCCTTCTCGATGTGGGTATCTGTCAGTTTTATTTATTTTTTGATTGAGTTTGTCCCATTTGTAATATAAGTCTTTTTTTTGTGGATACATTGGCAACTATTATTAAATATCATGTAAAATCAATTACTATTCTCCAAGAAAATTATAAATGTAATGAGTTCGGACATCGCTTAAGTGGCTTGATTTAATTGTTGCTTTCTAACTTAATTTTGGTAACACAAAACAAATAAGAAAAATATGTAAGTGGAGTGGAAGGCTTAACAGACTGATAGCAATTTATTGGGATAGGCTTTAGTCTGAAAGTGTCCGTGAAAGTCTTTGGACGCGTTGCCGCCTCGTGTTTGAGTCGTGCCCCTTGGAAGCTGGCACGCGCCCAGCTCTAGTGTTTAGCCTTTTGTGTGGCACATAATGTAAAAGAGTCTGTTGGGGCGGAAGGGGCAGCCAACGAGGCGGGCAGAGGGAGTGTTTGGCAAATGCAAAGTGCTCATGATTTGTTCATTGTTGTCATTGTGCGCTGCATCGGCGCAGAGCTGCCCGAGCTGTAAAAGCTGGCAGAGCTCACACACGCAGCCAGCAAAAGGCAAGCAACATTTGGCGGCGCACATGCAGATTGGCCAAAAGCGATAGCGATAGCCTTTTTCTCTTACGAGTATATTTTATTTGCCATTCGTCTGTTTGCGCCTGCTCGTTCGACTGGGGCCAACAACTCCATTCGGACCATTTGTTAGCCACATGAAAAATTTCCTTTTCAACGCGCCACGACAACCGCACCTGCCTTGGCCCCACTCGCCTGGGCCAGAGGATCGGTCTCCGGCTCGGCGTTGAGCCTACGCCAGTTGGCGAGCAGCGCCTCCATTTTGGTTGCCTTGCAATGGAAATTTGCAAATTGGAAAAACATGCGAGTGAACACAGAGAGAAAAATTACACCAAGACTCATCACTTTTCTCAATTAACATAGCTTATCCCTTATGCCTGAGGATTTCGAAAATCTAGAATTACAATTTTTAAGAATATTTGGCTGTTTTATTTTTTTTTCACTCTATGAATTTTTATTGAAATTGGTTTTTATTTTGACGGGAGTTATCTATAAACAATTGACTTACTCGAAAATACATATAATTGAATTTTAAATTAAGTACTGTCAGTCAGTTCAGATGGATGATGTGTGAGTAGATCTTAGCAGTGGTAGACTTTAGTTATTATTATCAAACTATTTGAATTTGAATTTTATTTATTTCCTTTAATTACCAAGTATTTGTTGCTGAGATTTGTTACCCAAATGTTACTTGGAATTTGAACTGAATTATTAAGTTTTTAATTTCAAAATTCTCTCATAATGTTGTGCATTCTGTGGAATTGTTTTTGTTTTCTCTCTGTGTATGTGAGCGCACATATATGGATGTATATCTATTGATGCATGTTTGATGTGACGCTTTTGGCCCTGCCACATCTCTCTGGCCACTCCCCCTGATCCCTGGTCACCCCTTCGCTGCTCCCCCACTGCGTCATCGGCGTGGGCCGAGGCGAGTCGAGTCGAGTCGCCTCAACAGTTGCAGCTTAGCTCGTGTGTGTCGAATCGTTTTGCATTCGTTGCTGCGGGCCACATTCACATTGCTGCTTAGAGTACTCGCAATCGTATTCGCATTCGTATTCGCGATTCACACACGCGAAAAATTGTTGTTTGTTTTATGCAAATGATCGCAACGTCGCCGGCGGCTCATTGGTGGCATCTGAGAGGGAATCGCGTTGAAGACGGCGGCCGTTACCTTTACCTCTGGCATTTGGCGGCTGCTCGTTTAAATTTCGGGATTGCAATTAACAATCGAAAGTGTGAAAGGAGCAGAGAATGGACATTGTCTGGACATGGCCAAGATTAGAGGCGCAACTCGAGACTGGCTGACTGGGGTAGTGAAAGTGTAACAAAGTTCGCGCCTATGCAAATGCGATTGCGTCACGCGGAAATTAGCCAGGGAAAAGTGTGAACTTATAAATACTTTGGCACCATTTGAATACCTTTTGAATACCTTTTGAATACTCATTTCCCTCTCTCTCTCTTATTTTACAGTGCATTGGCTGCCAAGGTAATTGATGGGAACAGAGAGCAACGAAATGGCGGAAAACCAGGTTAATGGTAAGTGGCTTTACTCTCTTATTACTCGTAGTTCAGAGCAGTGTTGCCAAGGTCAAGGCAACGTGCACGTTGCACGTTGCACGTTCGTTTATCACGAATCCGACAGATGCAACTCACACAAATTTTCAAGCAATTGCGAATTTTCACAACGAATGGCGCCGTCTCGTCTTCGATTGCGAGCGTTCTGTTTCTGTCTCTGTTCCTCTTCTGTTCTTCTGGCGTATTTTCTGTTATTTGGCTAGAATAAATAAGCGTGCAACTAATAAGCGAGTCGACTCCCAGTCTTCTTCTACTCTCCTCCCATCGCTGCATTCGATGGCATTGCAAGCCATTTGCTAGGCAGCTGTCAAAAGCGTTTTGTTTGGCTTCTCGGCTGCTGCACTTTTCACACATATCGCTGCAAGCCAATTGGCTAACTGTTTGTGGCTGCTGACGAGAGGCTGAGAAAGCGGAAAGCGAGGAGTGGCTGCTCCTGCCTCTGTTTCCTGTGTGTGCTGTTGTTGTTGTTGCCCGCTTGACGTGCTGATTGCCGACTTGCGCAGCACAGTAGCCACAGCTGGACTTTGAATGCATCTTCGAATACACAAAAAGGTCGAACTGCGACTGTGACTGTGATTGATGAGCCATTTGCATGCGGAACATGCTGATGAGGCTGCTGATGATCGAGTCGAGAGCAATTCTCAGTCAGGCAGCGAGCTCGATGCGTGAAAGTGTCGGTGACAACGGGGGGTCGGGGAGACGAGAACTTTCGCTCGTTTCGCCAACTTTTCGTACATCGATCGAGTGGAGGGAAGTCAGAGGGCATGATTAATTGGGCGCCCTGCGAGTAGCATCTACACTTTGTGTTCCCCAATCTGCTAATCTTCAATCTTCAATCTCGAATCTAGCAATTGAAGCGAGTAATTTCTGGGCACAATTAACCCACTGACCGCTCGCTGCTCGCTGCTCGATGGTCGCTGATGATTTTCAAATTTTTCGCTGCTATTTGGTTAGCCCAAGAAAGAGCTGTCATTAAAATCATGAGGCCCGCCATCGAATGAAGTAGTTTGGGGCCCCATGATTGCAGTGTTTGGAAAGAAGAAAGTTTTTTGGTTCAATGGAAGCCAATTGGCAATTTGCCTAACATTCTAGTGCAGTCTGGGAGTTCACATTGGCACGTACCGTGTGGATGTCAAAAGTGCATGAAAATCGCGAGCTGTAATTAACTCTTTGACTCGCTTTGACTTTGCCCAGCAAAACAGAAAGTAAACCACGATGCAGACATGTAGAGTAGTTGCTGCTTTGAGTCACCTCTCGAGACTCTGCGACTCTACTATATTGGCAATAGCACAACAACACCGGTTACCCAGTGGCATTTGCTGCCCCCAAGCCCGATGACCATCGACAGGTGCGCTGGGGCGGACTCTGAGTTTAGCTCGCATGTGTTTTTTGTTGCTTTGCCTTTGGCTGCGATTTCGATTTCATTGCAATTAAAATTCCAGTGCAGACGGCAGTTGCCACTTGTCCAGTTGGCCACTTATCCAGTTGGCGGGCCACTTGATTAAGCGCGGAATGCGTCGAATTCAATTTGTTTCTCTTTTTGTTCGGCCAACTCACTTGCATCGCCTAACCGCCGAGTAACAATTAAAATCGCCAACAGTTTAAGCTGGCCTCCCACTCCACCTCCCGTCTAGTCGTTGCCAAATTAATGTTCATTCCCGCATATGCCATCAATTGCAAATGTCAGTAGGACACATTATTAAGCATACGCAGTGGTGACCTCCAGCAGCACTCGGCAGACCGCTTGCTCTTAAATTAATCCAACTTTGTACTTCACACGCTGCCACAAAGTGCTGCAACAACTTAATGCATGCCAATTGTCGCGCCTTCATCTAGATACACTTTGGCTAACACAGCAACAGCAACAACTGCAGCTAACGAGGAGCCAGGGAGGCCATCAGCGAGTGGAGCCATCCAATCTCCCGACAAGCCGCAACTCAAATTGAATGGCAAAACTTTTTGACTATTGCCACATGGCACTCGGTCTCTCTCCCTCGCTCCTTCCCTCCCCGTCTCTCTCTCTCTCTCTCTCTCTCTCTGACCCATGCAGCGATGCACTCGAGCCACATCGCCGCTGGCCGAGAGTGCTGTCAGTCTTTTGCCAGCTGCCAGTTCCAGCTTCAGCCTCGAAGTTGGAGTCGCAGCCTGTAAATCTGCATGCGCGTCTCGGTGTCAAAACTTTTTAAACAAAATAATTAAATGTAGAGAAGCGGGAAGCAACTGCAACTGCTAAAATAAAAAACAAGTGAGAACACTGCTGAGAAAAAGTATGCGACTAGCAGATGGTCTGTAAACAGAAAACAATTGTGAACATCGCATTAAATATTCGACTTTGAAACTTACATTATTAGTTTTTTAGAAATATGTTTTTCTAATTTAACAATTTTAAAATATAATTGTGAAACAATTATTTGAATACCTTTTAATTTTTGTTTTTGACATGTAGAATTGCATAATTTAATTGCTTTGAATAGTTTTAATTTTTTTAAGGTTAAATATTTTCAAATTTATTTCACTTATTTCAAATTATTTCTAAACAATTTATCTTAAATGCTGATATTAATATTATTATTATTTTGCTATGCAAATAAAAGTCGTTGTAATAATATTCTATTAGTGGCTTAGAATGGTTATTAAACCTTCTTGACAGACTATTTATTTCTGCTGAGTTATTCTCTAGGTATGCAGGGTATTCCAGCAGCATGATATGTGTCTCTGAGAAGTTCTCCCTGGCCGCATCCCTCGCCAGCTGCCCCGAGGAGCGACAACAAAAGCGCGCCAGGCGCATGCAAAGAAATCCGCTAGAAAGTCATGTTCGTGCCGCAGCATCTTGTAGCTGTGGCTGCGGCTGTGGCTGGAGAGTTGGAGTCGCCAAATGGCCAAAAAAATGCGCGACATGCCTCTCGATCTGTAGCCGCCTCAGCTTCAACCTCGACTCTGACTGTGGCTCAACTACCTCGGCTGCATAATAATTTATGATCGCGTCGTCCAAGATGTGGGTTAATCGTGTTTTGGGCTAGTTTCCAGGCACTGTGCCCCCCGCTCTGTCCATGTTCCCATTTCGTGGTGCGGGTCTGCAGTGCTCTGTCTGTCTGTCTGTCCGTCTGTATGCATGCTCCTCACATCCAATTACTAGGTCAGAACCTGCAGATCCTGATTTGTGAGCAATTTCATCCAACTAGGCAGCCGCTGTGGGAGGAGCTGCTGCTGTTGGAGTTCTCTCCAAGTGCACGGCTGTCAATCATAGTCGAGGACACGGACACGGGGAGCAAATGGTGCATTTAATCTTTTTGAGAATGAATGCGTAACAAGCGATGCCGCCAACTCGACGCGCTGACTTGTCGACTCCACATGGCCAAAAGTGGTTAACCGTTTTGGCCACGCACGACTCTCCTGGAAGTGCCAGGCAATTTGCCATGGCTCTAGCTCCGGCTTTGCCATTCCCATTCCTATTCCCATTACCATTACCACAGTCATTCACGTCGAGTAGTCAAAGCCATTCTCATGGCCTTCTCGAGTACCATTCTCAGCCGTGATGAGCCGCCAAAAAGCAATAAAATATCGTTTTATTAGCCTGCTCCGGTAACTGGCCAACTGACTAGCTGGCCAACTGGCTAACTGGCTAACTGGGTGTCTGCGAGGGTGGAGGCGGTGCCACTGTCTGTAGTCTCTGGTCTGTTGTCTGTTTTCTGGTAGTGATGGGTGCTGGTGTCTCTCTCCTCCATTGTGGCATTGTGGGGGCAAGCAGCAGCGGCAGCGGCAGCGGCAGCGGCAGCAACAAGTCGACAACAAACACGAGCCACGTGCACTTGCCAAACGAGTCGCCGCCTTAATTCTTAATGAAAAGCACCAGCTGGGCAGAGATGCTGGCCAGGCGGATGAGGCAGGGGCAGCTGCTGGCTGCATTTAGTATGCAGTTAAACATTCTGCACTCCACCGACTCGAACCGGACTGGTTTGGCTCTATTGGGTCTCTGGGTCTGGCGAGACACGACGTCGGCCCCATGCCCAGAATTTATGCATATGACCTCAGTTATTGACATAATTTCGTGGTCGGATCGCATTGAAAACGAAACGTAACGAAACGAAACGAAACGAAATGTGCGCATAAAGCGCAGCCAAGTCGTTGCTTCAGTTCTTGTTTTGCCCGTCTCACAAGGCGTGGCAGGGTATCATAGTTTCATAGTCATTTATTTCCATCATTTCCTTTAGTCTCTATAATAATTTAATTATTCATTTACCGGAGAATGTTTGCGATTTAGTATAAAAACAACAACATTGTGAACTACGCACCTTTTGGTATACAGAATATACAGAATTTGAAGTATTTTGAAGTTCCTGAAACTTGCAAGTTTATTAAGGAAACATTTTAGCCTGACTTATTTGTAATCTCTTGAAATGGAAAGCGGGTATCTCAAAGTCGCACACACCCGGTGTTGTAGCTTTTTCACTGATCTTTTCGGACTCCCTTTTTGGCTCTGCTGTTCTCTGGCGGATGATCGGATGCGGATCGACTGTCCCTGTCCCCCTGCTCCAGCTGCTGCTGCTGCTTTTCTTCTCATCCGCCTTGTCGCCCCGTTGATTGTGCAAATGTTCACGCTGCTTTGGACAAATGCGCAAATTTGTATGTTTCCGCAATGGCAGAGCAGAGCAAGCTGACTGGTTGGTTGTTTGCTTGGTTGCTTGGCTGGTTGGCAGACTGGCGGGACACAGGTGATTATCATCGAGTCCAAGCTGGGAGCCAATCTCTGCGCATTTGTCAAATTTCCCACTTAATCCGACGCGTCGCTTCGCCACTCGAATCCAAGGAAAATTGTCGCAGCCAAAAGGCGCCCCACAGTGCCGCGCAGTCTCCTCCGTCTCAGTCTCAGTCGTGTTGCAGGCTGCGAGCTCGGAGCGAGGCGCTTTAATTGGTCTTATGAAATGGACAAAGTGCGAAATGAGTTATGCGCACGCGCGCACCCGCCACGGACAGCGAATGAGTCTGTTTGTGAGTGGTGTGTGAGTGTGTGTCTGAGTGCATTCGAATGTGCGAGTGCGAGTGCGAGTCGGACTACGAGACCGATAATGAACGCATGTGGGAATTCGAAAATTGGATTTGGGTATTGTGCAACACACACAGCCAGCCTCTTTGCCTCTTGTTCGATGGTGCTTAGGAGTTGCCAGTTGCCAGTCTCCAGTTGGAGCAGCGAGTCGGAGCTGGAGCTGGAGTTGGAGCTGTGGAGCTGTGGAGCCACAAGAGCCACAAGTGTGAGCACGCAAAGTATCTATTAGCGTCGCCTTTGCGCGTCGAGAGTCAAACGGAATCTGTTTAGCAGTCGCTTGTCGTTTGTTGTTTGTTGCTTTGCTGTTTGTTGTTTTTGCGGTTTTTGTGTCGCTGTTTTTATTTTGTGCCGTGGCATTGCAACTCTCTGCCGGTCTGCGTCGAATTATCTGTTAATTTGTGGCAATTTTGAGATTTGCAGATACGTTAAGTGAAGCGCGCATTGAGCAGCTGATAGTCCAAACGGTAGCCAACTCCAACTGCCACTTGCTGCGATACGCTCCGACGATTGAGCTGTTGTTGTTGCTGACGAACCAGCAATTGCCTGTTGTTAGTTGCCAGTTCCCAGTTGCCATCGATATGCCTTGCTTCTCCTACAACCAAATCAGAAAAAAAGTTAGCTTTTAAATCCTTTCTGACTCTTATTTCTTGATTTAAATATTATAAATTGTGGAATATTTATTATATTTTCAACTTTATTTAATAGTTGGACCATTATAATAATGAAGAGTTAAAATTAAAAGTTTTTTTTTATGGCAAAAATGTAAAATAAACATAGAATTTTAATTATTTTTTTAATAGTTAGGCCATAACTCAAACTTACATCATCCATTTGTTCGTACACATTTTATGAGTCGCATGACAAGGACTAGCAATTGAGTTTTATTTGCTATTCGTCAGGGAGTCGAGTGTAGCATTTGTTTTCATTTGTCAAGTTGCTATAGCAATATTCTTCCACTCTCTTATGGCACACTATCTTCTACATCGATAAATTGCTGCATATTTTCAAAGTAGACGAGCATCGAAATCGTTCTTTTCGAGTTCAGTGATTGCTATTGCAAGTATCTTTCTTCAGTAAATTGTTTTCGAAGTTCATAAGCCACAATCTTGTTCTCTAACTGATTTACATTCTGATCGCCTCGAAATATTATATAGCTTACTTACTCTGTAATTAAATCGACTTAGACTGACTCGAAATATTATTGCCATTTAGTGATTGTTCCTCTTAAGAACAACGCAGCTGACAATGCCATTGCCAGCAGTTGCTATTCTTAGAGCTGCTCCTGGCCAATCGGAAGGGATTCACCTCGATTGCGCCTGGCAGCGAGCGTGTCGAGAGTTCAGCGAGTTGTTCGGCGGGAATGTTAACGAGTTTGTATGCAAAGTGACGGTGACAGGAACATGGACACGGATAATGGCAATAGCAAACAAAAGGGCGTGTGCCTGGAGCACTGAAGAGGGGCAAGCGGTTAGCTCTGGTTGCACAGTGGCACAAAAAGCGACTCGAACGGCACATGATTATGCATTTTTACGAGCTGACGTAACCAATTAGCTGCGGGCAGAAGCCGAAAATGAAATTTACTGCTCGAAATCGTTGCCACACACACGGACACACATGCTTTGGGCACATGCCCCACACTTTTCTACACGGTTCTCTTGTTCTACTAAGGCTGTGGCGAACTTTGCTGATTTCGCCAAACTTGCGACTGACTTGCGAAAATTCCTTAGCGCAACTTTAACTACTTACAACAACAAAGAGGCAGCGACGAGTTGCGAGTTTCGCTTCAATGGCACAAACGAGGCTGCGGATTGACCACAGGGGGAGGTAGGGCAAAAGGGGGATGGAGGGGAGGAGGCGCGGAGAGGCTAAGTGAGCTCGCTCCCAATACGCATGCGCAATTTTTCAAAAGCTTTTAAAGTGAAGAGCGCAAAGAAGGCGAAATTACGTTGTAATTTTTGTAATTTCTGTAATTGCCTAATTCTGATTAATTTGAATTGACGAACGGCCGCGACTTGGACTCTTGACTCTCTGTCTCGGTCGCCTCTTGAACTGGAGCGCCGAGCAACACGACTTTGGCTTTGGCTAACTGGGCAGCCATAATGCATAGCCAGACTCAAAGTCAGATTCTGGCACAATCCTATAAGCATTCCCATGGCAAGTGGCCCGCTTTAGTTAGTCGCAGTCTCGTTGTCGCTTCTGCTCCCTCGACGGCGAATTGAGAGGTCAAAACTGAAAATTATGCACCATTGTTGCAACTGCAGCGCGGATTTAAGCAAGTTGCGAGTGGAGAGTCGGTTGGCTGGCAAAGTTGTTGCCCTGAACCACGGGTAATCCTTACTTATGCGCACTTGAGCATTGAAGTCGTCGCCAGCAGCCGGAGAGATTCAATTTATTTGCGCCTGGCAGTGCGTGGCTTCCTTTAATTTGATTAAAATTTATGTAGAACTACGGGGCTGCATCGAAGCAGCTAAGCCTCAGCCAACAAACCTGATAAATGTTGCTGCTCGAGCTGCGGGTTGTAAGTTCGCCATAAGCTCGATGATTGCAACTTTGTGGCATTCAAACAGAATTCGCTAACCGACTTCATTTGATTACCCTCCCTTTTTGATTATATGTTGCTACTTTCACTTGCACTATTTAAATTATTAGTATTTGCTGGAAATAATTAAGCGTCAAATGACAATTTTGACAATTTTGTTTGTATATAATTGAGTTAACGTGTAAAATCGAATTAGAATGTAAACTTAATTTGGAGTCGAGTACTACATTTTGCTTGGGCTACCGGGTAATGTTGAGTCGAGCTCACCCGCTGTTAGAACTGATCTTAATCTCATCCTGCCTGCGTTTGGCATATCGGGGTATTGGCGACAAGGTCGCTGGGTTAATGCGCCGCCAACGGGGCCAACAATAACTCAATTAAATGCCGGCCCATTAATCATACGCCATGTGAGACGCATCCACTGCCCTCGCGTCCCCCTCTCCACTCCATCAGAATCGTCCGTCGTCGCCTCATCCGGTTGATGCAGCAAATGTGTGAAAATCTCCCGTCGCGATGAAAAATTAAATGCATATCTAGGCGTACATAGATCATCAATGAAATTTAATATGCTAAAAGAGGCTCTCGGAGCATTTCCCGGTAGTTGCGGACATCGGGAGCACTCCACGGAGTCTCTTTAACTTGGCCTGCGATGTGGGGATAGGTGAAGCAAACAGACAATGACATTGTGTAGCTTAATTAGCCAAAGATGTTTTTGGCTGAGCAAGGAACCCGCTGATCAGAATATGACTTGGGTTTGGGGCAAAAACAAATACTCGCAGCTCCTAATGAAGCTGTTTTGCCAGCCGAGATGTTGGCGGCGTTGTAGGCGCAATTAATCAAAACTCCAATCAAATGGGAAATGGAAAATGGTAGATGGTAGATGGTAGATGGATAAATGGAAATTTAATGGCCAGCAAAACGCTCTCCGCTAGAAATGATGAGAAATTGCGCAAGAGAGTGAATTTATGAGTGCACACTGCCAGTGAAATCAATGAGCTCAGCTCAGCTCAGCTCAGCTCATCTTAACTAGTTAGTTAGTCAGCTGGTGTTAGTTAGTTAGTTAGTTGTTGGCCTGTTAACTACTCGGAAACTCTCTCTTTCACTAAATGAGCCAACAAATTGCAACAAGCGCAATTTCACGGAATGCTTAACAAACTGTTGTTTAATGCGTGGCCATAATTTATGCAGACTGCCGAGGGAGAAATGGAGGAATGGAGGAAGAGAGACGGAGCTGAGGAATACCAAGAACAAATGCGAGTTTTGGACATAATGCGCGAACTTATGCAAATGCCGAGCTGCTGTTCGTTCGCTGGCATCCTCCATCCTCCATCCTCCATCGTCCAGCGATTCAGGGAGACGAGGCATGACTTATGCCTGAAATTTGTCTAGTTGTCAGTAAATATGGGAAATCAGTTTACAACATGCGTGCCACGGTTGCAGCCGAGCCCAGAGCTGCCGCCTCTGGCTCGCTCCCATGTCCATGTCCCTAGCTCGAATCGGAGTCGAGTCGAGTCCAGCGACGACAGCGACATTGAGACTTAAGCGGAAGGCACAGCAGGAGCAGAGATAGCAAACATCAGATACGATGCGACTCGTAATGGCGACAACACCAACAAAAGAAGGAAAGCGAGGCAAAGGCAACGGCGACGACAACCTGAGTCGCCGAGGAGCAACAACATGCAACAAAGTCCATGTAGCCCATGATGAAGGGGTCTCCTCTCCCTCTCCCTCTCTGTGATGCAGCAAAGACAAAGTCAGAGTCAGAGTCGAAGTCGAAGACGCTGTCGTAGATTGATGCCTGCACAGAGCCGCCGTTGTCTATTGACTATTGATGACTCGCGTCTTCAGAGCGAGGTGGGGCTGTGTTTTCCTCTGCCTCCTGCCCCCTCCTCCCCTGGTGTGTGTGTGTCATATGCATATGAGGCTGGCCAGAGATCCCCAGATCTCTGCTGCCTATAAGGATAATGCGCAAACACACGCAGGTTGCCTCCGAATTTGCATTGCAAAGCCACAACCAAGACGAAGCCGAGTCCGAGTCCGAGTCCGAGTCCAGCATCCGATTCAGAGGCGGGCCAAAAAGTGTGTGAGCAGAACAACAAAAACAAAAACAAAACACAAAAAATATGAGAAGTGGGCATAAGAATGGGAATACTTAGTACTTAGTTGGCAGTTCATTGAACCACAGATCAGAGGCTCAGTTTAGAGCTCAGGTTTCCACAGAGCCGCGCACTAAATGCCGTGAATTTATGCATAATTTGCTTGTTTCAAAAGAATCGATCAGAGCGAGAGACGCGAGACGCGAGGCGGGGGGAAGCCGAAGCCATTGAAAGTTTACTACTTCCCATAAGTCAAACAGCGATCGAGCGAGCGAGCGAGCGAGAGGAAGGGGAGCGATTTGTGTATTGAGATTTCAATAAATTTCGCATAAAACCAAGTAAATATTTAATTTGGGGATGTTGTGTAACATAAATTCACCGCTAGAATTAATCCTCAGCTGGAGTCAATTAGTATTTTATTGGCGCTTTTATTGGCCGCTTCTTGCGCTTCTTATTGACCGTCCAAAAAAATATGTATATAATAGAAACGATGCGACAACATTTCGGCCCAGATCAGCGTTCAAGAGACAAGATCAAAGAGATCGGCAATCGCCCCAAAGGTTAAGCACACGTACAAAGCACAGAAAAGCAAAACAAAACAAAACCAAATTCAAATTCACATCTACTTTTAAACATATTTCGAAATATGTGTGTGGATAGCTCCAGCCCCTCCTCTACTGCTCTGCCTTCCCAACTTCATTAGCGACTTGTCGTGTAGTGTTGGTGTTGTGCTGATCTGGTCTTTGGCATGGCATGGGAACCCACCCAAGTGGCCGCTGGCTAAACTCATGTAATTGGAACGCCGTCTTATCAGCGACTAAATACTAAATACCAAAAGCGACTTCAACTTCCAACCGAGCGACCATTCCGAGCTAAAGTTTATAACGAAAGCGCTTTTCAATTAAAACTAAAACAGCAGAGAACAAGTTCAGGTAGCTCTCCCCCCCCCCATCCCGCTGCCCGCTGCCCGCTGCCCGCTGCCCGCTGCCCGCCTCCCTCTTCCTGAGTGCCTCGAAACGCATGAAAAATCGAACAAAATGTGCGCTCATTAAAAATTCGCATAATTTATAGATTAATGAATGTTGCCGACATGGCGAGGTCGCCACAGAGCTCGTCTCCATCTCCGTCTCCGTCTCCGTCTCCACCTTCGATTCTCATTCTCATTCCCAATTCCAATTCCGATGTCGGCTACCGAAATAAAATAGCAATATTTATGTCACCCGCCTCGACGGCCAAACTGGAGGAGACGTCATCAGCGGGGGCGCTGACAGCAAGAACGAGCACTAACTGGAGTTATGACTCCATGATGAGTTGCCCAAGAGCAGTCAAATATCATTTGCATGGCCATAACAAAGGATTAGCCAGCTGTGGTGGCAGAAGCAGAGAGGAGCGGGAGGCGGCAGCGGGAGCCGGGCGTAGAAAATACTTAGAGAAAAGCGCAAATAAATAAAACTTACTATCGGCCTCAAGAAATCAACAACGAGCAACAAACCACAAGTGACCACAACAAGCACATGTGCTGCAACACATAGGATTAAGCAAACCGAATGCTGAATACCCTAAAAAGAGGAGCGCAGACAAGACTTTTGCAAACATAAATAAGTATGACTAAAAAATAATACTTTACAATAGGCGAAAATATTTTGGAGCTTCTCTGAAGGTTCTGGTTTCTCATTTCATTCTTGAATTGAATTCTAAGTTAATTTAAATAATTAATAAATAGATTCATGGTCAGACAGGACAAATGATAGATTTATTAATCTTCAACTTAATAATAATAATTTAATTGCAAGTTTTGTAGCTCAAGTAGTTTATTCAATATCGACTGTTAAAATGAATTGACAAAGTAATTCTCAGGAAGAAAAAGTAGCTGGTGTCAAAAGGATTCACCTGCTGGTTGAGGTTGCTTGGAAACAAGCAACAACAGTATTCAAGTTTATCGCAGACAACCTTTGCAATTTATAGCCGATCTAGAGTTCATTAAAAGCAGTCTGTGTTTAGACTGGGATTGATAAACATGCATCGATTAATGGCAACGCATCGGGGATAAACTTACAAAGTAAATGAGAAAATTAGAATGCCCTCTGTCTCCATAACAAACAACATCATCAACAAAAACAACAAGCCGATGAGGAAGAGGAAGGCGAACGACACAGCGAGACAGAGAGAGGGAGAGAGCCTGCCAAGTGGAGCCTTCGCTGCAAACTGCAACATGTGGCAGAACAACAATTTATGATGTTGCCGCTGACAGGCGAATGTTGTTTGCAGTTGTTGTTGATGACGATGATGATTCCAAGGATGCGACTCTCGTACTCGACTTGTATTCGTATTCGCAGTCGCAGTCGCAGTCGTATGCAGCTATTGATTTTTGATGCGACTCTGCCCCGAGTTGAGTCTTGGGTTGGGTTGGGTTGTGGCATGCCACCAGCACCATCTTGAACACAGCTCGCGCGGCTTCCTCTCCCCAAGTCGTTTTCTGTTGAGTTTTGCATATTACTTGCATGATGGATTCGAATGCGGATTCGTTACATTTGAGATCGTCGTCGTCGTCGTCGTCATCGTCGTTGTTGTTGTCTTTTTGTGTGGGCCTCGAACATTGAGCCAGAGCTTTGGCTCTCGTTGTTCTAAACGCCCAGCTTGCCGCTTTCGATGTCGCCACATGCTGACAACAAGAACCGGGAAGCCGAGGCAGCAATGCTGCAGATGCTGTTGCTGATTCCCATTGAAATTCTGATTGCCACTGCCAAATATCGCTGGCTGGCTGATGTTGCCTCAAATTATACGCCATTATGCTCTCGACTCAACATAAATCCATCAACTTGCAATTGTGTCCATTACCTGCTTGTCTGCCCCCCGCACACCTCAGCTTCCCCCTTGGTCAAGTCGAGTCTCGTCGAGTCGAGTCGAGAGCAGAAAGCGTGTGGGTGGCGTCGATCAGCGATCGTCGTCGATCAACTGAGATATTGTACATTGTCTAAGAGAGAGAGAGAGACTCGACATTTGGTCTGTGCTTTTCAAGTGGCTGTCATGAGTGTGAATGCGAGTGTGAATGTGTGTGTGTGTGTGTGTGTGTGTGTGTGTGTGTGTGTTCATTCATTTCAAAGTGCAAATGCAAGCCGACAGCTAAGCGACGTCATTTATAGTTTTGACAAGCGGCGAACACAAATGCCCAAATGCTTAAATGCCGCTTAAATGGACGCCCTCAAATCGCGAACTTGGAGAGCTGTGCCACCAACGTGCATTCCAGCTAAACCAGCAACAACAACGGCTGCCACAGCGCTGCATGTGCAACAACTGTGTGGCAACAAACAGGAGAGGAACAAGCGAGACGATGGCACGCACATTTCGTGTACGATTCCCAGACAAATTGCAGAATTGGCGAATGCTTGAGAATTCTGCAGAATCGGAATCTACGGCATGGGATCTATGGTGGTCCCTTTGCCTCAGCGAGGCCAGCCAGAGTGTTGCAGCCCGACCAGGCGGATGCTCTGCTCGTCGAGGGACGCCTGAACTTGCCCCCAAATGATGCCAGCTTTTCTTTTCTTTCGTTTTTGGGGGGCGCCAAATTTGCACATGTTGCGTAAGAAGCAATTGCTAATGTTGTTGTTGTTGCAGGGTTGTTATTGCGCTCGATTTCGGAGGTGGCCACTCGACGCATTGCGGCAAACAATAACAACAGCCGGGCGGGGAGGCAGCTCAGCGGGGAGCGGGAAGAGAAGAGAGCTGGGAGCTGGGAGCTGGGAGCGAGCGGCCAGCATACCAAACACTCAACGCCAAAGCGCACTCCACAGCCACTTCACTGCACTCGGCGGCAAACATAGCCCAGAAAGCAGCAACAACAGCAACAACAACAACAACAGCAACAAGCAGCGAACTTCTTACACAGGTGAGCGCTGACTTTGGCTTGGGAGCATTTCCAGTTGGAGCAGCGAGCAGCTGGGAGAGCGCAAGAGCGTGAACCGGTTTATGCTAAGCACAGTCTCTCTCTCTCTCTCTCTCTTCTCTTTTTGTCTCTCTCCCTGGAGTCTTGCTCTCTCTCTGGGGCTAATTTACATGCCTCTGTTCTGGTGGGCAGCACTTGGCGAGGCGTTGGGTGCATTGCTGGACTTGACTTTTATGCTTTTATTGCATAGCAAATGAGCACGACTTGGGCACGACTTGGGCACGAGCAGAGCACGAAACTATTTTATAAGCTAGTCTTCGATTCAAATGTGAGTTGAGCACGACTTGAGCACGATCTAAGCACGACTTCTGCACGACATAGGCTCGACGCAACAATGTCCGATGCGCGTGTGGGTGCTCGACGCTCTCTCTCTCTCTCTCTCGCTCTCTCGCTGAGAGTGTCTCTCGATCTGTGGCTGTTGCTGCTGCTGGTGGCTAATTGTGGACCTGTCGTCGCTGCTCTTGGTGCATTCTACACAGTTGAGGAGCCTTTTAAAATTCTTGTCTTGTTCCACGCTGGCTCCATTTGGCATTCATATGCAGTTGCAGCGAGCCTTCAGCCTGCAACACACACACACACACACACACATACTCACACACACACAATGCCAAATTGCTGTGATGGAGGCCAATCCTCGACCGCGTGCTGTGTTCCCTGATGCTGCTGCCGAGCAGGGCTGAGAGAGTAGGCTCGACGGTTTGTGGCTCCGTTTGCGCTGAAGACTCGGGCAACGAAACCGCCCAAACAACTCTGGTGGGTTTCTAGACGCCAACACACCACACAAGCAACACAATCAGCTAGGCCTCTGCGCTCAGGTGTTGAGCTCACCACACGGCGAGCTCTGTGCTTGCCACATGCACTTGACCACAGCGTGAGTTGGCCGCTCTCTCTCTCTCTTGGCCAGATTGGAGAGCCAGCTTGCGAGGAGGATTCAGTCTTTCGTGTGCTTGCGTCGCAGAAACATTGAACAGTTTGAACGCGCGGATTAACGCAGCTCGCAACGTTGTCGCCGTCGTCGTCGTCGTCGTTGCCGTTGTCGTCGCCGCAGTTGACAACAACAAAAGAGAATCAGCATTAGAATTCGTATCAATCGAATCAAGATTTCCAATAAAGTGCAAAGTGAAGACAAGTGAACAACCACAGCAACAACCACAACCACAACAACAACAAGTGCAACTGCAATAATTTGAAATCCAAATTCTTAGCAACAAATACAGAAAAGGTGTCTCTGGAGAGTGTTGTTTTTCCGCTCTCCTCTCCGTTCGATCGGCAAAACTCCCTTCGACATTTTTGCCGCTGTCGCCGCGTTTTTTATTTTGTTTTCGTCGCGATCGTCGTCGCCTTCGTCGTCACCGTCGTCGTCGTCGTCGTCGCCGTCTTTCGCCGTGCTGCTGAAATGTAAAAGCGGAATCTCAGAAAATTGCAGAGTCGGAATCGAAAACGAAAACGAAATCGGATGCTGAATCGGAGTCGAATTTGCGGAATCTATGCCGAATTAAATGAAAATTGCAATATTTGCATTTTAATTAAATTGCAAGAATTTCCAAAGTGTGTGTATACCTCTCTCGCTCTCGCTCCCGCTCTCTCGCGCGTGTGTGAGTGTGTGTGTGTGCGCGACAACAACACACCAAAAATATATATAATCAAAAGAAAAAACACGAGAGAAATACAACAACAACACACACAAGAAAAGAAAAAAATAAACGAGAAAAAGGCGAAAAGAAATATTGTTCAACAAGTCAAACGAGTTCTTTTGGCTCGCTTTGGCCGTGTGGCCAACAGCAGCAGCAGCAGCAGCAGCAGCAACAACAACAACAGCAACGGCAACAACAACGAGTCTCGGCCAAGTCGCATTTGGTGGCAGTGGCAAGCAGACAGTTGTTGTTGTGGCTTTGCGCCTTTGGTGAAAAATATTGACAGCATATTGCCACAAAATGTAAGAAAGCACGCAAAATCAAGTAATAAAAGTACTACACTCGAATCGACTCGACTTGACTCGACTCGACACTCACTCATAAAAGTGCGCGTACACTCACCGAAAATAAGCCTCGTGCCTAATTACAGACGTTCAATAAGGTAGCCCCCAAGACAGCAGACAACAACAGACAACAACAGACAACAAGAGAGAACGGCAGTGAAAACAACTTGAAAATAGTCAAATTGGTAATCGAATTGGTGGAGAGAGAGAGGGAAATGCTTTTCAGCCCTGAGCGGATAGTAGAAAAGACTGAAAAGAGAAGGCGAAAAGAAAAACACTTTGCTGGCTCTTTTGCCTCTTTGCTGCTCTTTCGAGATTTCGGCACTGCTTTTGCCTTTTGCCTGTTTTCCCAGTTACCTTTTGAGCTGTTGTCCCAAACTAAAAACGAAACGAAGGAAAATGTGAAAAACAAACAGAACTCGGTTTTGTGTTGTGTTGCGCCGTTAAGAATTTTTCGTTTTTGATTTTCGATTCGGCTTTTCGGTTGTCGGTTCTCGGTTCTTAATTTTCTCTACCTGTTTTACACACTCGCCTATTGAGAACGGCACCTGAGCAAGCGGGCGAGTGAGTTATCGTTATCTATCGAGCAAAACGTGACAAGGGAGAGAAGTGTCGCCTTGTCGCCGAGCCAAAACGATTCCTGGAAAACTCACACAATCGATGCGAGATGATGATCAGGCGACATGGCATGATTTTGTAATCATATTCCACGCTGCCCTCTTTTCCCCATCTGCTTCTCTCCTATGTGTCTTTCGGGCCATTAAGTATGGCCAGGAAATGCCCGTCGTGCTCGGATTTTTAATGTTGCCTCGTATTTCCATTAAAGTGCACTAAAAATTCCTCTTAAAATTATATAAAATTATTACAGAAAGTCGGTCGAAACGGCGAGCTGCGCGTGTAGTGTTGTGTGGCACTTATAAACCAATTTTCGGGGGGCTGCTAAAAGCCAAAATAGCTTGACATTAGACTAACTGAAAATGAGAATGAAAATGACTCGGGGGAAAAACAAACAGACATTTGGGCCAACAATGGGTTAAGAAAAAAACTACAACACAATGTTCGGCTCGACTCCACCAGTTTTATGGCCCTTAATTTACACTTCCTTCCAATTTCCAGCGTCCAGATGCGTAGCACAGACGAGAAACAAAAGAGTCGCTGATGGAGTCGGGGTTTTCTTTTGGATTTCTGCTCTTTCGCCGGGCGTCGGCAGCGACCAAAGGAAAATGCGAGCGAGCGACAGCAAAAGCGAACAAAATATAATTTTCATTTCCCATTTTCATTTGCTCTCGCTGCCCCTGCTGCCCCTGTTCTCTGTTCTGTTCGCTTTCCCCTTCCGCCACTCGCTCTGCAGTTGCTCTGCATATTTTCTGCTTTATCAGCCCGGCGGCGACCTAACGGTAGAACCTCTCCCTCTCTCTCTCTCTGTCTGTCTGTCTCTGTCGGGCAGAGGTCAGGGACCATTTTATCTTTATGGGCGAGTGCGTCAAGTGCGGCGTCAGTTTTGCAGCTGATGCGGGTGATCGACATCGAGCGACAGAGCGACAGAGCAACGCGCAAACGAAAGACTTAGGCAACGAACTTGCCAAACGCAATTTAATGCACTTTAAATTGTCGACGTCGCCCAGTTGGCGTCTAATTGCCGCAATGCTTAGCGCTATACAAACAAAAATTACGCTTTAATCTATTTTCGCCCCGCCCAGCGACACACGCACTCAGCTATGCGGCATGAGTGAGAGATGGCCATCAAGGCATCGCGGCTGCCCCTCGCCTTGCCACACAGACCACAGACCACACGCGCGCCTCGTGCTCCGTGCCAAGAAAATTACATTAGACGTGGCCCCGCACAGCAGTTAAGAACGCGAATATTTCCTCTGCAAGAGCCAGAGCACGCATCGAGCCACCTGCCACCTGCCACCTGGGCAAGTGTAAGGCGAGGCAGGCACTTTTACCTCCCTCCTGCAGTTGTTGCGAATGCGGCGCTAATTTCTTTGTTGAGCCTCATGTGAGTTGGCACTGCGGACATTCGAATGTGCTAGGCTGTGATTAAGCTTCGAATATGTTCATCGTTTTGTTCCAAGTGTCTTCATCCGCGTTGAGAATAGTAAATTGGATTGGCAACGCAATAGAGCGACCAGCAACGGGCTGATTGTGGCTGCTGATTGCGCCTGCGGCTGTTTGAGTTGGGCTAACTACGAATAAATATCTTTCTATATGCGTAATATAAACAAATAAAACAATCAACTCTGCATTTTATCTGGGCCTTAATGTGGTACAGTTTGCTGGTTTGTTTTATGGCCGCACATGTACCACATGAGCTCGATTATATTGCACGGCGATCAGCGATGGGGTCCGAGTGTCAAATTAAGTCCAGCGAGAGTATGTCGTAAAGCAGGCTTCCTATAGAGCTGTTTCCCTCATCCGAAGCTAGTCAGTCTGTAGCTAGTGTATTCGGTGCTTCGGTGCTTTGGCATCTCATAAACACTCAGTCTACATAATTTGATAGCCTTAATGGAGGCCACAGCATTCTTAATAGACCGGCTCCAATGCTATCAACATAACGAAACGTTACAAATGTTTCTCAATTCGATTTTGTCGATTGGAAATTATATATTTGGAATTTGTTTTATGTGATATTTATGGCAGACTCAGCAGCAGGCAGCGGGTTAACGAACCAGCCGTGAGCTGAGCTCCGCTGGTCCCATCTGCTGTTTCATCTGCTGTTTTTGCAGTTTTACGATGGCCATTAAGGCGAACCGAACAATGCCTAAAATACACGAACCATGACAATTATTGCTAAATGCTTTCGGCTACCCCACAAACTCGCATCATAATGCCATGCCAAGATGCTAACCCAACCCAACCCAATTCCAATTCCAAATCCATTTCGAATCCCATTCCCATTTCCAATCCCAATCCCAATGCGGTGGGAAGTCAGAGTTGCCTTCCGGTTCTCGTGGATCTATTAATACCCCATAATTGTGAAGAAAAGAGTTCTCTTAAAACGGTAACAGTCGCCAAGTGGAGATTAGAAACACACACATGACAAGCTGCAGTCTGCAATCTGCAGACAGTTCAGGTTTTTGGGCTCGCTGCACTTGCGAGGCGTCATTTCATATTTTTCTTGCACCTCGAAAGTTGAACCTCTGCACGGACGTTGTTCGCCGATAAGATATGGCGAATAAATGCCGCTAATTAATGGCATTGATTACGCTATATGCTAACTGACATCTCTCTCTCTCTCTCTCTCTCTTCCTCCAAGCTCTTCTTGATGTGCAAAATAATTGCATATTAAGAATTTATTATTGAATTCGAATTCGACTTTAACAGGACTGTTTAAGTTCGGCTTTTATGGCACAATAACTTGTTTTCTGCCAAATAAATTCATCTTTATGATTCCGACTCGAAATTGACCAATTTGAATATTTAACCAATTTATTTAACAGACAGCGAAATCAGTTAGAAATGTGGCAGCAAAAAACCGAATTGGCAAATTAAGATTTAATGGAATGCAACATCAAAGCTAAATGTTGATTAATAGCAATTTCAAGTCAAGCAGTAGATCGTTTTCTTTGCTTTCTCGCTGGGCCCGAAAGGGAAACTCGCAGTGGAAAGGAAAATGAAAATGTGAAAAACGTTTTCGATTTTCCTCGGCTTTGGTCAGCTTTAGTGTTGGGGCGTTGTTCCACTTGCAGTTTCGCACTTTTTGTTGCAGAAAGTCTCTCATGCGAACTTCACGCTTTCGCTGCTCTGTCTGGCTGTCCGCCTGTCTGGCCGTCCGTCCGATTGTCTGCTTGGCTGATCTTAGACGTAGTAAAGAGTCGGATTCATGGTCCATGGCGAGGATTTGCATCTTAATGAGCTCAATTAATATGCAAACAATTAAAATGTTACCGCTTATGGCTTATGGCTTATGGCTGCCACAAGTTCGACTCGCAGTTCGACTCGTTCAATTGTCGGCTGTCGAGTTGAGTCGAGTCGAGTCAAGTCATGTGTGTGTACGGCAATTAGAAAGCCATTAGAAATAACTTATTAACCACTGCAGCCAGCACCCGCAGTGCCCCCCTCCTTCTCAGCGCATTTCATAAATTACTCAACATTTAATTAAACACGCTCTAAAGCGCTACTTACCACCTACTTAGCCGCCGGTTTTAGACAACAATTTTGCATAATTTGAAGTTAAATCATGAATACACAACAACAACTACAACGAGTTGATTTTCCGCCTCGTTTCTTGCCACACACAAACAAAATGCGCTTGCGTCGCTTTATTATTTTATTTTTTATTTTACTCGACTGCATCGTGCAGAATAATTAAAGAAACCCTAGGAACATGTGTTGTGGTCATGTTAACCAGCCTCGACTCGGCTTCCGATTAAATGGCTCTTCCTGCTTGGCGAATTGATTCTTCAATCCCCATGAGAATCACTTGGCTGATTATTACCTCGTCTCTAGCATTCCCTATAGTATATATAGCCAAAAATAGAGTCTAAAAATCCAGCTGATTCCCCTTTCCCTTGAGCTAATTAGTTGGGCCGTAAAATGTTGTGCTGCTTGCGTTATTGTTTTTATATGTATTCCGTAGTAGTTATGGTTATACATATATTTGTTGTAACTTTTATTTGCCATTAACTAGATTTTATTAACGCTGCTTTATTCGTGGTCCCAGCTCCTCATTGGCTCCGACTCCAACTCCGACTGTCGATCACCCTCTCTCTGGCTTTGTGCACTTTTTCGGGCTTTACGATCTTTTGCGCTCGTTAAAGAACAAACACACTCCCAGGAAAAGTAATAATTTTAATGTTTCAACCAGCCAAACAGCCTGTCGACCAGAAACAGAGACTGAGACTGAGACTGAGACTGAGACTGGGACCGAGACTGAGACGATTACTTGGACAGGGTTGGAGACTTGGGCAAATCAAAGCGGAGCCAAAACTACAATATAATTACAAAGTTTGTCATTTGATATTAGACAGCGGCACAGTGCACACACTGCATGGAGTCCAACTCGACGTCCGACGTCGGAGTCGCAATCTCAGCCTCTGTTGCACACGCAACCAGCGGAGTCTCCTTCCCAACCTGGTGGTCGGTCTTTGGCCTCCTCAGTTGCCGCTTGAGCGGCGCCAGTTCCCAGGTCTCTCGCTCCGTGGCGCTTTCTAATGTGTTTGGGTATTAGCAGTTCATCTAAACTTATGACAACTGCAAATCAAACTGACGTTTCCGCAGTAGCAGCAGCAGAAGTAGAAGCAGAAGCTGCGGCTCTCGACTTGAAGTTGAAGCCAATCCCGAGACTTGGTAATTTGCCTATGGAGCGACGGAACGTCAAGTGTCAAGTTTGCCAGTCCTCAGTTCTCAGTTCATGTCCAACATTTCTGGTTGCAGTTTATTAAATTACAATCTCATGTCATGGCTGCGTTTCCAGGAACAGGTTGGGCCATCATTATAATGGTATTAGAGGCATGTTTGGCAAATTGAGGCGCTTCCCTTTCCTTATTGTTGTCGTTTATGTCAATCAGTTTGTCACATAATGCAGTTCGGGGTATTCAGTATTCAGCTCTAGTTATTTATTAATTCACCTTTAATTGCTCTGCGGATCCTCTGCGATTATCTGCCGATGAGCCGGCACTTTCTGCAGCATGCCCCAAAAATACAGCTAGATGTTTATCGCATCACGAACCAAATACCATGTGAAAATACAGAAAAAAGAACCCAAACTTCTTTGAGCATTTCCCCATTTTGAGGCAAACGAAATAATCGGTGCCTTGTACCCTGTTAACGAGGAGAGCGGGACGAAGGGAGATTTGACGTAGCCATAGAAATTAAATTGTAAGTAGTTGTCTTTTTAGAGGGTAGTCAGCATTCGATATAGTTGTTGCTTTGTGTACTCTTCTTGCTTTTGAATTTTTTCGCTTATCGCGCGAGAAAAATCTTTGAAATTGCAGCAGCCGTTTTTTGTATTTTTGTTATTATTTACAGCATTTGTTGTTGGTGTTTTGGCCACTTGAATGCCGAACGAAGAACGAAGAACGAAGAAAAGTGTTAGTCATGGTCTTGTTAGCTAAATTGTTGACCACGAATTCGCTGCTCAGCCCAAAGTTCTCGCTCCCTTTTCTTGTTCTCTCTCCATCCAATTCCATTCGACATCACACACAAAAACTTCAGCTTAGAAATTATTTGTTCGACTTTGAAATGTCTGTTTCTGTGTGCATTTGTGTGGCATCAATATTTGAGCTCAGCTCGGTCCCTTTTAGCCTTTGAACCTTTTTGAGCGCAGGTAGTTTGCTTTTTGTTGCCTTGGCTTCTCGCATCTCGCTTGGAGCTTCTTTTGTCTTCTCTCGGTACGGTATTAAAGAACATCGGCGGCATTCGCTCGTTAGTTGACCATTTGAATTTCAAATGGCCCAAGTGGTCGTGGTCAACTCAGCCAGTTGGCGAGGAAATGCCAACACAATGCGTAAGCCCCGATGAGCTGCATCGGACTGCTAAGCGCGTTAGCGCAGTTATCAGTCTATTAGTTGCCATCCATCAAGCAGCCCAGCACTGCATCTCTGGCAGCGTGGGCAGCGCTTAAAGTGAGGGTATTTGTAGTCACGCTTTCGGACTCGCATTTGTTCCTATCACAGACGCTTTGTATTTCCACATTTTAATTTTAAACGGCACAACTAGATAGAGCTCTATTTATGAACCATTTTTAATAATAATTAAACAAAAATTTAATTCAAATAAAAAGCGAAGATTAATATTGATTAAATACTCACAGAATTAATGATTTACAATCTAGTTACTATTTATAATTTTGAATTTCAAATTTCAATCCAACTAACTGAAATTTTCAATTGAATAAAGCAATGCTTAAAATTTGTATTCTTACAGAACATTTTTAGCGAAATTGTAAATTATCGTATAACTTTTTCTTAAGCTATAGCTACAGTGATGTGTTTATGTTTTAACTTAAAGATAATGCTCGCTTAACTGTCTAAGAATGGCCTCAACTAATTGTCTTCTCTTTTTGTTTTGATTTGCAGCTCATGAAATGGCCGCTGCTGGAGGAAGCGGCAATCGAAGCGCAGGGCAATCGCAGTCGGCGACATCAGAGTAGCGCCATGTTGGGTTTTTAGCACGCAAACAACAACGAGAGTTAGGCCGAAAAACTCGACCCGAGAAACTGAGAAACACACACAAAATACAAACACACACACACACAGAGAGATGCATCAGGGAACAGCAGAAACGACGACAACATCCATTTGGAGATTGCGCTCTGCGAACTGCAGCAGAGACAGCAGCGACTGCAAGAAGAGGCAGAAGCAGCCCAGCATGAGGGGCGACGCGACCACGCCCACTCTCACTCGCACGCCCACGCCCACGAGGAGGACGCCCAGCAAAGACTACACAATGTTCCACAGATGCCGGCGACGCGGTCGAAGCTCAAGGTCAGCATCGCCGTCGCCATCGTCGTCGCTACCCGCCATCGTCTCCAGCTGCAGAGTGCTGCTCTGGCTGCTCCTAGTCGCCTGCAGCCTCTCCAGCTGCGCGCCAGCCGCGGCGGAGAAGGAGCGCGAGCGGAGCCTGGAGGTGTTTGAGGGCGTGCCCGTCGACCACCAGATCGGCTACATTGGCGACTTCGACAGCATTGACAGCGGACCGCCCTACATAATTGTCGCCGAGGCGGGCGTGGAGACGGACCTGGCCATCGATCGGACCACGGGCGAGATACGCACCAAGGTGCGGCTGGATCGCGAGACGAGAGCCTCGTACAGTCTGGTGGCCATTCCGCTGAGTGGCCTCAATGTGCGGGTCGTGGTCACCGTCAGGGACGAGAACGACAATGCGCCCAGCTTCCCGCAGCCCTCGATGCACATTGAGTTCCCGGAGAACACGCCCAGGGAGGTGAAGCGCACGCTGCTCCCGGCGCGGGATCTCGACCTGGAGCCGTACAACACGCAGCGCTACAACATCGTGTCGGGCAACGTGAACGACGCCTTTCGCCTCTCCTCGCATCGGGAGCGCGACGGCGTCTTGTACCTGGATCTGCAGATCAGCGGGTTCCTCGACCGCGAGACCACGCCCGCCTACAGTCTGCTGATCGAGGCGCTCGATGGCGGCACGCCGCCGCTGCGGGGCTTGATGACGGTCAACATCACGATACAGGACGTGAACGACAATCAGCCGATCTTCAACCAGAGCCGCTACTTTGCCACGGTGCCGGAGAACGCCACGGTGGGCACAAGTGTGCTGCAGGTGTACGCCTCGGACACGGATGCGGATGAGAACGGTCTGGTGGAGTACGCGATCAACCGCAGGCAGAGCGACAAGGAGCAAATGTTCCGCATCGATGCGCAGACGGGCGCGGTGTACATCAACAAGCCGCTGGACTTCGAGACCAAGGAGCTGCACGAGCTGGTCGTGGTGGCCAAGGATCACGGCGAACAGCCGCTGGAGACGACGGCCTTTGTGTCCATACGCGTGACGGATGTGAATGACAATCAGCCCACCATCAACGTCATCTTCCTCAGCGAAGATGCCTCGCCAAAGATCTCGGAGTCAGCGCAGCCCGGCGAGTTTGTGGCCCGCATCTCGGTGCACGATCCGGACTCGAAGACGGAGTACGCCAACGTGAACGTGTCGCTGAACGGCGGCGACGGACACTTCGCGCTGACCACGCGCGACAACAGCATCTATCTGGTCATTGTGAATCTGCCGCTGGACCGCGAGGCCACCTCCAACTACACGCTGAGCGTGGTGGCCACGGACAAGGGGACGCCGCCGCTGCACGCCTCCAAGTCGATCTTCCTGCGCATCACCGACGTCAACGACAACGCGCCCGAGTTCGAGAAGGACGTCTACCATGCCAACGTGATGGAGGTGGCCGATCCCGGCACCTCGGTGCTGCAGGTCTCGGCCCGGGATCGCGACGAGGGCAACAATGCAGCGCTGAGCTACTCGCTGGCCGACACGCCCGACACGCATGCTCAGTGGTTCCAGATCGATGCCCAGACGGGTCTGATCACCACGCGATCGCACATCGATTGCGAGACGGAGCCGGTGCCGCAGCTGACGGTGATCGCCCGGGATGGCGGACAGCCGCCGCTCTCCTCCACGGCCACCGTGCTCGTGACCATCCACGACGTCAACGACAACGAACCGATCTTCGACCAGAGCTTCTACAACGTCTCCGTGGCCGAGAACGAAGCCGTGGGCAGGTGTATACTCAAGGTGAGTCATTAGCCCCGCCCTAACTAACTATGAGTATGATTACACAGAGAGAAAACGCGTTCTATAAGAAGTATCAAAAGTTGATATAACATTTCAAAGTTAAACTTGGAACATGTATTCTGAAATTCAGGAATATTATTCTCGTTTTGAGAACTCCATGTTTGTCTCTGTGCATGCGCATGCGCATGATTATGAGTTTGAGTATGTGTCTATCAATCTTGGAGTGTATCTGTCTCAACTATCTCGGCTCTATCCATCGCAGTCGCTCAGGCTGCTGACCCATTTCGGTTGCGCCAAGTGACTCGAATCACACAACGAGCGTCACTTATGGATTTTCTACGTACTTGAGACCCAAACTAATCTCATGCATCAATTACCCAGTTGTCCCCCGCCCCTTTCCCCTGCTCTGTGCTGCGATCAGTCAGACATCGACATCCGTAGGGAATTGCGACGTTTCGACTACTTGCCTGCCAGCTTGTTGTGCCTATACTCTACCTCTACTCTGAGTTGGGGTCTCTTCACTCCCAGACTGCACACAGCAGCTGCGGCCTTTTGAAGTCCTCGATGTGAAGAGGGAAGTGCGAGAAGTGCTTCCGTTGACTTTTACTAATCCTCTCTGTGATTGTATTGCAGTGGAAAGCTAGGGTATTTTGCGTTCGGCATTTCCTTCTTGTTAGGCAGTCAAATTCCGAAACTGTTTCACTTCGTCTCTGCCCCCCGCTCGCTGCCATCCGCACCCGGAGCAATGCAGGCTTCTCACTCTTTTGTAGTTAATCCATTCATCATCGGGTAATTACATTTTTATAACATTTTTCCCCGCTCACAAAACAAATGGGCAGCCAAAAAGAAACAACTGCTGCAACAACAGCAACACCAACAGCAACAGCAACAACGTCGAGAAGAAACGGGGCCTAAAACCGTTTCTAGCGCTTAACGAAGGCATTTTGTTCGCTGTTGTCGGTCGCTCGTCTCTCGTCTCTCGTCTCTTGACTCATGGCTCTTGGCTCTCGGCCTCTCTCTTAGTCTTTCTATCACCCATTTTTGTACACACACACAAACACACACGCGCTTAGACGACGTCGAAACGTCGACAAGATTTTGTTCGGACTATCAAATGTGACCTCTCTTGTGTCTCTCGCTGTGCCAGCAGCCAAAGCAGCAGCCGCTCAACAAACAAATGGCAGAAAAAAACGTTGAAAATGTTACCGAGATTCCAAACTTCCCAGCAATTTAATAACACGAGTTTCAACTCAACGCAATGTTGTACACAATCCACAAAAAACAAAAGACAAAAAACGCCAACACTTGTAGGGGAAAAATCAATTTATAAATGCGAGTATCTAATACAACATGAACATTCTATTCCCACTTTTTATACCCGCTACCCATAGGGTAGAAGGGTATTATAACTTAGTGCCAACAGAAAATGTATGTAACAGGCAGAAGGAGGCATCTCCGACCCCACAAAGTATATATATTCTTTATCAGTGTCAACAGCCGAGACGATATAGCCATGTCCGTCTGTCCGTCTGTCCGTCTGTCCGTCTGTATGAACACCTGGATCTCAGAGACTATAAGAGCTAGAGCTACCAAATTTGGGGACAGTACTCCTATAGGTCCTACGCAGGTCAAGTTTATTTCAAAAGTTGGATGCCACGCCCCTTTCCGCCCCCAAAAGTCTGTAAAAGCCGTAATTGAATTTTGGTATGCATAATAATAATTATATTCTAAATGATTCCTGTGAATTTGGTTGAGATCGAATGAAAAACAAGAAAGTTATTAAAGAATCAATTTTATATGCATAATTCACTTGCAGCTGCCCGCGCTTTGTTTGTTTAGTTGACAGTGTGACCAAAACGGTGTTGTGATTTTTACCCGCTACTTTCAAATATATACAAAAAACTAATTTTAGTATATTTGGTATATTTTTTGTTAATATATAATTTAAATTTTTTGTTTTCTCTCGAAATGGGTTGCGGGTATCATACGGTCGAGCACTCTCGACTGTAGCTTTCTTACTTGTTTTTTTGATTCTGTATGTGTCGAGTGTCGAGCTTAGTGTCAACTGAAGAGTCAAGTTTACGCTGTTGTTTTGTTTTATGTTATGTTTTATTTTGGGTATTTCCTCTCGATATTAGCTGGCAGCAATTACTGTGGAGTCTTGTAGACATTTCCGCAAATCAAATCAAATCATATCTCATCAAAATGGCAACGTGAGATGAACGAAATTAAAGGCTTTGACTTCGATAGCCAAAGCAACGCAGACTAGAAATAACAACGCCAATTCTGGCATCAAATTTGATTCGATGAAATCTGAAAAAAGTCACGTTTCCTTAATTACAATGAAAGAAAAGCAGATTCGACTCTTGCTCTCCAGTCGCCCGTCGCCTGTCCCCCGTCCCCCGTCCCCCGTCCAAACGTTCGTGCGTCTGCCAATTGCCTCGAAACCACAGACGAAAGATATTCGAAATACGGAATACAAAACTCATAATTGGCTCACGCAAAAACCCTAAAAAAAACAAAACAAAACAAAAAACATCACTGAAAACTGAAAAAAATGTGAAATGAACATGAGATATACATCTAGAGTTTTGAGAAAGAGATAGACGCATGAGAATGTGAATGAGACTGAGACTGAGAGATGTGTATAAGATCATTGTAGACCTGGGATTGTGTCTTGCGAGGGCTCAATAATCATAAAAGCGGCGGCCACTAACCAAAAGGGAAAAAATCAAACTAAATTCGGTGCACACACACACACACACACACTGACACAGCTTTCGGCTTGAGAATTGTGCTCGGGTTTCGTCTTTTTCATATTGAAGCCAATCTGTGGTTCTGAAGACAATAAAACCCCGAAAAAAACGCAAATCGGAATTTGGAATATCATAAAAAAAGGGAAACAAGCTGCCTATGCAGCGAGGCAGCCTGAAGGGTCAGCGAAGACAAGCTCCAGCATTTTTTATGGTACACACAACTGAAGAAAATTAAAAAGAATAAAAAATTGGTAATATATTTAATATATAAGTCAGGCAGGCAGACGGGCAACAGGCAGACAAGTAAGGCAGGGCCCAAACAAACAATAAACTGAACAATTCTGAAACAAAAAGCCAAATATTTGACTAAAACAAACCTGAATCAGGCCAGTTTTTGTATTTCGGTATTTTGGTGTGACCAACCCAAGACGGCAAATATGTGCGTCGAGCTGCGAGTGAGAACACAAAATACTTTGCCAGCTGCTCGTCATTGTTGTTTGCTCGACTTTTGGCACTGCTGCACGTGGGCAGAGCCGATTGATCGGCAGCGAAAGGAATTCGCAGCGAGGAGGATAATTGCAGAGTCGCGACAGACACGCCAATAAAATATGCAGCGGCGAAAAAAGCGGGACAAACGAAAGAAAGAAAAGTATAAAAACAATCAACGGATTTCCCAGGGAAAGTTCTTTGCCCAAATGGCAAATTAAATGCTACAATTTTATGGATAACAACTAAAATTGTCTGCCCTGCGATCGGGCTGAGTCAGTTGCCGTTCCCATCTAGGCCACACCTATTTCGCCAGCTGTATCATTTTTGTTTGTCGAGCGCGGCAGCGGAAATGCTATTTAATTAGAGGCGATCAAATGCCGCCCGACTTGGCTCCCGACCCGAGCAGCGGCGACCTCGACTCGATTCCAATCGGAGTCAGAGTCGGAGCCATCTAATGGCTGACCAAATTACACTTTAATTCGGGGCTGGCGCAGACGAATGACTTAGGCAACAAACTTGCGACGCTGCGACGTACAAGCGAAAGACTTAGGCAACAAACTTGTGGCAGGCGGCATTAATATTCGAACGAAAATTAAAAACTCATTATGCAAATTACAACGAGAGATCCGATCACGATGAGAGCATGAGCTGGACGAAATGGGAGATGTGGCGGGGAAGGGGGAGGACGGAGGGGATTGCCTCCCCCGCAGTCAGTTGCTTTCTAAGACAACATAATTTCTTTAGCGTGCTGTTGTTGTTGCTGTTGACAGCTCGTCGCTGTTGTTGTTGTTGTTGCAGTTACACACTAAATTACATGGCAATTACATGTTGCTGTTGCTGTTGCTGTTGCTGTTGTTGTTACTGTTACTATTATTGTTGCTGCCTCGGCAGATTGGCAGCTGTTGCTGTTGTTGGAGTCGCTGCAGCAGCCGGCGCAGAAATTAGCTGCACTGCAAGTGTGTTGTCGGAGTTGTAATTTCGCATTGTTTGGCTAATCTACGTAAATCTCATTTGGGGGCTCCCACAATTACCAGGCGGGACGAGGGCGGGCCACGGTCGGGGCAGGACGGGCGGGGGTGAGGGGGTGAGTGTTATGCGAACTGGGCCTGCCCATTTGTCCATTTGGCCACTTGGCCATTTGGCAAGTTATGTGGCCGCTTCTCCTCGCTCTCTAATGCCATTGAACTGGTTTGTGCCGAGGGTGCAAGTGGCAGGTTTGCCATCGTCGTCCACGCAGCCACGTTCAGGTCTCAGCTCAGCTCAGTTCTCCTCTCCGCTCCGCTTCTCTGCATCACTCTCTGCGCTTTGTCGCCCATCTTGCGAGTTGGCTGCACCAATTTTCTTTGTCTCTTGCATCAATTCACTTTTTTCTAAACATGGTCTCAGCCATCTCCACTCTACGCTCTCTCTCAGCAGAGCGCCTCTCTCTTAAGCTCTCTCGCTCTCCGAGTTCTCTCTGTGCGTTGTACGCAACTTGTTTTGCACAATTTTAATTTTATAAACACCTTTAACGCATTTTTGTGCGCTCACATTCCATAAATGCCACAGCACTGAGAGAGCAGCGCTCGCAGCTGCCGCCAGTCCGCCGAAGAGAGCGAGAGAGCCGGAGAGCGGGAGATGGACGAACTCACCTCACTTGCTGCATGTTTCGTCTTGGATCTTGGGCATTTTATGCTGGCGATGGCGATGGCGAATTCAGCGCTTGCCATTCAGAAATTCAGCGCTTCATCGAATTGTTTATGCTGCCACAACACGCTCTCGCTCTCTCTTGAGTGTGAATGTGTGTGTGAGACAAAATGGTTGGAAAATCATGGCGCAGGCGCAGCTCGCAGCGCCACAGCAATAACAACAGCAGCAGCAGCAGCAGCAGACGTAGCCGGTTTTTGGGTTTCGATTGTTGTTGTAGTCGTAATACTCCAAGGCGCAATCGTATTTGTATTCGTATTTGTATTCGTATTCTTATTCGTATTCGTATTCGTAGTTGTCTCTCACATCATAGCAAACAACAAGTATGTGTGTGTGTGTGTGTGTGTTTGCGGGGTGCCTAATGTATGCAGAGCTGGGCTGCTACCATTTGGGCATCTGTGATACTTGAACCGCTTAATATATTAATTAAGTTGTGTTCGCCTGCCGCCCCAGAGCCTCAGAGATAAGCGGATGAATGCCGCATGCCGCATGCCACATGCAACGCTTGCTGGCTGGCCGTCACACATTTGCCACACGGCAACAACATAATTTTTGACACAATTTTGCAGAGTTAAAAATCGCGAGATAATCTTGAAAAGTCTTTAGTGCGCTGCGTCTGCAACGAAAGCAGGAACCGAGCGAGCGCTGCGGCAAAGAACAGTAATAAAAAGACGCAGCAGAAACATAAAGAGGCAGCCATAACAAACACCATGAAGAAACCCACAACGAGCAACGAGCAACAAGCAACATCGCGAGGCAACAAGCACAATAGCCGCAAGCGCTGATCACAATCAAAACATCAATAAACCTTAACTGATAGCCAGGCCGAGTGCGGCTAAAACGCAACAGTCGCTGTGGCTGCAACACTCGCTGTCGTGTGTTGCAGCGTCGAATTTTGCATTGCCACTGACCGAAAACTGCGTCATCGTCATCGGCATCGTCATCGTCGTCGTCATCGTTGTGAGACGTCGTCATCACACATCAAATGCGCATCAATTTGCGAGGCAAATGCGACAACAGGCCGAGGCATCAGCCGCAGCTGAAGCGTGCAACACTGAGGCAGCCTCTGTCGCTGTCGCTGCCTCTGCTGTGGCCATATTTAGTAAATGCCGCTTCTGTAGCTGCCTTTAAACGTGCAATTAAAGCGCACACACACACACAATCGCACACACACACTTACACTCTCCTCGAGTGCTGTTAGGACGATGGACTCTGTGACTTTGCAACTGAGGATGGCGGGAGGAGGAGAAGGAGACGATGGCTGAGCGCGCGCGCTCACATCACAACAACCCGAGGGCATTGGCTACTGCATTTGCATAGCCGCCACTCGCCAACTGCCACTCTCTCTCTCTCTCTCTCTCTCTCTGCCGCTCTCTCTCGCACTCTCCACGGCACTTTGGGCAGCCGAGAAATATGCGGCGAGTTTCTCCACCCATTCCACTCTTGGGGCATTGCAGGAAGCAGAACCTTTCGGTCTCGACTCTCTCGGCCCGTCAATTTCAGTTATGTTGTCCAAAATAGCTTCTTTTGTGCAGATGAAGATGAGGCTCGAGCTGAAGTGAAGTTGCGGCGGTGTCAAGTGTGCGCAGCTCAAACAATTAACTCGTCTCGTTGTCCATTAGCCGCGGCTTCTCTCTCTGTCGGCCAAAATCAATGCCTAGCACTTTGTGCGACTTTTGGGGGCAGCAACTGAAATCTGCTCAGCCGCCATTAGCCAACGGTCAGAGCAAAAAAACTGAAAGTGCGTTGATTGATGGGCAACTCGTCTACGTCGCTGTCCAGCAATCGATGAGCTGCCAAACTCTCATTTGGCTGCCCTCCTCCCCTCCCTTCTCATCTAGACAGCCAATTGGTGTTGGGGGTCAGCCCAATGTGAGTGTGTGTGTGTGTGTGTGGCGGCATTTGCATACGTGGAGTAGCAATCAACGCAGGTTTCTTTGAAGAGTCGATGTCGTCGTCGTCGTCGTCGTTGTCGACTGTCTTCGCCCTCGCCTCTGCCACTTGGTCGCCTGGGTTGTTGTTCTTAACAACTTCTGCTGAAAAACGTGCGATTCTAAATGAGCATATCAACAGCTTACAAGCCAAAGCCAAAGACGAAGACGAAGCCAAAGCTGAAGCTGATGCTGAGCTAAAACCACAAGGCACAGGTCTCGGTCCAAACCACACACACAAAAAGCGAAACACAGCAAACAACAACCACAGCAGCAATGAAGACGAAATACGAAAGACTTTGGACACAAACTCGGCTGCCTGGCCGCTCGCTGCCTTACAGATGCACCGTTGATAGCTTTTGCATATCGTTGTCGGCCTCCGAGTCGAACTCCAACTGCAGCTCGAACTCAAAGTCCTCTCGTTGGCAACGTTGTTGTTGTCGGTGTTGTCGTTGTTGTTGTTGTTGCCATTGCAAAGTCAAAGTATTTACCACAAAAAAATGCTGAAAGTTGGCAGCTTATTTGGCCCTAATGTCTGCTGGCTTCCTCAGTTGTCGTCGTCGTCGTCGTTGACTTTGTTGCTGCTCATTTGGCATAGCGCCGCATGCGGAGGCCGAAGGAGTAACAGCAACAACAGCGAGTTCACAATTTTAATTAGTTAATTATTTTTACTTTTAAGCAAACAAGATTTCAGAGACAAATAAAAAACGAGAGAGAAGTCAGCAGGCAACAACCAACGACCAAATCCTCGTGTAGCGTCTCTCGGCTTGATCCCGAAATCCCTGCAGCTAGTGGCAGCTTTGGCTGCAACCTTAGATGCAGCCAGTTACCCAGTTGGAATGGCCGGCAATCTGCATACGTGCATCTTAAACTTGCCACAGCTCAGTCGAGTTCAGCTCAGCTTTGGGCCAGCTCCCTTCTCGACGTGGCTCTCATCTGCGCCTGCTGCTTATTTGTCGCTGTCGCTGTCGTCGTCGTCATGGTCTCCGAGCTGCTCCTCGTGGAGCTCCCTTTTAACTGATGCTGCAGATTCGCCCAGCGATTTCATTTGCAGTCGCTGACCGGGCTTCCGCCTTGTCCCACATCCACATGCAGCACTCACACTTGTGTTCCGTATTCCCATTCGCATTCGCATTCTCTCGAATCTGAATCTGACCACTCGAGATACGCTGCCACATTTCGGCAAATTCCGCAGCGTGTGGGTTGCCCAAGACTCGTTGTATTCATCCGCTGATTGCCGAGGCTCCATTGTTGGCCCATCAAACTCCGAGACAGCCAAAATGCCAAGCGATTTTCGATTTTTGGTCCGCTGCCGATTATGATGATGATGACGATGATGATGATGATGACGGCGGCGGCGGCGACGGCGCACTCCCCAAGCCAAGCGACTGTTAACATGTGTGTGGATTTGCATATTTTCTATATCTCAGCAACAACGACAATAATCATAATAATAACAAATCACAAAAGAACAAACAAAATATCGACAAATATTTCATAAATCCCCCACAGCCGCAGCGGACTTGGAAATTAAATTGTCAATCATTTTTATATCATGCCCGCAGTTCGTGTGCGTGGTGTGTGTGTGTTTGGTGTGCGTGAAAAGAAGTTAATGCCAAAATGATATGTGAAAAGCAAAGACCAAAAACTGAATACCAAAGACCAGACTTATAGATAGATATACAAAAGAAAAACAAGTATTTACGTTTAGTTTCTTTTATCGACGAAAACTCTGCCTGAAGCGGGTATGATTAAGACTCGGCTTCACATTTAGTTTCAATTCAACAAAATTTATTTTGTTCATGTATAATAACATCATGACATTTTAAAGTAATTTTGTAAATATTATTAACAGTAAATTTTAAATTACAATATACATTTTGGCGTATATTGATATGATATAAATGCAATCCAGGTATCGATGCAGCGATAGATCTGATCAGATGCATGCAATGTATTTCGTTGCAGGAATTGCATTTATTACATTGCATTGAATTGAATTTCATTAAATAATTAAAAGCAGTGTCTGCATTTACAGGGTAACTTCTGGTCTGCCATGAGTGCAGCTCTGACACCGTTTTAGCTTCGATTATTTTTTTATATTTTCGGCGCTTTGGCTTGGCTTTCTATGGGCTGCTTGAATTTTAAACAGTCATTGGCTGGCTTTGTTCGCAACTTGTTGTTTGCTGTCTGTCGAATGTTGTTGGCACTTTGTCGAGTTGACGAGTTGCCTGACGATGATGGAAGATACGAGTAGACAAAGATCTAACGATCTGTGTTTAGTCAGGCCGACAAGTGGCTTGTCTCCACTAGATTAAGCCTCGCTCACATAAATAATGAATTATGCTGATTATTAGGTGACTTATGCAAAAATAAAAAACGACACGGCTGAAAAATCACTGCGATTAGCTGATTTGAGTGTTTATGCGCGATCGCAGCTACCAATGAGCTACTTGGCCATAAATCAAGCGCGTGCTGCCCAATGGCAACCAGATACAGCAATCGATCGATCGCCACTCTGTACATTTGATTGTCTACCCCTTCCAGTTTCTCGGCCCCCTCGAGCTGCATCCTGCAGAGCAGCAGTAAACGCGACGCCAACTGCAACTGCAATTGGAACGGCAAATGCATAAAAACTAAATATTAAACCCGACCCAAAAAAACAACACCGAGAGAGAGGGAGAATAAGGAAAGCATAATAATACTTTGTTTATGCCGCCGTCTCCGTCGTCGTCGTCGTTGTTGTTGCTGTTGCTGTTCGGTGGCAATTAGACTGCAACATTGTAAGATGTTGATGAGCTGCCACGACATCAGCGATCGGCTGAAGGCTGCAGATGACGGTCCGTGGCACACACTGTTATTGATTAAGGGCCATAACAAAAGCGAAATGCAGCGCAAAAGGCAAAATTACTGATTGAAAGTCACAGCCAAATCAGAAGGGCCACAGAGGCAATGCAACCACAGCAACAGCAACAGCAACAGCAAAAGATGTGTCGAAAGCAACCGAAGAAATAACTGTGTGTGTTGCCCTTCTGTTATTTTGTTTTTTGTTTTGTTTTGTTGTTCCCTCTGCCAAATTCGAGTAATTGCAGCCCGAGAAAGAAGCTCGACTGAAGCAGGGAGATCCACCTCTTTTCTCGATTCCCAATACCCGATACTCAATCGCCAGTGTCTGCCCCCAAATGCCCTTGAGAAAGGGCACAAGCAGCGAGTGCCTGCAACCCTCTTGGAGTTGCTAGATGGCCGCAGGGGAAACCACACGAGTGTCACCCACGGCGAGCCGCTTTTGAGCCACTTTTAGCCACTTTTGACCCACTTGGTCAGCGTTGCTTGTGTGAGATTGCTGCGCGATTGTAATTAATATATCCTTAGAGGGCATTTAATCTCCGACAGCAATATGCGATTGGGGTATTGGGGTATTGGAGGAGTTGGCGGAATTCATAAATTAAATCAAGTTAATATTTCAGTGTCGCTTTGGCGCAACTCCCTGCAACACCTACTTGCCACAGAGAGATATTAAAATGCTTAATTGAATTTGCTAAAGTCGATTCCTCTGCTCCACAATCCGTGTAAGTTCACACTGTGCTGATGCCAGTTTGTTTGTGTTTGCGTTTGTGTTTGTGCTTGTGGCTCTGTGTGGTTGATCTCAATGGCCGCCATAAACAAACGCAAACATTTATTGCCGCTGATTGTTAATTTGTGAAGCGATAACGCAACTGCTGGACTCGACTCGACTGGACTTGGAACCCACATTGAGCGACCTCAATAAGAACAAAATGCGTGTGTTTTTGGCCACAGCGCGAACTTGTGACACCAGGCTGAAGACTCAAGACTCAAGACTCAAGACTCAAGCCTCTTGGCTGGCATTCCTTCTGCTTTCGCTTGGGCTGCAGCTTCCCCGCTTCGCTGCTCTGATCACTTGATATCGATAAACTTATCCTTTATTCTCTGTTGCTTCGGCTCACTCGCACATTAGCACGCATGTCGTTTCCTGCACCACACAAATGACATGACAAATGTCTTTGACCAGAGCCCAGAACCGAGCAGAGACGGAGACTGAGACCCAAAGGCAGCATCCACACAACCGAGTTAACCCTGCCCAACTGGCTCACGATTGTGGCTGGGGATTGCGGTCGGAGTTGTTGTGCTTGTGCTTTTGTTGTTCAATTCAATTTATTGTCGAAAGTTCGTAGTTGAAAGAACATTTTAATTTGGCTGCGATCAAGTTGGGACGCTGGATTGCGGACTCTGCAGCTCGGAGCTGCTTTCCTTATAGTTTATGTGGCATGGAGCTGCACTGCGGCACATTGAGCGTTAAATTCGCAAGCTCCTCGCTGGCAAATTGAACTCGCCTTGATCCACGACAAGGATGAGGATGAGGATGCGACGCGACGATTAAAAAGTAACTGTTTTGGCCAGGGTGTCGAAGTTGCAGTTGAAGTTGAGGTTGGCTTTATTTAAACGTTTATTTATGCACTTCTCTCTGTCTCGCTGTCCGATTTGTGCGCTGCCTTCTGTGTCATTCGGCACTGTTTACTTTACAGCTGTTGCTCCTTTTTGTGGCTTCATCTGCGCTGCAAATTCGACAAATTTATTTGCCGCTCTTTCACTGTGAGTTGGCGTGTTTATTGGGGAATTTATGACGTGTTCCCCGTGGCTCGTTAGTCGAATTGTGAGTGCTAACCTCTGACAGCCATCAATTGCCATCAATCAACTCGGACATTGTGGTCAGAGTCTATCTAAGGCCTAACTGTACATGCACACGGACAGAGAGACAGTGAAAGAGTGAGAGAGATTCGTTTTGACTTGTACTAATAATGCACAGATCGGCAGAGAGTCGATGCTCGGAACCGTTGAACAAAACTGCGCCTGCTTACCGGATCATAAATTTGTGCATGCGTCTCATTAAACAGCAAAGGGAACAAAAGTATCAGATTACTCTCCCAGAGAACGCAGAGAAAGACCCAAAGACAGAGAGAGAAAAGCATTTGCATCTACATATTTCGTTACTTCCACAGAAGAGGCAAGAAGACAGACGATCGAGTGAGTTCTTCGTCTCCCTCTCGCTCTCGCTCTCGCTCGTTCTTGATGGACACGAAAGTGGATCGATGTTGGCATGTTTGAAATTTTATACACATGGGAGGCGGATTAAGAGATTTTAAGCCTTTTACCATCAACTAAGCTGCCAAAATGACTCTCGACAGAGTCAGAGACGAAGACGGAGACGGAGAGTGGGAGGATGTAAGTGAGCAATGGAAATCGAGTTAAAATGTGTTCGACTTAAGCGACGGCTGCCAAAGTATTTGTCATTCATTGCCGATAAACTTGACGGGCTATATAGAGAGTGACAGAGATAGAGAGGAAGAGAGAGAGGGGAACAGAGGGAGCATCAAATTAAAGTTAACAAGACAAAGTGTTAATGAATTATTTGGAGGACACGTTGCAATGTGGCCAGGCAGCGAATCGAAGTCGATACGAAGGCGAAACTGACAAAAGTCAAACTAAACCGCAGACGACATCGAGGCTGCTCCTCGAAGGTTGTTGTAGTTGTTCTCGTTGTCGTAGTCGTTGTCGTTGTTGTCGTTGCTGTTGCTGTTGCAATCGACATTGGTGCACAAATGAATTTCATTAAAAACTGCAACAAACATTGTCGACAATTAAAAAAGCTCAAAGCCACAGACCGTCGCTGTCGCTGTTGCTGTCCAAGTCGCTGTCCCTGTCCCTGGCCCTTTCCCTGTCCCTGTTTTGCTGGCTGGTGTTGGGGTCTGGTGTCTGGGGATTGTGGATTGGGGATGAGCACTCGTTGGATGGCTGCCTCGCTGGCGACGCACACAAACTCTTAAGTGGCTTCGCACTATTTTTAGGCTGCCGCAGGAGCATTGCGAAAGCCGCATAAAACAAACGAGTCGAAACTGAAAGTGGAAACGAACTCAGAGTTCAGGTCGAACTCTCTGGAGTATTGGGCAGGCATTGGCATTGGACTGATCTCGTTGCCATTACGTTACCATTACCATTTACGATCGCCGTTTTCCCAGACAGAACGAAAGCCGAGCGAGCACGCCAGCCAGCAATAGCAATCAGGCAAATTAGCAAACATTTAATTTCAAATGCGTTCGTTGCCTAAGTCTTTTGTTTACAGCCAGGCAGCTTCCCTTTCGCCGTCAGTCGAGAACTATTTGCGCTGCTCTCCACTCGTGTTGGCAATCAGCCTGAAATTAACCAACTTGATGCGCATTAAGCGTGCAACAGCAACAGCAACAACAACAACAACAACTGTTGCAGCGGGCGGTTGCCACTTGGCTGCAAGAGATGCGTGCGTGTTAAATTGGTTGCCACTTGAGCTGCAGTTGCGGGTTCAACTTGAAGTTCAGCTTCGGTTTGTTCTTCGTTGCTGTTGCTGTCCCTGTCCCTGTCCCTATTCATGGGGAGTGGCCAAGCTAAACAAGCTAAACATTTTGCATAATCAAATATTGATCATGCGCATTCCACGCCCCAAGGATCTCGCTAGACTTCATGCGTGCGCGCTTGTGTGTGGGAGTGACTGTAATGTCGCTGCTTAATGATAGTCGCAGTCACTTTACGCGTAGACGCCAAATAAATTAAAACCGATTCAGCTCAGCGTCGGAAACGATCGCAGAGGAAACGGCAAACAAATTAAATATGCAAATTAATCGCAGCAACAAATCAAAAGATCTCCCTTTGAACACAAGCGAGGGAAGCCAAAACTGGGCAACAATGGGCTTCAAATCATAGCTGTTGACATATGGTTAAAGTTCATTAAACGCTACGCACAGCTACAGTACAACTCCGCTTTAGCAGACACATAAATTATCAAATGAGAAGCTTAAGATGTTTTACGTAGCTCTTTTGTCCATGTTTTGAGTAATTGGGCAATAAATTATTCCACAGATAAATTAGTTCCTTAAATTTATAATTTCTGATCTCAGTCCATAATTTGACTAGTTAAATTGAGGATTTTCTAAACAAGTTTGACTGTACCGAATAAATATGAATGTGATGGGAATGCGATGACAAAGACGATGACGATGTTGATGGCAACAGCGATTGGATTGTGGCAGAATGAGGAGGCAAAGCCAAATAAGACGGTGCAAATAATGGCAACGGCTTCTCGGCTGGACAACAACAGGCCCAGGGCCACCAGCAGCGCGATCATCGCAAGAAACTCTTTTAAACATACGTACAACAAAAAGAGGAAAAGACGCAGAGAGCTGCCGTCGCCCCCTCAGCGATGATTGCCGCTGGAGTTGTTGTTGCTGGCGAAGACATTGCGAACATTTTTGCAGGCCGCGCAGCAGCGTTGACAACTTAATAAATTTTGAGTGAGCAGCTCGAGCGATCGTCAGAGCTGCGAGACGCACAAGAAATTTCTCCAGTTGAGTTGGCTTCACTGGAGTTAGTTGCTTGGCTTAACTAGTTAGTTGGGCTAGTTGGCTAGTTGGCTAGTTGCTGCCTCGTTCGATGACTGTTCGCTTGGCTGGTTATTAAACGCGCATATTTCTAATAATTTGCTCAATGTCTGCGGAGACGACATTTCCTCTATTTATCAGTAACGCATAAATTTCTGAAATATTTCTGCAGCGACAACCACACGATTCCAGCCAATGAGCAACAACAACATCGACGTGAACAATAAATAAATATGCTCTGGACGAAGGACGAGTGCGATAAACACACGTGCAGTTAACACGATCGAACTGCAGAGCGGAGAAGGCAAGAGATCTGCGCAGAGTGGGGAGTGGAGAGTGGAGAGGAGTTCTTGCCGCATTTCATTTCAACACCAAACGTAAATTTGTACTTCCTTCTCACCGAGCAGGCAGCGGCAACTCAATGTTGTTGCTGCTGCTGCTGCTGTTGCTGTTGCTGTTGTTGTTCTTGTTCTCGTTGCTGTTGCTGTTGCTGTGCGCGCTGCAAAAGAGATTTATGTTCATTATAGATTATTTCTGTCTGATGATGTTAATTTTGTTGCATTTCTCGCATTTGCTGCATGCACCATGTTCTCAGCTGGTCGCTGTGCTGCACGTTGCACGCTGCACGGTGCACGTTGCAAGCTGCCTGGTGGTTACCGTTGCATAGAAAGGAAGTGGCGGATTCAGCTGGCGCTGCCTCAGCTGTCTCATAAATGTTGTTTTAGATTGTTGTTGCTGCTCGTGTTGCTGTTGTCTTCATGGCAACATTTGATTTGTTGCGCGCTCGCCTTTGCAACATTGTTGCTATTCCGAATCGATGCGAAATGTTGCCAGCGCGATTAGCACACGACTCTTCTCCACTGCATGTTCGCTTACACTTTGATCTATTTGTTTGATCAGCCCAACCAATGCGCCCTCTCTCTCTCTCTCCTTTTCTCTCTGTCTCTTTCTTATAGGTAAACTGCAATTGCACAATGGAATCCGTATTAAGTTTAGACTACTTTTAGCTGAGCGAGTATTAGGTGACTTTTCGTGTCGCCTGTCAGGCTGTCTGTCAACGCAAGTGATGAGCGCAAGCGACGCCGCCGCCTCTCGCTGACCACGCCCCTCGCCCCCTCTTCCTCGGCTGAATCAGCTGTCATTATGCCCAGGGCAACAAGCAAGAGGCAGCCATAATAATGCCGTGTTCGCCTTGTGTTACACGTCACTTGGCGGCAAGTTCTCGATCTCCATCTCAAACTCGATCTCCATCTGCAGCTCGATCTGCATCTCGTTGTCGATTTTGAGCGATCTTTTGTGGCATGCGATAAAGCATTTGTGCCACATAAAGCCATAAAATCGAATGCAAGTCGCCGCTTCACTGTTTCCCTATTTTTGGTATTTTTTCGCCGTGGCCTGGTAACTCTAAACCCTAAACCCTAGACGTCTGCAGCATCTGCGCTTTTTATGTGCGCTTTAAATTCTAGTAATGAAACGCCGGCGGCAGCGAGCGGGGCAGCGACGCCCTAATGTCGACTGTTGTTCGCTTTATGGTCGCGTTGACATTTTTATTAACGCTGGCCTTAATAACAGACACGCACAACAGACAGACTGAGAGACAGAGAGACTGAGAGACAAACTGGACGGCCCACGCCCCTCTCTCTGCTCCACTGATTCAAAGTTAGCGCTGCACAGATTTATGAAGGCCATAACAATGAATTAAATATGACATTGATTGCTATCGATAGAGTTGTGGTCCGTTCTTTTTATCGCCGGCCATCATCGGTGCATATGAATTGGACTTGGCATTGTGCAAGATATTGATAAGCAGCTGCATCTCCCATTCTCCCCTAGCATCCCGCATGGATCACCGCACAGACAGATCTTTGCATCCAACTGCCCGCTGCGAGCTTATGCAATCGTCCGACTCATATATCAACTTCGCTTGACGGCTATATTTCATGTGCCGAGCCAGAATCGGAGATGGGGCGACAGAGTCTTGTGTGTGCACTATATAATTAGTTTCATCAGCGCAATAATCATGCTGCAATCAAAAGAGCCAAGGGTCGGAAATCGGGAATCGGGAATTGGGTAATGAAATAGGAAAGAGCAGGGAGCTGGAACACCTTGGCTGCAATAAAACTTAAATTACCACGTCTGCGTCTGCGACTGTTTCTCTGATCGAAAGCCATGGCCAAGTTGGCCAAACAATCGAGGGCCAGTTTGATAACACACATCTCTACAATTGAAAGGATACTTGTCAAGTCATATGGGTTTTGATATCTTGTTATTTCTTTCATTCTAAAATGCTCATCATTTTCTCTCTGTGTATGTCGACCAATTAAGCCAATTGTTATGTTCCGTGGACAATTGTCCCTTATCGTTGCCGATCTGCAGCTGGCATTTAAGTAATTTCCTTAGCGCCTTCAGCTCGTTAGTTTCACTTAAAGTTCATCTGTTCGCGATCAGAACCGAGATCCCCTACGCAAATGATGATGTAGAGCAAATACAATAATTTGTGGCTGTCGTACACAGGTAATTAGCAGAAGTCGGGGTAAAAATAGAAGTGGCAGTTGGAGTCGGAGTTGTAGCTTTTCAGCTGTGTTGTTGCTGTCCCATTCGCAATGGGCTTCGGTTCACTTACGATTTATGAATGGGTTTTTCGACTGTGGCCCCCAACGTTGCCAGCAGCGATCGGATTTCCAACTCAATTTTCGTTAATGGGGCCAGCAGACTGAGACGCAGACGACAGACAGAGAGACAGACAGACAGACAGACAGATGGAGATGGAGGTGAAACAAGAGTGCTTAGCTAACCGCTTGTTGCTTTTTAAGCTTGCATGTAATGAAAAACAAAACGCCTCAGCACTCGTGTTGAATGCCACCTCCCCCCTCCGCGGCTCCAACTGCTCGTTGAGAGTGTGTGAAATAGACGAATTGATTTCGCGCTTCGATGCAAATGATCAAAGCGGGCTCTCGCTCCGAGGCTCCGAGGCTGCCACGTTGTCGGGTCAGGTGTCGGTTCTGGGCTGTGAATTGACAGACTGTCAGAGAGACACACACTCTGCGGTTTTGCAGCTCGCAGTTGCCAAATATGCAACCACAGAGGCAACTCTGAAGAGGCTATCGTCGTGTACAACAAGTGCACTCTGGAGGCAGCTTTTCATCGCCTTCGTTGTCAACGACCTGGCAGCCATTTTGGGCTGCTTACTTTGTCGATTCGACAGCGCTGGCTAAGAAGACTGCCAACAATGTGCAGCGTTCGCAGCACGGCCACTTCTCCAATCGGACAGTTTACGACTTCAGGCTTCGGACTTCGGACTGCAGACTGCAGAATCCCTCGAAGCGGAGACCGAGAGCCGGGAGAATGTCGGTAGCGCATACAATTAGACTTTTAATTATCGTCGTTTTTTCATTTTTATTTTTTTTCACTTTTGCATTTGGTTGCCTACTTCTCTCGCGTTTGTTTCTCTTTTTGTGTTTTTGTCTTTTTGTCTTTTTGTGTTTTTGTGTGGTGTCGTCAGCGGTAAAAACTAATAATTTGCAGTAAAAAAGATAACAACATTGGCAATGGAAATGCAGTCGCCGCAGAGCCAAAGGAGCAGCTAACCACACAAGATGCACAAAGCGTCCCATGACTCGAGAGTGGCCAGCGGACTTCTCTGGGCACTTCTCTCGCCGGAGAATCGTTAACATTTTTTATGCTCAAAGCAGAACACAACAAAAGTTGGCAAATAATTTGCAAAATTTTACGAGGCAGCGCAAAATTATTGCAGGAAGCTGCTGCGCGTTGCAGGTTGCCAGTGGTCAGTGACAGGTTCACCGATAAAAAAAAAAGAACACCGCTTTCTAGTCATAACCAAAAATGGCCAGCAAATCGGCAAACGAACATCGAAAGCATGTTAATGAGTTTTAAGTTCGATTTACGATCTGATTGATCCGGCAATTGGCTCGATAACATTGTAGACTGCTCAGCAATCTGTTCGCTCTCTGCTCTACGACGAGTTCGCGTAGTAAACGAATCGTTATTAATCGCTCGGCCTAATCAATTATCTTTAGCATCTTTAATTAATTTTATATTATTCGCCTTGGCTCTTCGCGCTTGCGCAGCAGCTGTCGCTGTCGCTGTGGCTGCTTCTGTTGTCCGCCATTTACTGATCAGCATCAAGAAGAGAATCCCCTTCGCCTTCCCCCTCTACCCCTCCACGCCACGCCACGCGGGCAATTGCAAATTGTAAATTGTGCTCCCTTTGTCCATAAATCGTGCGGCACATAACTCAGCCCAATCGGAAATTGCTTTTGCGCTTATCGATTTACGCGCCTAATCGACACAAGCCACAAGACAATTTTCAATTTAGCACTCATTTACTTACTTCCCCCTCCGCCCTCCCCTCATAGACAGCTTACAAAGTGGACATTGTTCGGGGATTCCAAGATTCCAGCAAACAAAACGGGGCTCAGCTGCCATATCATTATATTTGTACTCGGTATACATACAATATATAGAAGAAGAAGGGAAATGTAAAATGTAGCTACAGCTGATTTGCATAATCTGCTATTAATTGCGCTGATATCGAATTCAAATTGGGAGAAAAGCGAGATAGACAAAGACTGGGAGGGAGACAGAGACCGCAAATTGATTGGCCCTAAATACCAAACAGCAACATTTGGACAGTCTCAGCAGCAGCAGCCAACAGCAACGGCCATAAATATTTGGTTGTAGGCCCAGAAAAAATAAACTCGGCCCAAGCTTATCGGTCGGCTTGTCATCCCATTGATTAATAAACACAAAATGGAAATTTAAATGGAGCCAAGCGAAGGCGCACCGAGAGATAGATAGAGAGAGAGAGAACAAATTATTCAAATGAGTATTCGGGTTCAAGTCGCTGGCATCTGAACGAAACCAGCTGCAGAGAGCGCTGGGAAATCAGTTCTATTTAGGGGCCAAGTTGAAGTAGGAGTTTCTCTGTCTGTCGGTGATTCAGTGGCAATCTCGGAGCTGCCACCTGTTGCCCACATCATCCTGGGCCGGGTTTACTGAAGTGCGTTGGCCAACTTATCGGTTAGCTGTACTTGGGCTCCGTGTTCGTTCGCCTCTATTGCCAGACCAACACCCACAAAAATGCTGGCCAGGAATGAAACAGGCTCGCTGTCTGCCGCCTGCGTGGCCAAAGCGGACAAATGCTTTAATTAAAAAAATATGTTGGTTTATTTGGGCAGCAACTGTTGTTGTACTTGTTGCTGTTCGCTGTTCTCATCTGGCGTTACACCATTAACCGTTACTATTAACCAGCCCAGCGCACTCTGCGCACAACCGACAACAGTCGCTGGCAACAGCAACAGCAACAGCAACAGCAACTGCGACTGCAACACAACAACAGTTGCTGCTACGTCAGTCGAAAATCTGTCATAAATTTATTATTTTCAATTAATTATCAGCTGCTGTAGCCGTCGTTGTTGCTGTTGCCTGTCGATCGGCAGCGAAACGCCCAAAACGCTGCTAAATAAATTTCCAGGCACAGCCCCATTAACAACAAAAAATAAATATCTTTAAGCTTATTTTCGTATTAGACAATCAACTACAGCTCGACAACGGCAACTGCAAATATTTTAGCATGGCCAAAATGCCAAAGTGCTCATTAGCAGCAAAGCAGCAAACCAACAAAACAACAAAGCAACAAAGCTGTGGGACCCGCTTAACCTGGCCGAAACCAAAAACAGATTCGCCGTATCGAACTCGAACTCAAGCAAAGCGAGTCCAGTTGAACCGTGCGTAATTTATTGCTGCCAAAATAGGCGCCCGTCTCGCATTTGGAAAACAGTGGACAGACGGACGGACGGACGGACGGACGAGCAACAGTTGCCACAATGGGGAGAGACAAAAGTGTCGCTGGAAAATGCTGAACGCTGAAACGATCAAATGGCGAAGCAAACGGCAATTTAGACAACGCATCGGCATGCTCGCTATTGATTGAGTTTTACCACCAGATTTCCACAATGAATGAAGCCAGAGCAGCGTGAATGAATGAATGAGTGAGCGAGCGAGTGAATAAGGCAAACTGACAACAACAACAAGTCGACCCAAAAGGCAGGCCTCGAATTGGCTGAGAGAGTTGCGTAAAGCTGAAATGGTTTTTGGCCAAACGTTCGCAGCAATTTCGTGAATTAAAATTCAACGTGAAGCCAAACGCACAAAAATGCAGCAGCCACAAAGATGGACCGACAGATAGACGGTTAGATGGATAGACGGATAGAGGAGATGATTTCATAATAACAATTAAGATAGTTGATCGATTGGTCTATCTGGGTTATGGATACAGAGATGCAGGGGAACAGAGGGAGAAGGGCGTTGTTGCGCTGTTGCCACTGTGCAGCTATAAAACGAAATGAATACTTCAGCGGGTACTCATATTCATACAGTCGTAAATGCAACAAGTGCCACAAGTCAAGCCACATCGATGGCTGGCTCTTTGCATTTTATGGCTGAGCCGCCGCCAAACTCAACTTGACTCTGACTTCGGCTCCGGCTCCAGCTTCAGGCTCGCCTTCGGCTGCTCCTCCTCCGTCTTGCCTCTTTCCTCTGCAACTTGGGCCTGTAATGTGTTCATGGCCACGGCGAACTAATCAGAAAATTGAATCGCTTTAATTACTGCGAAAGCAATGAGCATCTCTTGCCGGCAAGAATCGAAGGAAGGCAGGAGGGAGATGGAGGGAGGGGCAAGAAGGCGGCACGTTGAGTGCTCATCAGTTGCTGAGTTGCTGGACAAACGCCTGGAGCAGCTGCTCCTGCGGCAAGTGCAACTGGCAACTGCAACTGGAAGGCTGGAGCCACGAATCTATGGCTACTCGTCTTCTATGAGAAATTACTTTAGAAATTCTGCAATAAATTTTAATATGCGTGTAATGAGTAGATGAAGAATGCATCGCCAGCGAGGCGCGCACGAGGCCGACAAAATGGCGTTTTAATTTGAAATGGAATTTATGCAGCATCACGTGGCCAGAAGCGAGTCGAACCAACATCAACAGCTGAAGTAGCTGGCTTAATTGCCCAAAATAATGGCTGAGACTGCGCCCACGCCCCAGGAGGGGAGGAGGAGGCGAGGGGCGGCAACCCAGTGACACATAAAAGTGTCGCTTGTCAAAGGCAAGAACAGAAACGACAACCGTTAAAGCCAAAGATCTTTACGGGCAAGCTGTGGGTGGCAAGAGGACAACTTAAACCACTCCAAGAAAGATAAATAATTGAAGTGTACGAGCAGCCAGCGGTCAATAAAAAGTGAGCCAAAGCCCCCTTGGATGGGCCACAAACCCTCCACAAGCTGCGGCAGTTGCAACTGCAACTTGCAGTCGAAGCTGCAGCTGGTGGCAGTTGCAGTTGCTGCTGCTGTGATTATGACTGCTTCTGGCTCGAGGGCGTTAGCTAAGCTGCCAAATGTCGATGTCGTTGCTGAAGTTGGAGCTGAAGCTGGAGCTGGCTGACTAGCATTTGGCCAAAGTGGCAGCACTAAATATGTTATGCTACGTTGCAGTGGCAACTTGCAGCAGCTTGAACATGTGCTGCAGCAACAGCTTCATTGCTGACCGTGGGTAAACGACGAGTACTCGTACTCGTATAATAATGCCAAATATTTGCTGGCAAACGAATTAAAAAGGGCGACAGCGTGGCAGCCGAGGGGGGAGGAGAAGCGAGGCGGTAATTCAAGACGAAGCGATGCCGTTGTGTTGCCACTGTTGTGCTACTGCTGCCACTGCCACAACAACTGTTAGCTGTAACTGACACTTTAACAGCCCAGCAACAACAAGTGGGTGGACGTTTATGTCTCTTTGTTTTCTGTCTTCTGTCTTCCGTCCGCAGTCTGCGATTTTCCAACTTTTGCCTTGGTTTTTATTTCATTTTTTCTTTAACTAAATCACAGGGCGAATACTTGTTTTGTTTTTGGCTGCAGCAACAAAACAACCACAGCTGCTGCCATAGTTTCAGTTTTGTGCTTTCAACTCCAAAGTTTGAAGTTTTATGTGCTGCTCATGGCTTTTTATGGCCCACTTGGGCTCTCTCTCTCTCTGCCTCCCCGGAGCTGCCTCCTCCCACAGCTGACACAGTTCGAGAGATGCTTTCATTGGCAGCCAGTTCAGTTCGGTCCAGTTCGGCTTCGGCTTCGACGTGGACTTGGACTTGGACTGACTGCAACTTGAGCTGTCAACAAATTTGACAGTTCGATGGTTGGCCAAAAAACATAGTTGCTTGTTTGCTGGCCTGGTTGAGTGGGCGCCGCAGTCATTTGTCGTTTAGTGAAATGAGTTTGGCGGTAATTGCGCAGACACTTGGAGCAACAACTACTCCTCATCAGCACACGAGAGCTGGCCATATATGGAGGCATTTAATGGGCGTGGGCGTGTCGTTTGATGAAGTGCTGGGAAGCCAGCGATAGATAGATACATAGATTTGGGGGAAAGTAACAAAGTAAGCTGATGACGCAGTAGCTCAGCTTTATGACGAGATCTCAATCTTAATTCTACTCCACGATTCGGCTTGCCTAATTAATTTTTTATACATTTGATCAGCATATACAGCATTTGTCACTCCGACTCTGACTCCGACTCCGAATCTAATTCGACCTCTGCCCCAGTCTCCCAGATCTTTGCCTAGAAATATTTTCCACTTTCACATCAATTAGAGACCACCGCGATTTCACTTTTGCCACCACCACCAAATTAAAGTTTGTAAATTGTCGGATTGCTAATTGAGTTGCCTTGCTACACTGGGAAAAATTCTTCACTGAAGAATAAGAATCTTTCATAATTCAGAGTCAACTTCAAGTCAAAGTTCTTCAAAGTATTTCTGTATTTTGGTTGATTTATTTTATCAATCAATTCGAAATTTGATTATCACAGAAATAAGAATTAAATTCTAACCGAAATTCCAATTTAAAGAAATGGAAAATACTTTAAACAGTTTACTCAACACTAACTTGTTGACTTGACAAGCAAAGAGTTAAAGTTTAGATCTGGATTCGTATTTGTTTTCTTTTTATCAGTGTACTCATTATCTTTATAGAAGTATTCGCATTAACATTACCATTAACATTTTCTCTTTCCCTTGTCTTGTTTTTGCAGGTAAGTCAACACCGCAAGACGACGCCGAGTTGTCGAGTGTCGGGTTCAGACTCTGGCTCTAAGACAAAGGCCACGCCCTTTGGCCATAAAAAAAAGAAGCACTCAAGTTAATTCACCAGGTGAGATTTTAGACCGCAATACAGCAACATACAGACACACACACACACACACACACACACACACACATGGAGGGCGTTATATTTATAGTACGTGCAGACGACGAGTATTATGCGAGCATGAAAGTCTCGTGTTCTTTAGGGCTGTGCCGCTTCGCAGACAGACCCTAAAGTCCAGTTGGCTGACGGGCAAGATCTCTAAATTTGGTAGCCATTTTATCGTGTCCTCTCTGTCGCTCTGTCGCCCTCTCGCTCACGCGTGCAGTGGACATGTTGTTGTGTTTTTGCCATGCTGCTTTACATTCTCATATTATACTTAATACTTTCCTTGCTCGAGTGCTACTGATTGCCTCCAGAAGGGCGACTCTGGCACTCGGCTTCTCGGCCTCTCAGCTACTCATGTACCGCCTTCTCAGACGCCGCTGTCTCCGCTCCGTTTGCCATTTTGACAACGGAAGAGAGCGGGGATCTGCTTGTGGCTGATGAGGTTGATGATGATGACGTGACTGGGAGATTCTCTGACTGCAAATGACGGCGACTCCGCAGTGAAATGCTGCCTGCCGCCTGCTGCTGTCAGTGGTCATTTGCTCTCCAACTAGTTTCTGTCTCTGTCTCTGTCTCTGTCTCTGTCTCTGTCTCTGTCTGTGGTCTTCCTCTTCTTCCCCTTCTGCTCGTTGTTGGCAATCAAAGAGACTGTTGCGTGCGTCGGGTGGGGGCTGCTCTCGAATTATTATTGTCGACCCCATTTTTGGGTCACAAATTGCTCAACAATTTGCCAAATGCTGGAACCCCCCTCGCCTCGCCTCGTCTCGCCCCTTTTCAATCTCTTCGTGTGCGAGTTTGTGTCTTAAGTCTTTCGTTTTTTGTTGGTGTTTTCATTTTTGCAGAGCAGCCATTCTTTTGTAATTACACTCTGCAATATTTTGCATGTTGCGCTCGTTGCTGTCCGCACAATGTGTAGTATGTGGCATCGCCCCGCCCCCTGCCCCGCCTCTGCCCCCGCCTGCGCCACGCACTGCGAGACAGCTACAAGACAGCAGCGCAGCTACATGGCTAAAATGTTTGCTGCCCAAAATGGCAAATTCTAGCAGATTTTCTTGGCCAAGCAGCTGAGACTCGACTCCACGCGGCTGCTCTTCGACATTTTGCCCTTTTTGGGACAGCGACAGTCTCTGGAACGGGAGCGGGGGGGCCAAAGAGATTTACCAGAGTCTCTGCTCTCACCTGGCATGTTTTGTATAGCGACTGTCAAGCTGCATTTGCATTCGTTGACTCGTGCATCGCAATTCGCGTGACTCGCGGCCAGTTTTGAGCTCCGAGTTCTCAGTTCTCAGTTCTCAGTTCTCAGTTCTGGGCGTGGGCAATGGGCGCGAATCTCGTTGACTTCCCACCCTGCGGACAACACTCAAAATTAGCCGCAGTCGCCGTCTCATTAGCAGCTGAAGCGCTTCTCAGCCGCTTATCAACGGGAAACGGTTATTTCTTGGCTGCTGCTGCCCAGATATGATTGCCTATGACAAGTTCTGGCTGACAGACAGCTAGAATGCTGGACGGACGGGTGGCTGGATAGATAGATAGTTGGTTAGACAGACGCTTGCTTGTCGTGGCCCCGACTAGTTCAAGGTGTCGCCTCATGTAAATCGCGCGGTCCAAACCACTTCCCACCCTGCTTCGCTGCCCGCTTCCCCCTGCCCCTGCTCCGCCCCCGTGGCCGTCAGCACGCTTCAAATGGCGGTTAGTTGCCGCATGATTGATGCCTGTTTTGCGTGTCGTGCGCTGCTTTCCATGTTGTGTTTTGCAGCGCGCTGTCTTTGTCTGCATCTCCGTGTTCAATGCTATCTGCATTGCATGCCACGAGGCGGCAAGGCCGCAGCCATAGACCAAGCGAAGTACAGTTAGAAGCCGTGGCTCAATCTTGCAGCTGATGTTCTTGTTGCGACATCTGTCGTCGTCGTCGTCGTCGTCTGATTGTCACCGCTCGACTCTGTCGATTTCCCGCTGCAGAAATAACTCTGCTTCGCTTGAACCCCACACAAACCGTGGAGAGAGTGAGAGAGAGTGAGAGGGGGGAGGGAGCAGCGAACTGGATAGGGATAGGACGAGTCTTGGGCTTTGTGGGCTCGTTACGCGCAATAGTTTTATATATTTTCGCTCATTTTCCGCTGAAAAACGCACTTGACTAACATAAATTTCCTCATTGTTTGCTTAAGCGGGGCAGGCAGAAGAAGGGCCAAGGGGCAAGGGCAGAAGCTGCTTGCATCTGCTTGCCGCTTTGTGCTGCTCACTTCGCAGCGAGCCCCGTCGAAACTGGAAGTGGCTCCGCGTTGTTGTTGCTGTTGCTGCCATTGTTGTTGTTGTTGTCAGTGTCAGTTGTTGCCTTGGCAGAGCGCGAGTCGCGTTGTTTGTTGTTGCATTTACATTTTTGGTGTCGATTCAATTAGTAAATATAACCAAAAGCAAACAGACAAACAAACCCAAGCAGAGCCACAAAACATACAACAGGCAAATGCAGCACCAGCCACAGCCACAGCACTTGGAGTCGCAGTCGCAGTCCAAGTTGCAGTTGTGGATATGGAGAGAAGAAACCTGTAGTCGTACATTGTTGACCATGCTCATGCCTAAATAGCTACAGCTGTGGCCAGCTGGGGCAGCACAAGAGGCAGCGAATTCAACAACAGTCTGTGGCATCTGCCACAGGGGAAGGAAGGGGACGGCGAGGGGGAGACAGTCTAAAAACATTGCTGATAAATCTTGGGGGCAGCGCTTGGCAACTTTTGCCACAGAGAGGTTGCCTTGGCCAGCGGACTTCCTGCTGGCCACAGCAATTGCAATTGCCAGCACACAGTTTGAGTGTGTGTATGTGTGTGTGTGTGTGAGTGTGTGTCGAGTGTGTGTGCAAATTAAATTGCACGCTAATGAAGTGCGCAGCATCCAAGCAAGCAAGCACAGCCAAATAGATGCCTGCAACAACTTGCAGCCAAAGGCGCCCAGTCGATAGGTTGATATGCGGACTGCACCTACAATCAGTTAAAGACTTGTAAAGAAAAGGAGGGGAAAGGGCAGAGGGCAGAGGGAAGGGGAAGCGAGGGAGTAATGACTTCATTTCTGGACACAATGCGCAATCGACAATATGACACAAATTACCAACAAAATTGGACAGCCTCGAAAGCGCAGCGAGTTTAGGTCAAGTCGCGCATGATTCGCCATTAAATGGCAATAAATACAGCTAAAGTGTGAGCTGCTATCACTTGCAACAGCCACAGCAACAGCCACAGCAACGGCAACAGCAACAGCAACGTGAGACGGCGATGCCGTGAACAGTTTTTGACATTTAAACGGGCAAAAGGCGCCGCCTGCATCGCACAGCACAACAACAGCAACAACAACACACACAATGTTCGGCTACATGCTTAGATTTTGATTAGAAGGTGAAATAATGATGTTAACCTCTTTAGCAGTTGCTGTTGCTGCAGTTGTTGCTGCAGTTGTTTCATAAGCAAAGCAGACATGTTGTTGCTGTTGGTAAATGGGGCCGGGTTAGAGTTGATTTTAAATATGAACATTTTTGTCAGGCGGCGAACAGAGAGCAGAGCAAAGGAGCCAAACCCGCAGTTGCAACAGCAACAGCAACAGCAACAGGAACAGCAACAATATTGCGGAGCTGCATGCTGATTTTGTCGCCACAGTGAAACGGAAGCGCAGAGGGGCAGACGAGGCGAGGCGACAGTTGGCCATGGCCATGTCCAGAAGTGCAAGACAATCAGCGCGTTAGGGCAGCAGGCAACAGGCAACGCTGCAGATGATTTACTGTCCAGTTAGCTTTGTGCACATAAATTCACCTGCGCTGACAGGCGACGACGACCAACAAAAGCGAAAGGCAATTGCTGATGTCGAGTTCCTTCGATGCCTATTACGATTTCGCAGCCACGAATTGAATTGAATACATTTTGGGTAGTCGCGACTCCAGTTGTGCTTCCGAGAAGCACAAAGCGAAAACCGAGAATCGAGAATCGAGAAACGAGAATCGAGAGTCGAGAATGTGGTACAGTAGAAGCTCGCAAATTACAATACTCTGGAATTCAAAACATCCAGAAATTAGAATTGAAAAATACAATCGTTTCATTTATTTATTTTGAATAAAATAATGTAAAAAACCATAACATTTATCTTATACAAAAACTAGAATTGCCTTAAAACAAAGTGTTTCCAATTTGCGAGCATCTACTGTATTGGGTATCGACAACAATATGCAAAGCAACAAAAAGGAGTTGGGAAGATGATAGAGGGGGGTAGAAGGGGACAGTGTGTGTGATTGACTTATGAAAAAAGGCAAAAAGACGTCGAAGCTAGAGAGAGAGAGGGAGAGAGGGGGAGAAACTGTTGAAACCGAAAATTCGAAATTCGAATCTAATTCTCGTAATTCAAAAGAAATGTGATTAAAATCGTGCAGCATGGCAGGCGACTGAGCAACGACGACGTCTGAATGTTTTGGCTGCTGCCCTTGCCCCATGTTGCAGTGTGTCTGTCTGCTGCGCTGTGCTGTGCTCGTTGTTGCGGCTTATTGGCTGCTGAAAGAGAAGCTGAAGCTTTTGTGATGTCATTATATTGAAGAATGGCAGCCAGATGCAGAGACATTGACATTGAAAGAGGCAAGCAGCGAGCAGGCGAGCGCTTTCGGGCTAAACAGCCAGCCCTTGCTACCTGTGACTCGCTCCAACACTGAGAGACTGACTGAATGACTGACTGACTGACTGACTGACTGACTGAATGTCCATGTGGGTCGCTGGCTAAACGCAATGCCAAAGCCGAAGCTAATCGCTGCACAAGGCACGCTGAATAAAATGCAAAACGAAGGACAGACTGCTCTAGAAAGAGAGCGCGAGGGAGGCGAGGGGAAGAGGAGGCTTTGGGGGATCAACATCAGCGCAAAGAATGGCGGCATTTGCGCTTAAGCCATGGCAATGAATTCATCGTTGACATATCTCGTTAATTTAATTTCTTATCGTAGGGATAGCATCGTCGTCGTCGCAGTCGTCGCAGTCGTCGGAAGCCGCATGGCTGACTGATTTCGGCGGGGCCTCGACTCGATTGGACTCCAAGTGAGAGAGGGGCGAGGGGGGCAGAGAAGCGTCGTCTGGTATGCAAACTAGCAGCAAGGATGCGCTGTGCTCTTGACTTGAATCTGTTCTTCGCTTGCGCTGTTCTCTTCTGTTCTGTTGTATTCTTTGCTGTTCTGTTGCGACAACGAGCCTCAAACGACAGTCTCTAGTTGGCCTACCTCTCTGTCTCTCTCTCTCTCTTTCTGTCTCTCTCTGTTCTTTTGCTACTATAAATTTTTGTCAACGATTTGTACGCATTGTCTTCTCTGCTGCTTGCCTCGTTGCCCACATAGCTTGGCAGATTTTTAGCATAACATTTGATTATCATTGTCAATTGTGTGTATTTATGTGGATCGGCCGCGCCGTCGGATCCCTTTGTGCTCATCTGCATCTCCCCATCTTCGCCCTCCATTTGCATCTTCAATTCGCTGAGAACTGCTTCAAGTTGTTCCCGTTCCCGATCTTATTCTGATTCTCATCCAAGGACCTGGCACTGACACTTTGGCAGCACAAATGATTTAGCGAAGCTGTCAATCAATCGCCAGAGTGAGACAGAGGCAGAGACAGAGATTGTTGAGATAAGCACTTGTGTCAAGTTCGTTGCTTGAGTCTTTTGTTTCGCTGCATTCAACTTTTAATTGTTATTTGCAGAGTCGCTGCGCAACGCTGCTTTCCCCAATTAGCGATAACCCATCTAGAATCCGCCAGCCTCCCTTCTGGAAGGTAGCGCACTTCAAGCAACATTCGCGCAAATTAACGCTGAACTTGCTTATCATACAACAAGGAAGTTTCCCCCTCTCACCCTCTTGATCGTGGAACTGCAGCTGGTGGCTAACGAAGTGCGCGTACTCTGCAGTCGGTTACACCCCACACGCGAGTCACTTCCGCCCCCGCGAATGCCGTCGAGTCAATATCGCTGATGCAAGCGTCTCTGTTGATGGTTTTACGCACCAGCAGCATCCAGCAGAAGGAGCAGCGAGAAAAGCACTTCTTCCTCTTTCGGTGCCTCCTCCTCCTCCTCTTCGACTCTTCTTCTTCTGCAGCCAACTGGTGTTGAAAGCAATTTCAAAAATGATGAGTATGATCGAAAAGTTCTGTCCGCCGTCCGCCGTCCGCTGTCCATTTTGACTTTGGCTTCAAATCGACGGCTGCTGTTGTTGGCTTTTTCGATTTGCTTTCAATATATATGGAGGCCCCCTCCCCCTCCCCCTCTCCGTGTGTGTGTGTGTGTGTGTGCAACGTGTGCGCATAAATATTTGCGGCAAAGACCCTTCCCGGCATTGTCTGTGTCTGCGTCTGAGCCTGGCTCCATCTCCGAGACTTTGGCTTCTCCAGCTGGCCTTCTGCGAGAAGCCAATAAGCAGTTTTGCTTTATCGCTTATTAAAAATCATTTCGCTCTTCGTATTTCAGTTTCACCTCCATCCACAGTCGAGTACTGGCACAGCAGCTGCTCTGCCCCTCCTCCTCCTTCTCCATCAGCAGCCCTTCGCCAACCCTTTCTCTCTGCTCAGCTCTTCGCTTTGCTTTGCTTTGTTATTAACTTTAGCTCACATGTCGATCACTGTTGATGATTTTGTTCAATTTTAGCGCACATGAGAGCGCCGTCTACGTCTCCATCTCCATCTCCATCATCATTTGCCGCATGCCGCATGCCGCTTGTTGCATGCTTCATGCCGCACCCGCTGCACAACGGCTTCCTACATTCCTCAAGCCACAGCAAGTGTGTGCGTGTGTTGGTGTGTGTGTGTTGGTGTTGTGATTGCTATCGCAGCCGCAGCAGAAATATTTATTCAGCCCCCAAAAAATGTAATGTTATTTTGCTGCCGTTGCCGTTGCCATCGTTCTTGTTGTTGTTGTCGATCAGTTGTTGTTGCCGTCGCTTTGAGTGCCCATCAAAGTTGATGACGCTGCTGATGATGACGTGCCGTTGTCAGTGGCCCGAGAGTGGTCCAAGTTCGACCGACAGTTGAGTTGTCCTCGCTTTCATTCATGCAACAATCTCGGCTCAACTCTGCTCGGCCATTTTGCTCTGCAGCTTTTACATTTGTTGCTTATGCGTCCGCTGTGGCAAATTATGGCAAATACACACCTTACCTTGGCTTACCTTCTCCCGTCTCTCTCTCCTTTCCCCCCAACCTGCTGTGGCTGCAGACAATGGCAACGTACGCACCCGGAACGCAGACCGGGATGAAGTTCGAGCTGGAGACACAGTCTCTGACTCCATCTCAGTCTCAGTCTGCGTCTCAGTCTCAGACCGCTTTTAATACCAACTTTTCGTTTCGTTTCGTTTCGTTTCGTTTTTCTTGGGCATGCACAGTTTTTTATCGATTTTATTTCTTATTGTTTTCCCCTGCCATCGCCTGTCCATTTCGTTGGCTGCCATGATGATTACAAGATCCATTATCTGGGGCTTCAATAAACTTCGGCGTCGCTCGCTTGCTGTTATTATTTTTTAATGTAGTTTTTAAGTACCATCAAACACTTGAGACTATGAAGCGAAAACAGCCCAGCCAGCGCAACAACAACTATCGATCGGTCGATCGATCGATCGATCGATATCCATTAACAGACACAACACAACACTGAGATTATTAGATCAGCTGCAGCCATTACCAAAGCACACTTGATTCATTCTCACATTTTATCAAGGGGGAGGCGCCGCCTGTTTAGCCAAACAGCGAGTGCGGATTTCAATTTGGCCAGCGCATTTATCTGTCCAGCCTCATCTAGTCGAAGGACAACAGATTGTGCCACTTTGCGTTGCACCTGCCACACTTTCTTCTCGGGAGCATCAACAGTTTATTGATATCTTTATGGGCCAGTCTGCAGGCTCTCTCATCATCCCATGGCCATCAGTTGCAAGTACAGTAATTTGGTCACATGCTTCATGCGAGTGGCAAGTTGCAAGTTGTAAGTTGCGGGCCATTTGTTGCCATCATTACCACATAACTCGGCTTTATCGCTCTCACACACTTTCCTGCAGTCACATTCTGCGCTGAGCTGAGCGATGACGCACTCGCAAATCTCCGCCTGGATGCCACATGCAGCATTCCAACACACTCTCGATCTCTCCCGCCTGTGCTTGCTCCTCAATTTTCCTAGCACTCAATGTGCAATTTTCGTTGTTTCCACTTATTGCTTTAATAACAGGCTGTAATCCTTACTCCACTCTCTCTCTGTCTCTCTCTCGCTCTCTCTCTTGCTCTGTCTCTGTCTCTCCTTGGACTAAGCTAATAACTGGCAATCTGAGGCCCTTTTCCTCAATCTCATTGCGCATTTGGCGTTGCAGCTCTCGAGTCGTTTACGTTGCTTAAGCTCTTTTTGTTCTCATTCTGATTCGCTTCTTGCGCATTCTTTTCTATCGATATTGCGTGTATATCCCCCCTCTCCCCGCATCCCCCTCACGACCCTCCCTCTCTCCTAATCTGTGCCTTGTCCTGTCCCTTCTCGACTCCGCCATGCGTTTTGTTTGAATGTCTTTTACGCTTGAGCTCCGCTGTTGTTGCTGCTCCAAAACACGGCGAGCCATCTGGCCTTTTGATTTTAATTATATATTGTGACCACTTCGGTTCAGTTCAGTTCAGCTCTGTTCCCCCTTCGTCTCCCCCTCTCCCCCCCTTCGCTTTCGACTGCAGTGGAGTCCAGTTCACAGTCGCTGTACCTGCGCCAAGAAAAACTAAGATTATTTAGCTTATATCGCTGTGGGCGTGTCACTAAATAAATTACTTTTCTATATATATATGGTATATATATATACATATGTGCACGTCTCTCCCTCTGTGTGTGTGTGTGTGTGTGTGTGCTGTTCATATGAGTTACTGAAGTACGCTCAACACAAAGTTTCCCACACGTGCAAACGTTGAGCAGCAAAAAAGCCAGCTCACTTCGCTCGCGACTCGGAAAATTGTTTGCTAAACGCCCTTTCCTGTGACTGCTGTTGCTGCTTGCAACTGCAACTGTTGCTGTTGCTGTTGTTACTGCTGTCGCTTGTGGGCTGTTGCTGGCAACGTTGGCAAACGTTGCTCGTAATTAGCATAAATCACTTCAAAAAAGGCTTCCTTTTTGGCTTGACCAAATTTGTTTTATAGTCTCTGCTGGCTCTCTTTTGGCATTTTGGCATCTCTGACTGGCAGTCTCACCCCGCCTCCTCATCCTCCTCCTCCGCCACCGCCCACTAACTGCACAACAACAACAACAACGGGACAACACGACATCGACAAAGTCACGCATCGCTGACCAAAATTGGCACAAACTGCACTCGGAGATTGGCGACTTTTCGTTTGTTTTGTTTTTGGGCCTCTTGAGCAATAAATACCATTTGCATTGCCAACAGTCGCCAACAACAATTTATACTATTTGCAAAAGGAACTGCGACAACTGGCAAATAGAAAGTCGATTATTGCACATTAAAAGTTAATTGAAAGTTCAGCAAACGTTTTCCCAGCAACAACTCTGCCTCTCTGCTCCCCTCCCTCCCTCTCTCTCTCTCTCTACCTCTGCAGATGCGTAAATTCCAGCAGAGTTATGAGCTATGCTATGTGCTCAATTAATGTCCATCAGCAGTCAATCCTTTGGCTCCGCTCTGCTTAACACTTGCTGCAATCACAACTCCTTCTCCCTGTTGTCTGAACCATTCACGTTGATGTGACTGCAGCTATAAGTCTGGCGATGATCTCGTTGATGGCGAATGCTGTTGGCCACCAGTGAGCAGCGACATTATTTTGCGGCCAATTGCAAACTGTCAAAAACTATTTGGCTGCATCTTCATAACTCGGCCAACTCGGCTCTGTTGCCTGACTGGACTGTGGACTGTGGACTATGGACAGCGGACAGCGAACAGCAGACACTCGACTGTGCTCTCAGACTGGTTGAACCGGGCAGTTGGGATCCAGGCAGGCAGTCAAGTTGTTGGCCACTCCATTAGGCCACCGCGTCGATGGCCCACTTGCCCCAGTTGCTGGCCGTTTGGCGCAGCTAAGCTGCATGGCTGTGGCTAAACTTTTCGGCCTAAACTATGCGCATTTCTGCATTGCATTTGCTCGCCTTTTTCGCTTTATTTGTCTCGTCTTGCTACGTCTCCCTCGGCGAGGAGGCTAATTGAAAAAATGGTTTATTAAAATGACATGCGATAAGAGTAGGAAGCGTGGCAGGGAGCGGCAAGGGGCATTGAAACGCATTATATTTCCGTCATTAGACGCAACGAGTTGCGGCCATTGCATAAGTAGCGAGCGAGAGAGCGAAGAGCTTAATGGTTGCTGCTGACTGTTGGCTGCGCCTCGGTCAATTGCAGGTTCGTTGCCTAAGTCTTTTGTTTTAGTTGCCATAATTTGTACTACGTGGCCGGGCAAACGAGCGTGCCCCCAGACACAACTGCGTTTCCACACCCCCGCAGCAGCCACATCCACAACAGCAACAACTACAAGTACAACTGCGCGTCCCAATTAAAAGTCGCGCTTGCGATTTGCGATTGTTGTGCTTATTGTCGCTTCTTGTTGTTGCTGCCGCTTGTCGCTTGTCGACTGCTAGTTGCTGGTTGCTGGTTGCTAGTTTGCTGGTCATAAATCGCGTCTGCTTATCATTTTCATAAACAAGTCACAATAAAACGACTTATGCTTATGCAATTCTGAGTGTCAGACATTGGCCCAGTCCAACTCGGCTGAGAGCAGATCCGTTGCAGCTACGTTCGAGCGTACAAAGCGAAGCAGGCAGCAGGCAGCAATATGCACCGCCATTTGCCATAGTAATGACAGGTGTTTGTAACTCGTTTGTAACATGCGCGCCCCAGTGTCCAGAGCCAGAGCCAGCTAGAGAGAAGCTAATGGAAGGCACCGAAATATATTTTACTCTTATAGGAGCAAAGCGGGGGAGGGGAGCGACAATCGCTGGCAGCAATCGCAATGCTGGCCGCGACTCTCGAGTTGCTGCTGGTTGCGGCTGCCAAAGCTGGCGGGGGGTCGCCAACGCAGAGAGAACGAGAGACCGAGAGATCCCAACAGATATTTGCATTAATATAAAGCCCCACTCAATTTATGCCCGCCAGCAGCAGCTGCAGCAGCCAAAAAGTATTTGTTTGTGTGTATTGTTCAATACACAATACACACACTGATAGGGAGCCATAAATTGCGAACAATCAAATCGAAAACCTTGCCGCACTGCGATGATGATTGTGAAATGATGTGATGTGATGTGATGCAGTGAAAGTGATCTTCCATCTGTGGTTGCCTCTGCTTTGTAATCTTACGATTTCATTAACGTTGCCATTTGTTCCTGTGGTCGCCACAAGGAAGCTGAGAAGCAGCAGTTGCCTACGATTGGGTTTCAGACTGGACCTGCGATTGCGATTGTGATTGTGATTGTGGTTTCGATTCTTCTGGCCAGACAATAAAATTGATATTTGCGGTTTGCTGGCTCTGCGATTGGAATGTGCCCGGCTCTCATCAGATCATCAGATCATCAGTCAGCCAACCCGCCAGTGGTCAGCGCAGAGCATTGAACTCGCAGCGAGCTGATCTGTCTGAGAGATGGCAGGACATTTGTCATTGTTATCGCGTAATTAACACACGCCCAGCTGAACGCCAACCGCCCACAGTGCCATTTAGATAAATCACATCGGCCACAGAGGGGGAGCGTACTTGTATGTGGCAACTGGCAACTGGCAACTTAATTGCAGAGTTTGCATAATGCTTTTAACAAAATAAAAGTGAAAAAGTGCGCTTTGCATCTCGCATGGCTAATGGCAAAAATATTTCAAACAAACATTGAAAAACACTTGCGGCACCAGCAACATCGAGAGTGGATATTCAATTTGCCTGCCCGCCACACTCATAATTAATTTTGGCCACAACCGCTATCGCCTGCTCTGCTCTGCTCTGCTCCACTCAACCACCACTTTAGTTGCCGCCGGAGTCTGTCTGTGTGGGGCTGGCGACCCACCTGCCAAGTCCGAGTCAGAGCTCGACTAAAACCCCAACAAAAATCAACAAAATCGATATTTAAAATCGCATAAATCGTTTGGCGCGCATGCGCAGCGTTTCCCGATTGCGATCCATACTCTGTGAGCACTGTGGATGGTGGATGGTGGACTGTGGGACGTGCTGAGCTGCGTTCCACACACACTGAAATCCACTGCGAGAAAGTCAATTCGGCACACTCAATATTAAATAGAAATAGTAAAAAAGGGTTGGAAATTCAATTCAATTGTTGAATTAAAATACTCATTTTAATATCATTTAATTCTATTGAATTATTAAAACAGAGTATTCGATATTATATTATAGTCAACAAATACAAACTCAATAACATTAATATGCAATTAAATTGTTTATTAAATTTAATTGCAATATTTGAACTTAATACAGTTTCATTGCATATTTTAAATTCCATATTATTCTGGATTTATGCAGGGACTCTACCAATTCTAATTTGTTTTAAAAAGCTCTTACAAAATGAGTTATTTTAAATATATATTGTTGTTTGAGTTAGAGAAAGTAAACTTTGCTATTTGATGTTTTGATTTGAATTTAAATGTGACAAAGATTTATAAAAAATAGTTTGTTTTGGGCACAATATGTATGAAATGTGTGTGATTCTCAAAGTGAACTTCACGTCTTTTCTCGCAGTGTGCAAATAGTCCGCAGCAACACAACACAGGCGACAAATGTTTCGCTTTGCTTGCGAACCACTTTGTGGTTTGATTTATGCGATTGTTGGCCTCGCTCGGCCGCGGGGGCGGGGCGATGGGGGGAGAGGGGCGTGTGGGTGCGTCGCCTATAACAGGAATTGCTTTAAATTACGCAAATGCATTGCAGCAGCAGCAGCAGCAGCAACAACCACTTGAACTTTTGATTAACTTATGCAGCGCCACAGTGCCTTTGCCTGGCACCGTTAGACTCGCTCGCTGTCCGCGTCTCTGCCTCTTGTTGTTGCCACCGATTCGAGTTGCAGCTTGAGCTCCCACTTTGTGTATTGGCCAGCTCCATTTATCAACTGCGCGTAGCCGAAATCGAAAGTGACCAAAAGCGTGAAATAAAATGCCTCAAAATGCGGCATTAATTTACGAATGCGTCCAAAGCCAAGTGCAATATTTAAGCATGTTGCTCTTTGTTCAACATATATGTATACTAGCTGACCCGGCCACGCGTTGCTGTGGCTAAAGTTTTTGTTATATTACATTATAGTAAACAATCTAAGAGGAACAATAAGAGAACATCAGTCACGGAGTCCACTATGCTTTTTCATACAGATGGTATTTGTAAAAAAATATGGTGATCTCCTTATTTGACTTTCTACTACTATAACCCTTTAGTACAATGAAATTATTTACGAACAAAGACGACAAGTAAGAAAGCTACAGTCGAGAGTGCTCGACCGTATGATACCCGCAACCCATTTCGAGAGAACAAAAAAAATTTTAATGATATTTTAACAACAAATATACCAAAAATATACTGAAACTTGTGTTTTGTATATATTTGAAAATATCGGGAAGAAATCCACAACACCGACATGGTCACACTGTCAACTAAACAAACAAAGCGCGAGCAGCTGCAAGTGAATTTTGCATATAAAATTGATTCATTAATAACTTCCTTGTTTTTAACTCGATCTCAACCAAATTCACAGGAATCATTGAGAATATAATTATTATTATGCATACCAAAATTCAATGCTCTAGGTTCATTATTACGGCTTTTACAGTTTTCCGGGGCGGAAAGGGGCGTGGCAAAAATCTAAAATAAACTTGATCTGCGTAAGACCTACACGAATACTGTCACCAAATTTGATATCTCTAGGTCAATCACACACTTAAAACGTCCATATGCATTGGGAACAACAATTTTGATAAATAATTTCGCGAATAACTTTTGTTCTACTTATCCGATTTTCACCAAAATTACAGGGTATATTAAGAGTGTCAAGCGCAGATGGCTTACCAAATTACACATCATTACACAAAGAACTTTTGGAGTTATACGCGATTTACATAAAAAAAAACTTGACTTTTTCTAGATAAATGCTTATTGTGGGCGAAGGGGGCGTGGCATCCAACTTTTGAAATAAACTTGATCTGCGTAGGGTATGAAGGAACATTTTTGCCAAATTTGGTGTCTCTATGTCTTATAGTCTCTGAGATCCAGGTGTTCATACAGACAGACAGACGGACAGACGGACAGACGGACATGGCTATATCGTCTCGGCTGTTGATGCTGATCAAGAATATATATACTTTATGGGGTCGGAGATGTCTCCTTCTGCCTGTTACATACATTTTCTGTTGGCACTAAGTCATAATACCCTTCTACCCTATGGGTAGCGGGTATAAAAATGTTGATGTTGGTATACAAATTCACTGGATTGAGATTTGAAGGGGAAGTACGTTGAACACAATTAATTAAAATGTTCTTACACTTGATATTAAGCATAAATCAATAGATACAAAATAAAAATTTATCAGATTTATTATTTCCATTTAATTTTATAACAAATATTAGTTATTACAGTATAATACAGTCAATAACATGTGACGCTTAAACTCATGAATGAGGTAGGCTAGGCAGACAGTCTTAAACTTTTAAACATTAATATTTTTTTTTTGAATTATAAATACTTTCAATTTCAATTTAATTTAACACCAATCGGTGCACAATGTTTTTGGTTAACCTGTCTTTAGCTAACACAAATAGATTCGACGGTTTCCCAACACGTGAACACGCAACATATAGTTGCCCATGAGAAAAACATGGATTTTCCAAATCTAAACCACAAATGGACATTGTTTGACCTTGAGATTTATTTATAGACATGCCGAAAGCTAAACGAATTGGAAACTGTAGCCTTTTGAAGGGTATGGTAGAATCTGGTGGTATCATCGGAATACGTGGCAGCAGGACCACTTTTCCTTTAAACTTCCCAGCCAAAATGGTTGCTTCAAGAATGTTTCCGGTGATCTTTTTGATGACCAAACGCGTACCGTTACATAATTGAGGTGGATTCAAATTACGGAGGAGAATAATAGGGGAACCAATCTTTAATCGAAGATTATGTGGCGGCATTCCAGGGATATCTAATGAATTTAAAAATTCAATCGGAAAATTTACACTTTCATTTTCATCAACAACAGTATCGATTGATTTAAAAGACATCAGATCGCCTGGTAAAAACTGTTGTATCTGGAAGTTAATTTCGTCAACATCAACGTTTTTGGCTGCCAAAATCGCCCGTTGACTACGCCATTCATGATTCAAATAATTATTCTGTATATTCGGGAAAATACTCTGAATCAATTCATTTTTATCCTGAACAACAGTGCAAAAATTGTCTGGTAGTTTAATGCATTGCGTATTTGGTTGCAGTTCTACAAAAAACGATCAAGTGACTGTTTTTGTTTTTTCTTTTTTTTACTAAAATATAGTAAATACCGTTAGCACAACAAAAATACGTGTGTTTCTATGTCGGCTTTCCTCTCGTCCGTGTCTGTGTTTGTGTGAGTGAGTGTGTCTATCTCTTCAGTATGTGTGTGTGTTTGGGGGGGGGGGCTAATATTCCGATTGCAGTTTATCGATTAATAGCAAGCTTCAATCGAGCGTGCTGCCAACCTTTGTCAAATAATAACAGACAAATAATTAGCAATAAATTAAAATTGCGACTATAATTTGAGATTTAAACTATCCTATCTCTCAAGTTAGATCGAACTGCACATGATGTGCGAATTTTAATATAATCGGTTAAGTGGTTTAGGAGTCCATTGAGGACAAACATTGTGACACGAGATTTATATATATTAAGATAAGATAGTTTTTGGCAATTTCTCGTTGGCGCTTCTAATTTATGGGGCAGCCAATAACTAGCATTCAATTTCCGGGAGCGATTTAGCTGCGTTTTTGTTTTGTGATTTGCGGCCATCGAATGCTGCGCAAATATTTACACAATCTCAATAAATTTATGCGCTCTTCTTCACATTTTCAATTTGCAATTCCTTCTGCTCGGACTCGAATGGGATAAACTCGCAGTCGCAGTCGAAGTTTAAGCTGGAGTGCCACTTTCTGCCCGTTGCTCAATTTATGCAAAACCAAATACAAAGTCTGGCTGAGATTGTGATTGTTATTGGCCTAGAGAACGATCAGCGATCGGTTCGATCGAACATGCCTGCTCGTGGGCGGACGAAATTGAATGCGTGGTAGGAGCTCTTTACCATTCTCGTTCTTCTTCTCCTACTCCTTACCCTCCTCTCTCACGTCTCTTTGTCTCTCTGAGCTGAGGAAGGGCTGCTGCTGAGATTTTTATCGCGGGTCTTTTAGCTAAAGGCCTGGCCAGGAGTCCACTCCACTGCACTCGATGATGGTCTCCATCTGGCCTAACTGGGCCAGCTGACGGCTCCTTGTGTGGCCCACTTGCTCCAGTTTCGGCTGCAGATGGAGACGCAACTCCAACGGCAACGGCAACGGCAACTGTGATGACCATAACAGCCGAGAGCAGAGACTGGCAAGTGTGACCACATTTGTGGCAACATCATCGGCAACATTGGACAATTTCCTAGTTTTGTGCCCAGTTTGGTGCGACTTTGGCGATTGTGGCAAACGGCGAAAGTCAAACGGGCAACAGTAAAACAACAGCAACGATCTCAGCGAATGCTGGCCATTAAAAAGACTTTATTAAAACCCAACAGGAAAATTGGACAACACGCTTTGCGTTGTTGTCTCTGCTGTTGCGGTTGCCGTAGAGTGTGAGAGATGTTCAGGAAAGCCCAGCGACTGTTGCCAGTTTCCCAGACTTGTTGCTATTACTTTCGGCTGTTGTTGTTGCTTGTTGTTGCTGGCACAATCGATAAGAGCGCTCAGCGAACAACGCGTTTGTTGTTCGCTTTCTTGTTGCTGCTTCGGCTTTTGGGGCGGAAGCAAATTGCGACGCGACAAGCGCGCCAAACTTGCCACAGTTGCAAGCATAACGCGACAACTGGGATGATGACGGACAAAGTTGTTGACGCGATGATGAGATGAGTGCAGTTATTTCTCACGCCACTCTAATTGATGCAGTCGCTGTTTGATTAATTGCTGATCCAGTTATGCAACAGCGAGCGTCGCTCCCCACGCTGCCTGCCAATTAACATGCTTCATGGCGACACCTCTTTGGTCCCTGCTCCTTGGCTCTCCTCGTCCCGGGGCAGCTTCCGCTTACGCACCCGCATTCAGCATCTGCTTGATTTGGCCATGACGACGTCACTTCCTGTGGCTCTTGATTTCACTCAGCGTAGGCTGTGAAGCGTGCAGCCAGCCAGCTCTTAATTAGCAGCGGCTGTGGCGGCCTAATGAGGCGTGGCTGCCCATTGATAAGCCCGCAAGCTCATGAACTTTGTCACACACACTTTGAATTCCAACTCGAGTCGAGTCGAGTTGAGACTGTGACTGCGACTGTGACTGCGACGCACATTTCGAGGCGACGCCGTGAGGAGGCTGCAACATTCCAACAGGAGACAGAGGACAGAGGACAGCAGACACGGCAAGCGTTCACGAGTTTATGCAACGATCCATCATCTAAGCCAGCTCGCTGCGTTGCTGCGACGACGGCGGGTGGCAGCTGCAAATGCAACTGCAACTGCAGCCAAACAGCAAAAAGGCATTTTTCGCAACGCGCAAACACAAGAAACGCATTCGCATTCGCATTCGCATTCGCAGTGGATGTAACCGTGTTGCTGTTGTTGTTGCTGTTGCCGCTTGTTTGTTGTGTGTTGACTGAGCTTTTGCATAGTTGGTCTATGCCTTGACTTGGGGTTCGCAGCGCAACGCAACGCATCGCATCGCATGTTTTTGGCCATTTGGCTTGGCGTCGTAGTTGCCGTTGCCGTTGCTGATGTTGATGTTGATGTTGCACAGTCACAGTCACAGTCAAGTCCAAGCTGGCGGCCAAATGCAAATCTCCTTCGCTACTTCCCCACTCTCTCTCTCCCCCTGCCGTCACACGCATCTATTGGAATTTTGATTTATCAATAGTTGGGAAGTGGGCGCCCAATGAGTTCGAACTTCAACTTCAGCTCCAGCTCCAGGAGTTGCCAGTTTTGACTGTTGGCGAAAGCAAAAGTTTCTGGGGTTCACATTGAGGGAAAGGCGATTGGCTGATGGCTCAAAAACAGTCTCGAAACGTGGCCGTGGCGAGACAGCTGCACACAGCAAACAACACACCACAACGAAGATCAAGTCGCTGTTTTAGCATTCAAAACCGCCAGTTTGCCAGCTCACAGTCTCTGCCCCGCTGCCTGCTCATTTAACTTCTTGTGGCGGGCGAGCAAACATAAATCAAATGGGGGAAAATGTACAAGATAAATTTTTAAGCACACTTATTTAACACCTAACAACCTTGTTAGATGCATTTTGATGATGCAACCAGTCGCAGTCGGGCTCCAGCTGGAGAAGCACCTGAAAGCACAGCCAGCGACAAGGTGGAGCACACAGAGACTGAGACACGTCGCTGTTGCAGCGTGGCTCAGAAATCTATACCGGAAAATTAAAAAATTGTTAATAACACGACAAGCTGCGTGGCAATTTGAAGGTGCCGCAGCGGAGCCGAGGGGCCGCGGTGCTGCAGCAATAACTGTTAGAATTGCTTTTCGGTGTAGGACTCTCGACAAAGCAACAACAGCAACAACAGCAACAGTAACATTGCAACAACGTGTGGCAAATGTGAACGTGGATGTGGTTCAACTTTAAATTGCAATCGCAAATAGTTGCCGAGACACACAGAGAGAGAGGGAGAGCGAAAAACACTGAGCGAGAGAGAGGGAGGGAAATATATATAGTATGTATGTGGTGTGTTTGGTGCTCCATCAAAAAGTCACATCTGCTCACATATAAATCTTGAGATGGCAAAGGGTGCCGAACTGAGCACTGAATTTTACAAAAAATAATTTATAAAAATTGCAATAAATATTGAGAGGCTCTGATAAGGCGTCAACATAAATCAGGTGCCATGTACAAGCAGACAACCACGACGAAGCCCCAGAAGAAGAAGATGTTGCAGCGGCAGCAAGAGAATCTGCGAGACATAGCGGAATATCAAACTGCGACTGCGATGCGACTGCGACTGCGACTGCGACTGGGAATTGGGAATGGCATTTGCTGGGCTTGGAACTGCGAGCGAGAGCCGTGACTAATCAATGTAATAGTGTGAAATCTTTACATGCCGCAACGCGGCAACGCGGCAACGTTGCAATGGCGACTGTGGCAACTGCGATTCGAGGACAGTCCGATCTTATGTCTTTATAGCTAATTCGATGGCGAGTGAGACACAATTGCACGCTTTCTGCCTGCGTCGCATTGAAGCCCCAGACTGCCGCCCACACAGCGAACATGCCGCATGCAACTGGAGACATGCAACAAGCACTTTCATTGCCGCAATGTGTGCCATTGAGATTGAGTTACACACGCTTAACGCTGAGCGCTGATTGATCCGAAAGCTGAGCTCGCTTCGAGCTGCCCAATAAATGGTATTCAAGTGATTTCGCCAGATCTCATCCGCTGCCCCTCGCACTTGCCACAACTGCCACACTTGGCACTCTGGGGATGTGGCACTTGGCCATTTCTCATGAGTCGCCGTCGCAGGTAAATCATCCACATCTGCCGGAAATTGCATAAAAATATGCAAGGCTGCGATGTTTAGTTTGGTCTAGCCAGCCAGCTTGCCACATGTTGCACTCTGTCTGCGAGGGGCAACTACAGTAAGCCACGGGCCGAGACATGTCCGACTCTTATCAGAAAGCAGCGCTCGGTCTACGTGATAATCCGCGCCAGCGACACGACCGACATTTGCCCAACTTCTATTAGCCTTTCTCTGCCTTTCTGTCTGCCTCTGCCTCCGCCCCTTGTTGCGCCTCTCTCAGCGGTGTTAATCAAGAGCCACGCCACGAACAATATGCATTTGGCAAATGGAACGTTCGACTCTCGGCTCAGGATGTGGCTGAGCTCAGCGCTTCCCCCAGTCCCAGCTCCAATCTGCAGCTCACACGCCAGCAGTTTATCCCAGAAGCGGGGCAATCATCTGACAATGAGTATAAGAGACTCGAGTCGACTCGACTCGACCGCATTGTTGTTGCTTGTTGGCAGCTTCGTTTGCTGTTTGCTGTTTGATGCTTGGTTTTGGCCATGACAGAATTTCTCTTCGTTTTTGGCTTTTTTCTCTCTGCATACGATAAATAAGGTAATTGAATGAAATTACTTTTGACAGCTTATTTGCATACATCAACAGCGGTCGCAGTAGCCGCAGCCCCAACAACACAGCCACAGCTGGAGATGGATGTGGATGTGGATGTGGTTGGAGTTGTGGCTGGAGTCGAGTGCGAGGCCTTGTTAGGCCATAATTGGTTATTGAATGCCTGCAGTCGAGTTGCCCCTTCGAGTGTGAGAAGTGCGTGCTGCGATCGAGTCTCGCCGAGTCTTGACGACAACTCAAATGCGAACTCGGTTTTCGGTTAGCTGTGCAAGCAAAACGAATGACTTAGGCAACAAACTTGACTCGAATTGTCTCGCCTCAATTGTGTTTTTGGGACAATTGGTCATTCGAGTTGCCCTTCAGAGTCTCTAAGAGGTGGCACCCATCGCGACTCATCCTCACTCTCATTGTCAGCCCACGACAATGTCGAGGCGTTGGCTCGACGACTCGTCATCCATTGGCTCCTTGTCATCGTTCGTGTGGGCGCAGAATCTGAGCGCTGACTCCTTCGCGCTGTCTCCTTCGTCGTGTCGTTCCCAAACAGTTCCAATGCTGTTGACAGATAAAATTGCCAATCTCTTTGGCTGTTTGACGACATCGTTGCCCGCCATCAGCAGCAGTAGCAGCAGCAGCAGCAGCAGCAACCACAGCGGCTGTTTGGCGACAGATTTCGCTCGGGTTAAACGGGTTTAAACTGCTGGCAACTTAAGCTTAATGAAAGTCTTTAGTCGCGACTCGAGCAGCAGCGGCAGCAGCAGCAGCAGCAGCAATCTAAGCAGATCTTCGCCTGGGCACAGTTCGATGCCTTTGGCTTACAAAAAGTGTAATTAGCGCTGAAATTGAACGTGCATCGCCGCCGCGAGGACGTGGACACGTTTCGCTCTTTTTCCCTTTAAATGCATATCAGAGTCTGGGCCGCAGACACAACTCGCTGGGCAGTGGGCTGAGGGGGGAGAACTGGGGGTATCCACGCTATTTAAAGTGAAATAATGACAGTTTTAATTGCTGATTTTGTTCGTTGTTTGTTGGCGTCAAAATGCCAGCTCTCGCTCTAGTCTGCTCGGCTCCTCCGCCTGTCGCCGCTCTGAGCTATTTTTAGGGCCAACAAGGGATCGGGCCCAATGTAAATGTAAATAATGTTGATTACGCAAATGCCAACTAATTGGCAGCCATTAAGCGAGGTCGTTGCTCCTGTTTCCCTAAAGCAACTCAGCCGAGCACTGAGAGAGGGGAGACGAGTTGCGGGTGTCTTGACCAAAAAATATAACTTCAAGTTGACAATCGCCTCAGCCTACGTTGAACTGGAACTGAAGCTGAAGCTGAAGCTGAAGCTGGAGAGTGCCAGAGGCTTTTCGGGTTTTTCGTTTTTCGTTATGCGAGACCATGACAAATTGCTCCACGGGTGTTGAGAATTAAATTGCGCTGGGATAAGCTCCTCCAGCGGAGAGTCTTTAAATCGAATTAAAATTATGACAACTTCATTTGTAATTGGGGAAGCAACTGTTCGTTCATTTAACGCAGCCAAGAAGCGCAACATTGTAAAGCATAAAAACTAATATCAGGTGTGAACCAATTGATTCAATTCGATTTTTATTGGTCATTCAAAATTCATTGTGAAGAAATGTTAAATAAATAAGTTAGATAGAAAACTAAATTGAATTTATCTATTTACTACATTAGTAGCTCAGAATTCAATTCATTACATTAATATAAAAGATAAACAGAATTCAAGCAGTTTTATGTTAGACTATAAAAAAGTAAAATTATTTTATTAATTTAATATTTCTCATATAAAATGCAGATCAAAATTAATTTAATCTTAATCCAGCTCTAATTTAGTAAAATTAAAATTGAAATTTATTTCCATACTAATGCGAATATTTTTGATTTTACAGGTCTCGGCAAGCGATCCGGACTGTGGCGTCAATGCGATGGTCAACTACACGCTGGGCGAGGGCTTCAAGCACCTCACGGAGTTCGAGGTGCGCTCCGCCTCCGGAGAGATTTGCATTGCCGGCGAGCTGGACTACGAGCGGAGGAGCAGCTACGAGTTCCCCGTGCTGGCCACAGACCGAGGCGGGCTCAGCACGACGGCCATGATCAAGATGCAGCTGACGGACGTCAACGACAATCGGCCGGTGTTCTATCCCCGAGAGTACAACGTCTCCCTCAGGGAGTCGGGCACAACTCAGGGCTCGGGCTCGGGCTCCCCGCTGCCCGTTGTGGCCGTGGTGGCCACGGATCCCGATGCGGGCAACTTCGGCCAGGTGTCGTACCGCATCGTGGCCGGCAACGAGGGCGGCATCTTCCGCATCGATCGGGCGAGTGGGGAGATCTTCGTGGTGAGGCCAGACATGCTCTCGGTGCGCACGCAGCCGCGGCACATGCTCAACATCTCGGCCACGGACGGCGGTGGCCTGCGGACCAGCACCGACGCCGTCGTCTTCCTCAGCATCATCGATGCCATGCAGCGACCCCCGATCTTCGAGAAGGCGCGCTACAACTACTACGTGAAGGAGGACGTGCCACGCGGCACAGTCGTCGGCTCGGTGATAGCCACCAGCAGTGACACCGGTGAGTTTCATTCCAATTCCCATTCCCAATCCCAATTCCAGTCGCAGTCGTAGTCGCAGTCCAACTATAACTGCAATTCGAGTCGCTTCCCTCGGGCAGACAAATACTTGGCCAAATTATGGCGTCGCCGACGAGTTGGCGACGTCTTTGTGTCGGGTTGGCATTCATTAGTTCAGTGAGCTGGAAAACAAAATATGCGCATATGATGGACACACAGACAGACAGACGGACGGACGGACGGATGAACAGAGGAACGCTCGAATGCTTGCGCCAACGGACGAAAAAGACCGAGAAAATTAAAATAAAATTTGTACAAGCAAAAAGAAGCTTGCAGCGCCTGCAACAAAATGGGCCACATGCAAGCCACTGGCCATGCCACATCCAGGGGCCACATCCACTGCGGTCGACGGGGACTTGAGAGGAGCGAGGAGGGGCAGCGGCACAACGGCGAAAGCAAAACACTTCAAACGCAAATTTCGGCAGAAATCTGCACCCATCAACGAGGCAACGACGTCCTCGTCATCGCTCGCTCGCTCGCTCGCTGGATGATACAAAAGGCCGAGACACGAGCTCCAGCTCAGGCGAGCAGGAGGAAGGGGAGCATCTCTTTGGATGGCTATGCAAAATGATGTTGTGCTTTAATTTGCTGCTTTCGCTGTGCACTTCCTTTCATTGCCCAGTCTCCAGTCTCCAGTCTCGAGTCTTCAGTCTTCGGTCTGCAGTTCCCATCCCGATTCCTCTCATGTGTCAATCTCTGGACTCTATTGTTCCGGCAGACTCATTGCGCCTCCTTTGTTTGGCTCGCCTGGCATTTGAATTGCCTTTAATGAGGCGAACCTTCGGTGTGTCTTTCTTCCTTTCAAATTTGTGTTACCAAAAGAAAAGAACGAGTAGCTTTACATTCTTAGGCTGAGTAAAACGCAATGAGCGATTTTAATTAATAATATTTTTTCCTCAAATCAATTAAGATAATTTATATGATTTGTGTATTAGACATCGCATAATAATCACCTGATTCACGATGATTCTGCTTTCTTAGTTTTTGACTTGAAATTCTAAAAGAAATTCCGACAGTGAAAAGCTTCTAAAAAGTTGGCTTTGCTTAGTAATATTGACTCTTCAAATCATGATTTATTTTTGTCGAATAAATGTAGCAGTTATTCCATTAATATATACGTTAAAGAAAACCGTCATAATAAATAATTAAATTACCATACATTTGGAATCCGCAAACATATGTGATGAAAGCCATTGCAAATCAGAAGCCAAAGCCTGCAGTGAAGACGACAGGCAAAAGTAAAATAGAAGCTTTGGAAAGCAATGAGAATCACAATGAAAATTCAACAAACACAGCGACAGACAAACCGCAGCGTGAAAGGCGACTAGAATCCGTGAAAAAGGACGAAACTAAAGGGGCAACAGCGGAGAAGTTAGAAATCAAGAAGTCCAATGCAACAAGGCAACAGAAAGGATCTGCCGGGCAGCAGAAGATTGCAGGAGCTGCGAGGCTGAGGACACGCAAGAAGGAGCAGAAGCCAACAACAGGACCATCGAAAACCAAAAGGGAGCAGAAGAAGCCGCGTGTGGCAAGCAAAGGTTGCAAGAAAAAGCCGCAGCCCGAACAACAATTGGATTTGAAACCAATGTCTAATGACAACAACAACAATTATTTTGATGACAGTTCGTTAGAATTCGAATTCTATCGATCTATCAAGTGCAAGACGGAGGAGCTGAAGGCGTTGAACACAGCGCTGACTGTGCAACCAGAGGTTGAAGCCAAGGATGGCAACACACACGCTCAGCTGCAACAGTTTCTGCTCCACTCGACCATAAGCAACCTGCTGCAAGTTGCACAAAGCCAAAGCTGCAAGCAGCTTCTGCGTGGCTTCATTGGCAGCGTTCGTGCTTTGGAGGCAGTGCAGCTGGAGCAGCTGCTGGACCTGTATCATCTGAGCATAATGATGCAGCACTACGACGAGGAGGAGATGCGTTGTCTGGGCCAGCGCTGCCAGCTCTTGGAGGCAGTCTGTGAGCTGGGCTCTGAGCTGCAGCTCGAGGAAGCGGACTTCATTGGCAGCAGCCTGTGCGATCGCCTTGTGCTGGGCAGGGGAAGAGCGCGCATGGAGCGAGTTCTGACAATGCACGGCTCGATGGTGCTGCTCATCCAGAATGGCGACATCAATCGCCGCATCGCCATGACCACGTTGTTGGCCACCTTCGCAAAGGTCTCCGGCCTGTGCTTCTCCAGTCGAGAGCTCTTCGAGACCGATGTGCTCAGCAGAGCCTTTGAGATGGCGCAGCACGTGAATTGGAGGCGGTTGGTGTCATCGGGATGCGAGGCGGATGTCTTTGTCCTCGTTCGCTGCTTCGCCCTGATACTCAACACTCGGCAGAATCGCAGTTCACACGCTGCGCTGGGCAGCGAGATTCACAAGTATTTCTCGCACGTTCTGCGCACTGTGCGCTCCTCCAGGAACTACAATTTCTTCGCCATGATGCTCGAACGTTTCATTGCCTTTTGTGTCGTCCGTGGCGCCACAGCGCATGCCCAGACAATCAAAATGCTCCCGGAGTAATCTCACGTATATTTACGGAAATTCCGCTCTAAATATTTTGTTAGGTATTCATTTTAGTTTATTTGTTAGTTGGAAAATTACTTGCATTCAATTTCTTGTTTTGTTGCACAGTTGAACAATAATACAAAATGGAAATAAAATGAGTTTAGTTGGAATATTAACGAAATGAAGGAAACAAATTAAGAAGCATAATACACAAATCAATAAATGTAGAATTGTAAACTAGTACTTGAAATGAAAATTAGGAGATCAATCAAATGGGCAGTAATTCTGATCCACATGATCACAGGAACACTTTGCATATTTGGGTATAGCTGAATTGTGGATTGTCGACTTTGATCTTTACCTTGTTTCAATATAAATCTATTTCCCTACTCACTGCTCACCTCCCTCTTTTCTTTCTCGGCTGCAGCCCAAAGGAGTCCCGTGCGCTACTCGATCTACTCTGGCGACCCGGACGGCTACTTCAGCATCGAGGCCGCCTCGGGCAACATTCGGATCGCGCATCCGCTGGACCACGAGGCCAAGGCGCAGGTGCTGCTCAACATACAGGCCACCAGCGGGGAACCTCCGGTCTACGGCCACACGCAGGTGAACATCGAGGTGGAGGACGTCAACGACAATGCGCCCGAGTTCGAGACGAGCATGGTGCGCATCTCGGTGCCGGAGAACGCGGAGCTGGGCACGCCGCTCTTCGCCGCCCACGCCCACGACAAGGACTCGGGCAGCAGCGGGCAGGTGACCTACAGTCTCTCCTCGTCCACTGCCTCCGCTCCGAGCAATGCCACCCAGCGAGGAGGCCGCAAGCCGCTGTCTGCATCGCAGTCGCAGGCGAAGTCGCAGCTCTTCGCTATCGATGCACGCTCGGGCCACCTTGTGCTATCACGACATCTGGACTACGAGACGTCGCAGCGGCACTCGTTAACAGTGACTGCCACCGATGGTGGCATGCCGCCGCTCTCCGCAGATCTCACCATCGTCGTGGATGTCCAAGACGTCAATGACAATCCGCCCGTCTTTGAGCGCGACGAGTACGCTGTGAATGTCTCCGAATCGCGAGCCATCAATGCCCAGGTAAGTTGCCGAACTGCAAACTGGTTTCCTCCTCCTCCTCGTCCTCTTGTTCCTCCGTTCCTCCGTTCCTCCTTCGCGGTCCCCTTGGGGCAGCCAAGGCGACCGAGGCAGCGTGCAGTTTTATTGAAAAATAAATTTTTGTAATGCAAACTAAATGCGCAACATAAATTTGATTAACAGCCAGTAAAAGTCACGCTTTTGTCAGGCAGGCGTCATATCTTTTTTAAAATATCTCAACACCCCAGAGAAGAAGATGCTGCCACAACAGCAGTGGCACGTTGCACGCTGCACGCTGTGGCAGCAGTTGCATGCAACCGTCGGCTGGATGGCTGGATGGCTGGCAACTCGTGCCTCGCTGAACTAGTTTTGATCATAAAATCACTTTATATCTTTGGCATCTCGAGAGAGAGAAACGAGTTGCGCACTGCGGGCAGTTCTAGGGATTCCTCTAGAGATTTGCGCAGACATGCAGCACGGATTCCGCGGCAGCTTCCACTTCACAACTTGAGCTGCAACTCCTGCAGATGATTGATGACCGCCAGCCGTGTTCGGCATGTATATCTCTGCACTCATTTCCCTTATTTCATTCTCCTCTACTGCGAATTAACACAAAGCACAATTGTCTCCTTCTCTCAGATCATCCAGGTGAATGCCAGCGATCTGGACACGGGCAACAATGCGCGGATTACGTATCGCATCGTCGATGCCGGCACAGACAATGCCAGTCTCAGCCTCGGCCACAGTCTCAATGCCCTCAACGCAGCCGACGCCGATCTCGCCCAGCACTTTGGCATCTTCCCCAACTCGGGCTGGATTTACCTACGAGCCGCCTTGGACCGAGAGAGTCGCGATCGCTACGAACTCACAGTCCTGGCCACCGACAACGGCACTCCGGCGGCCCATGCGAGAGCCCGGGTGCTGGTCCGTGTCCTGGACGCCAACGACAACGACCCCAAGTTCCAGCGGGAGAGCTACGAGTTCCGCATCGAGGAGAATCTGCGGCGTGGCGCCGTCGTGGGCGTTGTGACTGCCACCGATCTGGACGTTGGCGAGAATGCGGCCATACGCTACCAGCTGCTGCCGGCCAACTCCAGCTTCCAGGTGCATCCCGTCACAGGTGAGTCGAAGCTTCCTTTGGCCATAAATTAGTGTCTGCCAGCCAAGCTCGGCTCAGCTGCGCTCAATCGCAGCGCAGCTGAGCGTCTAACAACTCACTCAACGCCGCCGTTAGAGCAAACGAATCTGAATCTCTTTAGACCCGTTCAATCGTTAAGAATTAGCTGACACGGTATATTTAACTCGTAAGAGTCGATCACTTGCAGTATTTATTCATTTTATTTACGAGCTATTTGTGACTATGAATATTCAACTTTTTAAAGTTCCATTTAGTTACAATGCATTAATTAAATAATATATTTTAGCTAAACATTTTCAATTTTAGATAGTTTGTTGACTTTTATTAGCCAGTTTAAGTCAGATTGAGCTCTCAGATAATTCAATAATATTTACAACTAAAACTTACATTTTTGAAGTTATAACCATTTAACTTAAAACCATTTTACGTAAATACAGAAGATGTACAAAAATGCACGTTAATAAGCAGGAATTAGCGAAATAATGATCTTCTATATTTTGCTTAGTTTATTTATTTTTGTACGAAAGTTGGACGAGCTTTTACACTAAACAATCCTATAATTGCCAGGCAAGCTATTAAAGGGTCTATTGCAGTCGAGTATTGAGTGCAGCTGGTTGCTACATGTTTTGAATTCAAATGGCAGTGAAGAATGTCAGGCGAGAGGAGGGGAAAGTGGAGTAGAGGACTGTCAAGCCAGCAGCCATGACCCATGGTCATTCATTACTGCGCTGCACTTGGCTGTCGCTCCTGCACTGTGCTCTGGCTGCAGCTTCAGCTTCAGCTCCTGCATTGCCCACGTCAATGCCCATAGATCAAACGCGCACGAGCAGACGACGATGACGATGACGACGGCGACGACTAAACCAGTTCCTCAAGTAGGAGACGTTGACGATGGGGCAAGCGACAAAATGCGATCTGTTTGGCGATACGAATAGAAAGATGTGGCTGGAGTTGGAGTTGGGGATGTGGATGACGATGAGGATGTGGATGTGAATGAGAAGCTGGCAGCCAGTTGCAGCGCATGACCATTAGTGTTTGAGCAACAACAGTTTTAACGCTGTCAGCTCATCCGTCAATGGAATATCATTGGGTTGACATTCTGTCCCCCATCCGCGTCTCCTCCTCCAATGCCCTCCTCTGCTGCAATGTGCGTGTGCGCCTTTGGGGCCAGAGAAGCCAGAGCACAAGTCTCGGTTCATTTAAATTAAATATGGAAATCGCGTGCAGCTAATCCTGCCACAAACTCGTTTCGCCTGACATGATTTTCTTTCGGCCCCCAATGCTGTGGGGCAAACAGTTTTGATGGCAACACCAGCATCTCTGGAGCCAACCTGGAGCTGGCATTAATCATCGGCGACCCAGTTTTGCAGACTAACAATGCAATTCTAATCTCTCTCTCTCTCTCTCTCTTTCGCACTCTCATTCCAGGCGAGATCACCACACGCGAACCCCTCGATCGGGAGCTGCGAGAACTGTACGATCTGGTGCTGGAAGCCAGGGATCAGGGCACGCCGATGCGGAGCGCACGCACCCAGGTGCGTGTCCACGTCAGCGACGTCAACGACAATGCGCCCGAGATCGCCGATCCGCAGGAGGACGTGGTCAGCGTGCGGGAGGAGCAGCCACCGGGCACCGAGGTGGTGCGAATTCGCGCCATCGACCGCGACAACGGACAGAACGCATCGATCAACTACTCGCTGCTGAAGGGTCGTGACTCCGACGGCCACGGCCTCTTCAGCATCGACGCCAACACGGGCGTGATTCGCACGCGCGTCATGCTGGACCACGAGGAGCGGAGCATCTACCGGCTGGCTGTGGCGGCCACCGATGGCGGCAATCCGCCCAAGCAGACGCTGCGAATGCTGCGCGTCGAGGTGCTCGATCTGAACGACAACCGTCCGACGTTCACCAGCTCCAGTCTGGTCTTCAGGGTGAGTTGCAACGATGCGATTTATAGCGAGGTCATGTCTGGCCAAACTCTTCCTGGCCAGTTGGCTTCCTGGAAAACTTTTGTCTATTTGACGCTTCTAGTTTTACACGACGATTGCTTTCCTGCTTCGTCCGCCTTGGGCTTGGGTCGTGAGCTGCGCGTTTGTCGCCTGCCTTTGTTGCCGCGGATGATTTGTAGCATCAGCGTCACGTGACAATGGCCGAGAACACGACTCGGCGGCGAAGCTGCCCCAACAGCGATTTGCATTCAGGCAGCCACAATGTTGGTTGTTGCCGTTGCCGTTGCCGTTGCCGTTGCATGGCGCACGCGTAATTGTCACTCTGTGAACTGTGACTCCGAGTCTGTGTGCGGAGTATTCGTTGCCGCCCCCTCTCCCTCTCCCTCTGCCTCCCATCAGGTGCGATTCGCAACCGTCACCTGGTTGTTACCTCTGCGGCTTGCGGCTTGCGGCTGCCTCGTTGTCTCCGGCATGTTGAAGCGTTGAGCCTTTAACATTTTTATCACGTTCGATTCGCACATGTTTTGCATACCCGCACACACACGCACACACACTGACAGCCATCGCCAGTTCCCATCATTCACATGTTGCATCCAGCCATCCTCGTCGCGCCTGTTGCATCTCCCACTTGCCGCATTTCCGACACTGAGAAAGCCGCGTGATGGCCGCGACGCTTTGACATGCATTTAATTGCCTCTCTCTCTCGCTCGCTCCCCATCTCTGTCTCCGTCTCAGTCTCTGTCTGTGGCACCTCCTTTGTCTCCTCTGGTCGCTGGTCGGGGCCCTTAAATCCGCTTTGGCAACAATTAAAATTGACACATTTCGTTGCGTTTCGTTGGCGGTTCTCCTTTGATTTGACTCTTTTTCCAGTCCTAACTGCATCTGCATTCTTCTCGCTTTCTGCTCGTGCTTTGTGCCTTGTGCTTTGTTCTTTGCGTTGGCGTTGCAAGTTGCTGGCAACGTATAAATCTCGGCTAAAGAAGCTGTAGCATAATGCCACAGTTGTTGTAATTAAGCAATTCCACCGCAAGCAAATGACGCGAGAGCTCAACTCATTGCTGCCCCCTCGTTGCCTCTGCCGCTGCAGCTGCTGCAAAGCAGATTAAAGTTGATACAGCTGACAGCTGGTCAAGAGTGTGGGGAGGAGACGCATCACCATCATCATCATGCTCTGCAGTTGCTCCTGCTGCTATAAAAGTACACAACAAATCATGCGCCATTTTGGCGGTTGCCATTTTTGTAGCAATTCCGTGCATAATTTGGTGGTTTGCTGGTTACCGAAATGAAACCACAGCAACTCCAACAGCAGCAGCCGTCGTCGTCGTCGTTAGTCCCAAAAGTAGTGTGGTGTCCACTCGGCTGCCCAACTACGATGACCACAAGCACAGGGAATTGGGAAGCGGAGAGTGCGGAACGGGAAAAGGGGAACGCAGACCATCCTGCGTAATCTTGGCGGGGCATAAATCTCGTGACTGTCATTTTTGTGTCTCCATTTTGGCGACCCAAACAATATTTTCAATGTTTTTATTTTTTATGAAAAAAGCAAAAGATACCCACACACACACTCTCATACACAAACACACACACACACAGAAAGGGGCAGCCCTAAAGAGGGAGAGGAGACCGAGAAGAGGCAGCAACAAAATCTCCTTCTTGTTTTTATGCTCAGAACGGTTTTTGCGGTTTTGCATATTAAATTCTTATGCGAAGAGTTTCTTCTGCAGCCTCAACTCATCGCCTCCCCTCCCATCATTCTTCCCGCTCTTGTGGCCAACTTGGATGGCTCACATTTTTCTTCAGTGATTTTCGGGGCCGCCAACTTGGTCGGAATGCATAATTTCTTTTTAATGCCATTGCCATTGCCAATGCTCCTTGTCTTCTACTCCTCTCTCTTTCTCTGTCTCTCTGTCTCTCTTTCGTTTTTGTCTTCTTGCTTATTCGCCAAAGAACGAATGCCTGGGAATCGGGGACTGGGAACAGGAGTTGAGGAGCCACAGGGGAAGGCAACGAATGAAATTTTTAAATGTTTGCTGCCTTCGTAATCTTGAAGTATGAATTATTGCTTTAAGATTGGATTTTCAACACTGTTGTTGAGATTAAGATACGCGGACACAGGCAGCCCAAGTAGAGCGACCCAAACCCCGAACGAAGCGGACCCAACGACAGACCCTCTCCTTAATACATAACGAAAATATAATCTATAATTGCCTTGTGCGTTTATTTGCCATTCGCAGGTACGCGAGGATGCCGTCGTCGGCCATGTGGTGGGCTCGATTAGTCCCAACGAGCGAGCCGAGCTGCCCCAACTTAGTGGCAACGGCAACGGCAACAGTCTGGACGACCAGCTGTGCGTCACCTACACGCTGAATCCCCTCACCAAGGACACCATCGAGGGAGCCTTCGACATCGACAGGAATACGGGCAACCTCGTGGTCGCTCGCCAGCTCGATCGCGAGCTGCAAGCCGAGTTCCGGCTGGAGATTCGAGCTCTGGACACCTCGGCCAGCAACAATCCGCAAAGTAGCGCCATCACAGTCAAGATCGAGGTGGCCGATGTCAACGACAATGCTCCTCGCTGGGCCCAAGATCCCATTGATCTGCAGGTCAGCGAATCGCTGCCCGTTGGCAGCATCATCCACAACTTCACGGCCACCGATGCAGACTCTGGCACCAATGGAGAGCTGCAGTATCGCCTGCTGCGCTACACGCCAGTTCTGAACGACACCCAGGAGCAGGCATCGCCTCTCTTTGCTGTGGACTCGCTGACGGGATCGCTTAGCCTGCAGTCGCCTCTGGACTACGAATCACTTACGGAGTATCTGCTCATCGTTCAGGCGCTGGATCAATCCTCGAATGTCAGCGAGCGTCTGCAGACCTCGGTCACGGTTCGTCTGCGGGTCCTGGATGCCAACGACAATGCGCCACAGTTTGTGGTGCCAGCCCCAAGCGGAGGCAGTGCAGCCACAGTTTATCTCAGCGATTCCACGCGCATTGGCGAGATCGTCGCACACATCGTGGCTGTCGATCAAGATGCGGGGGAAAATGGTCGCGTTACCTACGACATCGTCAGTGGCAATGGCGAGGGTCGCTTTCGCATCAAGCCACAGACTGGCGTGATTGAGCTGGCCAAAACACTTCCTCCTGCATCCGAGCAGCTGGACAAAACAAGTCGATTTACCCTCACAATACGTGCTAGCGATCATGGAGCTCCTGCTCCCATGCAGTCGACTCTCAGTCTTCAGCTGTTGATCCAGGGCAGCCACAGCAATCCGCCCAGGTTCCTGCAGGCTGTCTACCAGGCCACGATCCTCGAGAATGTGCCCAGCGGAAGCTTCGCCTTGCAGGTGGCGGCAAAGGCATTCCACAGTGCCGAAAATGGTATGAAACTCAGCAATATTGACCCAGATATTTCATACACACATCTCTATCCATCTGCACCTATTCTATAATTCATTTTCATCTCTGTACAAATTCACATTTAAATTTAAGTAAAATTGTTGTGGCTTTTAATCAACTATCACTAATCCTATCGCAAACCCAAATTTATTTAGTTTTTAAGTAAAATTGTTGTGGCTTTCAATCAACTATCAATATTCCAAAACTTATTTAGTTTTTAAGGGTTACAGTAATTGGTAATTAAACAAATTAATAACTCAAAATATATTTAAATCCTTTAAAAAACTACTAACAAATATAATTTAAAAGAAAATATTATAATTTATATTTTGGTGATTGTTTTTTCAGTAAATACGAAAAACAAATACAAATCTGCTGATTTTTCGAAATTATTTGAGATATATTTTGCCAAGATCAGATGTCATTTGCCAATGTTATGAACATTTAAAGTTCAGAAAATCATTAAAATAACATATTTTCAGGACGAAAGGACATGCGCATAAATATAATATAGTTTGCATCTCCTGACTGCACAGATTCCAAAATGGTATTGCTCGTCCTGATCGGACTTTAAATAACAGAGATATGAGGATTCAAAGATTCCCTAAGAAATTCAAATGTCAACGGCCGTTTTCTATTGCAGCCGTTAACCGCTTTAGAAATTTGAATTTTTAAATTTTTTGATTTTATCCGCTTGCTGAAATTTCTGTTCGCCTGGTACTTCAGGCTGATTTCGAGCCCTCGCTAGTGCAATTCGGCAGCTTCAGATGGCCGCCATTTTCTGCATGTGTGTTGGTGTGTATGTGTGAGAATGTGCGCGAGTGTGTGTGAGTATGCGTGTGAGTGCGTGCATGTGTGTGTGCACGCGGCGCGAACTTCAAATTTGGTCCAATTCAGAGCATTCTACCAGCTGAAGTACCAGGCGAACAGAATCAGCAGCAAGTGACTTTTGTATTGAAACGGACGTTAAAATTTGAATTTGCAAATTTGAAAATTGCAATTTTGCTACATATCTTAAATCCTTAATATCTCGGGACTCCGTTGTCCGATTGGAGTCATCGACCCCTCGATGAACTCGGAGTCGTCCTGGCAATTGATTGGCATTATTTAAAACCATAAATAAGTTATAACATAATTTATTAATAAAAATAAATTAATATTTTATTAAATTTACGAATTTTTATTATTAAAATTAACAAAAATAATTATTTTTAAATAGTACAATATGCTTCAATTTTATATTGGTATTGTTCGTCCTGATCGGACTTCAAATAACAAAGATATGATGATTCAAAGATTCCCTAAGAAATTCAAATGGCAACGGTCGTTTTCCATTGCAGCCGTTAACCGCTTTAGAAATTTGAATTTTTAAATTTTTTTATTTTATCCGCTTGCTGAAATTTCTGTTCGCCTGGTACTTCAGGCTGATTTCGAGCCCTCGCTAGTACACTCCGGCAGCTTCAGATAGCCGCCATTTGTGCATGTGTGTTGGTGTGTATGTGTGAGAATGTGTGAGAATGTGCGCGAGTGTGCGCGAGTGTGTGTGAGTATGAGTGTGAGTGCGTGTATGTGTGTGTGCATGCGGCGCGAACTTCAAATTTGGTCCAATTCAGAGCATTCTACCAGCTGAAGTACCAGGCGAACAGAATCAGCAGCAAGTGAATTTTTAATTGAAACGGACGTTAAAATTTGAATTTGCAAATTTGAAAAATGCAATTTTTCAGCTAATCTTAAATCCTTAATATCTCGGGATTCCGTTGTCCGATCGGGGTCATCGACCCTTCGATGAACTCGTAGTCGTCGCGACAATCGATTGACATTATCGATAACTGTCGATATGTTATCGCAACCTTAAAATTGTAGTCTACGATTGAAAAATGTACATATCTTGTGACTGCGTTGCTTGATCTTGAACATCAGAATCTCGCTGAGCTCGTGATAAGAATGGTTATCAAGTGACATTGCCTTAACATTTAATCGAGTTAGTAGAACAATATTATTGCAATAAATTAGCATTACATAACATTTTGTTAATATAACTCTATTTTATTATTAAAATTAACAACAATAGTATATTTTGAATTTGAACAAAATTAACTAATTTCATAATGGTATTGCTCGGTCGTCGTTTGGCACAGTTATATGTTATATGCATAACATTTTTTTTGTAAGACATTTATCTCCTTGCTGTTAGCCAAAAAACGTTGTATGCGGTCATCTTCATCTTGTATTCTGCATGGCAATGATTGCTAAAATAGAGAAAAGCAAAATTAATGTATTAATAATAATTTAAGGCATGAGTTGCATTCACAAGTTAATGCTATTTATCGTATACTCTATCCCATAGTCAATTTAAGTTAAACAAATACAGAAAAGTATACTAATGAATAATAATTATATTCTGCAGCTAATCTGACCTATGAGATACCCAGAGGCGTGGCAGACGACCACTTCCACGTCGACTGGCAACGTGGCATTGTGACGACGCGTGGCAAGTTCGATCGCGAGTCGCAGGCGCAATTCGTGCTGCCAGTTTACGTGAGGGATGCCAATCGCATGGCCGTCTCGTCGGCTGCTGCGGTACGAAAGCAGCGCTCCTCAGACAGCACCATGGAGGCGGCAACAGGACAGCACTTCGATGTGGCCACGATCATCGTCAGCATTGGCGACGTCAACGACAACGCACCCGAGTTCCGGCCCGGGTCCTGCTACGGTCTCTCGGTGCCGGAGAACAGCGAGACCGCCGTTATCCACACTGTCGTGGCCAGCGACATGGACGAGGGCGCAAATGCCGAGCTGGTCTACAGTATTATTGGTAAGTCATCGACAGCAACTCTCTATGGTCATGATGTTTGACTAATCCTTGTGGGTATTGATCCGCTTCTCTGCAGGTGGCAATGTGGGCAACAAGTTCAGCATCGACGCCCGCACCGGCGAGTTGAGCGCGCGTCCCTTGGACCGTGAGCAGCAGTCGCGTTATACGCTCCAGATACAGGCCTCGGATCGCGGTCAGCCCATCAGTCAGCAGGGCCACTGCAACATCAGCGTCTTTGTGGAGGACCAGAACGACAACGAGCCGCGCTTCGAGCTGGCCAAGTACGTGGCCAGTGTGCCGGAGGATGCAGCGATCGGCAGCAGCGTGCTGCGCATCAAAGCCACCGATGCGGACCTCGGAGTCAATGCGAGACTCGTCTACTCGCTGGCCAACGAGACGCAGTGGCAATTTGCCATCGACAGCCAGAGCGGAGTCATCACCACAGTCGGGTAAGCGAACACTGCAGTCATGAGGTGTTGTCCTTGGGTCAAGGCAATGCCACATCTTATCTGCGTGCCAGATCACGAGACAAGGACACCGAAAACATTGAAATAATGTTGCTGCGAGTGCGCACATCCTACGCAGGCAGCGACAATCCCACTTCGCAGTCGGAATCCTCCTGCGCCTTCGTCTATAAATAGTGCATAAGTTGGGTCTTGTTTTGGTGCTACACAGAGAGAAAAAAGGGACTTAAACCAAGCATAACTTCTTGAAAGTAGTTCAAGCCATTTCTAAATTGTAGGTGGATAAAATCATAAGTCAATAATAATTCTAGACTCGACATTCTCTCAAACAGTCTCAATTCAAGTAGGCAAAACTGTTAAAACTGAAAACTTTCTCTCTGTGTACGCTTAGCCTCCAGAACTGGGCCCCCTCTGGTGCAAATTTATGCTTATTGACAATCAATGATGACAACAATTGCTTGTTCCGTCTGATAGCAGCGACAGAGAGAGAGGGAGGGGGAAGAGCGCAGTTCCGGCCAAAGGCAGAGACGGAGCTTGAGCTAGAATTGCTGACAGATCAGCTGCAGATGCCCCCGCTGCACTTGAGTTGACAGTAGCGTCCAGTGTGTTTGGCCATTTATACAAACGCGATCCGCTGTCATGTACCAATTTTTATCTTGCGCTGATTGTCGGCAAACAATAAAAACGAAATCCAGCCACCAAATACACAAAAAAGAACCAAACAGATACAGAACAGCACCAGCAACAGCAACAGAAACAGAAAAACAGCGATGAGAGACGAAAGGGGCAACAGCGGAGATTTACCACATGGCGAGGAATTGTAGAGCGACAGACGGACCGATGGTGGGGAGTGGGGGATCGCAGGGGGAGGATGGAGAGGGGGAAACTGGCATACGGGACAAACAATTCGTGACGTTGTTGTTAGTCTTGGTCGCTCGATGGCTTGCCTCGCTTGCTTGGGCGCTTTCGCGGTCTTCGACTCGGAGATTCCTCAGCTCTGAGCTAAATAAAGTCAAGCTCAAGCTCGGCCACAAAAACAGAATCGCAGAACTCAACAGGACAGCGATTGCGATACTTTTTATTGCAGACAATTTAATACTCTATCGTTGAACAGAATTCTCTGAAAATATTATAATTACTTTGATCATTCAGCGATATAGAAAATTTATGAGAAACAGAAAACAAGGAAAGCTGATTAGCTTGCCAACAATTAATGTTTAATACAATTTTAAGAAACAGAGAAACAGAAAGGAAAGTTAATATTTGCAACTGATTAACTTGCCAACAATTAATACGTTAACGTATAAGGGAATTTCATCTATTCTATTGAATTTTTAGTTCTCTGCTCAACAATGTAATTTTTAAAATTCATTTCGGATGCCAACTTGTAATATTAGCTATCAAGTTGTGCCATAATTAGACTCGAAATTAAAATATCCTCCATGGAAGGGTATTGAAATGTGGCGATCGCTTGTCCAGGCTCTCAGTTGCTAGTTCCTTTCTTTTGTAGTTTTTCTTGCTGTTTTTTATTCGCTGTCCGACTGACTGACGAACTGACTGACTGACTGACTGACTGACTGAATGACGGACTGACGATGGACAGGCGACTAGGCGCAATTTGAGGCTGTTGCTTCGCTCTTGTTGCTTGTTGCTTGTTGCTCTGTCTCCGATGATCAACAAGCGCAGCCGACAATGACAAGAACAGCAACAGCAACAACAGCGACAGCGACAACTAGACAGAAAGAGCGAGAGGGAGGAGACAACTACACAATCTGAAAAGTGACCCTTGAAAGCATTTTATCTTTTGTTTTAAATAGACAACAGACTCGGACATTAACTGTGACTTGCAGTTGCAGTCGGAGTTGGACTCCAGCAGCGAGTGAGCCCCAAATCAAAGTCTGTCCAGAATTACACTGCGAATGCTTTGTAGCGTTCCTCGCTTCCACTTTCGACTGATTCAATTCATAAAACGAGACTCCATCGCCATCCACATCGCCATCCACATCAACTGCGACTCGGGATGAGCTTGTAATTTGCTAAATTCGTTTTATTGGCCGACATGCAAGCGTAGGCAAGCGGTTGTGCCCTTGTGCCCTTCGGTTTGTGTTGCTGGGATTGTAATTGGCAGAATACACTACACGGCATAGTTGGCGTGCCGTGTGTGCGCCGTCAGCTTAATCCCAGCCCAGTGGATCATTTGCAGCCAGGCAAATGACTTAATTACCTGCCCACCAGCCCCGTCGCCACACGAATGCGACGAATGCGCATAAAAATGCGAATCCATGCACAGCGAGAAACTCTCGAATTTCAATAACAATTCTGCAAATAAGATTCAAGCAAGTTTCAGCAAGTTTTTCTCTCCGTGTGCGCATTAATTCGCCATCATTCGTGTAGCTAATTGCCGCTAGGATTACACTCCGTCCGATTAGGCAGGCATTCTCCTTCAGCCGCCAGCCACCAGCGGGAGACTAATTAGTGTCGCTAAAGATCCATTCCATTCTGATCCCCTTCGCGCGCAGTCGTGACGTCTTTGCATCTCTCAGATTCTCGGTTTCAGTTGTTGCCCAGTCACTAATTGATTTATTTCCCAAACAGGAAATTGGATCGTGAACTGCAGTCGAGCTACAGCTTCATGGTGCTGGCCACCGACTGCGGCCGCTACGAGGTGCGCTCGGGCAGCGTCGCCATCCAGGTGAACGTGCTCGACGTCAACGACAACAAGCCCGTCTTCGAGCGCTATCCCTACAGCGCCCAGGTTCCAGCGCTCATCCAGCCGGGCCAGACGCTGCTCAAGATGCAGGCCCACGACGCCGACCTGGGCGCCAACGGCGAGCTGCTCTACGCCCTGAAGGCGGACAGCCAGCTGGGCTCGGCCGCGATGCGCGCCAAGTTCCGCATCAACCCCAGCACTGGCGCCCTCAGCGCCACCCAGAGCCTGGCCAGCGAGGCGGGCAACCTGCTCCAGCTGGAGGTGGTGGCCCGCGACAAGGGCCATCCGCCGCAGAGCAGCGTCACGCTCGTCGAGCTGCTGGTGGGCGAGGCCAGCCCGACAGCCCCCGCCCTCCACTTCCAGAACGCAACCTACCGCGCCAGGCTGCCGGAGAACTCGCCAGCGGGCACGCGGCTTCTCCAGGTGGCTGCGGTGAGGAGCGACGGACGCCGGCAGCGGGTGAGCTTCTCGTTCGGCGCCGGCAACGACGAGGGCGTCTTCGCCATCGACGCCAGCAGCGGCGAGATTCGCGTGGCCAATCCCCACCAGCTGGACTTCGACCGCTTCGCCAAGCCGACGCTGGAGCCGCTCTCGCGGGCCCGAGCCATGCACTACGAGGAGGCCGAAGCTGGCGAGGAAGCCGAGGAGCAGCTCGACAATGGGTCGCGCAGTCAACGCGCCTTGGGCAGCTCAGCCTCGTTCGCCTTGGCCACAACGCAACCGCACGAGCTGCGGCTCGTGGTCGTGGCCCGGAGTGTGGAAGCCCCGTTCCTCTCCAGCTACGCGGAGCTGGTTGTGGAGCTGACGGACGAGAACGACAACAGTCCGCAGTTCTCGCAGCGGCAGTTCGTGGCCACCGTGTGGGAGGGCAACAGCAAGGGCACCTTCGTGGCCCAGGTGCAGGCCTTCGACGCCGACGAGGGCGCCAACGCGAGGCTCCGCTACCACATCGTGGACGGCAACCACGACAACGCGTTCGTCATCGAGCCCGCGTTCAGCGGCATCGTGCGCACCAACATTGTGCTCGACCGCGAGATCCGGGACGTCTACAGCCTCAAGATCATCGCCACCGACGAGGGCGTGCCCCAGATGACGGGCACCTCGACGATCCGCGTGCACATCGTGGACGTCAACGACAACCAGCCCACGTTCCCGCCCAACAACGTGGTCAGCGTCAGCGAGGGTAAGTCGCAGATTTCCCTTTCCTACACACTCTACACTGAGAAAAACACGTTCTAACATCCAGCACTAGCTCTAGAATAATTCTAGATTACCATTTCTGAAGTATACTAGTTTTCAGTTCATATAAGCAGCAGAAGTATTCTCAATTCAACAGATTATAGATTCAAATTTAGATTGTTAAAAAAAAAACAAATAACAATTAATTATAAAAAGAAATGAAAAATTCTCAATCAAAACTTGTTACTTGGAAATCGTGCACGATAATTTTAAGAATGTTATTTTTATTTTTAACGCACATTTAAATGTGAAACAAAATATTAACCCTTAGTCATGAATTGTTGAAGATCTTGTTTCAATTTCAGCTCTGATTCTTCTGATTTTAAGACCATATTTGTAATTCAATAATACGATTATATTGAATGTAGATTGTGTCCAAGCAACAAATAATTTTTTGATTCTAATTTTATATTTTTATGTACTAACCATAATTTAATATTTATTTTGAAAATCATTATTTAAATCAAATCAAATCAAGGATTTGACATCGTGCACGATAATTCTAAACAAGATTTCACCTTAAAACACGATTTGTTATACGAATTTACGTGTATTTTAGATATGTTTTAGAAAACGTTGTTTTTCTCTCAGTGTGATTAACCCCATTGTCAAGTTGTGAAAAGTCTAACCCGTCTTCTTCCCCGCTCTCTCGCGCTTCCCTTCTCTCCCGCAGGCACCGAGATGGGCGCGGTCATCGCCTCCGTGTCGGCCAACGACGTCGACACCTATCCAGCGCTCACCTACCGCCTGGCCAACGACTCGCCCGTCGAGACGGAGAACCTGGCGCTCTTCGGCCTGGATCGCTACAGCGGCAAGCTCGTGCTGAAGCGCAGCCTCGACTACGAGGCACAGCAAGAGTATCAGCTGGAGGTGATCGCCTCCGATGCGGCGCATGAGGCACGCACCACGTTGACGGTGCGCGTGGCCGACGAGAACGACAATGCGCCGATCTTCGTGGCCCAGAAGCCGCCCGCCTACTTCGCCCTGCTGCCCGCCGCCTCCGAGCTGGCGGACAGCGCTTCCCTGGACGTGGAGCTGCTGACCGTGAATGCGACGGACGCGGATGCCGAGGGACGCAACTCGCAGCTCAGCTACAGCATCGAACCGCCGCTCGCCGGCTTCAGCGTGCACGCCACCAGCGGCGTTGTGTCGGTCAACATGAGTCGCCTGGCCGCAGCCGAGTCGAGCAGCGGGGATTACTTCGTGCGCATCCTGGCGAGCGACGCAGGCAAGCCGAGGCTGAGCGGCGCGACGTTGGTGCGCGTGCAGCCCGGGGACGTGGGTTCGAGTCGGTCGCAGTTCCTGCAGACGCAGTACCGCGCGCAGATCAGCGAGGCGGCCGCCGTGGGATCCGTGGTGCTGCAGCTGGGCCAGGACGTCAAGGAGCAGACGCTGAGCATTGCGGCGGGCAACGAGGAGGCCGCCTTCGAGCTGCTGCCCTCCAAAGCGATCGTGCTGGTCAAGCGGCTCGACCGCGAGCGCAACGATCTCTACAAGCTGCAGCTGTCCCTCAGCCAGCCCAGCTTCGCAGGCAGCTCCAACTCCAACTCCAACTCCAACTCGAGCGCTGGCCTCACGGTGTTCGTGAGCGTGCTGGACGCCAACGACAACGCGCCCGTCTTCGACCCGAGCGCCAAGTACGAGGCGGAGATCAGCGAGCTGGCGCCGCTGCGCTACTCGATCGCCCAGCTGCTGGCCGTCGACGCGGACCAGGAGAACACGCCCAACTCCGAGGTGGTCTACGACATCAGCTCGGGCAACGACGAGCACATGTTCACCATCGACCTGATCAGCGGCGTGCTGTTCGTGAACAACCGCCTCGACTTCGACAGCGGCGCCAGCAGCTACGAGCTGATCATCCGCGCCTGCGACAGCCACCAGCCGCGGCCGCTCTGCAGCCTGCAGCGCTTCCAGCTGTCGCTGCACGACGAGAACGACAACGCGCCGCAGTTCCCGCTCGCCGAGTACGTGCACTTCCTGGGCGAGAACGAGCCCGTCGGCAGCTCCGTGTTCAGGGCGCACGCCAGCGACCTGGACCGCGGTCCCTTCGGCCAGCTCAACTACAGCCTGGTGCCAGCCTCGGACGACGAGGGCGGCGCCGACAGCGCGTGGCGCCTGTTCCGCGTCGACGCCCAGTCGGGCGTCGTCAGCTCCGCGGCGGTCTTCGACTACGAACAGCGGCAGCGCTACCAGCTCCAGCTGCAGGCCAGCGACATGGGCGGCCGGAGCGCGCGGGTCGCGGTGCGCATCGAGATCGAGTCGCGGGACGAGTTCACGCCGCAGTTCACGGAGCGCACCTACCGCTTCGTGGTGCCCGCGAGCGCCGCGCTGCCGCTGGGCTTCGTGGTCGGCCAGGTGCTGGCCACGGACGCCGACGGCGGCGTGGACGGCCGCGTCGTCTACCAGCTGAGCGCGCCGCACAGCCACTTCAAGGTGAACCGCAGCAGCGGCGCGGTGCTCGTCAAGCGGAAGCTCGACGACAGCCTCGGCGATGGCCGCGACATCAGCCTGCTGATCTCGGCCTCCTCGGGGCGCCACAACTCGCTGACGAACATGAGCGTCGTCGAGATCGCGCTCGATCCCCTGGCGCATCCCAACACCAACCTGGCCTCCATCGGCTTGCCGGGCACGAGCACTTCCTCCGGCTCCGGCTCCGGCTCCTCCTCCTCGGGTGGCGGCAGCCTCAGCGACTGGATCGTGGGTCTGCTGGTCGCCCTGCTGCTCGTACTCTGCGCCGCGGCGGGCATCTTCCTGTTCGTCCACATGCGCAGTCGCCGGCCCCGCAACGCCGTCAAGCCGCACCTCAGCAGCGAGACGGTGGGCGTGGGCAACTCCAACAGCTACGTCGATCCCAGCGCCTTCGACACCATCCCCATCCGCGGCGGCATGACGACAGCCGGCGGCGCAGCCGCATCAGCTGTCGCCTCGGGCCAGTTCGCGCCGCCCAAGTACGACGAGATCCCGCCCTTTGGGCCGCACGCGGGCAGCTCGGGCGCGGCCACCACGTCGGAGCTGTCGGGCTCCGAGCAGTCGGGCTCGAGCGGACGCGGCTCGGCGGAGGACGACGGCGAGGACGAGGAGATTCGCATGATCAACGAGGGACCGCTCAGCCATCGGGCGGGCGCCGGCGCCGGCAGCGACGACGGCCGCATCTCGGACATCTCGGTGCAGAACACCCAGGAGTACCTCGCCCGCCTCGGCATCGTCGACCACGACCCGAGCGGCAGCGGCAGCGGCGGCGCCGGCGGCGCCTCCAGCATGGCCGGCTCCAGCCACCCGCTGCCGCTGCCCCTGCCGCTGGCCATGCCCACGCTGCACATGTTCGACGAGGACGCGACCGCCCGCTCGGACATCACGAACCTGATCTACGCCAAGCTGAACGACGTCGCGGGCGGCGCCGGCTCCGAGCGCGGCAGCAGCGCCGACGACGCGGCCACCACGGCGGGCAGCATCGGCACCGTCGGCCACGGACACGGCCACGGCGTCATGGCCAGCTACGGCGAGGTCCCCGTGCCCGTGCCCGTGCCCGTCGTCGTGGGCGGCAGCAACGTGGGCGGCTCCCTCAGCTCCATCGTGCACAGCGAGGAGGAGCTGACGGGCAGCTACAACTGGGACTACCTGCTCGACTGGGGCCCGCAGTACCAGCCGCTGGCGCACGTCTTCTCCGAGATAGCCCGCCTGAAGGACGACACCATGTCGGAGCACAGCGGCCACAGTGGCCACAGCGGCAGCGGCGCCTCCTCCAGCGCCAAGAGCAAGCAGTCGCTGGCGCACTCCTCGGGCGCGGGCAGCGTGCTCCTCAAGCCTCCCCCGCCACCCACGACGCACATCCCGCCGCCGCTGCTCACCAACGTCGCCCCTCGGGCCATCAATCTGCCCGTGCTGGGCGTGGGCAGCTCGGGCGGCCTGCGCCTCCCGCCCCACCTCAGCCTGTCCAACCTGCCGCGCTCCCCCATCGGACACGAGGCGAGCGGCGGCTTCAGCACCTCCTCCGCCATGTCGCCCTCGTTCTCGCCCTCGCTCTCCCCGCTGGCCACGCGCTCGCCCTCGATTTCGCCGCTCGGCGGCCCGCCCACCCACATGTCGCACGTCTCCCTCCCCCGGCACGCCCCCCAGCCCAGCCAGCGCGCCAACGTGGGCACGAGGATGTGAGCAGCCAACCAGCCGTAAAATCGTCATCGTAATCATAATCGTAATCGTAATCGTAATCGTAAACGTAATCGAAACTGTAATCGAAATCAGTGTGATCACCTTAGGCGTAACGTAGCGTAGTCGTAGAGATCGCCCCAATAAGTCCCCTTAGTTAGTGCCACAGACTTGAGCAATGGAGCGCAGCTGCACATGCATAGTATTACCACACACACACACACAGACCCTCACACACACACATGCACAGCTGAGAGATGTCACAATTGTCTAACCAAAATTATGATATTTCAAGTCTACAAATAACTTTCTTTTCTTTTAATTCAGTAATGAGTTTCATCATAATTAGTATATTATATTATTAAATTCACTTGCAAAGTAATACTTCAATACTTCTGCTAAAAGTGTATAAGCATTACAGCAATAATTTGCAAATGATTTAATTGCATTTACTCTAATTATTATTTCCCCTCCCACTTCATTTGTGACATCGCTTTCAAGGCATTTGTTCATCAGACAAAACTCTCACACACATTGATACACATTAACTGTTGTTGTACATATTGTAGGATCATGTTAGTATATATAGTCTATATTAGTGTAGAATCGACCACAAAGCCAACAAAGACTCTCTGAAATTCGCTGGGTTGACGACTCACGTTGCAGCGCGTCAACTTGGCCAACGAACAGACAACGAACCAAGCCAGCCATAAGTTGTAAGCATTTCTCGAAAGCGTAAACGCTAGAACTAAGTGTTAGTAACGTAGATCTAGGCAGTAGTTATACTTAGTTATACAAATCAAGTGCACTTGCCCATTAACCATTATCGAAATCAGCATCAGCATCAGCATCAGCGTCACAATCGAAATCGAGATCGAGATCGGAATCTGAGATCCGAATCAACATCAGCATCAGCATCAGCATCGCATGTCTGCCTCCATTCGCATTCCCATTAAGATAACAATTCTGAAGAAGACAGAGAGAGGAGAGAGAGGGGAAGTGAAGTTTGTATAAAGTTGTTTTTAGTAATCATTGGAGAGCCCTTGTAAATGTTTATTCGTATTTAAGATGCATTCTTAGTCCAGTAACGTATTTCTACTCGTATCCAGTTCTTAAGTTAGTCCCTAGACGAGAGAGAGAAAGGGGAGAGGAGAGTGCGAGAGTGCGTGTGATGCTTCTTGAGTAATTGTTTACGATTTAGCAAAGCTGTAAAAATATCAAATAAGTCCAGGATTATGATAATAACATATGTTGAGCACTCCCTCTCTCGTTAAGCGATAAGTTGTAAGTAGTTTGTAATAGCGAAAGAAATCAACAATTAAACATATCGAATAAAACCGAAAATACAAATAAAAACTAAAATATGAATACAAGTCTTGAGTTGTCTGTTATCTGTTGTTCGTGGTTATTTTGCAGATCTTACCACATTCGCATTCAAACAAATTGCTGTTGTATTTGTGATTAATTTCCATTAACGTGGCGGGCCTCGGGGGCAGCCACAAACGAGCCAGCGACCACATCGACTGCACTTTTGTGGCATCCACATCCACATCCACGTCCACAACGACGAGCGACGAGCGACCTGAAAATGGAAATGGATTGCCGGCCGAATGCCTTCATTATTATTATTATTATTTTTTGCAGCATCTTTGCAGCATGTTGTTTGTGTTGTGTTCGCCGTATTTTCGGGGCAAAAGCAAAAGTGCCAGCCACGCCCACAGCGCAGAGTGCAAAGGGGCAGCAACAAGGTCTTGACTAACTGCCCGCGTCCACTGCAGAGTCTCTTGCCTCTCTTGTTGTAGGTGGCAAAACGTATCTGAACTCTTGAACTAGCACGCCACATACGCAGCGAGGCCTTCGTTGTCGTCCTCCCCTCCGTCTTCTCCCACTTTTTCCCTTCCTCCCCCCTCGCTACTCTTCAGTTTGTTGTCGCTGCTTTCCAATCTGAGTCGTTGATAGGCAAAAGCTCTGCCACAGTTTGCGGCACAGCTGCTGCTGTTGTTGCAACTGCAATTGCTCAAGGTTTGCAAATAAATTCTAGACGCAACACGCAAGCGCAAGAGCAAGAGAGAGAGAGAGAGAAAGACACACAGAGATAGAGAGAGAGAGAGAGAAGTTGAGCAGCCAAAGTGACGGGCGCTTTGTCTTCATTTCAATGTTGTGGCCTGCACTCATTTATTTGTTTCTGATTTCTGGCCAACACCACACCTCCTCCCCGCCTTCCCGCCTCCTCCTTGCACCCCCCGCACACCCCCAGAGCTCCTTAACGCGTTCGTTGCTCGCCTGGTCTGTCGTCATTATCATTATTTGCTACACACTCCTTTTAGCCCAGTTGAGTTATTTCCTTCCCATTTGCCAGATTCGACTTTTCTGACTCTGACTCTGACTTTGACTTCGAGTGCTGCTGCTGTTGGTATCAGTTGCAGCTGATCATGGCCACAACTGTTGAAATTTGTTGCAGCTTTTGACAAGCGAGAGCGAGAGAGAGAGGGAAGCTGCATCTGCCAGACACGCTGCTGTTTATTATTAGCGGCAGTCAATTCACATTACAGTAAATACAAATAACATCGACGGCCAACACAACTATGTTGAAGAACAGAGAGAGGGGAATGGTGATGATGCCATTGACTTGATGACGATGATGATGATGATGATGATGATGATGATGATGATGATGATGATGACGATGATGGTGATTATGGGTTATGCTTGTCTAGGTATTCATTTGGGCCACGCAGCATTCTGTTTTTTGGGGTGTGTTCGCAGACAACAAGAACAACAACGAGGCGACAGCGGAAAGTGAAAAGCCTTAATTTGTTATAGTCCAAAGACAATAACAACAACAATCTACGAACAACAACAGCCGCAGCCTTAACAACGGAGGCTGAGCCCAGCCGTTGGGTTATTTTTAAAGCCATTTAAGTGGCTGCGACTAGCGAGCAGTTGTTGATGTTGCTGTTGCCGTCGTGATTGCTGTTGCTGCAGTAACTATGAGCACGTACTCGTATTGTTGCAAGCCAGCCTCACATTGTTCTCTATGCGTTGCGCTGCGCTGCGTTGCTCTGGACGGATGGACATTTTTCACTTTGGCTGTCAAATGGGGAGACTTCGACAGCTCTTAAAGCTGGGCCAACAGCGCCAGCATCAAGGCAGCTCAGCCATGCCCACTCAGTCTCAGTCTCAGTCTTGATCGCAGTCTCGAGACATCCTCGAGAGCAACTCAAGGTTTTTGGGCACTGAGATTTGCCAGCTGATTGCAAAATAAGTGATTTGCGAGCTGGCTGCGTGATAGGATGCAATCAGTTATAGATGCGGGACAATGCCACAACTGATCTTGGTCTCTGGCGATGCCTCCGACGCCCCTTTGGCATATGCCTTTATAATTTGTCAATACATCAAGCGCACAATAAAGCGATTATGATTCGTTGGCAGTCGCCAGTTGGCAAGCAAATCCCATCTCAATCTCTCTCAACTGCATCCCAACTGCCAGCCAAATTCTTGCGGCGATGACTGCGTACGAAATGTGAATGCGAATGCGAATGCGAAATACAATAATAATTTCATTTCGAGCTGATGAGAAAATTAAAGCCGCCAGCGAGCTGAGCAGAACAGACTGCAGATCTTCAGATTCAGCAGCCATCAAGTTGAGCTGCAGCCTAAGCTGCTCCAAAGCCTGACTGAAGACGCGCGCTTCAACAGAGTCAGAGTCAGAGTCAGAGACTGAGGCAGAGGCTTAATAACAATTCCATTAGCGGCTAATGTCTTCATTGCAAGTGTCAGTTATGGGGGCGCGAGAACTGAGCGAGAGACAAGAGGTCTCTCTCTCGCTCTCTCGCTCGCTCCTCTGGGTGACGCTAAACTGACTGGCCGGGCACAACCTCCGTCCCATCATCACCTGCCCCTCCTCGATGCAGGTTGCAGCCAACTTCTCGCATGTCAGTTTAACACTTTGCAGCAAGTCCTTTGAAGTTGCTTTTTATTACAGCGCGCGCTTGATTATTGTCCAAATTTATGGCAAATGCCTGCACTAATAAGCTCGTTCTCCCGCCTCGTCTCTCCGCGCGCCGTCTCCACTTTGAAATTAGCATTCAAGTGGCCAACAAATGCGAAAATAATTGCTGCCACGATTGAGACAGAGACGAGGAGGCCAAAGCGACTGCTGCGGATTTGCTAATTGCCGACATGATTGGCCAACTACGAGAACGAGAACGAGAACAACAACAACATCAGCAGCCGCAATAATAAAGAGATTTTTTACGAGTCGCCGCTCAAGTTCGTTGTCTAAGTCTTTTGTTCGGTCAGCGTCCATTTCCGGTTCCGCTAGGGCGGCAAGCAGCGCAGCGCAGCCCAGCATCGCACCAGGGGCGCAACTCAGCTCTTTGATCCACAGTCTCCACACACAGATAGAGATAAAGGGAGAGGGAGACAAAGACAGAGACAGGGACAGGGACAGCCTTGGAGTGCATCAAAGAAAAGATCCCGACGACGCCGCTGCCAAATGTAATTCGATACGTTTTTGGAGTCCACTGGCGCCGCTGCTGCGTCCACTCCCCTCTGAGTGGCAGCTGATTGCAGAGATGATTTGTGCGAGATGCGCTTGCCAAAAGCTTGTATTTCAATCCCTATTGCGATGACGAACTCGCGACTCGTTGCTGGCCAAAACAGGAATCCATTAGAGACTGACAAGCAGCGAGCAGCGAGCAGCTACGAGAAACACAGGCCACGCTGCATAATGAAACACGCGCAATCTGGCCATAATGGCAATGTGCTTGCCAATAGAATCATTTGAAATCCATCCAGCCGTCCATAACACACAACCACCATCCTTTCAGCCGTCGAGTTCAACTCAAGCTCAAGCTCAAGCTCAAACTCGAACCCAATTCCAATCCCAATCCCGCACAAAGGCAGCCATTAAAATATAATAATAGCTGCCATAGCTGCAAATGTTGTGCCTTGTTGTTGCCAGTTGCAAGTTTGCTTTGCCCCCAGCAGCAGCAGCAGCTACTGTGGCCAAACAATTTGGACATGAGACACCAAGGCAGCGGCTTCGCTGCGATGATCGAATCTCATAATGCAGCCTGCGAGTGGGAGGCGAGCAGAGAAGAACGCAGGAAGAAAGAGAGAGAGGGAAGAACGTCAAAGCTAAACAAGAACAATCTATCCAAATGTCCATCTATTGTGCAGATAAAGCTGCACCATCTTCGTCTCCATCGCTGTCTCTGTCTCTGTCTCTGTCTCTGTCTCCCCTCTCCCTCTCCCTCTCTTCTTGCCACACTGCCTTGCGCTGTGTTGCGCTTGTGTCTAGGGATTTGTGTGAGCTTACACTTCGCGCAATCCAACCGCTGCTGCTTCTGCTGCCGACTACAAACGGCGGCTGATGAAGATTAGCCTGGCTCCCCCCTCGAGCTGCTGCTGATGCTGCTGACATTGATGTGCCACCAGCAGCAGCAGCAGCAGCAGCAGCAACACAAATAGCAGCAGCAACATGCAGCTATTTTTGCTGCCATTGTTTCGACGCGCCGTTGAATGGTTCTCTCATTGCTGTTGTTGTCCTTTTAGCATCAAAAGAGATTTGCATTTTATCGCATTGCATTCGCCAACGGAAATAACAAAATCAACAATCCACAGGCAACACAGCAACACAGCATCGTCGTCGTCGTCGTCGTCGTCATTGTCGTTGTCGCTCTTTGATATCCGCTGACAGTCGGACAGTTGCTCAGTTTGCCCGATTGAAGTTTATAGCTTGCAGCAGGAGTAAAAAGGAGCAGCCAAAGCTCAAGCTGGCGGATGCTCAGTCATTTTCGGCGAGCTGTCAGTTAATTGAAATATTCGTGCTGTCGTCGCCATCATCGTCGTCATCAATGTCAGAGCGCTGCCTGTTGCTGTTGCTGTTGCTTGCGCTGTGGCCACTCATTAAAGCTTCGTTTAGAAGCAGAGATTTACATGGCCAAAGCCAAGAGACGGAGTTGGAGCTGCAGCTTGCTAAGCGGTGATCAAACACAAAACGTGTTAATGTGCCAAATGAAACGATGCAGCAGTTGTCAGTGGATCCGCATGTGGATATGGATGGGAGGCCACAGAAGCAACGGCAACGGCAACGACAAGATTTTTACCAAGGAGCGCGCTACCCGCTGTGCCACAAAGTTAAACAGAATCAATTTATAAATCAGCGCACTGCGCGGCTTTAAAGGTCAGCGATAACAACAACAGCAGCCACAGCCAGAGCCACAGCCACAGCCTCAGCAAAGGAGCTGCAGGGGATTGGCCGAGCTCTTCGTTCGCGATGAGCAATTTATTGTGTCAAACTCAATTATACTCGTGTGATATTTTTGTTGCCCACAAAACAGAAACAGAAGAAAACAAAACAAAGCCAAGCAGCAGCAGCAACAGCAGAATGCCAACCACAACAAAAAGGAGCAACCTAAATTCTCGAAATGCTGCAACTTTGGCCTGCGAGAGATGCAACAACAGAAACAGCACAACAGCAACAGCAACAGCAATAACAAAGCCCCCAGGCCAATGTCTGAGAATTGCCAGTTGAGAAGAGCCGAGAACCGAGAACTGCAGCCGAAATGAAAGAGGAAAAGTTACAGATAAATGAGCTGAATCGTTTGGCGAAAGGCGCAATTCAACTGCCAAAATAACAAAAGCCCCAAAAAAGCAGCAGCAACAACAACGAAAAAAGCGGCTGAAAAACGAGAAAAACAACAAGAAAAACACGCAAAGGGAAGAGGCAACAACAAAAAGCGCTGTGGCAACAGAGCAGCAACTAGTCGACTGCTGGATACCCTGAAACACATATTGGGAATGGCAATAAGGCAGGGAATAAATAGAGTAAGGACTACCCACCGACTGTAGCTCATTAGCAGACTGCAAGTGGCAAGTAGAAGTTGCAACTGCAACTGCAACTGCAACTGCAGCTCCCTTGCGGCGGCTCGCGACCAGGCAACACTCACTTTTTTGTGCTCTGGGCAGCCAAGAATTTCACGTTGACACTTTTAAGTGGACATCAAGCAGTTTGCGCATATTTCCCCCGCCCTCCTCTTGCCCCACATCCCCGCATCCGTCAGAGAAGGACACGGAGACGGAGACGGCGACACAGCTGCAGCTGCAGCGACAGCGACTGCAAAGAGTTGGCATCGCTTGGCGTTCTGGGCTATTTTGGAAATTTACAGTTGAGAGCTCAGGTGGAGCGGGAAGGCGAGGGGCGGGAAGCGGAGGGCGGACAGCACTGCGAGGGGGGTGCGAGTTATGCGATCTTTGGACTCTTAACGATTCGCCTGTGCTGTTGTTGGGGACTCTTTTTCGCTCTCTCTTTTTTGGCCGGACAGTTGCCGAGCTTCGTCCTGGAGCGCAGGGTCAGAAATTCAGTTAATTTAGCGAGAAATGTACAAAAGTTGTCAGCAACCGAAAAGGCAACTAGCAGGGCTAAAAGGTAAAGGGGGAGCCTAGAGGTCGGCTACCCAGGACAAAGAGAACTGGGAGCTGGGAGCTGGGAACTGAGAGACCAATCGGGCAGTCTTCAGTCTTCTCAGTCTATCAGGAGTGCATTGCAAATATGCGAAACAGTTGCATCAAAGGACACAATTAGGCCCAACGATCGCAGCGCGTATTTTGGGGAGGAGGCTCATCAAAGGCTCCAAAGCCGACTATAAATCTCCGACACACATAAACAAAATCCACGCGGAATTTTTATTGCTTATTATTGCCAAGCTTTGGCTTTAGCTTCAGCTTTGAGTCTTGAGTTTGAGTTTGAGTTTGAGCTGGAGTTTGAGTTTGTCTTTGTCGCTGGCTGTTTTGTTAACTGCCTTTCGACTGGCGACTGCATTTCGCATTTCACAGATTTCGCAGAACCAACAACAACACAAAAGTATCGAATTTCATTTCCTGTGTGCAAAGTCCCTATAGAAAGCCCGTTCACTTGTCATTATGATTCTGAACAATGGCAAATTTGCAGTGACCTCCGCCTCAAAGATCTCTTCTCTTCTGTGGCCCTCTGAAATCAGATCCTTGGCGAAATCATTCGCACAATCAGCGCACACAAATCGTAACGATTTCTCATTTTAATCAATTAAAAAGTCAACGGTTCTTGCCAGCGATGCGATTCTCTCCCCCCCCCCCCTCTCCCCATCTCTCTCTCTCTCTGCGAGAACTAACTGTACATTGCTGACACTTGCCAAAAATATGCCGAAAAGTCTTGGATCTGAATGCAACTGCGAGCTGCAAGCGCAGTCCGAGAGCAGTTTGTTTGATTAATGAGGTGAAATGTTGTGAAATATTGTCGGTGTTGAGACTTCGCAGAGGTTGTGTGTGTGTGTGTGTGTGTGTGTGTGTGTAAAGGGTGTGCTGGGTGGAGGGACAGAGCGGGGAGTGGGCGGGAGGAGGGAGGAGGGACGACAAATCAAATGGAAATCAATACCTACATGAAATTTAACGCCTCGCCAGATTCCCGTTGCCAGTTGTCCGTTGCAAGTTCGTTATGTGCGATGTGGCATGTGCGCCCCCGTTGCCATCACGCCAGTTGCAAGTTGTGAGTTGCAAGTTGCGAGTTGAGAGTCTCGTTCCCTCGCTCCAAATATGGGGAGACAACTGCGGCAGCCACGAGCAATGCAACAGCAGCAACAGTTGTCACAGCACTCAAAAATGCTGCAAAATAAAATAAAGAATTTTCAATAATATGCGACAAGCAATGCGAAGAATGCACGACTAGAAGATACCCACTCTTCAACCAGAACTATAACTCTTATCTGCAATTTCTCATCAAAATTAGAACCAATAAGAGTTTGCTTAAATCATTTTCACAAATTGAAAAATTACTTATTTTTCTGATATTTTTTTTAAATCGAAACAATAAATGATCACACTTTTAAATAAAAATTAAAACAAAATAATTCTTACACATTTTTAGTGAAATAAAAAATATAAGAGTTAATCTTAAATCATTTTTATTTTTGTTACAAAATTATAATCGTTAGAGTCGCTGCTAAAACAGGGTAAGTCGAGTGTGAACGTCGGCTGAATGAGTGCAACGTGATATCGCAGCCAAGTTGCAGGTGTTGCAAGCAACTGGCAACGATTGCAGCTCAACGACATGCGTCTGTCCGTCTGTAATTCGCTGTTCAGGTGAAACTAAATCAATAAGCACGAGGCGTATACTTAATCAAGACATAACTCGCGCTTTTCGACAATCTGAAAATCTTTAAAATAGTTAATCCCAGTGATTGGCATGATTAGGGGAACAGCTTTAGATAGAAGACGATGTCAGATAATCGATTGCTGTCGAAAGCGCTGCAACGCCCAATTGTAATTGCAATCGATGAAGTTGCCATCGATCGATCCCGGGAGCAATCGCTTCACACCTAAACGCATCGCTCTGGTTGAGTGGAGAAGACGGCGACGCAAGCCGAAGGCTCGACAAAATAATAATATTAGTTTGTTGTCGTGGCAAACTGCTGACCCAGTTTTGTGGCAAGCAAACGACTTGAATAAATATGGAACTCTGGTGCAGCGTGCAGCGTGCGGCGTGCAACGTGCAACAAGCAGTCGCATTAAATTCTAATAATTCGCTATTATGACATGATAGTCACGTATTAAGCAAAGCAGCAGCAACAACTGCAGCCCAAATAGCAAACGGCAGAATTATGAGACGGTCCACAACCGGTTCGATGGCTAGACGAAAAACCTCAAGCCCCCAAAACCCATAACCGAAAGCAGCCAAAAACTCAGACAGCAGCTCAGAGTGGAAGCCGAAGCCGAAGCCAATGTCGAAGTTGGACTCGGAGTCGAAGTCGCAGAGTCGATTTGGTAAAATTAAAATGAATGCGCAAATGCCAAAATATTTGTGGCAAGCAAAATTTGCATTCGCATCGTAAAACTGGCCCAAAACCAATGTGAGCAATGTGGCATGAGGCATATGGGGCAGCTGTTGCCTGGCGAAGAGGCTAGACGGGGCACGGAGGAGACTGTGTTGCCACATACGACTGCGAGTAATGCAGATTTTGGCATACGGGCATCAGGAACGCGAAGCATTTGCATAACAAAGGCGCAAGACTTGGCGCCTTCAGGCAAGTAAACAACCTCCTCTCCCCCTCCCCTCCACTCGCATCAGGCTGATTGCCAACCCCCCAAAGCCCCCCCTCAGATTACCCCCAGCCTAGCAGCCATTTTGGCATTTGCCAAAGTTGCGTTGACACATTGTGCAGTCGCTGTGGCTGTTGCAGTTGCTGTTGCCACAGCGTTGAAAGCCCACACACACACACACACCACACACACACACACACACACTGCACACACACACACACTCGACAGTGGTTTCGTTCTAGTACTGATCGATTTGTGCCCCCTTAATTTGATGCCAAAATATGGCGCGCACACGAATTGTGTTTCTCATATTTTTGATCTGTAACCAAATATGTCTGTGACGCAATGACACTAGCTGAAAGTGGCCAACTGAACAAAGAAATATGATTTTAAAGGCAAAAGTATTGCAACTCAAAGCGAAACACTTCAACAAATATAATAAGAATTAAAAAAAAGGTTTCTATGTAAATTTAAATTACTTTACACCATAATAAATGCGTATACTACAAATAAATTACTAATGATAAAATAATAACTTTCCCATGCATTTGATTTAATGCGATTATTGTGAGCATTATTGTTGTTGTAATAAATGCAATTATATTGTTATCTAAAGTGATAAGTGACTTAATTACCACACAGAATATAAATTGATAGTAATAAGTAAAGTTGGTACGTTTGTACTATTATTTGAATATCGCACTTTGGAGAATTATTTACATTTTTTATTCTGTGCTCTTCGCCTTATGAAAATATTCTAGTTTCCCTTTAAGGCAGTGTCATTTAGCAGCCTTGAGCTCTGTAACAAGTATGCTTGACCAGCGGACGCTGTTGCCGTTGCTGTTGCCGTTGCTGTTGTTGGTGACGTGTTTGCTGCACCCGCGCTTGTGGCGAAACTTGAACTTCGACTTTCAAAAAGGCAGCGACCAGAGCAACAGCAACGACGCCAAGCACAGCAACCACGCTGCCAACGCTGACTAATGAGAGAATTATGCAAAAGATAGAACGAACGCTTTGGGGACAACCGAGCAAGCAACGTGAGAGGCTGAGAGGCTGGAGCAACAACGCTGCGTATGCGCAACACACTCACAGCAGGAGGCAGCTGAAAAGTGGCTCATTAGCTGCCGTCTATGGCGGTGGCTAATCGGAGCAGCTCCGTCTGGTGAATGGCCACCACAACAGCAACAGCAACACCAACAACGACAGCGACAACAACTATCAAAATATCTGCGAGTGCGCGAGCAAAACGGCAACAACATGAACACATCTTATCGGGCAACCAATTAAGACAAAAAACTGCAAGCTAAACTTGAAAATGCCAATGCGAAAATCGCAAAACGACAAGTCAGACATTTTAATTTGATTTGGCAGCAGGGACAGCACTGAAGCTGAAGTATTCGATTTCGATTTCGATTTCATTTACGATTAACAAACATATCGCTGTGAGTGAGATTCGAATGGAGATCTATTCACTATTGACTGTTGACTGTTGACTATTGACTATTGACTGGCCATGTAATGAGCGACATGTGACATGGCCAATGGCAATTTTCAATTGACTCTGTTAACCGTTGGCTGCTTGCCCATTGGTAGTTGACAGCCGGCAATTGGAAGCCGTGTCTGCCACCTGCTGCTGCTGTTGCTGCTATTGTCTCGCGATGCCGCGATAGAGAGCGAGCCCAGTCAACAGCATGTCAGCAACAGTCAGCGGCAATTGGCCATAATTCTAGATCAAATCACAGAGCATGAAGGTCGACCAGACAAGAGAGATGGCGAAGAGACAACGACAACAACAACAATGACAGCGACAGCGACTAATTGAATCGCATTTGGCGAGGGCGAGGGCGAGTTGCAGCCCACGCATCACGCTCCGTCTTCGCCATCTGCAACTCTAGATTCCATTTGCATTGGCATCTGGTGCTCGTGGCTTCGATTTCACGTTCAAAGGTTATGACGTTGTCGTGTCAACGTTCCATTATTTATTGTTGTGCGCCAAAAAGGGTTTGCCGCCTGCCTGCCTGCCCAAAACAAAAGCCAGCTAATGCGCCCACTCCTCGGCCTGTCTCCGAGTCTCAATCTGAGTCTCAGTCTCCGTCTCAGTCTCAGTCCCTGTCTGTTGCCTGTCGCCGCAGTTGGAGTTGAAGTTGAAGTTGTTCTCGTCCTCGTCCACGTCCTCGTTGTTCTTGGGCTCGCTGCTCCTGTCAGTTATTAATGGAACGCCATTGTCTGCGCAGCATCCCGCGAGCTGCTCTAACGGCGCTTTGATTCCAAAATTAGCATTCAATACAGAAAAGCTGCGGCAATAGACGCCAATCAACGCCCTAACCGAAGCTCTAGAGGGGAAATGTTGATCAGCGAATTATGCGCAATTATCCGCTGCATACAAACAGAAACCGAGCAGGAACAAAACACGCAGAGTTCACTTCCGTCGAGCTGCCTTCGCCTTCCCCTTCCCCTTTCCCCCGTATCCCCGGGGAGTTGCAGACTCTCACATGTAGGTGGCGCTGTCGACATCGACATTGCTGCGGTACACAGATCTGGGCATTAGATATGAGCTCGTCTCCGTTCTCGTAGTTCTCGCATCGCATCGCCTCCACCTAATCGCAGTCGTGCGCATTCTCGTTCTGCGATTGTTAGATGGGCTCGAGAGGCGCACACACAGATGGATACGCAGCTTGTGGCTTGAGCATGAGGATGAGGATGAGGATGATGTTGAGGACGCGTCTTGTTTGCCGACAACAACGTTGATTTCAATGTTTCATCTGCCGCACAACAGCAACAACAATCAGAGAGCAACAGCAACAGCAACAGCATGAGCGTGCCTTTTAATTGTCGTGTCGCCAACAGACATTAGAAGCCAGCGACGAGGATGACAACATGACGATGACGACGGCGACGGCTGCAGATGAAGATCATCCAGATTCGAGATGATGATGTGTTGCTCGAGGATGTTGATGATGATGCTGTTGCTGCCTGCGCTGGCTGCGGCTGTTGTTGTGATTGTTGTTGTCATGTGGGTGGAGAATATGACGCTGATGTTGGCTGCGTCTCCTCCTCGACTCTTCTGCATAAATAGAACAATGCTGGAACCTCACTGCAGCCCATGACAGTCGTTCAACTTGCGAGCCACAGCCCACAAACAAGGCAATGTTGTTGGCCGCTGTTGCTGTTGTTGCCGTTGTGGCTTGACATTGCAATTGTTTTTAATTTCAGCAACAACATTTCATTGTGCTTAGCCTGAGAGGCAGCTTCAACATTTCCGGAGTGACGAAATGCAGCGACAAACTGTTGGAGATTGTGAATCGGGCATTTGGCTTGGGAAAGGTTCGACAATTGCTCATGTATAACTGCAAGGAACCGCTTATCGTACGGTATTGCTCGACGGGCATTGGGGCAGCATGTGCCTGCCATCGATATGAGAACCTCTGTCGCCCGAGCAGCAGCTGCTTAACAACAACAGCATTAGAATTGCTAAAACCACTCAAAATCAGCCACAGCAACAACAACAGCAGCAGCAGCGGCAACAACAGCGGCAGCAACAAGCAAAAATTTTAAAGTGATCACGTTTTCCAGCTACAACAACAGCAGCAAGAAAATCCTTTACCAAAGCGAACAGCAACCAGCAGCAGAAAAAATCTCAGCTGCGGCTGCCGTTGACATTCCAAGCAATGTTGCTACTGCAACAACAGCAACAGTTGCTGCTGCTGCTGCTGCTGCTGCTGCTGCCTTTGCGCATGCTAATTTTTTGTGTGCTGCCCATCGCTCTGTCCTCCATCCCATGTGCAGACACACGTGTGTGTCTATAGTATATACTGCGAGTACATATCTCTATAGTCTGGGACTGTGGGGCCCTCGGTGCTAACTGTAAAAGGCGACGCAAACTCAGCTCAGCTCAGCTCAGCAAGTGAGCCATGAAGCATGAAAGCTGCAATAGCTGCCACTGGCGACGCATACGAGCTTCCATCCATGCTTCGCTCCTCCCTCTGCCCCATTTGCCTTCCAGCTACTCGGCTCACCTCTTCGCTCCCTCAGAGACACTTTTTATTGAATCGAATTTGCTGCTCCTCGCTTCGGCTTCTATTATACCCTGCAATCAACCTACCCTGAGAAAGAACGCTTTGAAAACATATTCCCTTTTTCAACTAGAGTTGAAGTGGATCATTCTGCCCAAAGTAATAACTCACAAATTATAGTTCTTAATAACGTCTGGAACTTTCATTGCCAACAAATATAACATCGGAAAATTGCAAATTGAAATCAGAAATATATAAATTAAATCTAGATGAAATTGAGTTAAATTCTAATTTTTAAGAAATGAAATACAATTTAAATTCCCATAAGACAAATATAAATTACGCTTGAAAGAGAATGCTTTATAAAGAGGGAATCTGTTTGACAAATACTTGGGAGCAGAGTATTCTAGACAGCTACTTCTACGTTTCAGTGAATTAAAGGCAAAGGTAGCGAGAGCGGCATCAACAGTAGCAACAGTCATGGCTACCCAAAGACAAAGGGAGGGGGCAGCGCAACGGGGGGAAGGGGAAGGGGAAGGGGAAAGGGGGTTTCAAAATGCAAATAAATGCCGATAATTCAAACGATAAGTTTGTCTTTTGTCTTGTTTGCAGCTACCGTTTGTTGTTTGTTGTTTTCGCTGCCAATGTTGTTGCCGTTGTTGGTGTTGTTGCCGCTGTTGCTGCTGCTGTTGCCGTCGTTGCCATTGCCTAAAGCAACAGCCATTACGCCTGCATAGACAGCAGACGGCGCGACAGCGAGACAGAGTTGGCTGCCAACCCGGCCAGGACCATGATCACGATTTTCAAGTTTCGACATTTGATTGAGTTTTCGTACTAACGAATTTCTGCAGCCCCCGACTTTTTGCTGTGGAATCAAGACACACACACACACACACACACATACACACAAACATGCTGTGGCTGTGTGTGTATTGGTGTGGGAGGCAACGTTTTGTTTTATCGTTATCTGCGGTGCATACGTTAAAAGCGTTAATTTGACACAAGTGACCCGATTAGGCGGCAGTCGGCAAAACGAAAGACTTAGAACACAAACTCGATTCTCGATACTCGATACTCGGGCAGGCAACGAACGAGCAAACGAACGATGCGAGGCAACAACGCTGGCAACGAAAACAAAAATGTTAACTTCACATGTTGATAAAAATATGACAAGTTGGCCGTCATTAGTCACACAATTAACATATACAAATATTGCAGGAAGCGAACGAGACCTGCGCTGGTTGCTGCTGCTTTTGTTGTTGCTGCTGCTGCTGGTGCTGTGGCAAAAGGCAATCCGAGTTCGAGCTGGTCACGTATCGCATACAAGCACACACACACACCACAACAGCCTGGAAATGAGGGACTGAAAGGAGACGCAGGAGACACGCTGACTTCAGCAAATTGTCAATTACTCATGCGATGAGCGAAAGGAGCAACAGCAACAACAGCCACAGCATCATTGCAAGTGGCCAGCCACAAAGTTGCGCAACTGGAGGCGCAGTTGCCTTTAGCTGTTGCTGTTGCTGTTGCTGATGCTGTTGCTGTTGTTGCTGGCAAGCGACCGCCTGTCGTCGACGACTGCCTTTTAAAGCATCATTAGCAGCGATAATTAGCGCCGTGCAACGACAGCCAAGAGATTGCCAGGAAGGCCCAAGCACACAGTCGCAGTCGCAGTCGCAGTCGCAGCCACAGCCACAGTCCCAGACTCGGACTCGGACTGAGACCCGAAACACAACAGCCGCAGACGCTGATGACTGACTGCAACATCGTCTCCGTCTGCCTCCATCTCTCGTTGTCCCTGTCGACTTCACTCCTCACATTTTTTGGCTAATAAATTCAAAAATTTTAAACGTTTTTCGGCGATTTTCGTCTCGCTGCTGCCTGGCAAATTTGAAACTCGTGAGAGATTTGTTTAGTTCGACGACTGCGACGACGACGACAGGTTGCAAGTTGGCGTGCGGCCAAAAGGAAGCACTCACAACTGCAGTTGTTGCTTTTATTTTTATTTCTGTCTTTAGAGTTGCATGCGTAACTCGTAACTGTGAATGATCAGTCGAGGGAGAGGGAGGCGGGTCACGGGGTGGGGGTTACCGCATTGCTGCTGCTGCAGACTGACTGAATGACTGACTGACTGACTGACATGTTAATTAGTCGCTTACATGACAGCAGTTTGTTGCCAAGGCTCAACTTAAAGCTCGACTGTGAGACTGAGTCTGAGTCTGAGTCTGAATCCACACGGAGCCCATTCAGCTTGTTATTCATTATTCAAATGCTAATTTCCAAGTTAAGCAACAAACAGCAGCAACAACAGCTTTGGCCAAATGTTGAGTAATTTTAATTGAGCAATTTGCGTGATTTTGATTTATTTCTCGCGTCGCGAAACGAGCAAATAAAATGTAGTAAACGCCGCAAATGTTGTCCACAATTCGAATGAGTTGCTGCCGCTGCTCTTTAGACTGCAATGCAACTGCAACAGTAAAAGCAACTGCGTTGCGGGCGGGGAGCGTTGAATGGGAATCATTGCCTCGTGTTGTAGTTCTTCGTTCTTTGATCACGCTTTGCGGAAACTGCAACAATAACAATAACATCCTCTTGCTCTCTCCCTCTCTCTGTCTCTGTCTCTCTCTCGCATCTCGACTGCTGCGAGAAATTTTGTGTTGCACATGATGCTATTAAAGTGGCATTTAAAATTTAAGTTGCACTTAAATCGCACCTCTCGTTCAATGCCTCACAATCTGTCCTCGGTGGCTGGCTCTTTCTATTCGTCTGCCTCTCTCGCCCTCTCTCACTCACTCTTGATCTTCGGCAACCACAAGTCGAAGCCATTTCTTCGTCTGCTGTAAAAAGAAAACCACAGCACAAAGAACAACAATGGCAGCAGCAGCAGCAGCAGCAGCAACACGACTTTCGGCCCGACTTTTGCATATGTATGAAGGCATCTAATCTGCACGACGAACTCCAATCTATGTGTGTGTGTCTTTTTGTCTGTGTGTGTGCAGTCTTATAAGCATCTAAGATGCCGCTTGCGATCCGCGTGTTGCTCGCTTAGATCGTCACCATTGCTGGCATCGCCCCGGTGCTGCAACAACATCGATGCATTTCGGCCATTTGGTTAAACTGTCGACCGTTTTGCTTTCCTCCAAACTGCGCAAATAATCAACAGCAACAGCAGCCATTCCAACCAGCAGCAACAATTGCTGCTGCTGCCAACACACGACACACAACAGCAACAGCAACTTCAATTGGCCAACTCTCAAATGTGTTACGGTCACAAATGCTTAACTTTTACTAATGCTCTGTTGGTCTCTTTGTACTCCTCTTTCTGCCTCTCCACTCTTTTCCCTCGTCCCCTTTAGCTATTCTCTTCTGCTGGCAACTCCTTCACGCCTTTATCGCCCCACGTTTGTCGTTGTTGATGTTGCTGCTGTGGTTGCAGCTTGTGTTGCTGCTGCTGCTGCTGCTGCGAGTACGATTTCATAGATAAAACATTCTATTTGGCAATTAATTGGCGTTTTGTTAGTTTTCCAGTTGAATTTGTATAAATGTTGTTGCTGTAACTGTCGCTGTTGTTGCTCGTCGACCCGCGCACGATATTGAAATGCAGGCAGCAACAAGTTGCTCGTTGCAGTTGCTGCTGCTGTTGCTGCCGCTGCGAAGGCTTTTCGTGATTGTCAACAATGATTACTATTTGACTGCTTGACTCGCCTCCCTCCAAAGCCCCTCCCACCATGCGCCCCTCCTCCATCTCCATCTCGGCCACAACAAGCAATTAGAAAGTAAGCAGAGAACTCTGCAAAAAGCTGCTAATTAAATTGAAGGCGGTTCGACGCTGTTGCAGGAAGCAAGACAATGCAATCAGCCCCTAGGGCTAATGCTTCCTCCATCTCTTTCCTATCGTATTCCCCTCTGTATCTCTCTCTCTTTCGCTGCTAAACCGTATTTATGGCATTGGCAGTGAGGCAATCAGAGGCAGTAGCCAGGCCAATTGACATTAACCCTAACAGCGACAGATGCTAAAAATGTTTCGGCCGAGAGTTGCAGTTCATTGGGAGTTCTGCGACTGCGACTGCAACTGCAACAGACAGTGGCAGTGCCACAGTCAGGGCTGCAGCCTGTGCAACAGTGTGGCACAGATGAATTTATGTATGCAAAGCAGCAGGGGAAGTTGCAGCGGAGGAAGGAAGAGGAAGCTGCTCAGGGAAACCGAAAGCGAGCGGCGAACAGCGAGCGTCGAGCGGCGGCTCTGACTGACAGGACAAAGGAGATATTTTTCACAAAAGAACAAAAACAAAAAGGGGAGCAACAGCAGCAGCAGCGTCGCCGCGACGGCGGCTACTTCAAGTGATGCAACCACAAAGGGCAGCAACAGTAGCTGCAACAGCAGCAACCGCTCACAAAATGTGCGCAAAAGTAAAAGTAAAATACCCGTAAGTGCGCCGCGATTACGAGCCGACTGCGAGTTGCAGTTCGACTTGGAGTTGCAGTATGCAAAAATGCCAGGACATAAATTATCTTCACTCAGGCGGCGGACAAAATACCCTGAGACCCAGGCAGACTGCAAGCAGCCGAGCAGCCCGACGCGATGACGGTCGACAGCCCAAAAGCCACGTCTACAGCCAAAGTCAAAGCCAAAGCCTGTCAATTGGCCCACAGACAGAAGCACAAAGGAACAGGGCGAAGAGTGAAGAGGGAAGAGGGACGAAGGACGAGCTGGCTGTCAATAACCGAAATCCGAATCTCGGCGACTGTCCGATCTGCAGATGGACAGAGCAGCAGCAAAAGCAAAAGTGCGCCTGCCAAATGCCAAATGCCAGCAGCGAAAGAGACAAGGATCCCTTTCGATCCCTGACAATTGTCAAATGCAAAGCGAACGACGACGACGACGACGACGACAACATGGAAAAGCCAAACCCCAACCCAAATCGAAGTCCAAGTCGCAGCCAAGCGCTTGATTAATTTATGGCCAGTTGCAGCCCAAGATTCTGATTCGGCTGCAACTCGAAGTCCAATTGCAGCCTCAAGTCCAAGTTCAAATCCAAGTACAAGACCAGCCTTATTGTGCAGTTTTTTGGCCTTGAATGACAGCAATGTTATGGCATGACTCCGCACTGGGAGCGGGGGACGGAGGGATGGAGGGCGAACCTCAGCAGGGCAAGGAACTCCGCGAGGTGTTTTGTGTTTGTGTGGCGAAAATTCGCGGAAAACTCTCTCAACTTAGCTGAGCTCAGCTCTGCTAAGCGCATAAGCATGAACACAGCACAGCGACATGGAGACATAGGCATTGTCTTGGTTTCCGCTTCTGCTGCTGCTGCTGCTGCTGCTGCTGCTGCTGCTGCTGCTGCTGCTGCTGCTGCTGCTGCTGCTGCTGCTGCTGCTGCTGCTGCTGCTGCTGCTGCTGCTGCTGCATTTGGGAGCACGACTCTTTGACTCGACTCGACTGGACAACAGCGTGATACTTTCAATCCGCTCATTAGATGCAGTCCATTTCAACTGCTACCCTCGCCCTTCTCCCTTCTAGCTTCGCCCAAGCAAAGTATGGGAAATCACAGTCCTGGAATGTGCAGTAAACTGGGCGACAAATGCTTTGCCTTCCAAACAATTCGATTTCTTTTTTTACTATAAATAAATTCAGCTTTTTTTTAAATATTGTAATTATCTCTAACATTTCTAAATATCTCTCATATTTTATTAATATGTACTACACTTTAATAAACGTGATGTAAGTTAAGTAAGTTTCAATTTGAGCGAAACAAATAAAGCTCAGAAATAAGAGCAGTTTATTGTATGAACAAAAATTATACACATCTTAAATAATGTTGATGAAATATTTATTAAATATCTCTCTGACTGGATAACTTTAAATGTTACTCCTAGTCGACTATCTGATAGTTTGTTTCTCAATGCGCTATTTGTATGTGTTTTAAAGATTTAAATAAATAAAACATAAATATATTTTTAACTTGATTTCGAACCTTGTGTAAAACTCAATAAAACCGAAAAACACTTTCGCATAATTTTGACAAATTTAATATCGATTAATCGCTGTCTGATCGATTCGACGGCCAAACACGAAAGTTCAATGTTAACAACATTGCGAGCCTTGTTAGTCGCAATCCACATCCCAATCCACGATCCACAATCAAATCCAAATCCAAATCCAAATCAATGGGGCCTAAATTGAGAAATTGAAGCCTAATCAGATAAAGGAGCGTGCGACTCGCGAGCAGCTAAAGAAACAGCAACAGCAACAGCAGCAACTGAGGCAACAACAACTGGAACTGCGACTAAAAATTGATTAAATATGAAACACGCAAGTTGCACCTCGTCCCCTTTGCCGCACACATTTAAGGCGGCATCGCATCGCAGATCGTAGCTGCAACCCCCTCTGCCCCTGCCCATCTGTCTCTCTTCATGCTGGGCTGGTCGCAGCATTTGAAAAATTGAAAAATAAATTGAATTCATAAAAAGATTTATTAAATAAAGCCGGCAATTTTGGCAACTTTGTCTGGGGCAGGCAATCCGAATGCGCAACTGTTATCGCTGCCTCAAAATCACACGATCTCGGCCGCGGAGAGGAGGGAATTGGCTGTTGGTTGCATGTTGCTGCTGCTATTGCTGCTGCTGTTGCTGTTGCTGCTGGTATCGCTTTTCAGTGGGGGACGGCCGTTTGCAAGGTTAAACATCAATTAAATACCGTAAAATTGCTGTGGCAGGCAGCAACATCAAATCTAACGCCTGCAACTGCTGCTGTTGCCGCTGCGCTCGGTGTGGAAATATGCCTGAGTTTGTCACCACACACAACTGCGAACTGCGAACTGTGTTGCACACGCTGCTGTTGACAGTTGCGAGTTGCTCGATTGCAATTGCAATTGCAATTGCTGCTTGCTGCTCACTCGGTTCATTTGCATAAAACAAATTTGGTATTAAATGCTAAGCGTGGCGATAAGATCATTAACATGCATCCAGTGCAGCCTGTAGCCTGTAGCCTTCTGCCTTCTGCCTCCTCACGTTGCCTGCCCCTGCCACCTGGGCTGGAGAGCAGGCCGTGTGAGAAAATCGCTAAAGCAGAGTAGCTGCCTGCCACACCCCCCGAAAGCTGTCGCCCATCTGCGCCTCCGTCGCCGTGTTGTGATAACGCAAACTGCCAAACGCCAATTGGACACTTTACAAACGGTGCCGTTAACCCGCCAGTGGCAAGTTGCAAGCTGTCTGTTGCGAGTTGCAGCTAACGGCATTTTGGAATACTTTTTATGAACAAACGTTGCCAAAGTTGAATTTCATTCAAGGCACAAATCAAACGCTCGTTCTCTGCTCTTCTCCCCATCTACTCTACTCTGTTGCATGCCTCCGCTCCGCTGGGAGCCGAGCTGCCTCATCAGCCGGCAATTGTGGCTGTTTGTTTGCATAAACCGAACCCTAATGAAACCATGGCCATGAAACCAAACCAAGCCAACCGAACAGAGTCATGGATTCGGCTCAAATATGCCACAGTTATGCATTGGCCAGTTTGCAACAGTTGCTGCTGCTGCTGCTAGTGTTGTTGCTGCCTCGTCGTGATTCTACAATTTCTTCATCTTATTTATTTAAGCATTGCAGACATTTTTTCTTGTCTGCCGCGATTCTTGTGTCGTTGTCTTCTGCCTGATAAGCATTCTAGCTCTCTCTCACTCTGTCTCTGTCTCTCTCTCTGTCTCCCAGCAGGCGTATTTCCCATTTTCGCATTTGCATTAGAAATGCGCGAAGCCATTGGGAAAATTAGCCAGAAATTGTCCATGCGCTGTGGGGAGCAAGTGCAGCTGCTGCTGCTGCTGCTGTTGCTGTTGCTGTTGCTGCTGTTGGTCAGTGGGTTGCCGAACATGCAACACTTGCCAGTTGCCAGTTGCCACAACAAGCACCGCCTCCATTTCTCTTCCCAGTCCGAAATTGAACCTGACCCAAAGCGCGAAATGCGAAACGCCGCAGCGCCAACTGCAGAACCCCTCGTTCTCCCCTCGCTCTCCAAGTGCAGCTCCTCTTCATCTCCCCCTCAGCTCTTGTCCAGCTTCAGCTTCAGCTTTATCTTCAACTCTGGCTGCAGCTCATCCAAGTCAATGGCCAATGCCAGGCACTTTTGACCCCAAACGCAACGATCGTCGGTAGTCGCCATCTCGGTGTGGTCCCCCCATCAATCCCCCCCTCTGCCCCTGGATAATCCCGCGTCTGCTCTGAGAGGTTAATACACTTGCCTGATGTTTAATGCTTAATGGCATTAAAATATTTTTAATAAAACATTTACTGACTTTGATTTGGCAATGCGGAGGAAAAGCGCAGGAAATTGCATTCAATCGGAAATTACACTCTGCTACAAACTTGAGTTCGTCGTGCAGTCGATTTAATGCTACTTTCGAAATACAGTTTAATGTGAAAACTAAATATCCAAGACAATTAAATATACGATAATCAAATTGCACATTTTCTTGTGTAAAATATGGGTTTTCAATTATCCACATTATAGTTTATATAAAACTAACAGCTGTTGCAACCGAGCTTCACTTTGAAATTAGTACCAACGAAATAGTTAAAGTAGTTTTAAATGAATGTCCACTAGTTTATTGCTTATTTTGTGAGTCTTTTGTTGTTATATAATTTGTAAATATAGCGAGGGATTTTAGCCAATAATTGTTGGAAGAAAAGTGCAATAGTAGGAGCAGAAGTGAAAGGGCAATATGTTGGAGACATTCGAATGTTCCATTTGCCAGTGTTGAGTGTTGCATTGTGGAACACTAGTTTACTTACTTTTGATTTATAACTAATACTTAGTGCTGTGTAGGCCAGTGTGGGCCAAGAATTCTCTAAAGTAGACAAATTGCATAAAGCAAGCGTGGAAAATTTAAAAAAGCACTTGGCCATGTTGCAGTATTTAGTGGTTCTTTTGGGGTGCAGACTGCCGGGTGAGGGGGGAGTGAGAGGGGGGGAGACCGACGCACACACACACACACACAAACACACGCAAACAAACACACACACTGGCACAGTTAGACGCCCACTTAGTACGGTAATTTCAAAAACGTGCTCCTTTGATGAGATATAATCTCGGCAAGCGAGCGCAGCGATGTTGTTCATTTGTTGTTGCTGCCGTTGCTGTTGCAATTGCTGTTGCTGTTGCGTCTCAGATTAAGTGCAGCAGTCAGCGATGCGCCTCCCCGCAGCCTGAACAAGCAGCTGCCGCCTTGACAAGCATCGACCTTATGACGTCGTCGTCGTCGTCGTCTTCAGCAGACGCAAGGCAGGCGCGTCTCCTGAATGTTGCAAGTTGTCTGCGCTGCCAGTCGCCACTCATCAATCGTGGCAGGCTAATGGCCACTGCGATATCTACATTAGAGCACAACAGTCGACCAAGGAGGCCGAAGAGTCAAAAGAGGAGGAAAGTCACAGCCAGAGACATTAGAGAAAGCCACCGGCGTGGTAATTAATTTAGGACTCCACAGAATGGCAACCCGTTGTTGCAACTCTCAGCGGTGCTCCGCTCTGCTCTGTTGCAACAATAGCCTCGACCGCGGATTAACCTCAGCGCCGCGGTTCTCATGGTCTCCAGGCCACCTACTTGATACCTGAACGTTGAGCGCTTAACGATTCCCTGGACCAACAAACAAACGGCAGGTGACTGGACTGCACTTTCCCCCTTCGAAGCAAGGATTGGAAAGCAACGAGAAAAGCGCATTCGGCTCGTGCGCCATCGCAGATTGAGCTGGGATTCGTTAATCGCTGTTCTGCATCATCCTCAGCTCACTTGCTGCAAACGAGGTCACAATTGTGGGTGACTGTGTGGCTGCAACGTGCTCCTAATGCTGGCCACCTGTTTTAGATTTGCAGTCCGCTATCGACGCTTTTTGGGGGGCAATTAAAAGTGCATAAGCTGAACAAATTGCAGGCGAAACCTGAGGGAGGAGGCAGCCACAGAAACGGGGGAAGGGGAAGGTGAAGGAAACGACAGAGGGACAGAGGGACAGCGCTCAAAACTCATCTCGTTTGGGGACAGCGCTGGGACAGCGACCTTTGATTTATCGTTATTTTCATTTAAAAGGCAAACGACAAAAATCAACATCGAGGAAGCAGCGCCGAATCGCAACTTGCAGCATCAGTGGCAAGAACAACAAAAAGAGCAGCAGCAACAGCAGTTGCAACAACAGCAACAACAAATCGATGTCCCATCGCGCGTTTTAATGACAACGACCAACTCGAAGGCATTTCAACAACAGCAGCAGCAGCAGCAGCAACTGCAACAGCAGCGATGGCCACAAAAAACTTCTATAAATTAACAATATATATATATACTTATGTACAGATACATATACAAATATATACATATATGTATGTATGTATGTACGAGGAGCATAAAAAAGAGTTTATAGACACAAACAAAAAATGGACGGGCGATGAGCGAAGCCACCGCCAAAAAGGATGCCCGGCGGCCAGTTGTAAGTGAGCCACTGGGCGATGACTTCAAAACGAGCGACGACAACAGCAACAGCAACAGCAACAACGACAACAACAGCAACCACAGCAACATTGATCGCGAATCGCATATCGAAGACAGGCAGAGAATCGCAGTCCACCTCTGCAGTCTCGAGTCTCCAGTCTCGAGTTGCGAGTTGCGAGTTGCGAGTCTCAGTGCAGAATTCGTATTCAATTAAAAAGCGTTTATGCTGCAATTGCAGCAGCAGCAAGCCAAAGGGGCAGACGGGCAGCGGAGGCGGGAGGCGGGAGGGGCGTGCCGCGACAGGGGTTCAAGGACCCACGGGGCGTATGAGTGTTGCATAGTTTTCGAAAATTCAATTTGCGAAGCGGCGGCAAAATGGAGGGGCAGCAAAACTGAACTAGTTTTTAGCAGCCCAACAAGACGCGTTGCTGTTGCTGTTGCTGTTGCTGTTGCTGTGGCATCCTCTGCTGCATCTGTGGCGTGGCGTGTCCAGTTTTGGCCTGTGGCCAACGCAATGCAACGCTGCCACACTGCAACATCGTCATCGTCATCGTCGTCGTCTCCGTCGTCGTCGTCTCGTGTCGCGTTGCGTCTTAAATAAGTTATTATCATTGCTCGCTTTAATTGCTGTAATTGAAAGTGAAAATGTTTGCCTTTTGATTTGTGCCACAGCGAAAAATGTGTCTAGGTGTCAGTCGAGCCACTTTGCCACATTGCCACACAGTGCGAGTGGCACGACGAGAATGAGCGCAGGCAACTCGCTTAGTGGGTCGTCTTGGCTCAAGGACATCGCGCTCTCAGCTCTGAGCTCTGAGCTGGGCCCAAAAAGCAGTTGTCGCATGTGGCGCGTCGCACACACGTACAACAAGTGAACATGCCACATGCCTAATGCCTCATGCCTTATGCCTCATGCCTCCTTTGGCGACATGCGATATTGCCCCCTCAATAAAAACTTGTAAAATTCATTACAACAATACGCTGTATGCCTCGAACAAAAAATGTTGCTGCTGTTTTCATTTCAAATGCTTTTTGCGCAGTTCAACTGTCTCGCTAGTTGTCCGTCAGTCTGTCTGGCTGTCTGTCTGTCCGTCTGTCTGTCTGTCCTGCTGTCTGCCTGGCTGCTTCCATATCAAAGTCGTGCGCTGTCAAGTAATGAAGTTGCCAGATCAACAAAAACCAACAACTGCAGCAGCAGCAGCGGCAGCAGCAACACAAAAAGCTGTCCACACAAAACAGCGGGCAGCAACCACAGCATCGACAACAGCAGCTTCTCCTGGCCAGCGTCAGACTCCGACTCAGATTCAGATTCAGAGCCGAAGTTGGAGTTGGAGTCTTCTACCTGTTGCTGCTGCACTAGCAAATCGTGCAGACGATATCAGTGATCAACATGTTGCCATGGCCACCAGCCCAGCAACAGCACCGTCGCATCCCTTTGTGCAGCTGCAACAACAGCAACAGCAACATCAACAGCAACTGCAACAGCGACAGAACATTCGACAACAATAGCAATTGCTACCGATTTTTATTATTTGCTGCCGCTGAGAAGTCTCATTGCTGCTGCTGCTGCTGCTGCTGCCGCTGACAAATGTTGTGCCCCTTGCATTGTTGTTGCTGCTGATGCTTTTTTGGCATTTGCTCTGTTCCTAATTACAAGCGACGCTTTTGATGGCCGCTCTCTGCTGATGTCGCTGATGTCGCTGATGTTGCTGCTGCACCACCCGAAAAACGCGTTCCCAGCTAATTTAGACACCTCGCATGCCACAGATGCTCTTCGTTTCTTTGCTCTCTTCGATCCTTTCCCTCGCTCATTAAACGGGCCAACCAATTGCTGATCTCTCAGCAGTGGGGCGAGAGCGAGGCGAAGGGGCAGCAATGGAACAATTATGGCGACAGCCGCGCGGAATTTGCAACGCTTGTAAGCGGCTGGCCAAAGGCTCATTGCAACAACAACAACAGCAACAACATCAGCGACAGTCTGCAGGCAGCACATCAGCAATTGTTGCTGTTGACCTTCGTGTTGCCGGCGTCGCCAAAAGGAAATAAAGACGAGCGCTAGAAACGAAAACAACAAACAGCAACACAACGAGCCGCAATTATCTCCGATTGTTGTTGCGGCTGTTGCTGTTGCCGTGGAAGTTGTTGTTGTCGCCATAGCTGCTGGGCACTTATTTAAATTGCATCGATGTAACATGGTTGCTGTCGTTGACGCTTACTCTGTTTGTTACTTGCGCGGCCGTGCTCCTCAGCCCAGCAATGACCGCAACCTCAACAGGAACACAGCGAGAACAATTGCAACTGCCACAGCGACAACAAATTTTGGTGGCTTGCCACACAACACGTAAATGTTGCCAATGTCAATGGCACTGTCGCTGTCTGTCAGCAATCGACAGTCGCCCGTCAGCAACATCTACTCGCTATTTCAGATTAGAATCCCTAAATCAAATACTTAACAACTAACAATATATGAAGTATACAGGGTAATATGATTAGCAACCTTACTAATTTATTTTTCTCAGCTTTTTATTACTTTAAGTGATCAAACATGCATACCTTCATGCATTCACGATCAACACAGAAACAAATATATTATCTATCAAGGAAGCTCTTTCAAATTAGAAGATGTAATAAAAAGACAACAGCGATCAAATATTTAAATAATGCAAAACCATTAAATAAATCAGGAATTCTTAAAAAATATTAAGCAAAATATTAAATTAGAAAAAACATATATTTCTTTAGTTCAATATTCTGCAACTAGTAATCGATTTATTTTCTTCGCCACCTGCAGCGCAGCTCAATCTATTTCAAGTATCAACATTCTCACGATATCTCAGTTTCTCTCTATCCCTTTCTCGCTCTTCCTCTCTCGCTGTCTTTGTCTCACACAATTCGCTACAAATAATTATTATTAACACCAAAAGCAGCAAAAAGTCGCCAACGCAGATGCCGCCGCTTTTGCTGCTGTTGCTGTTGTTGCTGCTGTTGTTGCTGCTGTTGCTGCTGTGGTTGCTATTGTGGCTGTGGTTATTGCTGCTGCTGCTGCTGCTTCTGCCTCTGGGCAGCAGAGCAATCAATCAAAACGCGCTCCAGATCCGGGGCCAATGCGTAGATTTATATCAGCGCCTTGACGATGTGTCAGCAACTGTTGCTGTTGCTGTTGCTGTTGCTCCGATTTGGCTGGCGAAGGATGCTGCTGCTGCCAGCGAAGATGCCTCATAAATGCAATAAGCAGCAGCAGCAGCAGCAGACGTTGCCACATTGGCACTGCTACAATGCCACTGCCGATTATGAGATGATTGCTTAAGATGACAACGAGCAGGCTGTGACTGAGATTGAAGCTGGCTGGCGACTGCCGAATGGAGACTGACTCAGTGACTTTGACTCTGACTCTGACTCTGGCTGAGCCCCTGAGCTGTGAGCTGTGAGCTCTGAGCTGATCTGTGGCCCAGTGAATGACATGAACGAGGCACGAGGAATGCCCCATGCGAGTGGCAGCAATAAAAATGACGTTCCAGATTATTGCACACACAGCAGCAGCAGCAGCAGCAACTGTCGACTGTCGACTGGCGACAGCAGACAAAGGGGAGGGGGAGGGGAGCAGCGACGACACATGAACGTGTTCCGAAGCTGATGATGCTTACGCGCTTTTCAAGTTCCACACATAGTTGCTGTCATTATTAAAGACATTTTCAACTACATTCTAGTAGGTACTTAATTTCGCAGCAAAAACAACGACGACAGCAACATGTTGCTGGCCGGAGGGCAAGGGCGAGGGCGGACTCTCAAGGAATGCCACCTCACACGCACTCAACAGAGCGACAGTGCCTAGTAGGGACAGGGCTAAGGAGAGAGGAACTGTGGACTGTCAACTGCGATGCGAAGCTGAGACTTGAGCGAGATATTGCTGGCGGGGAGAAGATACGAAGGAGCGAGGAGCGAGGAGAGACAACTGCAGAGTTTTGCATGCATTGTGTAGGCGCAGCCCAAATCCTTTTGCCTGCAACACTGCAACAACAACAGCAACAACAGCAACTCAACTGTCGCGCAGAGAGCAAAAAATTGATGAGTTAATTAACGCGCATCGCCAACATTCCGGGCGACTAATAACCAAGTTGTAGATGACCACGATGATGGCGATGGCGATGGCGATGACGATGACGATGAGGAGAACTCTTATGCGATGTGGCTGTTGGCGCTGTGGAGGACTCTGCATTCAGCATTCGCCATATTTATGAGCAAGCAACAACTCGTTGTCGATCTGGCACTTCAATGTCAGTTGTTCATCATCAGCAGCAGCATCATCATCGCTGCTGCTGTTGTGGCTGCCACAGAGAGTATCATGGCCTGCTGCAACACTGCTGCAATGCGTTCTTTAATTGAGTTTTGCGTTGCAAACTGCAACTGCAACTGACTCTGTTTATGGCCATGTTGTTGGCGTGCAAGCAGCAGCAGCAGCCGCAGCAGCAACTGCAACGTGGCATATTATCACACAACCATTAAATATGATGAAGACTGCCGAGTCTTGACTCTCGCTCTCTCTCTCTCGTTCTCTTGACCGCTGTCGTCAACTTTACGCATTTATGACGCGTTTTCTCATCGCAGCAGCTACATTGTAGCAATTGCAGCGAGAGCGCTGGATCTACGGCTGCACTAGACAAAGACAAACAACCGCAGGCAGTCGAACAGTCGAACAGTCGCGTCGGGGCAGAGATTCAATGTTGCTCCCTGGGGCCATTACGCATACTTTTAAGTTTTGGAGCCAGCGTTTTCCTCCTGTTTGCTACTCCAGTTGCACACAGCTCAGATCATTATCAATGATCTGGTGGCCATCGCCGTTGCCATTCGCATTCCCAGTTGCGCTTTCAATGTCCATCGTCCAGTCTAGCGTTGCTGTTGCTGTTGATGTTGCTGTTGCTGTTGCTCTTGTCTGTTGTCTGTTGTCTGTTGTCTGTCTTGACTGACACAATGCCCAGTTGCACAGTGGTTCCAAAACCCATCCCGGCATCGCTTCGCATCGCATTGAGCAATGCGCTGATTGATTGCTTTCTTGTAAATATTTCTTGCTCTTCGTTGTTGCTGTTGCTCTTGGTTGTTGCTGTTGCAGCTGCTGCCACGCTGGCAATTTATTGGCCATGGTCGGTGGAAACGCTTCCCTCGACTGCCGTTGGATGATTAAAAACGCTTTTGTGTAAATTATTAGCTGCAAATTCTCAGTTCAAAGTCATTTGCTGCGCCACCAGCAACTGTTGTTGCTGTTGTTGTTGTCGCTCATAATTCTCGCCTTGAGGTTTGCCACAGGTTTCCTTTCAACGCCATCGCCATCGCCAACATCGCCAACATCGCCATCGCCATCGCCATCGTCGTCGTGGTCTCATCATCAATTGCATTTCGGTGTGAAAATGATGTATGTTACACTGCGGTTGGTTTCGCATTGCACTCCACCTTCGGACCCCCTTTCCCACTCTCCCTCCTCCCTCTCAGTCGCAGTCTCTCCTCCCCAGCTGCAGATAGAGCTGTTGCTGTTGGCCTAGCCCTTTGACTCTATGCGCAAATTGTCGGCGGTTGCTTTGAGACGCGTAAACAAAAGCCTGCAACGCCTCCTCCCCACTTTTCTTTTGTGGCTCAACATCTAAATTTCCTTAATATTTCCATTTGCTTGTTGATAGAATTTATGCTCAGCTCAGCGATCGGGTAACGAGCTCCAGTTGCAGTCAGTCAGAGTTGAACCTCATTGAGGCATTCCGCAGAGTCGAACATGCAACAGCAACAGCAGCAACAGCAACGGCAATGGCCATGACAATGACAGCGTCTGGTTCGAAGCAGCATTGCCAATATTTATTGACATTTACCTTTGGCCGGGGCAAAAAGTGCCCTCAGGATGCTGCAACGAAACAGACAGGCCAGCGGACAGACAGATGGACGGAGTCCAGGGCCACAGCCAAGTTGCCGTCGCGTTGTCGCTGACGGAGGGAGCGGGACTGAGGGGCAGAGAGCTGTGCAACTGTCAGTTATCATTCACTCAAGGAACACAAAATGACAAAAATTGCAAACAGAAAGAGAATTCAAGGCGATGTTGTTGTTGTTGATGTTGGTGTTGTTGCTGCTGTTGCAGATGCAAATGTTGCTGCTGAGTTACGAGCAGCGCTTTCGCTTAGAACGGAGCAGAAAGTGGACAATGGAGTGGACACAGGATGTGGTCGTCTCAAGGTCTATTCCATAACTCAGCCAAGTTGCAAGTTGACATTGCTCCGTTTTCACTCGCAATTAAAACGCCAGCAACAACAACAACTGTTTGGAACTGCAACTGCAATCGATAGCCTCTCGCTGCCTCTCGCTTTTCTATCCCGCCAGCCAGTTGCAGTTGCCACAAATTTGAAATGAAATATTTTCGATTCTGCTGTCAGCGCGAGTTCTGTTGACAACACATTAGCAACTGTTGCAGCCACGCAGCAGCCAGCAGCAACATGTTGTTGCCACTGGACGCGGCGACATCGGACGTTGCGCATGCGCCGCACGATTTGCAATTTGCAACTAATTGAACGCGTGCGCAGGCGCAGTTTGTACCTCGCTCTGGCTCTCTCACGCTTCCTCTTCTTCTCCCTCAACCCTGCCCCTTTTGTCTGCCACACTTGCCACTTGCCACTTGCCACATGCAGCAAGCGCCGTTTGGCAGCTAGAAAAGTGCCAGGCGACAAATGGAGAACGACAGACAAAAAACGATACGAGCACAGCAAATAGAAAAATAAATAGAAATACGAGTCTCCACTTCACAGAGACTGAGAAAGAGACAGAGACAGCGAGAGAGAGAGAGAGAGAGAGCGACTACGACACGCGTGCAACTCGAAACTGGATGCGAATTAGTTTTGAATTGAATGAATTTCGACAGGCTCTCGCCGTGGAGCCTCCGCTCCAGAAAACGCGCATACGTGCAGCAATGCAACAACAACACGCCAAGCCGAGTCGCATACAACATGACACCAGCAACACCAAGGAGCAACCAGTTTCCCCGTGCCCCATTGGCGACAACCACAAATAATAATAAACACCAGGACAGACACTTAAACTCTATGTCAATGGGAAACTTGGTCGAAAATTGAGAGATTGATAAAGCTAAGAATAAATTTTGAAAATCTAACCTGTAATCCGCATTTACAATCATCTTCAAAAGGGGTTTTCTTGGTTAATCTGCAATTAAAGAAAGAATTGGATAATGATAATACCATATTTTTGTAATGATAGAGAAGAGGGTCAAATACTTCGACGAGTTGATGAGAAGTAATAATAATAATATAAAAAGAAAGAATGCGGTAAAAAGCAAGTTAAATAATAACTTAGAAGTAATTAAAATTTTAATATTTTTCAACAACTTCTTTTCGCTGCTACAGCAACACGTCGAGCAGCTTATATTATATTATATAATTTCCATATATATTGCATATTTGAGTTTGACTGTTAAGTTTCATAACTTCGTTGATCTTGACCGAAATTGAAATTAATTTGTAATTTGTGTACCACATATTTTCTTTGCTTCTGCTGAATCTCGCTTAACACGAGTTTGATTAACTCGAGATTTTTCGGGAATGTAACCCAAGTGTTAACACACATTTTTAAATGTTTTCATACATTCATGAAAATCCTCCATTTAATAATATTAATTTAGCCCCAATTGAATGTTAATATTAATAAAATACACTTTTATTATTACAACTAATCAATGCTTACTTATTGTACTAATGGTTACCCATTAACTGTAAAATGTAATGCCGAATTTCCTCAGATCTGCAAAAGGTAATCTTCAGTCTTTCCCTCTCTCTCTCTTTCTTCGCAATTGTTCTTCCTTCAACGCGATCTCCGTCGAGTTGAATCTTTCCCTCTCACAATTTCTATTAAATTTATTTGCAATTATGGTACAGCAAAGAGTCCAAATCCAAGTCGCCTGCTCGCTGAACTTCTTCCACCGACTCCACTTGGTTTCTGCCCTTGTGAGTGGCTTTTGTTATTGTCCGTTGCCTGGCGGTTCAATTGAGTGGGTGGACGAAGTGGGCGAGGGGGGGAGTCGCTTTATTATTGCTGCGGGAGAGAGCGAGAGCAAGAAGGCCACAATCTGCAATATGTTTATGCATTTCTTGTGGTCGCTTTGGCGGCATTGGCAACGACAATGGCTCTGGAATGTGGCTCCATTAAATTGTGAGCCTAATACACGATTTGGCTAAGCTTTTGTTGTTGCTGCCGTTGTGGTTGCTGCTGTTGTTGCTACTGTTGTGGCTGCGATTGCTACTGTTGTTGGCGTTTTGTTTGTTGTCGCGGCGCATTAGCAATTTAATTGATTTGTAGGCAACAATTTGTCAGACACCTGCCTCGCTGCTCCGATCTGTGGGCTCGTTTGGCCTCCAGCCACAGCAGCAGGTTTTGTTGTTGTCGCCGCCCGTTTGTCATAAAATATGCATAATACATCAGATCAGATCTCGCAGATCCCAGCTGCAGTTGGGGGTGTTGTCCGTCTCGCAGGCTAAATCCAGCAGCCCGTGCAACTGCAACATGGCGTCGCGACACGACGAGCGAGACGGCAACAGGTGGCAACAACAGCAGCCCTTTGGGTTTGCCTTGTTTGTTTTCCACATCGTTGGCTCCTCGTTGCGCTGCCTCTTCGTTCCGTTGTTGCTGCTGCTGCTGCTGCTGTTGGTTATTAGCAACATTCAGCAGCTACACCCATTTAATTAGAGGCCTTCGCTTCACACACAGCTGTTGTTGTTGTTGTTGTTGTGTTGCGACAGCCATTTTAAGACCCTCAGAGGCAGAGGACGCAGCAAGGAGAGGCGGGAGAGGGACAGAGAGAAGTCTGTGAGGGACAGAGAGAGAACAGCTTGGGTGTAGTTTTGTCTGCCTGCCATTGCAACTTTCTATTTCGCATAAAAGTTCAGACTCAATCGCCAATGATTTATGCGCCTTAGAGGGAAAGATCGCTGCCTCGCTGGCGACACCTGCGGCCATTGTCTGGGCAAGATTGGGAAGGTGTCGAGTCGGCTCGCGTCTCAGCCTGAGTTCTCCTTTCTTTTGCTGCAGCGCGGAGAACTTAATTAGGTTTTTCTGTCGAAATGCGGCACAATGCGGCAACTAATGCGGCAGCCACGCCCACTATGGCCAGCACACAATGCTGTGCCCAGCTGATGAGCCACTCGAACAATGAGAGAGGCTCCGCCTGCACCTCCTTCTCCTCCTGCTGTTCGCTTTTGGAGTTTAATGGAGTTCTGTATAAATTCACACTGTTATACATTTGGCGTGATGAAATCCCAGCCCGAGTTTGCGCCGAATTGCAGCTCCACTCCCAGTTGCCACGTCCAACTTGCAGCCCCAATTTGCAGCTTTCTTTGTAGCCGTGAAATGTACGGCAGACAAATGGACACGCATTTGTCTTGGTCGGCTTAATGTGCGTCTGTCTCCTGCGCTGCACACAACTTCATTAGCCTGGCCACGTTCTGGGAAGCTAAAGCTGTTGCTGCACCTCCTCCTCCTTCACCCTTCCACCATCACCGTTTACAGTTAGCTCACGCAACGCCCACGCTTTGGACTCAGGGCGCCTGCTTCTCTTGGCAGCATTTACTAGAGTGTCAAACAACATTTGTTATTTTCTTATTGCTAAGCTTAGTCTAGGGATTCGGTGGGATGAAGCCTCAGCTCCGCTCAAGCCTCAGCTGCAGCAGTCACCTCCGCAGCTGCTGCGGCACGCATCTCTTGCAGTTCCCGCTGATGCTTGATGGTCACCTCCAAGAAACTCAAATAGTCGGCGTCAACTTCATCCACTTGCAGCTCTTCCAGCTCCTCCAGCTCTTCCTCCTCTGTGGAGCTGTCCTCTTGCCTGCGACAGAAGTTGAGCACCTGCTGCTGATGCCACGCCAAGAGATCCTTGTAAGTGCTGCTCCAGATTTCTCCAGACTGTTGTTGTCTTTGAGCTCTTGCTGCAGCATTTGTCGCCCTTTGCTTGCTTCGCTTGTGTTTTCGCTTGCGCTGCTTGCGCCGTTTCTTCAGTCTGCCCATTTCCATAACGTGTTCTTTTCTTTTTTGTTTAAAATATGTTTCATGTACTGCGCATTTTTGTTTACTATTTTAATTGTTGTGCTGCTTTTTGTTTATGCACACGCACCGGTTATCGATATGTGTTTTCTATCGATTGGCAATGTGGCCAGCTGTATGAGCGGCACAGCTGACCGCTGTGCCGTTGCCAGATAGTCAGAAAATGTTAACTCAACGAAGGCTGCACAAAATTGTATTGAACTATAGATGGCGCTAGTCAGCTGCCGTTGAATTCAAATATTTACGTTGAATTCAAATTAACGTTACAATTTTAAATGCACCCATTTCTTAAAATGTCAATAGCTGTATAGGGCAATAGCAGTTGAATAATAATAGAAAATAATATTTGCGTTAAATATAAATATAAATGAAATTTCAATTTTAAACTAAATCAACTTAACAACAGCAACAGTCTTATCTAGTTGTCAACTAACCACATTATTTTGACCTGCGATATCAGCGTTAGATAAAAATCACCCGAAAAAACGAATGTTTATCCCGCCTTAAATAAAATAAAATACAATAGAAAATAAATGAAATCAAATGCAAACTGCAAACGGACTTATTTTGGACTGGTCAAACTGTTGGTCGGCTGACTGACTTCAATTTGCAGAGCTCGTGAAGCCGAGGAGGCCTGAGCCAAAGGTAAAGCCAAAGAGTGTTGTTGTTTGGTTTTTCTTTGCCATTCAAAATTCAAATGTTGAAAATTCAGATTGAATGTGCTTAGGCAGAAGGTAGAAGGGGTCGAAGGAGTTGGCCTGAGTTGTGCTGGGATTAGGGCGGATCAATTTGCTTGTGGTGCGAATGCAAATTGGCCAGCGGTATGATTTAAATGAGGCTCAGCACAAGCGGCCAAACAAAGGCGCAAGCGGTCGATTGAGTGCATCCTGCTGCGCACTCGCCGGCCAGCCGGAACAACAATTCAGACCATCTAGTGTCCTCTATATCCTGTGTCCTTTTTGCGATAAACTTTGGCCGAGCGCAGGTCGCGGACCACATAAAGGAAAATTAGGTTTACACCTACTTTTCCAATATGGTCATAAAACAATTTAGAGATTTACAAGGGATCAACTTATGTGTGTCCTCTCTCTCTCTCTCTCTCTCTCTCGTTTTCTCTCTGTCTGTTTTTAGGTCGTGGGCGTGGAAGGGGCGCGTGGACATGGCCGTAAAAAGCAATCCACAATCCGCCTTCAGCTCAGCGCCTCCTTCGTTGCGAGCACTCCACACATGTTTACTTTGGCAACTCCCGGATGGTGTGGGGAGGAGGAGGGGGAGCAGGGGAGAAGGGCAGCCAGGGGGAGGATGGCTGAAGAGCTTTTTCATTTTCGATGAAGTAATATGCGCTGATAATATGAAAAACATCCGCCGGCCAGGATTTGCACGCACTTATTCCCTTTTAATGGACTCGCCTCCACAACACTCCATTTTTTGGCAATCTTTGCATATTTATACCCGGCACCAATAAAGTATAAAGGTATTATAGTGCAGTTGGCAAGCAAACACATGCTAGTCTAGAGGACTTATTGCCCTTTAATAAATTTCTTTACATAAAATAATTTCTTGTAAGTTTAAACAGACCAGACAGTTCTAATTCCTGTACCCACAACATAGTTTTTGAAATTTGATAGAGAACTAAAATTCCAGATGTAATTATTTTAGATTACACATGGAAATTAGTCCGATAACCAAGCCTTTTAAATAAAATAAATAAATGTATTTCAACAGCTGTCGTACTTGTGAAATATTTAAATTCATTTAAATAAAATAAATTAAATTAATTATCTGGAAAGCTAATCGAAGAGTATTCCCTATAAATGTGCAACAGGCATTTCACAGTCGAGCATTCTCAACTGCAGCTTTCCCACTTGTTTTTTGCATATTTTTCCATCGGGATAATGCTGTTGCCCGGCTCGGGATCGGGAGTCGGGAGTCGGGGGTCGGAGTCGGCCGCATATGATTATAGCATACTTATACCCGCGAGTGCAAAACTGGCGAAATGACAATTTGGCTTCGCTCAGGTTTGCAAATTGATCTGGGCCGAGGATGAGCAGCAGCAGCGGCGGCAGCAGCAGAATCAGGTATGTAAAGAGGAATATATATAGTAGTCTAGGGGATTATAATTCTTGAGCCGGGGATCAGCCGAGCCTAGAGCGAGCTGGCCACAAGGGAAAGGGTAGAGTGGTTGGGTTAGCAGTCGGCAGGCGGGTTAGAGGAAATGCGGAAAAGTAGGCAAGTTAGTAACTCTCATTACTTTAAATGGATTTCAATTAAGTTGCAAATTGATCTCAAAACAATTGAGTCCCGTCGAGGCGTTTGAGTGCCTCGGCTTGTGCTTAAGCCCAGCCCGGCCAAGCAGCCCGACCACCAGCTCGTCCCACAACAAAGGGCACAAAGGAACTGCGGCTGCCGATCCAGTTGCCGTTCACTTCGGTGGTTGTTGTAGGCGGGCAACTGTTTGCTATTTTCATTCATTTCAATCTCTCGCCTCGTCCTCGTCCTCGTCGTTGTCCTCGTCGTTGTCCTTGTCATCTGCGGCCGTGTAAGCGATACGCGAACCAGCTGCCAATTGCTGGGGCAGCACTTGACGACTCTCCCAGCTCCCCTTTCCCCTTTCCCATTGCCGCCTGCCCCTGCCTGCCCTGATGACTGTCAGTTTGGCTGCCAAGTGGCTGCCAAGGAGCGGCGTCAACTGTGCCGCTCTGGCGTTGACAGGATAACGAGATTCTCAAGTGGCCGCGACGCCTTCCACTTCACACCCTTCACCCTTTGGCCTGCTCTGGCATCGAACTCGGACCGCGTCCGAGCCCGACTGCAGATGGAGATGAAGTGTTTATGATATGTTATGAGCACGTCCATCAGCAGCTCTTCATAATCTCTGCCAGGCATTAACGATTTTTCTCGCAATTAGTTGCAGGAAATTGGAAAAATAAAAAAGGCAGCGGCAAAAACAGGACTAAAAAGAACGAAGCGATTTTCCAAGGACTTAGAGAGAAGAAAGGCAACAGCAATCAAATGCGCATCAGCGATCAGCCATCAGAGAGAGAGAGAGAGAGCGAGAGAGGCGTGTGAAGAAAAGAGCAGAGGGAGCCTCGTCATGGATCTGCGTCGGCCTCTGTTTCGGTACAACGGAGCTTATCCCGGCTGAGCCTTGTTGCGATTTGTACGGTCAATTGAAAAGCGACCAGGAAAACGATCACTTTAATAAAAGAGCAGGGGAACGCAGCCAGGCTCAGGCCTGCCTTTGTGTTGCCATTGTTTTTTATGGGCCAAATAGAACACGGGATAACAAGAAAACACCACGAATACAGAGCGACAATAGAGTAGAGAGAGAGGGAGAGCGAAACAGAGACAGAGACAGAGACAGAGACAGAGAGAGAGAGAGAGGGACTCGGCTCCGACAATTGAGAAAACAAACACAAACCACACGCAGCGAGCCCAGCAGCAGCAGCAGCCAAGAGTCTCTTGGAGGAGCTGCCTCCTCCTCCTTCGGGAACTACTTTCTCCTTGGCAATCCTTTCGTTTGTCTGCTTTGTCGTGCTCGCTGTTTGTTTGTTTGCCAATTTGCGCCCAAAAGCATAAAGAAAGAAAGAAAGAGTGGCGAACTCGTATTTGGTTGTGGCGGCTGCTGGCTTTGTCAAAGGTGCGGCATGTGGCATGTGCAACACTCTCACGTTGCTGCACGCTCTGATTGTGCGATTTGTCAAGAAAGAGTTAAGGCAAATAGAAGGCGAAGACTGCTTCTCAACTGAACTCAACTCAACTCGCCTCAAAGCGACTCGACTAATTAATTGAGTTGAAGTAATTCACAGTTGAATTTGCTCTGCTGACTTATGATTTATTCACGTCTTCGGCTTGCCAAAAATATTGCCCGTTTCCCACTGAATTTGCTGCTCAAATATTTACCTCCCCAAAGGGCACATAATTTAAATTTTTAATTACGCATCAAATCAACAAATCAAAAATTATGACAGCGACTGCCTAGTGCGGAATGAGAAACACAAAGAACTCCTCGGATGTCTAAACAATTACTTTCACAATTGTTAATTATTGAAAAGGTTACCAAAGACACGCCCAAAAGATTAGTTTCAAGGCGTACAACTTCATTTCACAATAATTAAATTAGCCAGCTTAAAGTTCTACCCACAACACTTTAAAGTTACGCAAATATTTATATTATTTTCTGCACGTAAAACAAAATTGTTAATACTTTTATCTTAAACTATTTTATCCAAGGCTAAAATTTTCATTACTATTACTTCGATTTAAATTGCCTTCACTCAGAATTTGAATTAATTCAGGTTGACAGCGATATTTAATTAAATATGAAAACAAATAAAGCAAATTTTAAAATAAAATCAATATTCAAGTTGAGAAGTCAAATCAATAAAGTGTAAAGTATAGTGCCATAAATATAGGATCAAACATTTAAATAAAATTTAATTTGCAGTTACACATTTCAAAAACAAAATCACAAAGTATATATCAAGTTATAGACAATATATAGCAGATTACAAAACTACAAAGCAGAAAGTTCTCGTCATTGAAAAATAGCCATAATTATACATCAATTTACAGCATCATCATCTCGATATTCAGTTAATGAATATCTGAGACAAGTAGTCGAATCAGGAGACTATTATATATAGTATCCAGAATATGGACTGCATCATTTCAATGATAATGATGTGATTTTAAATTTTACGTTTTCAATTAAAATAAAACAATTAAAAGCAACTTCAACGAAATCATTGAATGTAGAAAGCAGATTACATAACTACAGAAGAAACGGATATTTTCGCTCCACTGAGAATGAACTATAGTGAAAAATCAGCCAATATTCCTTGAATTGTAATTATCACCCTCAAACTTCAATCTAATCGAAATGTCCTCGATTTTTCTATAGTGAGTGACACAAACAAAGTGTGGACTTGTTTGCATTCGCATTGAGAGAAGAAACAGAGGCAGCTGTTCCCCTTCCCCTCTCCCCTCTCCCCTCTCCCAGCTCTCAGTTCCCAGTTCCCGATTCTCGCTCCCAATTTCGTGTTGTTGCTGTTGCTTTGTTGATCGGCAAACACGCTGTTGTTAATTGCTGGCAACCATTTTGGCTTGATCACGCCCCGCTTCATTCATCCCGCTTTCGTGTCTGGTATTTGGTATTTGGCATTTGGCATTTCTCGTGTCTCAATTCGGCTCTCGGTGCTCGGCTCTCGTCGTCATTCTTCATCCCGAATCCAGTTTTTAGTTTGCCGCACGTTTGGTTTTATTGCACCTTTTGTTGCTGCTTGCCTCTCGCTCGCACCCAGCCACTTTTTAGCGAGCCTTATCCCCTCGGGCTGCAGCTGCTGCTGTCCCGCTCCCTCCCGTTCCTGCTGCCCATCCCGATGCTGTGGCGCATGCGTAATCACGGCAATTTGCACGCTTACGCATATCGCAAGATTACCCTGATCCGGATACTGATCTGATCCCTGCCCTGATCCCTTGATGCTTCTCTCTCTCTCTCGCTCAGCCAGGCCAGCGAACTGCGTCGTCGCATCAAGCGATATTTGGATTAAACATTTAATTGACGACGATTCAACGATTCAGAAACCGGTGTGACGGGATCGCAATCATCTCTCTCGGGGGGTTGCTTCTTGCTGCTTGCTGCTGACGCGGATTAGCTGGCGACGTGGCTCCGACATTTGATTAACATATCAATGTCAGCAGCAGGCGACTTAGACCTGGACTTGGACTTATCCTTATTCTGTCAGCATCGCCTCTGCTGCCGTTGTTGATGGTTTTAATTTTGCGATTTCAATTTCTCAATTGGCGATTTAAACGCTCTTGGCTGCTGCTCGCTGCGAAATTCGCTTAAATTTTTAACAAGACAAATACCCAAAGCCCACACACTCTCCACACCCCGCACACACACACTCACACACACTCTTCCCCTCTCCTCTCCCCTGCTGCTGAGCAAGCAATCAGAAAAAGAAACTTTTCTAATTTCGCACAACGGAAAACGGAAAATTGCCGTCGGCGCCATTATTGCGAGTGGAAAGCAAAGCAAAGCAAAGCGAAGGAAAGCAAATCGAAACCAGAATCAGAATCAGAATCAGCATTGGAAAAAGAAATGGCAGAAATCGAAATAAAAATCATGATGAGGAGGAGGAGAACATCGAACACTTGCCTCATCTTGAGTTGGAAAAGTAGAAAAACCTTTTATACCACAGTGTTTACACAGTCCTTTGCCAATTGAACTTTTCGCCGGGCAAGGACTCGCAGGACTCGCAGGCTGCCAAATACCATCGCTCGCACAATACTTAGTCGAGTTAATTTAATTTGTTATTTAAAATTCAATCTACGAACTAAAACAAAAAGCGAGTCAAAGTTTCTTTCTGCGAGTGCAAAACGCAAAAAATCAAATGCGCAAAAATCGTGGAAAAAACGCAAACAGCAAAGCAAACAAAAGATGAAAAGTGTGGCGAGGAAGTGCAGCAGGTTGCAAGTAGCTGTGGATGTGGAAGTGGAAAAGGACGTGGAAGTGGATGCACAACTTTTGAGCTTAACAAGTTGAGCAGAGCGAGTTGAGGGGGAGCAGAGGAGAGAGTGTGTGTCCCAATTCCCGTCGGTAGCTCGTCTCGCCTCGCGTCTCCTCCCTCGTGCCCAGCTCGTGTAAGAAGTTCAGAGCAAAAACAAATAGCATTTGTCGTCCACATGCTGCTCCCTGTCGCTGACTATTAACGCTCCAATGGAGCCCAGTTGTTGTCGTTGTCGTTGTCGTTGCCGTTGTCGTTGCCTGACTTGCTTAATTATTCAATAATTTCTAAAAGCATTGACAACATTCGACAATGGAGTCCACATGTTGTCGCCCAGCTGCAGATCCTTTCATCCTTTTGCGGGCGTCCCCTCCTAATCAGTTGGTTACATATTCAGCCTGCAGCTCCCAGCGCCCAGTGTGACCGTACTCGTGTTCGTGTTCGTTTGCGTGTCCGTGTGCTGCATTTATCATTAGACGGAGCTTAGTTTGTGCTTTTTGCTGCATTTGGCACCCGGGGGAAATTCGGGATTTGCACTTGGGCATGTTTGATGTGGAAACTTTAGATTAAAATATTTTCACAGTGACACACACACACACACACACATAAGCTCCCTCTGCCTCGCCTCCCTCCTTCTCCTCCGCTCCAATTAATCAGGAAATGGCGGCGACTCCGGCAAGCTGCGGCAACGCCGCTTTGGCAGCGCTGTCTTTCTATGTATGCCACAAGTACATAAGCAGAAGCTGCCACCCAGCACAGAGAGGGGAGGGAGGAGGGGAATGTGCTCGGCGTGCGTCGCGCCCGAGCGAGGATTGAGCGCATAATGATGTTTATGTGTTGCCAAAAACATAAAAGCATTAATTTAGTCATTATCTTCTTAAGATGCGTCGCAGCGTCGTCGTCGTCGTCGTCGTCGTCGTCGCAGTCGCTGACTTCGCAGCCAACCCCACCTCGCAGCCCTTTTGGCCCAGCGCGAACTCCAACACATAATTTCCACACTACAAGCAGCGAGTGCGAGCAGGCCAGCAACAGGCAGTAGTGCTGTCTCTGTCGCGCGGGCCGCGGGGGCTGTCAGTGATGACTTTATCTGTATAAATAACTGTCAGGAATAAAAAGAAATCCAGCTGCAGAGCGAGAGAAACACGCCCACGTCTCAGCAGGCAGCGGGTAAAGTGGAGCGGGGAGAAGCAGCTGCAACAGAGCGAGAGATGAGCAAAAAGTATCTGCGCCATCTTTGTGATAACGATGAAGATGTCGCAGCAGCAGCAGCAGCGACGACGACAACAACGACACCTAGAGGGCGTTGCCACCATGGCAGCCACCACCAGCAACAACAACAGCTGAACGCAGGCGTGCGAGCGAGCGAGAGAGAGCAAGAGAGTGCGGGCAAGGGCGTGAACTCGACTGAGCCGAGCTGCCTTCTGATTGGCCAGCGCACCAAAATGTCTGCCGGAGAGAGCGACTTGCGCCTCGCCTCTCTCTCTCGCTCTCTCGCTGCTGTTCGTGTGTGTGAGAGACTGCGAACGAACCTTGCTTGGCAACTTGTCGCTGTCGCTGCCGCCGTTGTTGCTGCTGTTGCTGCTGCTGCTGCCGTCGCCGCCTCCGTCGTAGAACGTGATGCGTTCACAACAGTTTCGCACCTCGAACGAACAAGAAGGGTTCAGTGTGCAGTCCAGCAGAGAGTTGAGTGACGAGAAATTCACTTGAGATTCAAACACCACATTCAATTCCATTGCTATTCTATTCAAACACTCGCGTCGCGTGTGAGCGTGTTTGTGCCTGTGCCTTCCGTGTGTTAAGTGTGACCAAGTGTCGCGTCCCCCCTGCTCCCCCCAACTCGCCAAGATTCTGTCCTCACTGTGGACAACGCCGTCGCAGCTGGCGACGAGCGGCGCCAACAGCAGCAGCGACAACAGCTCAGCCCTGAAGACCTCCAAGTTCAAGATCACCGTCGTCAGCACGCCCAGCCCCTCGCCCGGCTCCCCGCCGCCCACGCCCACGCCGCCGCCCCACGGCGCCCACATGGTCGAGACCAACTCGCCGCCGGCGGGCTACGTGCTCAAGCGCTGCGCCAGCGATCTCGGCGACCACCACCAGCAGCAGCAGCCTCCCCGCCAGCTGCAGCGCTCGCGCTCGCCCGCCAACAACGCCAGCAACGCCGCCTACCATCTGACCACCGCCATGCTGCTCAACTCCCAGCAATGCGGCTATCTCGGCCAGCGCCTGCAATCGGTGCTCCAGCAGCAACAACAGCAGCATCAGCAGCAGCAACAGTCGCAGACGCCTTCGTCCGATGATGGCTCCCAGTCGGGCGTGACCATTCTGGACGAGGAGCGCTCTCGCGGCGTCAGCGGACCAACTGCAGCCTCCGCGGCTGCCGCCTCGCTCTTCACCATCGACAGCATCCTCGGCTCGCGCAGCGTGGCGGCAGCTGCGGCCGCCAGCAACAGCAGCAGCAGCAACATCGGCGGCAGCAACAACAACGCCAGCCGCAACAACATCATCATCAACAACAGCAACAACGGCAGCGGCAGCAGCATCAACGGCAGCCTCAGCCTGGGTCTAGGCCTCAACAAACGCAGCACGGAATCCCCCGCCTCGCCCAACTCCAACTCCAGCTCCAGCGCCGCCGCCAGCCCCATCCGACCGCAGCGGGTTCCTGCCATGCTGCAGCATCCCGGCCTGCATCTCGGCCACCTGGCGGCAGCGGCAGCCAGCGGCTTTGCCGCCTCGCCCTCGGACTTCCTGGGTGAGTCGAGTTCCCCCGGAACATCTTAAGGAGTTATCGCTCACTCAGCTATTGAGCTGCTCAGCGAGCTGAAGCGTCTCTGGCCTGAATGGCATTATTCGTAATTAGCCATTGATCCGTGAAAGATGATTTTATATTCCTTTCCGAGAGGATTTGCATTGTCGATGCTGGGGGGGAAACAGTCAGGGAGACGGCAGGGAAGCAGTCAGGGTCTTATGTTGATTCGAGCGTGCATTCGTGGCCACAAACATTTTTATGCAAAGTCTCCTCGACCCGCATCCGCATCCTCAGCCACATTGAAATTCAAAGGCTCCGCCAGTCGCCTTCTCGGTGGATGAATATTAAAAGCGTTCAGCTTCGTTTTTTCTCCGGGGGCGGATACGGAAATGGAAATTGGGAAATTGTAAAATTGGCAAGCGAAATGTTTCGGTTTCACGTGTTTTTTTCGGCTTTGTTATGCGCATTTTTAAGGATTTCCTTGCGATTGTTTTTCCAAACTCTCGGCCATGAATTTCAGCTGACTTTCTTGCTGCTTTCTCTCTCCTCCTCTCCTTGCAGTCGCCTACCCCAACTTCTATCCCAACTACATGCATGCCGCGGCCGTCGCCCACGTCGCCGCCGCCCAGATGCAGGCGCACGTCAGTGGACACGGAGCCGCGGCAGCCGCCGCCGCTGGACTCGGTGCCCATGGCCACCACGCTCATCATGCGCACGCTCATCCGCACTCGCATCTGTCGCACCATCACGCCCAGCACCATCTCGGATTGGGACACTTGGGCCACGGACCGCCGCCGAAGCGCAAGCGTCGCCATCGCACCATCTTCACCGAGGAGCAGCTGGAGCAGCTGGAGGCGACCTTCGACAAGACGCACTATCCGGACGTCGTGCTGCGCGAGCAGCTGGCCCTCAAGGTGGACCTCAAGGAGGAGCGCGTCGAGGTGAGTTCCGATACTTCTGGGCTAACCACAATTCTGGGCTAAGCATCCTTGATGATTTCACGCTCGCTTTAATGCCGCCAGCGAAGCCAATTGAATGCCAGTTGCCCCAATCTCTCTCTCTCTCTCCGCGTATCTCTGAGAACTTCTCGGTGTTTATTTAGTTGTCAGCGTTTAGCATTTGTCGGTTTTCCTGCCTTCCTGTCCGTCTGTCCGAGAGCAAAACAATGCCCTGGATTCACTTAATTTGAGTAATGGGCCCTCAACTTTTGAGGTTATGCCGTATCATTGCCAAAGTAAACACAGGCTGCCTCCTGCCTCTGCCTCTGCCTCTGCGCCTGCCCCTGCGAGTGGCAAGCAAAGCCTACCCCGGGGTGCGCTTACAAGCAACCCCGAGACTCGACTGCGGATTCAGATTCCGATTGCGATTCAGACACATTAGGCAAATCAGCAGCAAATCTGAGCTGTTTGACTGTTGTTTGTTGCTGTGGCTGCTGCTGTGGCTGTTGCTGTTGCTGCTGCTGCTGTTACTGCTGTGGTGGTTGCAATTGAAAGTCCATTAGTGTCGCGGAGCAAACAAACAAATAGAGCTGAAGAGAGAAGCACAACTCGATGAGGCTTCAGCGCAGCGCAGCGACAGAAAGTTGACAATTTAATTTGTAAGCAATTTATTGATGGCGCTGATAGCGACGCCTCTTGTTCCCGTTGTTGATGTTGTTGTTGTCGTTGTTGATTAACGAGGGGAGGGGGGAGGGTGAGGGGTTGTGGACTGGTTGCTGGGTGAGCTTTTAGGCCTTGCTGTAAAGCGTCTTTGATCAGGATTACCGCCGCTTGTTGTTGTCGCCTTGGCAATCTGCTGCCTGCCTGCCTGCCTGCCTGCCGGTCAAACTGTTTAATCTCGAAACAGTCAACTACCCCTCGCCCCTGTCCTTGCCACTGCCACGCCCCCGCCCCTCCCCCTGCCAGAAGCACGACAAGTGCGACAATGTTGACATTTGCGTGCGAGTGTGCGATGGAAAGGGCTGCACTCGATGTTTGCCATCGAGCTTAAGACAACTCACGACATTTAGTCGCTCAACTCGGCCGCGGGGCAAGTTGACGCCTTGCACTTGCAACCTGCTGTGGCACAACCTGCAACTAGGCGACACATTTAACCGCGGGGCGATCTAAGCGGATTAGGACACTGTCAGGCTGATTAGGCAGGAGGTGGCAGCCTCTAGATGCGAATTGATTGCCCAACAGCCTAATTGAAAATGGGGAAAACTCTAAAAATGTGCTGCATCACAACCAACCCGAAAAAGTGAGGGGCAGAGACCGGGGGAAGTCAGCGCTTAATTAACATACAAGCAAGGGACTTGAAACTTGTCTCTGACATCGACAGCGACATCGACAGCAGCAGCGACTGCGACAAGCAAATCCCCAAGTGAAGCCAAAGACTTCAACTCCAAGTCTCTAGCTACAAAACAATCGCGATCCCAATCCCAAATCTTGTGCGCAGTCATCGTCGTCATTGACTTAAGCAGCATAATCAACTTGAGCGGCGCTCCTCTCCAGCTGCCTCCGTCATCCGTCCACCGTCCACTCCACTGACCATTCTCTGTTGCTGCTGCTGCTGTTGTTGCTGCTACTGTTTAGCATATTTGCATGCCAAGTGTTGCCACTTGAGCCCACTCCGCCCATGTCCGCGTCCGCGTCCGGCAGCTCTACGCTCTCAGTGCTCTGGCTCTGGCTCTGTGCTCTGCCTCTGGCAATGCCATAAGTGGCAATAATTATTGAAAATCTTGCCTAAGACAACAGCGAGCACAACAACAATCACAACAGCAACAACAATCACAATCAGTCATACGCTGCGTATGCGCAACGAGTTCCCATCGCCATTTAAATGATCTGCTTATTTTGACTTCATCATTTACAATTATTATTTTTATTTAGACACTCGAGTCTGTCTCTGTCTCTCTGCCTCTCCGTCCGTCCCTATGTCTACCTTTTAGCGGGTAAAACAGTAGCTGCTCCCGCTGGCTGCTGGCTGCTGACGAGAGAGTTGACCACACAGATCAGAGCAGATCAGTTCGGTTCGGGCTGAGTTCTCGCTTCTGGTCGCTGATGCGTGCAAACTCAAATACGCCTAATCCCGCAGCTCAAGTGATTGAGGTGATTTCGATTTCGTCGTTGTCGTCGTCGTCGTCGTCATCATCGTCATCGTCTTCGTCTTCTTCGTCATCATCTTGGGTCAACATCAAGCCCAGTTTCGTAGCCAAAGCCGTAGCCAAGTCAATAAACTCTTCGAGCGCAGCGCAAATATTTATCTTTGCTCGTCGTCGCCAGGAGAAATTAGTAATCATCTCTCTGAGTTCTCTCGCTGTCTCTTCTATCTCTCTCTGTGACTCTTTCTCTATGCTCGGTCTGCTCAAATATTGATGTTGCTTTTGTGTTGGACGCACTCAAAAGGGTCCAAGGAATGTGCAAACTCATCGCACATCTCCATTGTGATCGTCGTGGCAGGATTTGCGCCCGCACAAGAAAAGGGCTCAATCGAAGAGTCTTTCTCTCTCTCTATCTCTGCTGCCGCTTTGAAGTTGCACAATCGAGTAGCTGGGATCTGGGCCACCTGCGGTGCAGCAATTAGGCAATCACAATCGCTGCTATCAATGTCATTATTATTACAAGTTTCATTATTTTTATTATAAACACATTTATACGACCGCCCACCCCGCCCCCCGTCAATGGAATTAATGCCTTCCCTCTTCCGCTGCCTTTTCCGGCTGTTTGTTTAGTGTTTGAATCAAATGAAATTAAAATGGCAATGAGCTGGAATCAGCAGATTTTCGTTAATTTCGTAAAAGCAGCCGACACAGCAGCAGCGACAACAACGTGCAACAACAAGGGGCAGGAAAACTAGCCGCAGGACAAACCAGCGTGCAACCCCCGCTCTCTCCCCTTCCCCACGCAACTCTGCCACTTTGCTGCAATGCCCGCAAATCTCACACGGCCACTCTTCACCCCCCTTCCCCCTTTCCATACACCTTGCCCCACTGCTCGGTGGTTGCTTCGCCTCCCGCTGCTTCTGTTGTTGTTGTTGTTGTTATAATTTTTCATAATTTTCCATTATTCAAACACTTGAGCGCAATTTCGCTTCGCAATTTTACGCCTTGTATACACACGTGTATATGTACATGTATTTGTGTGTGTGTGTGCGTGTGTTTGTCGACAGCGTTTAAGGGTCGCTCTCTTCAACTCTCGCGGGACTTTTGCGGGCGCAAAGTGCGTTTGTGGCCCCAGGCGAAGCGAAGAGAAAAGAAGAGAGGCAGGAGGAGGAGGCGATGATGTTTGCTTTACAGTTTTGGCTGTCGAAGCGTGTAACCATAGACAAATATTTTGTGCGGAGCGAAAATTGGCCTCGAAGCTGCATAAATTTACACAAAAAGCGCTAAGCTTTTTGCCACAGAGGGTGATAAAAATCGAAAGAGAAGGAGGGGCGAGGGGACAGGTGCACGCTTGCTAAGCTCTTAAAAGGTCGCCCGCCAGTAAAGACGTGTCCAACGATTAGCAACTGTTGTAAAATGCTTTCATTTCGGCAGGAATTTACATTTCTTTTTTTGCGCTTAAGCTCAAGAGAATTTCCTCTCTTAATGTGTTTGATGTGTTCAGCAATTTGACACTGGGCAGCAAGAGACAACAAGAGACGACATGATCTGACATAAAAGCTCCACTTACCACGCTGATGTGCTGCCATCCCTGTCGCACCTATCGTCTTCATTTTTCTGCCGCGCATTTATTTTTTTTCACTCACGAAAATTTAAATAGCACTGGTTTAAAAACATTCAAATATAGTTACATATACAAAGTCAAACAAAGTAAGTCACATACTTTGCAGTAATTAAGTTTAGCAAGCAGTTAAACACATTATACGCACATTAATTGAACTTGGAAAATTGCAAAACGTTGCCATCTCCTTCAAATGCAAATATAGAACTGACTCTCAAAGCGCCACCTGCTTAAAATGCAAGCCGACCCAATTTCTTAGCCGCTCTTGCGCTCGCTCTTCCACTCTTACGTACATAGTACTTTCACACACACACACATGCAAGTGAGCATCTGCAGGCAAGTGACTGCGCCTTGGCTTTGTTGTTGTTAATGTTTCTTTTGTGCGCTTTGCTTCTTTTCTCTTCAGCACGCCAAATTAGACAGCAATCACGAACCCCACTCAAATTAACACTTGATCATCATTGTGTGCGTAAGATTGAGCACAACAGACACAGCATGAGTTTTTAATGATCTTTTATAGTCTTATTGTGTTGGAATTACAATTAATTAAATGGCGGTATTAATAAGCAGATTTAATACAGTTGTTCTCGCTCGACAACAACTTAAGAGCGCACTAAAGTTGACGGCTTGCCAACAATGCAGTCGGTCTAACTTTTTGCTCTCTCGCCTCCCACAGGCATACTTATGTGTGTGAGTGCATGCATGTTTAAGCAAGCTGCAGTTATTGGGAATTGTTCTCTTCGAGCTTACGCATGTCTTAAGAGAGATTGCTGATCTACGTTAATTTACTTGTTTTTTTAATAGGACTTTTGCTCTTTACGAAAAAAGCAACTTCGCTTCTTCTGCCATTAATTAGTGCATGCCACATAACAGTTAAAGCATTTTCAACGACCAAACCAACTACTCTGCTGTGCTGCTGCTGTTACGAGCAATTTTCACGGCTGCGCGATTTTAATCCAACAACACGAAACACGAAAAAGCGCCAGCAATTTGTGTCGCAACGAGGGCGGAAGGGGGGAGGAGACGGGTCTACACTCTGCTCTGTGTTTTTGGTGACGAACTTTCCAACCGACTTGCGTTGCCAATTTTCACTAATTAGAGCATCGAGCGTTGAGCGTGGAGTGTTGAGAGTTGAGTGCAAAGGCAGCCGCCATTTTGTGTTGCCCAAGGCTCCACCTACCAAGTGGGAAAGAGCGGCGGAGTGAGCAAGAGAGTGACACACACACATTGAAATAAACACACATGTTGTTGGCAATCAACTGCTCTATGGAGGACACAATTTGCAGCTTGATTTTTGGGTTTTCGGTTTTTGTTTGGATTTTGAGCAACATTGTTGCGTTGCAGTTGCAGTAAAAACATGAAAATTAGGCGCACAGCTGCGGCGATTAACGAAGCGCAAAGTTATCATAGCAGCAACTACGCTCACACACACACGCACTCACACACACACACTCACACTCATATTTGCATACACACACACACACTGGCAGCAATTTGGCAACATTTCACGCTGGGCTGCACTTGGTAATCCTGCTGGATATGGGCAGCACTGGTCAGCAGTTCTCGACGCCAAAAATCAAACAATAACAACGCAACGCACGTTGCTTGCTTGTCTGCAGCCAACTTTTCCCTCGCCCACTCTACGGAGCGGAGCGGAGGGAGGCGACGGCCATAAAGCGCTTTTGTAGTTAATTAAAAATCAACTGCCGTCGGTCTGTTTGTTCAATGGATTTCATGCACGTTTCCAATGCGTCTCGTCTCGTCTCGTCTGCTCTTCCCTCTCCCTCGCTCCCACTCGCTCACTCCCTCGCTCTCTTGGATTTCGACGTATCAGCGATTTATGCGCTTTTGCCTGAAAAATCGGTGGCAATATTTGCCAGGTGCAACTTCCGCTGAGATTTGCTTTCGAATCCGCTTCGCTCCGTCAGCCAATGCATGCCAAGTTATCGCTTCCGGCGGCGGCCATTTTGTTGTGTTTGCCAGCCATTTTTTTGGCTCGACTCCTCGATCAATTTGCATGCGTCCACTTTCATTGATACACCTCGCTTCCCCCCCTTCCCGCCGCTCACTTTTTTTCGCCTTACGTGTTTATTTAATTTGCCAACATTTTCACTGCGATTTTTCGGCAACTTTTGCGCTGGTTTTTGCGGAAAATCGCGCAAAAAACGCGCTCGCGGCTATTGAAAATGTTGTGCGTTAGTCAGATTTTAAACGGGGTGGCAACTCTGGCCACACACACACACACACACTCACCCACCCGCATATAGCCAAAGCCAACCATGTTGGCCGTAGAAATTACGGGATTAGGTTTTTTGCTCTGCCCCCGCTGCGCAACGTCTGCTGCCTTTGGCGCATTGGCCACAACGGATTAGAGTTCAATGCGGCAGCCAGCTGACCGGCTACCAGTTAATTAAAATATGCAACTTTAATAAGCCAAACGAGCAAGCAACGCACCAAGCCATTGAAGCGACAAAAAACGCTCGCAAATCGCACGCTTTTTTTTTGACGTACTCTTTTTTGTCGATTATTTGGATTTAAACTGTTGCATAGGCATTTCACGGCTGGCATGTTTACATAATTAAGCTGTTGGCTAAATTCATGATCCGACACTAGCTCACAAAAACAACCAGGCGGGTGTAACAGACCACAAAGTCAATTGGCATTTAATTAGAGAATTCGTAGTCTACAGGAATCAAACTTCCGCTTTTAAAAAGAGACTGACAAACTTCCATTCAAATAATATTAAAAAAACCCACTGTTTGGTCTAAACTAACTAACTAAACTACTAAAATGGCGAAATAATCATTGAATCTTAGTGCTTTCAAATATATTTTGGTTTTACCAATAAAATATATCAAAAAGTTCATGACATTTGATTACTCAACTTAATCATTTGAACAAGTATAATTTTCTGAAATATTTGCTGCTTTATATTTAAACTAATCTTGAGTTAATCCGTTAAAAACATGAAATCATCATAAAAATCAAGTTTCAAAATAGTTTCACAATTTGTATAAAGACTTAACGTATGAATTTGAAGGGGAAACTGTGCAATAAATACTTAGAGTTTTAAATAATTTCTGAAACAATCCGTTTTATCAAAATGAATCGCATAGCTCTCTAGGGTAACCTGTAGTCATGCAATTGAATCAGAATAGTTTTTCCTATTTTTGACATTCTGAAAAACGCATCAAAATTGCAGTTGATTTCTATGCTGTGAGCGCCTGTTGTTTTAATAACTTAAGCTCATAAAATTATGAAATTATGAAAATAAATAGAGACACACACACACACTGCCATGCACACGCACACGCACACTTTGAAGGCTGTAGGCATTCAGTTCAAAAATTTAATCATTTGAAATCAAAAATTTATTAGATTTAAAATGAGTTTTGCTCGTCGCTGGCATTGAGGCGGCTAAAATGCAGTGTGACAGCTGCAGCGAGGCGTGACCATGCCCACAGCCCACTCTTTGCGTTGCCAACTCACTCCAGGCCGAGTTGCCAGCCATCAGTTGCCAGCTACAATTCAAAGGTTGCCAGGGCGTCGCCATTTTGTTGCTGTTGTAGCCAGTGCTGCCAGACCTAAGCAAATAAGCCTGCCATCTCCCTCTGCCTCTCTAGCGCGCTGCTCCTTCGACAGCTGCACAAATTTACACAAATTATACAAACTTAAATGAGCTCAAGGAGATCTGTTTCTCTCGGGTCTGTCCCTGCTTATAAGTTTAGCGCATTTCTACCGTCCCCGCCCCCTCCTGCCTCCTCACTTACTGCTGCAGTCGCCTGGCCATGTCATTGGCCCTCCCTTCGCTCCCCTGCCACACTTCGTCAGCTGCTGTCTGCTCTGTGCTCTTTGTTATTTCAACAAATTCAGTCGATTTGCTGCATAAACATTTCCCACTTGCCGGTTGCCACTTGCCAGTTGGCTGCCCCAAAAGGGGCGGTGCAGGGGCGTGGCAGTGGCGCAAACTTTCACTCGCAATGATAACAAAACCCAAACAACTTTTGCTTCTAATTTTTCTAATTAAACTTTTTGTGGCGGGCTTCGAATTCAACTCAAACACAAAAAAAAACAGTTGCAACTCAATTTTCGGTAGCTGAAACAACAACGACAACAAGCTGAGTATTTATTCAGCAAACAATCAGGGGTTGCAATTGCCAATTGGCACTGAAATCGGAGTCGGAGTTGGAGTTGGAGTTGAGACTGGGACTGGGACTGTGACTGGGATTGGGCAATGTTGGCTCCACCCTGTTGTCAGACAGACAACAACAACTGGCCAAATGACAACGAGACAGCACTCGAAGGCAGATGCCACCCACGAGAGAGCGAGAGTGAGAGAGAGAGAGAGAGGTCGCTTGCCAGCTCGCCTGCCTTCCGTCTGTCCGCATCTCCTGCCGCTCGCTGTGCGGTGTTAACCAAAGCAAATTAACCCTTAAGTCACTTGACTGCCACGTTTTTGTTTTAATTAACTAAGTAGCCGCCCCCGGTTGGCCTGGCGACACAGCGCGCGAGGTGGGCGTGGCCTGCGCCTAATTAAAAAGCCCGAAAATGCAAAACAAAAAAAACACGGAGAAAGTTCTCGCCCATTCATTAATTAAACAGTTACAATAAGCCAGCTAATTAGGCGGAAGATGTGAGGGGAAATTGAATGGGAAAAATGTAAGCTAAATAGCAGCAGATAAATCCAGCAGGGCAGCAGCCTTAGCAATTTCCAGCGAAGCGCCAGCGAAGAATAAAACATTCAAATATTCTGCAAGTCAAGTTGCGCGGGGGGAGGAAATGAAAAATATAATTTGAAAAACGGATGAAAGTGTTTTTGAAGCCCTATCAAAGGTTGCCCTGACTACTTGCCCAACTAAACCGTCCTCCCACACTCACCACTCACCACTCACCACTCTCCGTCTTCGCTCTTCTTGTTGCAGGTGTGGTTCAAGAATCGACGCGCCAAGTGGCGAAAGCAGAAGCGCGAGGAGCAGGAGCGGCTGCGAAAGCTGCAGGAGGAGCAGTGCGGCAGCACAACCAACAACAACAACAACAACAGCAGCAGCAACAACAACAACAACAGCAGCTCCAATGGCAACAATCAGAGTGGCAACAACAACAACAGCTCGCCAGGAGCAGCAGGAGCCGGAGTCGGACTGGGAATCGGAGTCAAGTGCTCGCCGGAGCATTATGCGACGCAGCTGGTGCACATCAAGAGCGACCCGAATCACTACAGCGATGCGGACGAATCCTCCGACCTGGAGGTGGCCTAAACACCTCCCCCAACCCCCCTGCTCCACTGTAAATACTTTCCCCTCGCCCCCGCTTTTGTTTTGTATATAAATAAGCAGTAGAATTTAATGTATGTATGTAAAACCTGTTGTTACTTTAAGTTCTGTTCTCCAAGAAGCAGCGCGCGTCGAAAGCTGCAGCGGATTAGCCAAATGTACAGTCACTAAATCTATGTGTAGTCCTATGTGTGTGCGAGTGAGTGTGTGTGTGTGTGTGCGTGTGTGTGTATCTGTGTGTGCTTGCATATTTTTATCTAGTTGTTTTCGTGTCATTGTCCAAAGTAAACAAAAAGGTCTTAGAACGCCACGTAAATTAAGTATACGCATTCTAAACCCCAGCCCCACGATAAAGATAAAGATATAGATAAAGATATCGATAACTGTAACTGTAACTGGCATCATTGTAATGTTAAACCCCTAACTTATTGAGCAACAAACAAATCACACAACAATTATTTAATAAACCAAGAGCCACAAGAAAGCTGCGCAAAATATTTAAATCAAAAACTGTTTTACTCGGGGGAAGCCTTTCTGGGCTGCTTTCACACCTGGCCAAGAGATACGGTAATTTGAGCAGATCCGAGTGGCAAAGTTTCTGGCCAAGACACGCTCACTCCGGGCCTGGTCAATGGCCATCGACAGCACTTGGGCTTGCAGCACTTCGAAGGTCTCCCTGCCAATTGAATCGAGCTGCAGAGCAGCCTCCAGTCGCCCAGTTTGCTGCCAGGTGATTTATCTGCGTCTCTTTCCCTTGCCTTCTGTCTGCCCTTCTCTCTGTCTCTCCCTTTCTAGCTGCCGTTTCTTCGCTTTCTCTGCTGCTCTTCGACTGTCCAATTTGATTTGCATTTTTGCACAAACAACAAATCATTTGCTATCTTTGTAGCCAGCTGCCTTGATCCCCCTCCTTTCCCCAATCTCCCTCTCTCTCTGCCTTGGCTTTGCCTTGATTTCCACTTCTTGTTTTGTATTTTCCAATTTCCGCTTCAATTGGCATTTTAACAATCTCCAACTGCAGGTGTTGTTGTTCCTTCTCTAGCTCCTCTCCAGTCTTGACCAGCCACGCCTCCCCTCCCTTTCTCTCCGCTTTTCCTGCTGTCCTCTAGCATATTTTTACCTCTGTTTTCCTTTGTCCCCCGTTGTTTTTTTCCGCCTCCTCTGTCGCTTTGTCTCATCATCTTTGTCTCGTTATTTTCCTTTGAGCAGCAGCTCTCTCGATAGATGCTCCGTCTGTCCGTCCGTCTGTCTGTCCGGTAGTCAGGCAGTCAGTCACTTAGTCATCCAGGTGACCAAAATTCAAATGTATTCCATCTCCTACTCAACCTTCGTTGCTTTGCTCATTTGCCGTCGCCATTTTGTAGCTCGTTCTCTCTCTCTCTATCTCCTGTATTTGCATAGGTTGTCATCTGTTTTCCCTTTTCCCATCTCGAGTTTCAGGCCTGCCCAATTTCCAGTTCTATTTGTAGGCCTTGCTAATAGTTCGTGTAAAAATCTACAAATATTTGCAGTCTATTAATTTTGATTTCTTCACTACATATTTTTTTCTCCTGCTTTCCTGCTTTCCTGCTGTGCTTTGTTTTTCTAGTGCACGCTTCGCATATATGCGATATATATATTTTTTTGTATTTTCCCTATTCCGCTGCTCTTCACATATTTTTTTTGTTTCTTCTCTATCAACACGAAATTTAATATACGCCCTCGTCCCGCGTCCCGCGTCCCGCGTCCTGCGTTCGTTGTCCTTTTGTCCCGACTCCTGTGCTATTTACACTGCACACAACTCACAACACACAGCGCAAAGTTTTTGTTTTTAAAATAAAAATTATACCAACATTTAAGCGTCATATTTTTTTACACACTCACACACACACACATACACACACCTATACATATAAACCATTATGTATATGGCGCACATGAAATATTTACCCATTAAATTTGCCTTTAATTAAATGAGAGCCTTTTTTATGAGCGACTTCCCTTTCTCTGGAGGGGAGAGGCGCCAACGTTTCGTTTGTTGAAATAAAAATATTGTTAATTGCAATTTATTCACATGAACACCTCAACGGCACGCGAAGGCGGGAGCGAAGGGGCTGCCGGAGGGGCTGTCGGGGATCGCATTGATTTTAATATTTCATTATTTAATATTCCCCTCCAACGCTGCAGCCCGCCGCTCTGCCTGCATTCATATTCATTATGAATAACTCAGCCACTCATTTCGAGGCCCGTGCTTCATTCAGTTCATCCCGTAATACCCTTGAATGCCGTCGTACTGCATCTTAAGATCATTTGCCATAAATTCCCTGTTCTATTTATCATAACAGACTCTAAAAACTAGTTAGATGTATTAACGACTTACCGCTGATTTGAATCAACTATTTCAATTAACTTCTCATAAACAATTCCACGTAACAATTATTTGCGCTAATTATCATAGTTGCAGGCTGAAATCGAAATGAAATTGAAAAGTTATTCGGGAGTAGACAAATTATCATAGATTTATTATATTGTAACTTTAGAAGTAGGTTTGAAATCTAATTTTGTAAAATTCACTCTAATATAAAAGCGCTTAAAACAAAAGGAATTTATTTTCAGAAATTATTATATTATTTATTGTATTATTTAAATAATATCGGTAGAGTACCAGATACTTAAAAGTATTTTTTATAGACATACAGGGAGATAGTTTTTCTTTTAAATCGCTCTCTGAACAAATCAATCAAATTGAATAATCTTTTGATAACAAAAAGTCAGACAACATTTTACCGTTTAATCGTTTAAAATAGTTTCAGTGTATTTATTTTAATGTCTTCCTCTTTTTATTTTTTGTAAATAGTTCATATTTGTAGTTCATTTAATTTAATTTCTTTAGCGTATTTATTTCTTAGTCTTTTTCTGACTTTATAGAAAAATGTTAAATAACTTTACTATGTTTATCAGCTGCCTTTTGCCCACTTTCACTAGTTTTACAATTATTATCCACAGTCAAGAATTGCAATAATAACTCTACTTTCTGGCCATCAAAGAAAAGTCAACTCCTATTTGGCGTAAATGATTTAATCTATTTTACAGAGCAGAAGCATCAATAGAGCTCTTTCTGCTGCACTGACCGGAAGATGACCAGTTGAACTCGATGATTCAGCTGCAGCAGAGAAGGCGAGTGCCAGACTTTTGGCTGTGGGCTAAAAACTGGGAATAGATTAGCAGGTGAGCAGGTGAGTTTAATCCATAAAATGTGCGATTATTGCGTTTATGCGGCCCGAGGGCAATTCAATATAAAATATAAACAAAACGTTAGAGAAATTACAGCAGCACAAAGGCAAGAAGCAAGCAGCGAGACGGATGGGAGAGTGCAGCACAAGCTGCAGGATTCAGGACACGCCATCATCAACGTCAACGCTAACGTCGTCTTTGTGTCCTTGCTACACACAGAGCAAAAGTGGGCCAGACGTTCTCCTGCCGCCTCTCCGCTCTGCTGTCATCGTGCTCGCTTATTTGACTATCGATTAAAGTTTGTGGTCCTTGTGCACACAGCCTCGAGTCCTGCTCCCCTTCGCCTTGCTGTTCCCCGCCCCGTCTCGGCTTGGCTGCCAGGACATGCAAGAAACATTTTCGATTAATTTCAAATCATGTGTGTGCATGTCTGAGCGAGCAATGGAAGTGGAAAAGGGGGTTGATCCTGTTCGCAGTTCCACCCCAAGACAAGAGAATGAGAGAGAGAGTGAATCACAGGACATCGCTACGCATTGTGATGCGGATTATCCAATGGCAACCGGTCGATGATGGTCGGCATAATGAAATCTCTGATGTGGATTGTGTGGCCAGGACACTCGCTGTGCGTCAACTCATCAGCAATTAGCTCATTGTGTGCTGGCAGTGGCAAATGGCTGCCAGGCTGCCAGCATGCTGACTCCCTGACTCCTTCTTGACTCCTTCTCCTGTCTCCAGTACAGAGAAGGCATTAGGCGGCAGCCCATCCGCTGGCAAATCCACAAAGAGCTTACCAAAGTGTTAAGCTGGGGGAAAAAGAGTCGGGTCCCAAGTCCTGGGCGGAGCTTATTTTAAACCGCGCGACGCGACGCGATGCCTGAAGCCGCCCGTCGGGCAATCCCGGCCTGCTTTGTCGGGCTTAGGCTGCCAATGCAGCTTATGACAAAGGATCCTGCCACCAACGCTAATGACGCTAAATGGAAATTACGGCGACGAGCAGCAGCGAGGGAGTGAGCGAGGGACGAGGATTATGCGGTCAATGTGTAGCAACGTCTTGCCCCGCAGCGACCTCGCCCTCTCCTCCCCGGGTGCCTCATCGAGTCCACGAGTCCTCGAGTCGGGCAATTGTTAAAAAGCAAATGTTATTTCCAAACAAACAACGAACGAAACCCGAAATCCATTCAAATCACACAATTAGTTTGGCTCTAATCCGAGCCACAAATACAAGCGCCCCTCGAGTGGGAGCACCGAGGAGGCATCGTCCTTTGTTACGCACAACCAATACACACATTCGCACACACTCATGTGCCTGCTGAGGAATCCATAGAAGCATAGAACACATCACAGGGTATCAACCAAGATCCAGAGAGAAGTTTTTCGAACGCGCAAGAGAGAGGGAGAAACGTAGCCAGGGAGCAAGGACACGGTACTCGACTGTTACTATGTTTTCCACTTTAAATGTATATTTTGTCACTCTCCCCCCCCTCCTGCGTTTTGCCTTCATAATATTGCTATGTAAATTGTGTGAAAAACAATTTGGAACAGCAATTTCTTCGGACAGCCGAGAGCTCGTAGCATTCGCATTAGCTAAATTCTTTAAATCTCACAAAGGAGCTAAACATTTTCTAAATATTTCAAATTAGTTTCAACTTTAATATTTGCTGAATTTTAAAGCAGTAAAAAAAAAGTAAAATTTCACTATCTAAAGATTACATAAAAACCTGCAATAGTGTTCTCTCGAAAAACCATTTTTAAAACAAGTTTAAGTTCTACATAACTAAATACACAAAAAAAAATGTTATTCATTAAATTCCCGAAAATTTTTAGTTTTTAGCACCGAAAATTTATTTTGAACTACGATATTCTGTTTTTAAAGCGTAAAATAAGCTAGTAAAAAAGTAATTTAAATTTTATGTGACGTTTAAAGTTCGATCGGATAACACATACAAAGAACATTGATGGATGGTTTTTTAAGAAGTCGGACATGCTACTTCATGCAACTTCTGCTGAACTAAAAACATAGTAAAAAATTAAATGTTGAATTGGTTTAAATCCTGCCAATATTTAATTTCCTATTAGGTGCAAGTGCTGTAAATCCATTTAAATTTAATTTTGTTATCAAATCAATTTTGTATTAGTCCTGTAATAAATATTACCCTAAATACTATGTCTCATAAAAAGAATCGTAACATGCAGCTCTCAAGGATATTGGTGAAACTTGAAAGAAGAACAGAAGAGTTATTTTATACACAAATCGCCTAATCTACGTTACCTTAAGTATATGCTAAGATATTGAGGAGAGATGATATGTGGGTGGAATAGAAAGAGTCCAGTTTATACACAAATTGCCTGATCTATATTGTCTTACAGCTTATAAAGGGAAAGAGCATTGTCGAGAGATTAGAATAAGAAAACGATTAACTAAGCTTAGAATTCTCCTAGGTAGATACGAGTTAACATAATTTAGACCACATCACCGCTGACGACTGCCACATCGCCGACATGGTGATGATGATGATGGTGCTGCAGCTGCTCAACGAGATCCCCAATGCCGTCCACGCCAATGCTTAGAGAGGGCAGCGCCAACGATTTGTCCAGCACGAGCAGCGAGGGCGGCGACTTGGGCTCCGTCTCCGAGTCCGTGACGTGGGAGGCGGAGAGCAGCGAGAGGCCGCCGAAGGAGTTGGAGGAGGAGTTCAGGCCCATGTCGAGGCACAGCGAATGCAGCACGCCATTGTCATGGGATCGATCAATCTCGTTGTAGCTCGAGGTGCTGGAAATGTGAGGCTGCTTGTCGTCCATCGACAGCGCGTGCTCCATGCTGAGGATGCAGTCGGCCTTGAAGCTGTCGATCGTGAACTGATCGACGCTGAGAAACTTCATCTCATCGTAGGCGGAGGAGCCGTCGGTCATGTCCAGGTCGAGCGAGGAGCCAAAGGCACTGGCCAGCGCCTGGTGCTGCACTCCATCCAGCTGGCAGAGCTGCTGATGTTGCTGTTGCTGCTGCCCCAAGTGCTGATCATGCTGCTGATGATGTTGCTGCTGAAGCTGCACTTGATCCTGTGGCTGTTGCGGTTGCGGTAGCTGTTGAGAATGCTGCTGCTCTGGCTGCGTCGCAGGCGGATAGGTGGACCACTCCATGGACAGCCCGCTGCCGCCACGTTCCAGCCCCAAGTGATCGATGTTCAGATTGAGAAAAATGTTGGGCGAGAGCCGCGATGGCGACGACAATCCTGCCGTGCCATAGTTTGTCTTCAGCTCGTTGTCCAGCGAGTTCGAGGACTGCGGCGGCGTGTCTGGAAGCACTAAGCATGCCATTAAGCCAGGTAATCCTCTAGAGCTACTGCTGCATAACTCACCCAGCGCGCTGTCCAGCTGCCCCAGCACAGCGCTGTCGTCGAAGGCCACATCCAGATCCAAGCCAGCTCCTTCCTTGTAGTCGCCGCCCACCTTCTCCTGCTTGCGCCACTTGGCGCGCCGGTTCTGGAACCACACCTGCACCCTGGCCTCGGTCAGTTCGATGCGCACCGCGAGCTCCTCGCGGAAGAAGACGTCCGGGTAGTGAGTGCGCTGAAAGGCGCGTTCCAGCTCCTGCAGCTGCAGCGTGTTGAAAGTGGTTCTGCAAAGAAGTGTCCAGCGTAAATAACGCTGACGAGCTGCATGTGGGCATCCAGCAAACCTGTATCTTCGCTGCTTGCGCTTCATTGTGCCTTTGTCCATGCGTAACCTGCTCCTGCTGCTGCTCCTCTTCCTGCCGTATTTGCTAGTCCACTTCTTAGCTGCTGCTGCTGCGTGCTGGCATCGCTTCGCTGCGTTTTTTAACGATTTTCGTACAGCAACAGCAAGAACAACAACGGCACTCTTGGGGCTTCCTCCCCCGCTTCCACTCGAAGCAATCGCCTCAGTGCCTCTCAAACTGCAGCAGTACGCACGAAATCTTCCACTGTTGTCAGCGCTGCCGTCAGCATCCGATTATCCCGCTAGGATGTCAGCTAAGCACCAAACGCACTGTCGCTATCTCGCTCACTCACGCACTCCCTCTACACAGTTTGAGAGCGCAGTGTGAACGCAGTTTTAAAATAACCGTGTGCAGTTGTGGTGCTATTTGTACAGTTTTGGGGTCACACGCACTTGTCAAACTGTACATTCAAACGCAGCGTGCGCATCAACAACGCGCTTCGAACTGTGGCCACGCACTGAGGTAGACAACGACTGCTCGGGAGGATTGCGCTCGTTGTCGTCGTCGTCGTCGTCGTCAGGGGAAGCCTCACAACTGGCCACCCTCAACCCGGGAGCTGAGCAAAAAGCGTTGCACCTGAGCTCAGCTCTAGTTGCTTTTCGGCTAGTTGTCAGCCACTTCTAGTGCTAGAGTGTCAGCCAGCCCAAGAGCATGAGCTCATAGTGGCGCTTGCCCAGTCGGGGGTGGCAAATGTCTGGGTCACTGGGTTGCCACTTTTTTTCGGCTGTGCGCTCCAAAGAAATGCTATAAATAGTCGGGAATTGCCACACTCCACTCTCACTTGCTGACACTTGAGGCGAGCTGTCCCCACTCCATTGCAGGCCAGTCCAGTCCATCACTAGCCACTTCATCCCCCACTCCTCCTCTTCATCCCCTCTTCACGCTCCCTTTGTTATTGTGTCAACAGTTGAGCCCTTTGTTTGCCTGATGCTGCTACAACAGAACTCTTCGACTGCTGTCCAGGTGACGCAGCATAATGGACACGCTGCCACACAAAAGGTAATCCGAGAGTCTGCGCCATTGTTCCAGCCTTGCGCCTGCGGCTATAAAAGCGACACTCGCATCGCTGACCATGGCGCAAATCGAGCCAAACTCTGAGAAGGCAAAGATCGAGCAATGCCATGGGTGAGTGTCGACAATACAACAAATAGAGTTGGACTACGAAGAACTCAAATAACTTTCCCCTATGTAGTTGGCCACTTTGCTAGCAGCGTTGGCTGTCGTCAGCGTCCATGGATCGCATCGCTTTGCAGCCTACGACGAGCTGCGGTCGCCGTCGCCTAAACGCTGCAGTCGTTTTATGGATTGTTCCGCCGAAGAAACCGATGCCGAGCTCACGTCGGGCAATTCCAAAATGCTCAACGCACTCTTTGGCCTCGTGCCGAGCACGCCAGCAACGCCTCATGCCACAGAGGCTGCGCTGACGCCGCATCAACTGCCTCCCATGTACTACAACGATTTCTATGATGATCTGCTGACTAGTAAACGGAATGATGTCCACGCCGCCGGCTGCGACTGCAAAGTTATGGTGCGTCTAATCGCGGTTGCTTAAACGCCAATTAATTTCAACTTCTCCGCAGAACGATCTCATCGACTTGGGCAGCACACATTTCCCTCGCTACCTGATGAGCGCCGTCTGCGAGTCGCGTCCAGCGCGCGATGCCAAATGCACGCAGGGCTCCAACTGCAAGCCGCTGGAATACAAGGTGAAGGTGTTGGCTCTCAGTACAGAGCAGCTGTCTGGCAAGTCGGTTGCTGCCTCCTCCTCCTCGACCCCTGTCCGACGCTGGCTGCCCGAGGAATTGCCGTGGCAGTGGCAATTCAAGACCGTCACCGTGACCGCCGGCTGCTTCTGCACAAATTAAATCCGAGTTCGAATGCTATTTGTTTTATGTTAAATGCAACTTGCACAATAGAGCGACAAATACAGCTTTATTGGGCTCCAAGACATGTGTTTAACAGGGCTCAAAAGGAGCCGGATATTGCGACAATTCGAGTATGATTTACTAGAGCTAAAAAGAGGCCACTGTTCAAAGTTTCTGGAAACTTGAGCCACAGCAGGGCTTTAAAAGGCACAAGATCAGGCCAATTTCAAATTTATTGGACTTCGAGATTTGTGTTTAACAAGGCTCAAAAGGAGCCGGAGATTGCGACAATTCGAGCGTGATTTACTAGAGCTAAAATGAACCAGCTGACTAATCTCGTCAGCAGGAGTCGGATCAGACCAATTGATTGTATGTGTAAAAGGTATTAAAAGGCACAAGTTTAGGCCCAGATGCTGCACTTAAAATACTATTAAAAGGCACTTCGACAGTGTCAACTACTTAGGGACAAATGGACGGCACAGAACTGATACAACAGACACTATGGAAACATATACAAAATAGAAGTGGCTACCTCGGGTTTTGAATGTGGAATGTGCGTTAAGAAAACATCTATTGCATTAGCTTCGTTGAGGATTAAGGCGTGCTGCCACGCCTCAAGAGTAGACAAGTTCCCGCCAGCGTTGCCAGCAGTGTGAGCAAACTGCCTCTACGTTCCGTTGCGCCACTCTGCAAATGGAAGAAGGTTAATCAATTGATCCGCAATTAATTCACAGCCAACGCCCAAAGAACTCACGATGACAAAGTAGTTGCATCTGTCGCCCTGGCAGCATTCGTTGCATGCCCAATCCTCGTACCAGATGTGCGTGCAATAGTGCTGCATGTAGCGACGCCGCTTCGACTGACACTGCTCCTTGGTCATGCACCGCTTCGACACATAATATTGCTTCAGCGCTCCCTCCGAGAAATACGGTTGGCTGCCCCAGCGTATCTCGGTGCCGCAGACATTCTCGAAAGATTCGCAGGTCTTGATCGTGTTCAGGCACTTCTCGGTGTTGCCCGTCTGATTGGAGCACACATAGCACTCGAGTCCGGCAGCAAAGTGCACTACAAAATTAAAAATATTCCAGCATCAGCCTCCCCTCCATGTGTCATTAAGGTGTGGCACTTACCTTGGCCGCAGAGATAGATCGCTAGCAGGGCCAGCACGGTGATGTGCCAGGCTTGTAACATGGCTGGCGGCACTGAGATGGCAGCCCCGTTTGTGAATTAACAGCTAACAAAGTGGTAAATATTGTTTTTAATTGATAAAAGCAGCAACAACGCCATAAACAACCACTCCCCACACTTGCATTTGCCGATTGCACTTGCGATTGCGATAACTCGCGATTGCGATAAATTGTACATAGCGTGTTTTACAACACTGATAATGGTGTGGTAAGCGTGGTACAAGCATTAACTGTTTATTTGAATCAACGCAATGTATCTACTATTAAATAAAATCCACTTCAATTAATAAAATTTTTATAATTTAAGCTTAGTTTATCTCAGCTCAGCTTATCAAACTGTAGTTGCAAGCTGCAAACAATTTCTGATGTCTGTTATTTACCATATTTATTTACTTTTTAAATACAACACATTATTTTACTATACTAATTGAGCGCTGGCTGAACATATTCGATAGCGCGCGCTTTAATTTGAATACATAAAATTGCGCCAAACAAATTTCGGTATTTTTGAACTTCGTTTGGCTGGTATATTTTAACGGCTAAGCAGCGGTCACATTGCACGACGATCGTAAACTGCCGCCAAAAGCAAATATAAGCAAAAAAGTCAACACACGCTGCGCTGTTGTGTGACTAATAAGCGACTAATTAATTACATTAGCAGTTGTGCTGCAATTGCGTCTCACTTGCTCAAGCAGCAGCAGCAACAAATTCGCATTTGTTATCAAGCAGTCGCTTCGCAACACTGGCGCTGTGTTTTTGCGCTGTTTTGTTGCCCGTTCGTCAGTTGCCCGTTTGCTAAGTGTTTAAGTGCGGAACATGGCCAAAAAGGAGCAGGAGCGCGTGTTGGCCACACCCGCCGTGCCCTTGGGCTACCGACAGCTGGGCACCCAGGTGGCTGGGCACACATTCGAGGCGAGCAACGCAGCCGCCGTCGGACTGCTGCAAGATGTGGGCAACAGCGACAGCGAGGGAGGCGGCGGCGAGGGACGCGTCTTCAAGCCGCTGGGGAAACCGGAATGCGGCATGCGGGAAATACAGTTCTATGAGTCACTCGCAGCGGCAACAGGTGCAGCAGGGGATGCAGCGGAGGCAGCGGCTGCAGGGAGCGCTGCTGGCAATGAACTCGCGCTGCTGGCGTCGTTGGCCGAGCACGTGCCGCGTTATTATGGCCAGCTGAAGCTGGTGGTGAATCAGCGCGAGCACACGTTCCTGCAGCTGGAGGATCTGACCCATGGCATGGCCAGGCCGTGTGTGATGGACGTCAAGGTCGGCCGACGCACCTGGGACCCGTTGTCATCGGCCCAGAAGCGCGAAATCGAACAACAAAAATATGCGATGTGCAAACAGAATCTGGGCCTCTGTCTGCCCGGATTCCAGGTGTATCAGGCGCAGCCTGACGGCCAGACGATACTCATACGCCACGGAAGAGACTACGGCAAGAGCCTTAATGTGCAGGGCTTTCGCCAGGCTTTGGCGCTCTTCTTTAACTGCCATGCCACTGCTGGCCATGGTCAGCAGCAGCTGCTGCGCGAAGTGTTGCTCCAACTGCGGGGCATCCACAGTTGGTTCAAGCGGCAGCGTCTGCTGCACTTCTACGCCAGCTCACTGCTCATCTGCTACGACTACGACAGGCTGAGCCATCCCCATCCGCAACAGCAAAACGGTTACCGAGAGAAACCTCCGCCAGTTCAATGGATTCGGGTGCGCTGCATTGACTTTGCTCACATCTTTCCCGCCGCCGAGGCGCAGCCCGACGAGAACTACATGTTCGGACTGCAGAGCCTCATCGACATAGTCGAGTCGATGTTGCAGACATTGCTGCAGCGATAGCAGGACATCTGCTCCGAGGACCAAGACACTTTATAACACACACTTGTATTAACTCTAAGCCAAAAGATTAGTCCACAGCAGAGCTGTCATTAAAACACAGAAACTAAACAATTACTCAAGTTCCCAAAAAAATACAAAAAGAAAAGTTACTCAGTAACTTTAACTCCAACTGCAGCCACGTCGGAGGGACTGCAGTAATTATAATCAAGTATTTCCCGTAGCAATTACCTGGTTATTGAGTTAAAAGGAACATTGCTCACTGGCCAAAAAATCGAAAATCCAATTACCAAAACTCCCAACTGAAATGGTAAACCAGAAGAATGTATTTATACTAAGTAAGAAAACTAAAGTCGAATGTGTGCTCGACTATCAGATACCTACACTACACATTTTTAGAGGAAATAAAGAACATAAAACTATTCTACTTCTAGCGACTGATTACTAAATGTTAAAACATTTGGATCGTAATGAAACTATTTGCACATCTCTAAGAGACTATAAATATATATATATTTATTTACATCTGGTATAGCTGATTTTAGACTGCCTTTTACATTTCTGATTGAATGCGATAGCAGCAAACATATGATGTTTTTCACTGCTATCAACTTCACATGTTAATAATCCTGCAAAAGAACGATAATTATTTTGCAATAAAAAAGTTTCTGTTGTTCGTATAATGTCATTGCACGTATCTCTTACATACAAAAGCAACAATTATCTTTAATGTGCAATCATCAACATTGCTTTGTATTTTCTCCAGATTGCAAACCATTTTTAACTTCAAAATTTAAGTTCAAATAATGAACGGTTTTAAATAATTATCAGATTGGTATTTTTATTTGTAACTATTGATTGGTAAAGAATAAAAATGGTTTTATAATTTTCTTTTTAAAAATTGAATTAAAATGAACGGCTAGGCTAAAGCTAAATCCTATATCGATCTATATATTATATATAATAAGAATACATAATATATGTCTCTAAATCCAACTTGTAGTGACTATTTTGTGTCTTCGATTAGCACTGGTTGAAATACATGCTATGATCTGTGTCTTAACTTAGCCTACTGAAAGCTCCATTCTCAGACTAATTAATGTTTTTAAAAAGAGTTGAAATTACCTTAGCTCTCTGCTTCACTCCAAAGAGAATCCAAGAACCTCGCTAGAAGGTATTGCAGAACAAAGAGTCGTTTTGTACATTCGCGTTATATTTGTGTATTCTCTCGACTTATCAAAATTATTGTAGACTACGATCTAAGGACACGCCACTTGGATTTAGAGCGTGTAGTCGAGCTCGTAGCGCTCGTACTGATTCTTGGGATCGTTGGTGATGCGCGGATAGCCGGCAATGAGAGCGTCCTGCCCGCCAATGTAGAGCGAATTGTATATCTTCCAGTAGACGTCCCGCACTTTACGAGCGGGATGGAAGAGACCCTGCAGCGTGTACTGCAGAATCTTGATGGAGCCCAGCGAGACGCGCAGTCCATCAACCGAGTCCATGAAGGCCTGCACCAGATGCGGTGACGTCTCGAATATATTCGGCCACACATAGTTGAGCAGATGGGTCAAGGCGTCCTCGCAGCCAAAGCCATACACCCCCAACGACATGTGTTTGATTGCAGAGCAGGCAGTCTGGCGATGTACGAGATCGCGATCCATGAGCGCATCCTCCAGCAGCGGACACACAGCATAGATATAATCCTTTCCCATCTCGCCAATGTATTCGAACAGGAAGGACAACGACTTAAGCACGCCGTTTTGCACATTCAACTCGGGCACACGATACTCGTTCATCAGGGCGGGCAGCACAGTGAAGGGCCGACAAGTCTCGGCAACAATGGCAATGGCCACCGTGGTGCAGACGCGGTTCTGTCGCTCCTGGACTTTTAGATTGTTGAGCAGCGTTGCAAGCACATCGTGCGGTCCAATGGCTTTGGCAATGTAGCCAAAGGTGTTGACGGTGGCCCGCCGAATCGCCTTCTTGTGCGCCTTCAGCAGCTCCAGCAGCTCGAAGCAGATGCGCATCCATTCGCGGGCCGAAACGTATTCGGGGCCACGATCAGCAATGCGACCGACGAGATCGATGCAGTTCTCCTGCACCTTCTCGTGTCGATTCTTCAGAATGGGCGTGAGGCGGGGCAGCAGATCCTTGATGGGGGGCGTCATCTTCGTCATGCCAATGACATTGACAATCGCTTTGAGGGCGCCCAAAATGCTGCCCAGCACCTCGGGATATTCCTCGCCCAGGTATTCGTACAACACGACACCCAAGTGACCCATCAGCTTCTCCTCCTGGCAGGTCTTCATCACCACCGCAATGCGTGAAATCAAATCCGCCGCCTGTTGGCGCACTTTGGCGGATTTGTTGTTCAAGCGCCAGAGAATGGTGCCGCAAATCTGTGGCAAATAGGGCTTCACGCGCTTGCCCAGCTGATTAACAATGGTGCCGAAGCCGTTCAGCATGACCACGTCCTCTGTGGTTTGCTCTTGGAACGCATACAAGATGCCATCGATGAGCTGCTCCTCGAGACGCGAGTCAATGTCCGCTGCCCCAAGGTTGCCCATGATTTTCTCCACCGTTTCCATGACCATCTTGCGATACTGTTCGTTCTCGTCCTTCAGATCATCCACCACTCGATTGATAATCTCCGAGGTGCCCACTTTGTTGGCAATCTCGACTGTGGTGTCCACCAGCTGGCGATAATTGCGTCTGTCGAGAGCCATGCGATGGTTCCAGAAGAACTTGAAGAAGTGCGGCAGAATCTCCTCCTTTATGTACTGCGGCTCCACGCCATCGGTGGCGCAACATTGCTTGACCACCTTGAGCACAATCTTCTTCATCTCCTCGTCGGGCGACTGAAACTCTCTTATGAGAATCAACATCACCTCACGCGTGTAATAGTTGGCATACTCGGCGTCCATCAGGGGAATCAAGTAGCCAATGGCCTTCAGGAAGGCAGCCAAGCCCTTGCCACGATGTGTGCGGATGCCCTTCCACAGCGGCTTTAGCACCGAGTCAAAGGACTCGATGCCATAAGGCGTGGCTGCCTCAGCGAGCGCTGCAATCGCCAGCGCTGTGATGGTGCGCACTTTCTGCTGCTCGTCGACCAGGCCGTGCTCGATGATCTCGACGAGCGCCTTGAGATGCGGCAAAATGGCGCAGCCCATCAGTATGGCAATCTGCTGCACGATCTTGATACCTGTGTGCCGCGCCTGCCACGACTTCTTCGATTTGCAGACAGCCTTGAGGAAGGGCAGCAACGATGGGATGCCCAGAGCGGAGGCGACCACAGCAAAGGCTCGCGCCGTGGTGTTTCTGACATACTCGTCGATGTTGTCAATGTCGGGACGCATCGTGGAGATCATGGTGGCCAAACCGGCAGCCTTGGCCAGGTTCGAAATGATCTCGCGACCCTCGATACGCGCATAGTAATCCTCGTCAATCAACAGCGGCTCGATAACCACAAGGATTTTGTGGACAAACGGACGCACCAAGTCATCTAATTTATACAGCACGCGATCAATCACTTTCACCAGTAGATGGCGCTCCTGGTCCTCCAGCGTGGGCGACATTAGCAGCGGTAGTATTTGGTTAAACAACGGTCCAGCTCCGAATTCTCTGGCCTTGTCTGTCATCTGTCGTAAGGCGGATTTGCGCATGGGCGGCGAGCCGTTCTTGATAGTCAGCAGCAGCTTCATGATCTTGCGCTCCTTCAGCTCCTCAGGCGACAGCGCATCCTCGTTGACATCCACGAGCAGTTTGTCAAAGTATTGCGCATCCTCGGGCTTCATAAACGGCAGATTCTGCCCCTTGGGCTGATTATCCATGAACTTGGCATTCTTATCCTCCACCTGAATGAAGAATCCGGCTGGTGTGCCTGCGATGGGCGTGGGCGTGGCCATCAGCTTGCGACCAGGCGTGCGAAGGGGAACATAGCCTGCTGGAGGCGGCAGAATCTTGTAGCCAGGTGGGAACACTTGATCCAACTCCTCGTCGGTGTAGGGACGATTGCGTTCGTCAATTTCCTTCTCCCAGCGATACGCTTGCAGCTGCTCCGGCGTCATGGCCGCCAAGGCACCTGGTGTGGGCGTGGCCATAGCCATGGCTTTTACTCCCACGGGCGTGCTGCCGCCTGGCGTCAGCAGAGGCGTGGCATGGCCGGGCGTGGTATGCGGCGTCATGCTGGGCGTCATGGCGCTCGAGTTGCTCGGCGTTATTGCTGGCGTTGCATTGGAGGGCGTTTCGTCCCAGCGCGAACGGCGCTTGGAGGCGCCCGGTGTGGACTCGACGCCAGAGATGCCCGAGTCGTTGACACCACTCCCTGTGCGATCCGGCTTGGGTGTCTCTGCCCACCCACTGTGTCCGGGCGTCTCGCGCTCCGTCTTTGGTGTCTCATCCCAGCGATTCCTGCGCGCCGACTTCTCATGACCAGGCGTCTCGTGGCCTGGGGTCATGGCGTGAGCTGGCGTGGCGTCCCAGATGCGTGTGCCGAGTCCTGGCGTTGCGCCCGGCGTCTCGCTGCCCTTGTGTCCTGGTGTTTCATCCCAGCGGTGATCGCCCGGAGTTTTCTGCAAGCAAAACCAGTTTATATAAATTTGTATCTTTTGTGATTAAGTAACAGGGCTACTCACGTCTTCCCAAGTGGGCGTAGCGGCGCTGCTGGGCGTGGCCGCCACCTTGGCTGGTATGAAGCTATCGCTCACTGTTTGATCCCAGCGTCCGCGTTTGCGCGCGCCTTCCTTGGCCGCCGCTTCGCCATTTGCAGCAGAAGACTTCACCAGCGTACCCTCCTTGGACTTCTCCATAATACGGCGCCGCAGCTCCGACTCCTCGCCCTTAAGCATTTGTTCCCGCATGATGTCCGTGTAAGTGCGCGATCCCACATCGGGTGTTTTGCCGCCATCCGCAAAGGGATCGGCACGGTCGGGCGAGATGATGATGCGCCGGCGCTTTTGTCTGTATTCGTCCTCGCGATCAGCGATTGTGGGACGCCTTCGATCCGCCATCGGATCAACGTCCTCCTTGCCCTGGGTGACATCCTTGAGCACCGAGGTAGGCGCCGTGTATGTGGTTCGCTTCTGGGGCACTGGGAAGCCATCGTCCTCCTCGTCTTCGTCGCCCTCGTCGTCGTTGGCCGCTATCGATGTGTTGTAGCCCTCGTAACGACTCTTCGCCCCCTTGCCTACGGCCGCCTCATCGTCGTACAAATCGGTGTCGAAGAAGCCGCCGCTGTCCAGCAGACCGACGCCGGCTGCGGCGGCATTGGTCTTGGCGAGCTCTGTCTTCTTCGCTTGTATGTCCGAGATTTGCGCCTCAATGTCTGCAAAGAGTTTAATACAATAAAATTGATTTTATATGCCACTGTGAACACAAACATCAACAGAGTTGCGTTCGCAGGACTCAGCGCCACCTAAGTGCACAGCCGACGTGAGCAACAATCTCTGCAAACAGCATAACAAACATAATTTGCACTCACCTTCATGAGTACGCGGTATATTTTCCATTTTTTAACAATTTGTCGTCAACAAACGTATGAAAAACGCGTACATGAAAAAATCGTGGAACAGTATTGCAAAGCGGCTTTGATTCAACTGTTTACCAACACTTCTGGAGAATACGATTATAAAAATATCGATGGTTGTGCTAGCGATGTACTTGGCTATCGTTGTCATCGCTACTGCGCGCTGAATTATCGATATGTGCTATCGGTTCTCTCATTGTGTTCGCCAGCACTAATGCGAGCACGTGTAGTTTGTTATTGTGCGTGAAAATGTTGGCAAAAAAGCAGAAAATGGAAACGGAGACCGAACAAATTGTTCTGCCACACACGCTGCAGGCGCGCCTTATCTCAGACACAGGCGAGGAGGCGGGGCCACCCATAGATTTGCCCTCAGGCATCACAACACAACAGTTGGGCCTCATTTGCAATGCACTCTTAAAGAACGAGGAGACGACGCCTTACTTATTCTTTGTGGGCGACGATGAGATCAAAAAGTCACTGGAGGATGCACTCGACCTGACCACTGTGGACACAGAAAATGTCATCGACATCATCTATCAGCCACAAGCCGTCTTCAAAGTGCGCCCCGTCACCAGATGCACCAGCTCTATGCCGGGACACGCTGAGGCCATTGTATCTCTGCACTTCAGTCCCGATGGCGCGCACCTGGCCAGTGGCAGCGGCGACACTACGGTGCGTCTGTGGGATCTCAACACAGAGACCCCACACTTCACTTGCACTGGCCACAAACAATGGGTGCTGTGCGTCGCTTGGGCGCCCGATGGTAAACGCTTGGCTAGCGCCTGCAAGGCGGGCAACATTATTATCTGGGACCCAGAGACGGGCCAACAGATAGGGCGCACACTTAGCGGCCACAAGAAGCACATTAATGGCCTGAGTTGGGAGCCGTATCACCAGAATGTCGAGTGCCGCAAGCTGGCGTCGGCGAGCAGCGATGGCGACTGTCGCATCTGGGACGTGAAGCTGGGCCAGTGTCTGCTTAACATTGCGGGCCACACAAATGCGGTGACAGCTGTGCGCTGGGGCGGCGCCGGCATGTTGTACACCTCGTCCAAGGACCGAACTGTGAAGATGTGGCGTGCAGCCGATGGCATCTTGTGCCGCACATTCTCGGGCCACGCGCACTGGGTGAACAGTATAGCTCTGAGCACGGACTATGTGCTGCGCACAGGTCCCTTCGAGCCAGTCAAGGATCGTCTCAAGGCGCAGCTCAGCCAAAGCAGTAAAAACAATTCATTTACAAATATCTTAGAAAGTACCTCAAAGTATTTCTCCCTTTTTAGCTGAGGAACTCTGCGCTGCTGCTTTGAAACGATACCAAGCCGTCTGTCCTGATGAGGTGGAGTCTCTCGTCTCCTGCTCGGATGACAACACCTTGTACTTGTGGCGCAACAACCAGAACAAGTGCGTAGAGCGCATGACGGGCCATCAGAATGTGGTAAACGATGTCAAGTACTCGCCCGATGTGAAGCTTATTGCTTCAGCATCCTTCGACAAATCCGTGAGACTTTGGCGTGCGCACGATGGACACTTCATAGCCACATTCCGCGGCCATGTGCAGGCCGTCTACACGCTGTCCTGGTCAGCGGATTCGCGACTTATTGTCTCCGGGAGCAAGGACTCCACACTTAAAGGTTCAATTGCCTTTTTAACAATTCCGAATTATTTGCTAAATGTTTTCCCATTTCCAGTTTGGAGCGTGCAAAGCAAAAAGCTGGCGCAGGAGCTGCCGGGACATGCAGATGAAGTATTTGGCGTCGACTGGGCGCCCGATGGCTCCAGAGTCGCCTCGGGCGGCAAGGACAAAGTGGTAAAGCTGTAAGTTTGCTGTAAATTAAAATATCAATTTTATAAAAATCTCATTTATTGTCACATTTTAGCTGGGCCCATTAATGAGCTGCCTCTTTACACGTAAAATGCATCGATATGTACTACTAAATAAACTGAAAACCCTGAGTGGAGTCTTGCTTCGTGTCCTGTCTAAATTCGCTGTCGCTGCATCTTCTTCAAGATCAACTGGAAGTAGCTTTTAAAGCTGTCGCCTTGCTGTAAATATGCAGTTGGCACCGCCGACTCAGAGAGCAGCGCTCGCTCCGCAGATGCGAAACCTGTGGCCACGCACTCATCCAGCGTGTGGTGCTTAAGTAGCGCGGTGATAAAACCGGCGCAGAAACTGTCACCGGCACCGGAGACATTAACAATGTGCTGCAGCTTGGGCGGCGCATAGAAGAGAGTTGTGTGCTTGCCGCTGGGCGAGAGTGAAAGCAGTTTGCAGGGCTCGGATTCGGCGTCGCAGCGTATGCTCAAGAGCACGCCGTGGTTGCCTAAAGTGGCAATAATGCAATTAAAGTGTGTGTCAATCTGTTGCAGCAGCGTCTTGGTCTGTTGCAAGAGTTCTGCCTGCTCGAGCTTGGTGTCCAGCTGGTGCTTCACGGGCTGCTCTGTAATCGCCTCTACAATGGTCTTCAGCTCGTGCAGATTGGGCTTCAAAAGGCGTATGTGCCGACTTAAATCAGTTGGCAGCTGGAATGGCTTGCCAGCTATAAACATATCCGTGGGTTCAAAGAACACAGGCACCTCAAATTGCTGCGCCAGCTGTAAAGTCTGCATCATGGCCGCTTCCGAGAGGTTGCTGTCCATTATGACGAGTGGCGCCTGGCGAAATAGCTCAGCTTTATCTGCTAATGCTTCCGCTGTGATGCTGTCATGCACATCCATGTCACCCAAAATCAACTTGCAATCTCCCAATTGATCAAATATCACTGAGCAAAGTGATGTGGCCTGTTTGGCATCCACAATGAGATTGCTTTGCAGTGCAGCTGGCATCAGTTGCCTCAACAGCTGAGCGAAGTGATCGCTGCCCACGGCGGAGATCAAATTTACCTCGCCATACAGTTTGTAGATCCCCTCGGCAATGTTGCGTCCCACGCCGCCAGCTGCGTGTTTCGCCAGCGACTTGTAAGTGGCGCCATCCAGCTGCAGTCCATGCGTGTCCTTCACCCTAAATGAGAGATCTAGGATGGAGGCACCCACAACGAGAGGTTTCTTAGTAGACTCGCTGATCTCGGCTCTTTGCTGCGCACTTTCAGCAGACAAAGCGCAGGCAATTTGTGCGGCGACCGCCGCGTTGTGCTTGATGAGCGCAATGTTCGCCTTTAGGCTGCTGCCTTGGGTGATCTTTGCGATGTGCGAGAGCAAGAAAGGAGTAACCTCCTTGCCGCTAACACCTTGCGCCTGCGCCTCAGCATTGGCGACCACAATGGCCGCATCAATAGCCGCCTTATCAGCCGCATATTCCCCGGGAATCGGTACGCCGATCAAGACGCCAGACTTCAAATCCAATTGTTGCCAGGCACGCAATAGTTTAGCTGCCTCTGCAGCAGACTCCAAGTTATAGGGCACCTTGCAGCCGCTGTCTCGCGTGTAGAAGTCGGGAAAGACGCCACCAGGACTCGCGAAGCTGGCCACGCATACGCCCTGCGTCTCCAGATACTCGAGCGTGCGAGGAATGTCCAGAATGGACTTGACGCCGCTGCAGACGACAGCGACAGGCGTGCGTCCCAGCTCCACCAGGTCAGCGGATACGTCCATGGTGAGATGACCCTCTCGATGCACACCGCCAATGCCTCCTGTGGCAAAGATTTGAATGCCCAACTGCTGCGCCACAATCATGGTGGCGGCAACGGTGGTGCCGCCACTTTGCTGCGCCGCCACCACATAGGGCAGATCTCGACGCGAGCACTTTATGAGCTCCTTGCGTGGCTTGTGAGCCAGTGTCCAGAGTTCCTCCTGGGTGAGCCCGACTTTGATGCAGCCATCAATGATGCCAATAGTGGCTGGGACAGCCCCGAACTGACGCACCACCTGCTCCACCTGCAGTGCGGTCTCTACGTTCTGCGGCACTGGCATCCCGTGGGTGATGATCGTCGACTCAAGCGCTACAATTGGTTGCTTCTGGGCAAGCGCCTGACGAATCTCTGGATGCACAACAATGTGACGTTGTTGCTTTGAGTATGAGCGGCAGAGCAAGGCTCGAAAGCCACCGAAGGCACAGTTGCGCAGCAGCATCACAGAACCTCTTCAATTCAGTGTACTTCACCACCTTACAAATTTAATAACAAAACAATGGCCATGTGGTCGCACAACAACAAAATATGTTTTCATGGCAAAACAGCTGGTTAGATGCTTGCTTCATTGGAGCTCTGCTGTCTGTAATATCGGTTATTGTTTTTTTTTTAATTGGGATTATATTGAATGGAGGGCAATAATAATGTTGTTTTTAATAAATTGCATTTTCAACAAACAGCAATTCAAATATGTAACATTTCAACAGATTTATCGCACGTAATAGTTGTGGTCACATTGTTATTGAGGTTGCAATCGATAACTGCAATCAAGTCAGTCGGAAGAAATATTCTGCAGATCAATATCAATTCTCTCATTAATTTTAATTTTTTTAATTTAAATTTGATTATAATTTTAAATGACATTTAGGAAAGTTTGTTTATTTAAACCATTTCAAATGAAATCAATCACACAACTGCACTCCGTCGTGCTGGTCACACTGACTCTGGCGTTGCGAGCGTCGATTGATTTTTGTTTATGTTTATCGGTACGCGCAATTGTGGCATCATCTTGTTTGAAATAAGTTAGTTAAATAAGTATAAATTGATAACAATGGACTTTAACCACAGCACGTATACAATGGAGTTCTTCAATTTCACTCCAGAACAAATTTCGGCCGAGCGTAAGCTGTAATTACTTAAAATTTATCAAAACCTAAGCTGCCATTTGCCAATTTCAGGCGACCACTTGGTAAAATCGCTGATTAAACGAGCTGTTGACGCGACTGTCAAGAAAATAGAAACACCAGCGACGGCTGAGATGCTGGCGCAACAGAAGGACGCTGTAGTATGCTTGATGCAAGCAGCTTGCGAAAGGAAACTCGGCCAACTGCGTGAGATGGATAAGGAAATATTTAATGTGCCGCCACACGTACTGCTCATAAAAGACTTCGACCTCGAACAGCAGCTAACAAGCGAGGAAGAGGAAGCGAAGGCCGCAAAACTGGAAGAGCTAAAGGAATGCTATCGACAGGTGAGTGGTAAAGCTAGACGAACTAAATACACCATCAAAAGTACCATCAAAGTACTAATAGTACTCTCCATTCAATGCGAAATCATAGTACTAAAAGTTGAACTTGTTTTTAGAATATGGCTGCGCTGGCTGAACTTCAAGCGGAGGAAGAAAAACATACGGCTTTAATTCCGCTCATCGAAAAGGAGCAGGAAATGCATGAACGGCTCTACGAGGCGTGCGTCTATCCTGATTTCAAGAACATCCATGAATTCGCAGTGCATCTCTGTGGGGATCCGAATGATCTTCAATAATTGGTTAGTTTTTATTACTACTATGAGTATGATTATTATTATTAATATCAGTATCATTATTATTAATATTATTAGAGTAGTGAGGTGAGTTAAAAATGCTGGAAACTATTCAAGTTGTTTGGTGTTTGTCTATGTTGAATTCAATTTGTTTCATTATTTCGTTTATTATATGTATCAATGCGGTCCCACAAACTTGAACAGTTTCAAAAAATCTAAGAGTAATTAATGCAAATAGGTTATTAAACAAATATGAACATATGAAATTATTTGTTATGAATGACTTCAATTGAATTGAGTAAAGCTATTAAGGTTTTAATGGTAATATAATTTCGAAATTTCCAAAGCATCCTAGTTTATATAGCTCAAATCAAACGTATAAGATTGCAATTGAACTCTGGATCAAAATTCCGTACACTAATCACAACTTGTTAGAATTTGGATTATACTATAAAGTTAGAGATCCTAAAAATTCAGAGATCAGGATGAACTTTTGATACTTTAGATTGCACTATAAGAAGGCAACTCTTTGAACTTACTTGAATGTATACCTCACATCAAAGTTATAGGTTAAAAAATTGCATGGATAAAAAAAAAACTTGTAAGACTTCAATTAACTTGAATTGTAAGACAGCCATCTCCCAAAAAAATAATGTGACTGGAATCCAGGGTCAAACTGCAGTATTATATTGTTCTTAAAGTTTAAATCAAAGAGTAAGCTCAAAGTCTTGGTATCGAGAATTGACAAGTTTGCTCTCACTGAAGTGAAATCTTGGCTCTCTTCCTTGTATGCACACACTGAGAATCTGTAGCTAGAGCATAAGTTGAACTGTACGCGAGTTAATGTCTTTCTATTTTTGACGCACTGTCTCCTCCTCTGGCGCCGCTTCGTCAATAGTTCAACAGCCGAACCGGCGTGGACGCGATTTCAGTTCTCAGTTGTATGTTTTGTATTTTCCTCTGGTTCTTGTGTTTGGCACAACAACGAACAGCCACACGCCGAGTTGATGCGGCACACAGAACTCAATCACTAGCAGAAGAAGCATCATGGCAAAGATGTGTGAGACTATTTATAGAGCATCCGCGACAATATTTTTTTGCTTGTTATTTTTTGAGTTTTTGCGAGGCGTATTCGGAATAAGAAAAATGCAAAAAGTGCCACACAAAAATAACTAAAGGCAGGCGAGAGAAATTCGCAGTTCGCAGCGAGGCGTTATTAATAAAATAGCAGCGCTGCCTTCGTCGGAGCTGTTGGATCTAGCTGTGGATCGGTTGCCTGGCTGCATTTATTCGCATTCGCATTTCGTATTTCGCCTGTGGAGTTGCACATCGTCTTTGCCGTCGTCGTGAAAATATTCTGAGGTAATCTCTTTCTCTCGCTTGGACTGCCCAATTTATGTAATACATATATGCACATTAATATCTCAATATATCTGTATCTAAATCTGAATAATACATATATATAAATTTTGATTCTAGTGAAAAGATCTGTTGCCAGCATGAATGTGGAGAAGTTAAAGCGACTGCAGGCGCAGGTGCGCATCGGTGGCAAGGGAACGCCCCGTCGCAAGAAGAAGGTTATGCACCAGACTGCTGCTACCGATGACAAGAAGCTGCAGAGCTCGCTGAAGAAGCTCTCCGTGAGCACCATACCTGGCATTGAGGAGGTCAACATAATTAAGGATGATCTGACCGTCATTCACTTTAATAATCCCAAGGCGCAAGCTTCGCTTTCGGCGAACACGTTCGCTGTGACGGGCCATGGCGAGACCAAGAAGATTGTCGAAATGCTGCCCGAGATCTTGCCCCAACTAGGACAGGAAACGGTTGTCCAGCTGCGCATGTATGCCAACTCCATGTCCAACAATCAAAAGTCAACAGAGGGTGATGCTAAAATTTCTGAGGAGGACGATGATGTGCCGTTGCTGGTCGGGGACTTTGATGAAGTGGCCAAGACAGAGGCAAAGCAGCAGGAGCAAGGCAAGGAAGACAAGAAACAGGAGCAGCCCACCAAGGATGCCAAGAAACCAACCAAGACCGACAACAAGCAGCCTCAGCAACAGCAGCAGCAATCCAAACAAGATCGTAAGAAGAACCAACAGCAACAACAGCCGGAGACAAAGCAGAATGAAGCAGCTAAGAAGCCCAACAATGCTCAGCAAAAGGGCAAGCAAGACAATAAGAAGACGCCGGCGAATACTCAACCAAAGGAGGCCAAGAAGAGCGAGTCGGATAACAATAATGCCCAGCCCAAGACGCCAACTCCGGTTCCAAGTGCATTAGCCAAACAAGAGATTGCTGCAGAGCCTCAAAAGGCAGCTGAACCACAAAAGGCAGCTGAACTACAAAAGGCAGCTGAACCACAAAAGGCAGCTGAGCCTCAAAAGCAGGAACTAAAGAAGGAGCAAACGAAGCCATTGGAGCAAAAAACTCAACCACAAGCAGAAAAACCCGCCGCTGCTGCTGCTGTCACCCCAGCTAAGCCACAGACACCGCCTGCTGTACAGACTCTGGCCCAGATTGTCGCCGCTGAGCCACCCAAGCCAGCTGTAACTCCAGCTCCAGCTTCAGTTGAGCAAAAACCCATTGAGAAGAAAGAGGCTACACCTCCTCAACAGAAGCCAGCAGCAGCCCCAGCCAAGCCTGAGCCACCAGTACAAGCTAAGGCCGAGCAAAAAGAAGCTACAACACCAGCAACATTAGCTCCAGTGACTGCTTTCGAGCAGAAGCCTGAACAAGCTCAAGTAAAGGCTGAACCTAAGGGCAATAAGAAGGAATCTTCAACTCCAGCTCCAGTTCAAGCCGAACAGAAGCCAGCTGCCGCACAAGCAAAAGAAGAAAAGAAAGAGCCCACAGCACCAGTGATTCTTCCAGCAGCCAAACCAGCCGCTGAACAGAAGCCAGCACCAGCTCAAGGTGAGCAAAAGGATGATAAGAAAGAAACAGCCAAGCCAGCTGCTGAATTGAAACCCGCAGCGCCAGCTCAAGGAAAGGCTAAGTCACCAACTCCAACTCCAATTGTAGCTGCTGCTCCAGCAGCAATCCCAGTTGAAGCCGACAAGAAGGCAGCGGCAGTTCAAAAAGACGTAGCTCCACCACAACCTGCTGCTGCTCAGCCAGTCAAGCAGGCTGCCCCCAAGCAAGTGACACCGCCACCTGCCAAGCAAGTTTCTCCGCCTGCTGAACTACCGAAGGCACAGCAGACTCCACCGCAAGAAGCTTTGAAGGCTCCAGAGGCTGCTATCGTACCACAATCCGAGAAAAAGATCGAGGAGAAAACGCCCGCCCAGCAGGCAGCACCCACGCAAGTGACACAACCACCTGCAAAGCAAACAACACCCCCAGCTGCTGAGCCCAAGCCAGCAGAAACTAAAGCTGCTGAGCCACAGCCAGCAGAAACTAAAGCTGCTGAACCACAGCCAGCTGAAGCCAAACCAACTGAAGTGAAGCCAGCTGAGCAGCAGCAGCCAAAACCAGCCGTCGCCGCAGCTCAGAAGCAAGCGAATGCAGCCGGCGGTAAGAAACAGGAGCAAACACAAAAGCCAAAGCAGCAGCAGCCTGCCAAGCCCGATCAGCAGCAACAGCAGAAGCAACCACAGCAGCAGCAACAGCAACAGAAGCAACCACAACAGCAGGGCCAGAAGCAGGCACAGCAACAACAGCAGGCTCAAAAGCAGCCCCAACAGCAGGCGCAGAAGCAGCAACAACAGCAGGCTCCGAAGCAACCAGCTCAGCAGCAGCAACCTCAGAAGCAGCAACAGCAACAGGCACAACAGCAACAGAAGCAGCAAACTCAGCAGCAGCAACAACAGGTACAGGGTCAGCAGCAGCAGCAGGGTCAGAAGCAGCCAGCTCAGCAGCAGCAGCAGCCCCAGCAGCAACAGCCCCAGCAGCAACAACCCCAGCAGCAAGAACCCCAGCAGCAACAGCCCCAGCAGCAACAGGCACCGAAGCAGCAACCAGCCAATGCAGGTGGCAACAAACCAGCAGCCCAACAGCCACAGCAGCAAAAACAGGCAGGTGCCAAGCCCACCGTGGCCGCCAAACCCGAGGCGGGAAATGCCAAGCCAGCTGGAGCAAAACCTAACCAGCAGCAGCAGCAGGGCAAAGGCAACAAGACATCGCCTCCAAAGCAGCAGCCAAATGCTCAGAATAAACCACAGCAGCAGAAGCAAAATGATGGCAAGCCCAAGACGCCGGCAAACACGCCCAACTCACAGTCGTCCCCCAAGGCGTCGCCATCGCCAAAAGCAGCCGCTTCGCCACCAAAGGCGGCCTCCCCGAAGGCCGGCACCCCAACGACCTCCACAGCAACTTCACCGCAAGATGGCGCCAAATAATTTCATGCATTTTCAAACACCAACGATCGGAGCAGAGCAGAATTGATCGATAGACTGCATCGACAACAGTCTATGCAACACTGCATGCAGTTTATCGATAATGTCGATAATTGATTAGCTTTTGTGACGATTACAATTTTATATTGAGAAAATAAACACAATTTGAGAAAAAAAAACAATTATTAATTCTGCTTGCGCTGCGATGCTGACGTCGACGGCTCTTCGCTCTTCTCCTTGTCCGGATTGAGTTTCAACATCGCATAGTTCAAGGCGGTGGCAAAGCCAAGCCAAGCCATGTAGGGGACAAACAAAAGGCCGGCGGTCTTATTGACCCGATAGAACAAAACGCCGCAAGCGCCCGCTGCCGCCGTCAGCGCCACAATGTCAATAAGTCCCTATGCATGACACAATTGCAGAAATAGATAAGCAAAAACAAAACACTTTCTTTTCAACTTACGCCCTTGATGTTATGCTGACCAAAGAAGATCGGTGTCCACGCCCAGTTGAGTGCCAGCTGCGTGCCATACGCGATCAGCGGGAGCTGGGCGTCGCCCCTGAAGCCGCCGCCGTCGCGCCACACCAGGTAAGAGCCGTAGCCCATGCCAGCGTATAACGCAGTCCAAACGGGCGCAAAGAGCCAGTTTGGAGGACGGAACGACGGAAAGTTCAGGTGCGCGTACCAATTCTTTATATGATTGCGCGTTATTTTGCCATTGATCACGCCGCCCACATTCGGCAGGATGACGGCGCCCGCAATTCTCAGCACATCCCCAGCACAGTTCTTCTCAGCCATCTTCAGCAGTTGCACTCACTCAAACGGTTAACTATTAACTAGTAATGCCCTTTTACTGCGCCACAGCACAACACGAAACTTGTCGCTGTCGCTGATTTCATATATCCAATGTGCGTACGTGACTGTGTGAGTGCCTGTCTGTGAGTGTGCTTACATTTAATTGCTGCCTTCGCTCTCTTCCTGCGCATGTGTTTGTGAGCTGTCGTTGAGTGGATTTTGCACTTGCACACTGCACTACAAGGTTTTCAAGACTTCAATTTAATTTATTTGCATTCGTATAATTGCATTTCACAAGTTACGTAAATTTTATAAGTAAATATATTTTTATTTGAAAAGGAGAACCTCAAGGGAATGCAATTTACAGATTAATTAACTGTCAATAGATGTAAAACACTTTTGAATTCATTAATGCAATGCATCCATTAGCACTGCTTGCATTTGACTAAACACATATTTGCAATTTGCTAAAAATTGGTTAAAAATAGATTGGTAGGAATAGGAACAGCGAACAATAATTTTTACTGCCTTTGAAGCATAGTGTAATCTAGCGTAATGCAATCATGCGAAGAGAATTACAGAAGGCGATAGACAGTAAATATCAACATGAAATCAGTTTCCGATTGTGAATTTTCCGTATTTCAAATAATGGTCAGCTGTTTACTAATTACACCTTAATTTAAGCAGGGCTGACGCAATGTGTTGGACACGGATCAAGTCCTGGACAGCTGGTGAACATGGTGCCATGGCAACCTTTGTTTGTTGTGGCTACCGGCAAAAGCATTTTCCAATTGAAGTTGCAAAGAGATGACGCTTTATTTCGACACAAAGATCGAGTTTCTCGACGTGGATGCAGTAAGCACCATAAGCAGCTGGCATCCCAATGAGCCGCTCTTTGCAGTCGCTTCCTACAGCCAGGAGCGCGGTGGCAGCGTGACCATCTTTGCCGACACAGTAAGTTGGAGATTATGGCATCGAATGGTTAAAGGAAACAAAATTACACCAAAATCAATGGCGTAACATTAATTAAATTCCTTGGAATTAATCATTTCCGTTGAGGATTACCATATTAAATCGAATCATAATCATTGCAATGCAATTTGCATGGTCTAACTTTTAATGATTCTAGTCCATTTGATAAATACTTGCTTTTTCAGGGTGAACCTCAGCGGGATGTAACGTACCCAGTGCACGCCACCTCGCAGGCGACGGCGCTGTGCTGGCATCCAGAGAAGGCGCTGTTGGCCACGGGCTGGGAGCACGGCGACATCCACGTCTGGTTCGCCGGCCATCGGGAGTTCGCCAGCGTTAGTGGCCCCCACAAGGCGGCCATTGTGCTGCTGGAGTTTAGTGAGCAGGGCGGACGCATGGTCACAGCCGATGCCATGGGATTGGTGACGGGTTGGCGTTGTGATGGTCAGTACCAGTTCCTCACCATGTTCTCGCATGATCTGCGCGAGGTTCTGCTGCTCATCTGTTTTCGCCGCACCGTGGAGAGCGAGGTGCGCGAGGAGATGGCCAGTCTGGCCAAGGCGGCGGTGGCTGGCGACGAGAATGCTCTGGATACGCTGACCAATTGGCGGCCAAGGACTGCGGCACGTGGCCATTCCACGGTGCGGGACAATCACTGTTTCTATGCTTGCACTCAGGGCGGCGTTGTCTACTACATCAATCAGAGCGGCACCTGCACCGAGGTGATGAAGAGCGGTCCGCATCAGCCCTCCATCACCCAGATGCTGTGGCATCCCAAGAAGTGAGTGCTGAAATTAATTACGATGAATATCGGGCATATGCTGCACTTAATGCTGTATGGCATCGAAAAGTCGACATAAATGGGATATTTTCAAGTAATTCTAATCGTTGTAATCGCCTTTATTTTAGGGATGCGGTGATTTGTCTATTGGAAGACTTGACCATCACGCTTTACCTGGTGGAGTCCACTGGCATTCTGACAGAGCTGGACCGCGTGAAGCTGAGTGGACGGGGTTCAGGCAAGCATGGCGCCATCGCCTGGGCCGGTAATAGCTTGGCCATCATCACTGGTGATCTCTCGGTCCGCATCTGGGACATTGAGCGCAGCGACAACTATCTGTTGAAGATGGAATTGCCCAGCGCTAGTCTGTTGGGCATGAGCTCGTCGCTTTCAAGCTTGGGCAATGCCACGTCCAATAGCTCCAACAACAACATCAATAACAACTCGACAGGCAACTTCTTCAGTCCCGAGAGCAGCGGCGACAGCAATGCCAACAACATAATGCCCAGGAAAATCTCCAAGTACGCGCAACTCGCCTCCAATGAGATCTTCACTTGTCTCGCCTACAGCACCAGCAATCAAACGTTGTGCGCCGCCAGCAATCTGGGCAATCTTTACACTTGGAAGCGCACTGTCAGCTGCTTTGTGAACGCTCCTGAAGACGCCTGGCAGCTGGGCAACATCTCAGCGCTGTCGCGTCAGAGCGCCGTCAAGAGCTGCACCTGGGGATTCAACGAACTGGCCAAGCCCTGCATCCTAGTCAACTGTCTGTCGAGCGTGTTTATGCTGAAGGAGCAGCCGCTGCTCGCCTGCCACACCCGCTCTCTGTGGGCGGTGCAGAGCTCGGCAAAGAGCATTCAATTGACGCACTGCAGCGGCAGACAGTGCTCAGTTCAAGCTGAGTTTGCTGTGACCGCTCTGGCCTTAAACGAACTCAGTTTGGTGGTCAGCAATGGACGCTCAATCTCGTCGTATAGTCTGCAAAAAGTGGAGAAGAGTCTGGACGAATTCGATGAGATTCTGGAGGCATCTGGCGCCGGTTCCACGGCGTCCGTGAAGAGCTCGCCCTCGCTCAACATCCGACTGATGCAGACATTTGCCGCCGAGTGCCAAGCGCTGTGTCTGCAGAACCAGAACATCTTCTGTCTGACCGCCAGCGACATCATGGTCTACTCTGTGGGTGGCGTCGTGCTCCACAGGCTGATGGGCAACGACATCGAGGGAAAAATTATTGGCATGGATCTGACTGGTTGCTATCTGTCGGTGTTTACCATGAACGGCTATGTGAAGGCCTACGATGTGACGCGCCACGATCCCAAGCTGTTGTTTCCCAGCAAGTCGGGCCACGAGATTTTCGATGACTTCGGCGAGTTCATTCTGGTGAAGTGCAACAGTTTGGGGAGCCACTTGGCACTGGTGATTGCCAACAGCAGCTTCACGCCTTGTGCTGCAGTCTACTGCTGGGACTTCGAGCGCAACAATCTCTTCGAGTATGATTTGACGAGCGAGAAATCGGAGCAATCGACAACTGACAACAGCAGCAAATCCAGCTTGGCTGTGCGCCTCTTCTGGGACACCGAGGAGCCGCGTCTGCTGGCCGTCGAGGTCAGGTCCATGGTCATGCTGACGCTGAAGCCAAGTCGCCAGCAGCAGTCGGGTCCCAGCCACTACGTCGAGTCGCAAATTCTCGTCATGTTCTACTCGGAGAAGAACGCCGGCAAGCTAAACGTGCTGGAGTCGCAGCTGTTGACTGCCGGCGCGCAGCTGCTCAATCTGTGCGTGCCCAGCGTCGTCTGCCTGCAGGTCAATGCTGTGCAAGAGCAGCCGCTGCAGGACTTTGCCGATCTGCAGCAATGCGACGCCGTCACCCGGCGGCAGGTGCTCAACTTCAGTCTGCACGTGGCCGAGGGTCAAATGGATCTCGCCTTTCGATGCGTGCGCTCCATCCAATCCAAAGTTATCTGGACCAATCTGGCCAAGATGTGCGTGCACACAAGTCGCCTGGACGTGGCCAAGGTGTGCATGGGCCACCTGGAACAGGCGCGCTCGGTGCGCGCGCTTCGCCAGGCCATCGCAGATGATGACCTGGAAACGGAGGCCAAGGTGGCCGTGCTGGCCATCGAGCTGGGCATGCTCGACGAGGCCAAGGAGCTGTACAAGCGCTGCAAGCGCTACGATCTGCTCAACAAGCTGCTGCAGTCGACGGGACAGCTGGACGAGGCCTTGCAAGTGGCCGAGACGGAAGATCGCATTCATCTGAAGCACACTTATTACCAGAAGGCGCAGTCGCTGAAGGAGAGTGGCGACATCAAGGGCGCCATCGAGTGTTTTGAGAAGACTCAGAACCCGGTGCAGCACATTACGCAGCTGCTGCTCGAGAACCCGCTGGCCATGAAGCGCTACATTCAGTCCAGCAGCGATCCCAAGCTGCTCAAGTGGTGGGGCCAATACGTGGAGAGCTCGGGAGACATGGACGCCGCCTTGGCGGTGTACAGCAAGGCCGAGGATTGGTTCTCGCAGGTAAAAATACTCTGCTACCTCGGCAAGATCTCCAAGGCGGACGCCATTGCTCGTCAGTCCGGCGATCGGGCGGCCTGCTACCATCTGGGGCGACACTACGAGAATGTGGGCAAGTTCCAAGAGGCCATCATGTTCTATACGCGTGCTCAGACCTTCAGCAACGCCATTCGCATCTGCAAGGAGAACGACTTCCAGGAGGAGCTCTGGACAGTGGCCAGCTCGTCGCGCAGTCGCGACAAAGCCATTGCTGCGGCCTACTTTGAGGAGTGCGGCAACTTCAAGCACGCCGTGGAGCTTTACCACAGAGCTGGCATGCTGCATAAGGCGCTGGAGATGGCCTTTGAGTCGCAGCAGCCGGAGATTCTGGAGATAATTGCCAGCGAGCTGAACGCCGACTCCGACGCAGAGCTGATCAATCGTTGTGCTGATTTCTTCACCAGCATCGAGCAGCACCAGAAGGCGGTTCAGCTGCTGGCCAAGACCAAGCATCTGGAGAGAGCACTGAGCATCTGTGTGGAGAAGGGCGTCCCAGTCACCGAGGAACTGGCGGATATGTTGACCCCAGGCAAGGGGGAGTTTGAGGATGCCACGCGCTTGAGCATCTTGGTGCAGCTCGGTGAGTTGCTGCAGCAACAGGGCGATTATCACAGCGCCACCAAGAAGTTCACGCAGGCTGGCGATAAAGTGCGCGCCATGAAGTCGCTGCTGAAGTCGGGCAACACCGATAAGATCATCTTCTTTGCCACCATGTCGCGGCAGCGAGAGATCTACATCATGGCTGCCAACTATCTGCAGGCCTTGGACTGGCAAAGTGATGCCAGCATATTGAAGCACATCGTCAGCTTCTACAGCAAGGGACAGGCCTACGACTCGCTGGCCAACTTCTATGCCATTTGTGCGCAGATCGAGATCGAGGAGTACCAGGACTATGAGAAGGCGCTGACTGCCATGCAGGAAGCGGCCAAGTGCCTGGAGAAGCTCAGCCACGCCCAGCATGCCTACAACAATCTGCAGCGCACCGTCGCGGATGTCAAGACTATTCTGGAGATGCAGCAGTCGCTGCGCAACAGCGACAACCAAAGCGTTATTGGGGCTTGTCGCACCATGTTGAGTAAGTTATGAAGACTATTATTTTCTAAAATGTATGTTTTTCTTAACTTGAAGTGCCTCTGGAACCTGAAGTCGGGGCAGCAAATTATTCTTCATGCACTCAATGTCGATAATTGCATACATTTTATTTTACACAAAAATAATTATATATACTTAAATATTTGACAATCAAAGCGATCCCGACTGTCCAATGTTTCTGCTGAGCCGATAAAAGGTGCAACTTAACAGCTGAAAACTCATCATATAAAACTAAAAATCTGATGTATAAAAAACCATGCAATAATCCTGATTGTAAAATCCGCAACAAAACCTTAATCTCAGAGACCAAAAGTGTCATTGTTATTAAACATAGAAACAACACTTTTTATTGCTGAACGTAGATTATATGTGTGTTATATTAGGCCAAGCCCCTTTACGCTCTCAAAAATCTCAAAATAACTAAATTCCGAGCGTGATTCTACAAATAGCATGTTCTATTTTTAAATACACAATAATGTCAAAATGGTTCTTGGAATTGTGCTGACGATTGAACAAAATTCTTTAAAATTCAAATCAAAAAACCAGGCATTATAGTAATCTTTTTTCTAAATTTGTATTCTTGCAGTCAAGCCTGAGGTGCCGCCCATACGCCACGCCCACATCCTGGCCATGCTGGTGCGTGCTCTGGTCAACGCCAAGCAGTTTCCCGAGGCAGGACGTGCTCTTAAGGAGCTGGCCGTGAAGGACAACTCGTGGAGTGCCTCTGGCCTGGTAGACAGAGCTTTGGTTCAGCGCGTCGCCAAAGAGTGCGACCTGGATTTCGATTTGATCTGGAACTCGGGTCGCATGGCGAGCAGCGCATCGACATCGGTGACGGCAGCAACGACAATATCAATGACAACCACGACTTTGACGCGATCGACAACAAACGCCACAACATCCAGCGATGACGAGGCCGATGACGAGGAAATCAGAGAGGAATTGCACTAATCGCTGCCTGCACTCGATGCGCAACTAGTCATAGCCAGCACTCGTGTATTCACACTCACACTCGCACTCACTTAGTCACACCTACACTCGAAGCAAGACCAAAGTGCAGCGTTTGAAGAGAAGTGATTCCCTTGCACAGATTACCCAAGGTGATTTTACTCTAATTAAACCCACAAGTGAAAGTCATTAAGTCAAGTAAGCGTCGAATCCATTTATTTATTTATGCATACTAACTATCGATGTGTAGAGTTTAGAAGTAGTTCCCCAACTTATCAGTTTGCAGTCGAGCGTGTCTAATGTGAGTTGAAATCTTCCCATCGTAAACAGACTAGCGAATTTCCGTCCGGTTGACTTAAACCCATTTGTTATTTTGGAAGCGTCGTCTGATCACTTCGAACAAATTTTAACAACTGTGCGGAGTTAACATTGCAGCCTTCTAGCTGGTACCGTTCAGTCTGCTCATTGATAGTGCAGTCAATCAGTCGATCAGTCATTCAGATATGATAATTGAGGTGGAATTCCACCGATGCGAATTCACCTTAGGAATGTTCGACTGTAATTAGAACGCCTCGAAATACTAAACAAGCGATCGCTGATTTATGAATGAGCAATACAAATTTCACAAGATCGCACGAGCGAGAGAGAAACAGGTTCGACACGGTCTCCCTCTCTCTCTCTCTCTCTCGCTTTGACAACCGAATTATGAATGAAATAGTAAAAGCTTCGTGCACAACAGGTCGCTTGATCATCATTTGCAGGCGCAGAGGCGAATCCGAAAGCAAACACGAATGTAAATACGATTATAAATACGTGTACAAAATAACTGTGGCGCCAAGCACAGACAATGACAAATCGGGTAATCGAGGGGTCGTTGGGGGGCCACGCGAATCATTTGGGGTGAATCACTTGCACTAAATACGACTGGCGGGGCTATGAAATCAGAATGGTTTCTCGGAATCCTGCGCTCAATTCAAATAATTTCAATAGAGCAATCGTCTATTTGCCCGTTCCGAAGAGCTTTCGAATTTCGGACGCGTAATGCGCGATTCCCATGAATGCGTCGCGGCGCTAGACGAGTTCCGAACTGTGATCTGGCCGCCTTCTTCGGCCACAAGTTATGCATTGGCCAAAACAAGCCGCCGAAGAGAGAATGGCCAATCATAGCAAACAAGTCATGTCGCTTTTCCAGGAATAATGACGCGTCAACAGACGACGCGCGTGCCAGAAAAAGACAGCGCAAGAGAGAGAGAGAGAGAGCGAGCGAGCGTAACTTAATGAATGAATTTATTCAACACTCAAACGACCTTATATCTCCCCTCTCCCGCCACCGCCCCGCTGCGAACGACAACAGTTCAGAAACCTGTGCCTGGGGAACTCCATGAGACACCAACTACACACACACACACACACACACACACACACACACGCGCGCGCTGGCGAATTTGTTTGTCTCGTCAACAGCAGTGATGACTCACACTCCGGTAGGCCGATGTTCAATATGTGAACAGCAAGAGTTGCCTACGTCATGCTTGCGAGTGCGATGCAATCGCGAGAGCGAAGCGCAGATAACTGGCAAACCGATAAAAGCTTTCAGCGATCCCCCTGGCGAATCGAGCACGCAAACCGGTCGCCAGCTGCCGGCAATGCTTCGGGAGTTGCCGATTGGGCATCGGGGACCAGCGAACATTCGGGAGAGCGAGCTTTTGGCTGAATCTGATTTCGTCATGAGTTTATCGTCGTACATTTCGGCTGATCATTAGTCGGTTAAACGCGAACCTGTCCAGATGCGTCTCGCTCGTCTGCTGATCGATTCTTGATCTATAGTGTGTAACGGTTATTAGCCAAACAAACACAATTTTCCACCAGAAGATTTCCACAAGCTGTTGACGGTAATTCTCGTAGCCGGTGTAATTTCCTAGTGCCCTCAACGTGAGGTGAGGAGATAACGACTCGATTCGCGTGATTCACCCGACTCCCGGACAACCGCTTGTTTATCCTAAGTCCAGTCCGCATCCGCGAGTGATTAACCCCAAACTCCCCAAAGACAACTACTCGACAATGACGTCAAGCGCGAGTGCAATCGAATTGAAAGCCTTCAGTTGATAACAAGTGTCTGCTCGACTTGGGGTAGTCCCATGGCCATTGTGCTTAGTGTGAACCAAAGTGCAACACAAATCGACAGTTTCTTGTGCGGCTCGCGAACTGTGCTGAGCCTTGATGCCATGCACCAGGATGTGCGATCCAGCAAGGTCAGCGCATCCTCCGAAGCAACAGAAGCCACAACAAGCCCAGCAGAGGCAGCGCTGGATGCAGCGAAGGCGAAGACGACGAGGCGACCTCAGCGACAACGTCAGCGCCGCCATCGACGCAGCAGCAGCAGCGATAGCGACAGCAGCAGCAGCTCCAGCAGCGATGAATCCACATCCGAGTCGGACACGAGCAGCAGCAGCTCCAGCGACAGCAGCAGCCACAGCTCCAGGCTGCCGCTGCTGGTTACATCACCACAGGGATTGGAGCTGCCTGTCAGCGTTTCACGCCCGCCTTCCAGCAAGTCCGACGAGGAGCAGGAGCAGGAGGACAAGGCACCTGGTACACCCGTGTTGCCTGTGGATCCGCATGTCTGGACCAACGAGGACATCGCCAGCTGGGTCAAGTGGCTGACCCGCAAGGTGAAGATCGATCCCGAGCCGGACATTACCCGCTTCCCCAAAGATGGCAACGAGCTCTGCCAGCTGAGTCGAGCCGACTTCTGGGTCTGTGCGGGCTCCAGACGAGGCGGCATTCTGCTGGCCAAGCACTTTGCCCTCAGCCTGTACAGGGCCACGGGACGCGAGACGAGTCCCATGCTGAACGAGAACGAGCCAAGTGAGTAAACGCCATGAACTTAAGTGTAATCTAAGGCAACATAAATCTGATGGTGTCCAGATTGAACTGCTTGTAATTGGCTGCACGTCGTATTCCCCACGGCACGTTTACGGCTCGCCTGCCTCATCCTTTCATCCTTGCATCCTTTGTGGTCAAGCATCAATTGAATCCTTTTCGCTCGACAGTCGATTCAAGTTAATGGCAACTGATTAAGATGTTGAGGCACTGATAGCGTCGTTACTTATGTGCGTCATTGATTGTTTTTCTCCCGTCCTCTCGATAAAGGCGAGAAATTAATGTGAACTGTGCTGGGAAAGGGAAAAGCGGAATGTGATGGGGTCTGGCAAAGAGGGCGAAACTAAAGCTGAAGCTGCTTTTAATTATGTCTCAACTACCTGTCCTCTTGAATTCAACCTCTACTTGGAGCAAGTGGCTTATAACTTTCGCTCATAAACGTAAATCGCTTGAATTTCGCTAAAATATGAAACGCGGCAGCGACAGCAGCAAAGTATGCAACACTTTTTGTGCTCGACAGTTATTAAGAGTAATGGGAAGGAAGGGGGGAAGCTTCTCAAGTGATGAACTTAATAATAAACGATGTAAATATGATAATTTCTCACAGGATGTGGCATCTAATAATAAAATCAAAATAATCCTGCCAGCGCAGTGCCAAAAGTCACAAAGTCACAGGCCAAAGCTAGAGCGGAATTCTGAGCAGGAGCTGAAGCTCGAACGGGAGCTGGAGGCGAGACTGTGACAACAGCACGACGGGCGGTCAGTTGAGCGAGCAGGAAAATACAGGAAAATATTCAATTCGTCGCATCCTTCCTGTTGCCTTCCGCCTGCTTTTCTGCTTTCCTGCTGCCGCTGCCTGCCCGAGCATATGTCAAGCAAGAGGAGCGACTGCGTCGACTGTCGGCTGTGACGATGCCAATTTAATTGATTTGTTTTTTATGCCATCAGAGGATTACACGTTGTCGGCGTGGCGCAGATTACAGTTAAATCTCTGTGGCGGCCAAATGCCTTCCACACTGCCTCCTTCCACTCCTTGCCCGGCTGCCTCTCACTCCGCTTTCCGGGCTGAGCATTGGGGGTTGAGTGGCTGCACGTGGCCTGTGACTTTGGGAGAGATGCCGAGGCATTCAGAGCAGTTACCACCAGCTGCGCAGGTGAAGGTGCGTCTCTGCTCGGCTTTGAATCGGATTTTGGCCGACGGGTTGCGTGACTCTTGATAAGGATACGCGACGCTGATGCTGAAGCTGGCCGCATTGTTGCCAATCCCGGCATCAGTTGCCAAATGGAGTTAGCCCGAAACGGTTCACAGCTGCGCTTAATAAAAAAAATACAACGAATTGATCAGGAACATCAAGCAATAAATTAAAAGAAACTCAAATTCCAACAGAAAATATTTCGCCACGAAAAATGCATTTTGGCATTGTAATTTCGTACTCAATATATTTTTGATCAAAATCAAAGTCGAAAACCGAGAGAAAACCTAAAGATAATCTCGCGAGAAAATCTGATTTTTATAGAGTGGACTTTTATGCTCAAGTGAAGTGAATTCCTGAATTCCTAGCACACAATCAGGATGAGCGTTAGTGTTGATGTGGGCGTCATGTGGCGCCTCTCGGAGGACTTTAACAGGCGCTTCGGGCTGCGCATGCAACCGGCGCCGACGGCAACGCATCATCATCCGCATCCACATCACCACACGGCGGCCGCTGTGCATCACTATCATCATCAGCATCACCATCATGGTCCCACTGCCGCCCCACACAGCTCCATGATCTTCAATGGTATGACTCAATCGCTTCGAATCTTTTTGATCTCCGCTCTTGAGCTTTTTGTTGTTGATTAATTCTTGCATTTATTATTCGAATGTCATGAAATATTTGGGATAGATCTGATAGGTAGTAAATTATGTGTATGCCGAAGACGAACTCGGAATATTGTACTTTGTGGTTATCGTATGATTTGCATAGTATTGTGGTATTATATCTTGATTTAGCAGAGTTCGGTTCAGTTGCGCGTAAATAAAAAGCACACACGATTATTCAAGTCGAGAAAGTAAACTTTAAAAATACGTTTTTACAAACTATAAATACAAATACGTTAGAACTTTTTTTTTAATGATTTTTTTTATTTTCAAAGTCAATCAATTCAAGTATTAAATACGTTTCTTACGTTAAGTTAAAAGAAAGTAAACAAAAATAACATTTATTTAATTTGTCATTCTATTTATATGATCGCTTTACCATTTTTACTAGGATAATGTTTGTTCTTAGAACTTTTCCTTCTTCATTACTCTCCATAAAACAATAGTTAGTATATACATAAGTCCATCTGTGTGTTTTTCACATTCGCCTAGGTCGCGTTTTGTTTAAATTTCACAAAAAAAGATTACACAGGATATTACATTATGTTCCTTAAATACGAAAGGAAGAATATTTAAATAGGAGTATGTATATGTGCTATATCTATTCCGTTAGGTGATTTATAATACGCACATGGTTAAAGTTACCTTCCGTGATCTACAGCTCTTTATTCCTCAAAGCTTCCATGTACTCGAATTTTTCTGCTCTTTTGCAGAGCACATTGACAATTGGCATTTCCGGAGTGAGAATCGCAATGCTCAAGAGATGCCGACAGAATAGATATTTCATACTATAAGTTCATTAGAAGCAGAGGAAGCAAATTCCACACTTTTCTCTTCTCTTTGATCACGCGTCTTCGACGCCGTTGGCGTCTTCTCTCGCAGCTCGCAGCTTATTTTGCCTGGTCGCTGGCCACGATTCGTGAGTCACCTTATGTCTTCTCTTCGTGATAGCTGTACAACATTGTGGGGGGATTTTCCCCCAGCCTTGGGAGCAGCTCCGCCTAGTGCAGTTCCAGACGTTAACTTGCGTCTCTGCAGCACGTTTTAATCGCGGGAATAACCCAATCTCCTAGTGCAAGAGGTCCCACTTGGAGTTGTCTAACTGCTTTCGAGGATTTATGAACGCTTGCGGTTGATTTTCTGTGGAAGCGAGCGGCTTAAGAGCTTTCGCTTGCTTTGCATGCCACGTTGTCGTCGTTGCCATCGTCGCCGTCGTTTCACCTCGCATCTCACTTCTCACTTCCCTCTCTTCGTGCCCCACTAGGAACGCAGCCATTGACCAGAAAATCTCGTTTGTGTCTCTCGCTCTCTTGCTGTCTGCCTCTCTCTCTATCTGTATCTGTTGCTTAATGTATCTCGTACTTTTCTGTTGCTGTTTCAGATCCGTATCAGCTGCTGAACGCTGCCTCTCACCGATTGGTCGCCCAGGGCTCTGGCGGGCAGATACAACTCTGGCAATTTCTGCTCGAGCTGCTCGCTGATTCGTCGAACGCCAACTGTATCAGCTGGGAGGGCCAATCGGGCGAGTTCCGGCTCATCGATCCAGACGAGGTGGCCAGGCGATGGGGCGAGCGCAAGGCCAAGCCAAACATGAACTACGACAAGCTGAGCAGAGCTCTAAGGTGAGTCCACGCCACAATTGCGTCCACGTTTGGCTTCCAACTCATTCTCGCTTTTGCTTTTGCTATTTTCCAGATACTACTACGACAAGAACATTATGACCAAGGTGCACGGCAAGCGTTACGCCTACAAGTTTGACTTTCACGGCCTGATGGCCGCTTGCCAGGCACAGGCGCAGGGCTGTGATCCGGCCAGCAGCATGATTAGTTCCTATAAGCATCATCATCATCACCATGCCGCTGCTGCTGGAGGCGCTCCTCATGCGCTGCCCCCCCAGCATCTGCCGCCTCATCTGGCGCATCATTCCCACTCGCATCATCCGCATGTTCCGCACCCGCATCCACATGCTCAGCTGCTGCATCACAGCTCAGCAGAGCTCACTTCGCCGGCGTCCACTTGCTCCAGCCTGGGCTTTCCGTCGCCCTCGACGGCCTCATCGCTGCCCTCGCCAGGCCAAGTATTTGCTGGACCCGCTGCCGCAGCTGCAACGTATACAACGGTGGCAAGTGACCCCGGGTCAGGGCCAGGACAGAGGACATCCACGCCGAGCTATGAGACGCACTCCCCGCCCAGCAATGCATTTAATTGAGATGGCAACCCCAATTTGTTGGGGTTGCTCACAACAGCAGCAGGCCATCAATCGGCCAGGCAGAGAGACTGCTTGGGAACGGGGATGAGGACAGGACCTGCGCAAGGACCACACGCTGCGCACAAGGCATCCCTCTCAATCTCTCTCTCTTGTGTCTGTCGCCTGCCTGTAAAAAGGACATTTCGCTTAATTCGAGCTACTTTTGGGTTAATTGTGTAATTTTCGTATGTGATAAAAATGGAGCAATGAAGCGTCGTCCGCAAGAGGATCGCATGAGCAGCAAAAGCAATACCCCAACTACTTAACACTTTGCAAGGGTCACTTTCCGGGCTAATTTGTTACTACGTCTGTTATCTTTGTCGCTTTTAAGCCTACCACTTAATCTAACTTTTATGTCTGTGTCTAAATATTGTACATACTCGCAAATAGAGGAATCAACCACATATTTAATTAAGCTTTTATTTAGTTAATTTGTATACACATACAGTAGACGCTCTCAAATTAGAACCACTTTGTTTTTAAGCTAATTCATTACGGAAATTCGATGTATAAATAACAAAATGGATAAGTCTTACTTTAAACAAGATAAACAAATTTAGATAACCAATCGAGTGTAACTTGAATTTTGTAACTATATCCAATAACACATAAATGTTCATTGTAATTACTTGATAAACTTTAACTCTAATTTGTGAGCTTGTACTGTATTTATAGTGCTAAGTTGAGAATATAATTTTGTATAGAAATAAGCATCAGGGATGAGAAGAGGACAATCCTAGACGGCGTAAACGATGCACAGCACCGCGTAGACTACACCGAAGCCCAGGAAACAGACGCGATCCACAGCGGTGGCCAGCAGCACCCAATCGTATTGCAGTGCTCGAGTCGAGGGTATTTCGCTGTTAATGTCTAGCGGGTTGATGGGCCCATCATCATTCTCGTACACATGCTCGTCCAGCTCTTTGATGATGCTGTTGCCATTGGCCGCATTCGTCGATTCGCTCTCATTGCTGAAGTAGGAGAGAAATAGCCAAGTGCCCAGCTTGCCATTCAGCAGACTCTTCAAGAAGTCGGGCAGACGACGCTTGTGCTGTGCTGTGGCTAGATAAAGCACCACCACCTCGATGATCATGGATATGCTGAGCAACAGCAGACTGGCGCTATAGAAAACCACTTTGGAAACATACAATTAACAGAAGTTACGAATGGAGACCAATTAAGCTCACCAATTAGAGGCGTGTTCTCGGCCAGCACCGGCAAAAGTTGGGCAAAGTACATGAGAAAGGCGCTAATCAAGACGATCAGGATGCCATTAAGCAGTATCTTCTCGCCCATTTGAGGGGGCAGCCAGAACGTGGACAGTGCCAGGATGACAATGCAAATGGCAGGCGTATAGATGACAGCCGTGTACATCGAGGAGCGACGCTTCACTCTTAATGTGAATTCAATGTAGTTGTAAAAGTCCTTGTGCACAAACTGCGTTGTGCCGCTGAGAATTTCCCACTCCGTGGACTCCACCACATTCTCATAGTTGAGCTCATGGCTCTCCTTGTTGTAAGCGGCATCAATGTGATTCAGGGACCAAGTGCCAATCTTTAGCTTGCACGTCTGCTCATCATAAGGCCATTTGCGCATATTAAGGCTGCAGTAGGCCGTATAGACAGCCGGAGTCACCCAGAGAATGCTGCCATTGTTGGACAGTATGAGCTGCGTGCTCACCAGGAAGTTTCCCTCCTCGACGGCGGAATTGAAGAGCGTGATCTGCGGCTTCCATAGCTTGTGGCCCGACATGTGCACCTGAGTGATGTTGTCGTACTCAAGCGGATTCCATGTGTGTGATTCATCTTTCCAGCGCTGTTGCATAAATGTTTAGTATTAAGAGCCACGCTGAGCAACTGCCTTTTGGCTACTTACGGCATTTAACCAGCAATGGAGTGTGATCTTGCCATTCAGCTCATCGATATCGATGTAGTTGACCGAGAGGCCGAGACTGATGTTCGTTGGCTGCCCTCCAACAGTGGGTTGAGTGTGCTCATCATAATTAATAAAGATGTTCAGCTGCAGCCTTTCGATGGTGCTGATGTTGGAGGCCTTATCGTCAACGGCGTCGTCGGCCGCAGCTAATCAGAGATGGATTGTTTTGTTTGTGATAGTAAATACTAACGTTCCAATTGCACTTACATGAGGCGCCGACGGAAATGAGCAGGCAAACCATCAGTATTCCCGTTCCCAGATGAAGGAACAACGGCAGCCCACGACCGGAAATCAAACTTTTTATCTTGCTCGACATTGTTTTCTTCAAGTTCACAGTGGTGCGGCGAGAGTATTTTCGGAATTCTTATTCTAATTATATGTGTAATGTGTACGCTCATCGGGCTCCGGATTTCGACTGAGCTGGAGAATCACACACAGCAATTTTGTGTTGTTTCGCACATGGCTGCAGCTCTTCTGATAACTTGCAACGACGAGAGAGAATATGTCATGGATAAGAGATAAAGCCAATTCACGCTCGAGCGCTAAATGAGCTGTAGTGAGTAAGTAGAACAACTCATAAACAAGAGATTTACGATATCTTCCTAAAGCCGCACTTCGCTCGTTTGTGTTGCAATCATTTCAATCCTAACGGCAGCAGAGGTACCGAATCATCGATGACACTATCGATGCATTGATGATTTGGAATTTCTGTTAATCGATTTTTATGGCATGAAGCGATTGTTGGCAAATAAAATAAACTCATCACCACGAATTAGTGATTGATGGGTAATAATTTATTTATTAGAAAATTATATATTATAGAATAATAACTGTTTGCCAAAACTAACACACAAAATGTGCCATAAAAAGTCGATGCCGTAAGCATCGATACATCGCTCTTAAGCTAACAGAAGCGGTCACACTGCTCGCTACTGTTGACGTGTGCGTTGGTGTGCATACTGTTGTTGCTGTTGTTGTTGAGTGGCTGCGTGTCAGTTTTGTGTGTTATCCCCAAACAGTGTGGGCCGAACGATTCGCAATAGAAATCGTGAACGGCGACTGAAAGTTAAGTGAATTCTTACTGAAATAAGCGACAAATAAACAGAGCAGACATGGCGGAAGAGGTTATTGGCAGCGTGAAGGAGGCGATCAAGGGAATCCTCGAGAACGTGAATGGAAATGCGAATGCGAATGCAAAAAATGAATCCATTACGGCGGAAAAAAAGCCGTCGACGCCGGAGGGCATTGCTGTCGCGTATGGCAGCCTCGTCATCATGGCAATGCTGCCCATCATCTTTGGCTCTATTCGCTCCGTGAAGCTGCACAAGCTCAAGAAGGTAAGTGGCATACAAACAAGTGTTTCTATTTCTTCTCTGGCTAACTCCGGATCACTTTCACTTTCACTTCGCTCGCACAGTCGACGGGCGAGAAGGCGGACACCATGACCAAGAAGGACGCCATGTACTTCCCGCTGATTGCCTCCGCGGCCCTCTTCGGCCTCTACATGTTCTTCAAGATATTCCAGAAGGTGCACATCAACTTGTTGCTCACCGGCTACTTCTTTGTGCTTGGCGTCATTGCGCTTGCCCATCTGCTGAGTCCCGTCATCAACTCGCTGATGCCCGCCGCAGTGCCCAAAGTGCCATTCCACATCCACTTCACCAAGGGCGAGGGCAAGCACAAGGAGGACATCATCAACTACAAGTTCTCCACGCACGACATCGTCTGCTTGGTCATCTCCTCGGCCATTGGCGTCTGGTATCTGCTGAAGAAGCATTGGATTGCCAACAACATGTTCGGTCTGGCCTTCGCCATCAACGGTGTCGAGATGCTGCATCTCAACAACTTTGTCACTGGCGTCATTCTGCTGAGCGGGCTGTTTTTCTACGACATCTTCTGGGTGTTTGGCACCAATGTCATGGTCACCGTGGCCAAGAGCTTCGAGGCGCCCATTAAGCTAGTATTTCCCCAGGACATCCTCGACAACGGCTTCAACGCCTCGAACTTTGCCATGCTGGGCCTGGGCGACATCGTGATTCCCGGCATCTTTATTGCACTTCTGCTACGCTTCGATGACAGCAAAAAGCGCAAGACGCGCATCTACTTCTACTCCACTCTGGTGGCGTACTTCATGGGCCTGCTTGCCACCATCTTTGTGATGCACGTGTTCAAGCACGCCCAGCCAGCGCTGCTGTATCTGGTGCCCGCCTGCATGGGAACCCCTCTGCTGGTGGCCCTAGTGCGAGGCGAGCTGAAGGTTCTCTTCGCCTACGAGGATCATCCCGAGGAGAAGCCCGAGAAAAAAGAGAAGAAAGAGAAGGACGAGAGCGGCCCCAGCAGCAGTAGCAGCAACAAGAAGAAGGAGTCAAAGAAGGCGAAGTAATTCCATAGCCATAGAGTAACTACTTCCCCCTCAACCCGCGTAAATGTCTTCTATTTAATTGGCCAAGTCACGAGAACAGCACACCTGATTTGCCTGTTTTCTTATTAGTTGCACGTCTACAATACGCTTCCTTATGCGCTTATCCTGCAACTTCCAGCAACCAATATATAAAAGACGATTAATTTGATCTATAATTGTTCCTCCACAGGGCACAACCACCTTATTGAGTTCGTTTAAGTTTAAATTAATAGAAAACTAATTTTCCAATTTTTTACAACAATCGCATAAATTTATAAAAATGAATTGTATCAAAATTACGTACATATAAGAGTAAATTGAAATATTCCAAGACTTAAAATTTGCGCTCATAAAAAATCGATTGCTTTGATTTTCGAATTTCTGTGAATTCGGTCACATTGCTAACGTATATCGATATTTTTAAAATTTGAAAAAATCAATGTACTAAAAGGCAAATAAGAAGAATATTAATAGTGAAAATAATTTTTTTTTTAAATCACCAAAACAAGAAATTTACGGTGACGCGTCCATTTATACGCGTTTGAAAATATACCAAAATGTTAAAGGGACCGTGACCAGGTGACACTTATTGTGATTGCGTTGGTATATTTTCTTGGTGTCAAAACCTAAATATCAGAAGTTTTGCTTGTGCTCACACCTCGACACGGTTTTAAATAAGAGATTATTAATTAATCAAGCGTTTTCTATAAGAAAACATTGAACGTTTATTAGTAATAAATTAATGTACATTATTTGGCTGCATAAACATCGGCGTGAACGATGTAAAAATATCGATATATCGATAGTGGCATCGATGCTCACTTCAGTCCAACAGTTGTGGAACAGTTGTGATTACTGTAAACACAGCCAAAGCCGTCAAATTGCGCTAAAATTGTGCAAAAATTGCAAAGTATAGAAAAAACTATACAATTTCGTGCAAATTCCACGTGCATTTGAAAGAATATAGCACAAGGGTAAGTATTTTGCATGCCAATGCACCGGGTGCCTCATTATTTTGTGTATTTATAATGATGGCAAACTTTTTCAGCACAGACGCAAGCACAAGCAGCGTGTACAGCGAGTGCAGAGAAGAAGCAGAGACAGAGACAAGGAGACTCGACGATAGAAAAACGAAAGCGAAAAGCAGAAACAGAATAAAAACTCGCTTGCTTGTTGCGTTGCTCGCTTGTGGGAAACAACAAAAAAGATGTCCGGCATTGCTATAACACGTTTGGGCGAAGAGCGCAAGGCTTGGCGCAAAGATCATCCATTTGGCTTCGTTGCTCGCCCGGCCAAAAATCCCGACGGCACATTGAACTTGATGATCTGGGAGTGCGCGATTCCCGGCAAGAAGTCGACTCCCTGGGAGGGCGGTCTGTACAAGCTGCGCATGATCTTCAAGGACGACTATCCGACCTCGCCGCCGAAGTGCAAATTCGAGCCGCCACTCTTCCACCCCAACGTGTATCCGTCGGGCACGGTGTGCTTGTCCCTGCTGGATGAAGAGAAGGATTGGCGTCCGGCCATCACAATCAAACAGATTCTGCTGGGCATTCAGGATCTGCTCAACGAGCCCAATATCAAGGATCCGGCCCAGGCCGAGGCGTACACCATCTACTGTCAGAACCGTCTCGAGTACGAGAAGCGTGTTCGAGCCCAGGCTCGTGCCATGGCAGCCACCGAATAAAACCAGAACCAACATCAAGAGACAAACAATACTACTGAAATACCGCAACTCTCTTCATGATTGCACATACACAACACACACACACACAATATAATAACAACAAATAGAAGTAAACGTGATCATCGACACTACATAAAACAACATTTAGGATCGAAGCGTTTTCGTGAACGCTTCCTCTTCTGCTAATTACAAAAACGAAAGAAAACTTTTTAGTAATTCCTAAGTTGAATTAATTCAATTGATTTTTATGATGTCAAACAATATGAGCATTCGGATTTCACCAATTATAAATTATATATATAATACGTATAAATTTACCTTATAATTAATATTACATATATATATATATAGATTTCCAAACTTATTTTTGATTACCGAGCACTGTAAGAGCGATCTGCTTTCATCATTTCAATAAATCTATATACATATGTGACATATGTAATTGAAGTAACTTGGTGATTAGCCAGGTTTACGATTAGTTTCCACTCTGCTGCAATAGGTGCTTACGTCATCTTCCGGTGATGTGGAGACGACTCGTTTGAATAGCCTCTCGATATTTTATGGCTGTATATCTGTATAATCCGCCAACAATACTGGGAATACTCCAGTCCAATTGGTCAACGGGCTTTTGCTTGAGAGGGGTGCGGAATAATTTAATTTGCAGATAATCCGACTCGTAATTTAACCCAACCCCAAAAGTATGCAACAAAATTTCTGTTTCTCAGCTGCCGTGAAAATGCGTAAAATCGCAAAAGTATGCAACGAAAAATTTCAGTTTTTCAGCTGCCGAGGAAATGCCCAAAAACACAAAATCCTTGATAACTCCTTGATTTACAGGACGATTTGAATTTCCTTTGGCAGAATAATTGTCCTTTGTAAGACGCTTCGTTTGACACACGACTCGCAAGGATCGGACAGGATATGGCCGAGATAGAAGCAATTTTTTGTTTTGAAAAAAGTCCTTGTAACTCGGCTGTTTGCAGGATTTTCGTCCTTTTTATTATGCCAATCGATTTGTATTGGTTAGAGCTATGTTTGTGCCAAAGGACATGCCGATCGTCCTTCAAATGGCCGAGATACGGCGGATTTTCTAAATTTTGAAATTTTTTCCATACCTACCCCTTAAGAAATTTTGGCCCTTTGCTATGAATAAATTTAGCGCCTTTATGATAGGCAACGTTTTTTTTTCTCAAGGAATTTCGTCCGGGCTGCCTTCCAAACTGCCGCGTCAGCCAGCTGAAATACCAGGCGAACAGAAGTGAGTAGCAAGTAAATTTTCTTTGATTTTCAGTTTAGCTGCTTGCTGCTGATTTCTGTTCGCCTGGTATTTCGCCTGCTGATTTGGCACTTTTTGGCCGTTCCCAGCAGCTTTGACTGGCCGACAACAACAACTACTACAACAACAACAACTACTACAACAACAACAACTATGACAACAACAACTACAACAACAACAACAACAACTACAACAACAACAACTACAACAACAAAAACAACAACACCACAAAAAAAATAACAACAAAAACAACAACGACAACAACAACAAAAAACTCATATAATAAAATCTATTAAAACAACAACAGCAATTACAACATCTACAACAACAAGAACTACAACAACAACAACAAACAACTACGAAAATAACAACAACTACACCTTCGACAGTCCGTTTACCAAAAATAAGCCATATCTCGGCCGTTTCTTATCCGATTTTGATGTCCTTTGGAACGATGATAGTCTTCACCGCGACGCTTTGTTTGACGCAGATCATAGTTACATCTACTTGTTGGAAAATGGAAAATTGTGGAATATATAATCGGTCGACAAGATGTATTATTTTGAATAAATTAATTAGTTTTATTGTCGCACACTCTTAATAGATAAGCATACATGTACACACACATATTGGCATATGTGTTAAATGTTATGAATATGTATATATAGTTAAATTACACAGTTTATTGTTAAATTATGGGGCACGCTGTCGCTAGCGCAAGCGTTAATATAATAATTATTAGTCGTACGTTGGATCTATAGGATTATTCACCATAGCAGCACCCGAGGGGGGTGTCGTGATCGGAGAGCGAATAGCTGCTCCCCAAAGATACTATATCTAGGCGTATGTGTATATATATGTATATGTAAATGTATAGGTGTATTGTATGTATATTGAAAACTTGTAGTTTCTTGCACTCAATGTAGTTTCTGTCTAAGTGGTAAGCTTTGGCATGCATTATATGTCATGATTTCTACTATAAGTTTATACGAATAGTTGTCTCGCTAAATAAGTATCTGTATCTTCAAGCTGTTGGAAGGAGATTCTCGGGGAATACTTTCGATACTGTGGAATAGTGGATAGTGTGGAAGAAGAGTGGTTCCTGGCCTAGAAGCACTTGTAGTACCATTCGAGCTGCTTGCGCTGCGCCTCCCACATCAGCTGGCTCTCTCAAATGGCCGCCTCCTGCAGATTCTCCTTGTTCTTCTGGAGCAGCAGCAGCTCGCTGGGCGACTGCAGCGGCACGGCGGCGCCCAGGTGGTTCAAGTGGTTGGGACTGGGGCTGTCGTTGGCCTCGGGGCGGTGCAGCTTGCTCTTGCAGTAGAACTGCTTGTGGGCCAGATAGGTCTTGACATAGTTGAAGGATATGTCGCAGGTGGAGCAGTACTTCTTCATGGCCTCGGCGGCCGCGCTGGGTCCCAGCGGCGAGTTGGAGACGGGCGGCGGGGGCAGCGAGGGCGGCGACACCTCCATGCCCATGTCCAGGGGCTCGGCCTTGATGTGGGTGTGAGGCGTGCCGATGGGCGAGTTGTTGTTCTCGTGCACCAGACTCAGCGTTGCCGCCACGGGCTGTTGCTCCAGCGGCTCCGACTTGATGTGGAAGCTGTTGGGAATGCAAGAGGTTAATAAAAGCGAAACGATTTGTAGATGGCGAAGTCCTGCTCACCTGGTCACTGAGGAGCTGTCGCGATCGCCGTTGACGAGCGCCACTTCGGCGTGCGGATTGAGCTCCTGCTCGCGCGTCTCTGGCGAGATGGAGGGCGAGCTGATGGCCACGTGCGGATGCAGCAGCTTCATGTGGCGCAACTGGAAGATGGGATATTATGTTGAGCCTGCTTGGCACCCACATATGTAGAGGACACTCACCACATTCCCCTTGTAGCTGGACGCATAGTTGCAGTAGTCGCAATTGAAGATCTGCGGCGGATGCTGCGGCTGCTGCTGCTCCAGCTGCTCCTGCGGCGTGGCCACGGCGGGCACGTCCAGCCCCAGAGCGGGCGCCGCAACAGCAGCGACTGCGGCTGCGGCAGCTGCGGCTGCGGCCACGGCGGCTGCGTCCTCCTCGAAGATGCAGGTCATGTAGTGCTCCTCGTTCACGTCGCTGGTCTTCTTGTCGAAGTGGGTGCGGATGTGGGTGCGCATGCCGCGCAGCGTGTTGCCCTTGTACTGGCAGATGCTGCAGCGGAACGCCTTCACGGTGCCGTGCATCTCCATGTGCTTGCGGGCCAGCGCCGCCGTGGGGCTCACCACGCCGCAGACGGGGCACTTGTTGACGCTGTTCGAGGAGGACACGCCACCAGCAGCACTGAGCTGCGGCAGCTGAGGCGCCGCTGGAGGCGGGGGGCAGGGCTGAGCGTGCTCGTGCAGCGTCTTGCACTTGCCGCACTTCTCCTTGGCCAGCTGCAGCTGCGTCTGCACGGGCTCCGCGGCGGGCGTGGCCGCCGCGCCCCCCTTGGGGCAGTAGTAGTTCTGATGGGCTCGCAGGTTGTCCAGCGAGGTGTACTTGATGCCGCAGGCGGCGCAGATCAGCTGCTGGTAGGCCACGGGCGTCGTCTCCGCCGCGTTGCCCGCTCCGCCGGCTGTGGCGGCTGCTGCGGCGCCTCCCGGCGGCGAGCTGGCGGCCTTTGTGTCGCCCTCGCCCGTCTCCTGGTTGCGCGCGGAGCAGTAGTGCTGCTTGTGGGCCAGGTAGTTCTCGTACTTGCAGAACACTATGTTGCACTCCTTGCACTTGGACACGCCCTGCTTCACGTAGATCTGCGGCTGTCCGCTCGACGCGTTGCCCGCTGATGTGGCAGCTGCTGCGTTGCCTGCTCCTGCCCCTGCTCCTGCTCCTGGGGCTGTCGGGAAGCCCAGCTTGCTGGCCAGCTCGGCCGAGCTGCTCCCGGCAACGGCTGCTGCCGCGGCGGCCGCCAGCTTGAGCGCCAGCTCGGGGTTCGTCTTGGCCAGCAGCGACTCGGCGGAGAGCGCGAAGTCCGCGGGCAGCATGGAGCGCAGCGGCGGCAGGTTGTCCAGCAGATGGGGCACGCCCACGCCCAGGGTGGGGGGCGACATGGAGGCGGCGCTGCCGGCGCCAGAGCTGCGCGGACTGACGGCGCGTCGCTTGGGCGAGGGGCTCATCGAGGGGCTGCTGGGCAGCGAGGGCGCGCACACGATCTGCTCCGGGGTGACGCTGCCGCCCTCCAGGTTCTCCTTGCCCGCCCCCGCCGCCGCCAGCAGCGCCTCCTCCGCCTCGAGCAGCGCGGCCGCGGAGCGCACGAGCCGCTGGCGCTGCAGCAGCGCCGCGATGGGCGAGCGACGCAGCGAGAGATCCAGCGGAGTGGACTCGCTAAAGGATTACATCAATAAGTTGCAAGTTCTCTTGTTCTCTGTCTAGGCAACTTACCGAGTGCCTCCGCCTCCGCCTCCTCCTCCCGCCTCCTTGCGCTTCGGCTCAGCCGGACTGCTCTTCGTCTCCGCTTCGCTGTTGCCCACTGACGGACGCTCCGGCTCCAGAGCAGCGACGCTCTGCTGCTGATTGCTGCTGGGCATTGGCGGCGTCGGCGTCACGTTCCCGGCCAGCGCATTAATGTTCAAGGCTGTGGCCAGCGGCTTCAAGGCGCCGTTGTCGAGGGTGAAGCAAGTGGACTCCGGGTTAACGATGCCCGAAGTCGACGTGGTGCTGAGGGAGACACAGACAGAGAGAGAGGGAGACTCATCAGTAGGCGGTAGGAAGAAAGCGTTGCTAGCCTGACATTTCACTTTAACTAATATCTAATCTAATTTCAAATTTAATTTGAATGAATCGATGAATTCTTTCTTCAACTCACAAATTTCGATTACCCCACATCTTCCTTACTGTATTAGATTTAAATTACAATTTTCAATTACAGTCAACAAGAATTCTTATTTAGTCTTGACTTCCCAATTTCAATATTACTAATTAATTGAATTAGGTTTTTCAATTAATATTTGATTTAATTTAAACCATGTAGCGAGTACTATCTGCTACTGTACTTTTTTTTAAAATAAAGATCTATTAATAGATTGAAATAGTTAAAGCTACAGATAGTATCATGACAATCTATTCCAGGATACATATTAGAACCAAATGTCCGGTTTATATCATGTGAAAATTCAATTGGCGATTGTCAAGTTTACTGATATATGTATTTATTTTAACTAAAATATGGACAAATCTGAGATTAAATGTTTTTGATATGCTTGGGTTTCAACTTGATGAGTTAACGAATTAATTTCGATTATCCCATATATTCTATTCTATTCAATACCTTCAAATTAAAATTAAATTTTCAAAATCAATACAAATCGTAGTTGTCTACTGTCTATTGGATATGTGATTGGTTCTACTTACAGCGGTCCCGGGATGAGGCTGGCTGCGCGGATCAGGGAGCAGGGCACGATGATGATCGGGTTGGTGGGCAGTGCCAGGAAGGGCTGCGGCGGCGTCACCTGCAGCGAGGCGGCAGCAGCAGCGGCGGCTGCGGCGGCGGCAGCGGCAGCAACCATGGCAGGAGTCGGCGTCTTGTTGCGCGTCTGGGGGCTGTGGGCGCCGCTCAGCTTGCCGGCGGAGGCGACGGGCGTGGCCGGCCCCGAGGATGGGGGGACGCCCGCCTCGGGCTTGGGCGTCAGCTGGCCGTCGCTGCGGCGCGAGCTGCAGTAGTGCTGCTTGTGGGCGCGGTAGGTCTTGATGTTGTTGAAGCGGATATCACAGTCGCTGCAGTAGCGATCGATTTGCTGGGGATGGGAAGAGCAGATTAGGTTAGATTCACGGCTGGGTCAGCGAGGCGACTCAACACACAACTCACTTGACTAGAGCTCTCCTCGAGCGCCGCTCCCGCAACTCCTCCGCCACCAGCTCCAACTCCAACTCCGAGTCCGACTCCAACTCCAAGTCCGCCCACAGATGCCACCCCGTTGGCCGTGAGGCTGGCGAGGCTGGGCAGGCTGGGGGCGGGCGAGGTCTGGTGCATGCGCATGTGCCGGTTGAGGGAGACCTTCTTGTCGGCGCTGTAGGAGCACTGAGTGCACGCGTATTGCTTCCCGGTGCGCGCCAGCTTCGCCGGCGGCTCCGAGCTGCCGTTGTTGCTGCCGCTGGCGGCGCCTCCGGCGGCTGCTCCAGCCGCTCCTGGCTGCTTGTCGCCCGCGCCGCCCTCCTCGTCCGCCTCCTTGTTGCGGTGCGAGCAGTAGTAGGCCTGGTGCGCCTCCAGCGTCGACGGCGAGCTGAAGGCGATGCCGCAGGGCAGGCACATGAAGCGCGTCGGCTTCATCAGCGCTGGCTCCCCCCCGAGGCTGCCGCTGCCGTCGGCCAGACTCTGGGGCGGCTCCGGCTTCGGCAGCTGCGGCGGCGGAGCGAGCAGACGCGCGTCGCTCAGGTTCAGCTCCTTGGCGTCCGGCTTGAGCGCCGGATCCGAGGCGAGCAACGCATTCAGCCTCAGCTTGGGCAGCGCTGTGATTGTGGGCGTGGGAGTGGGCGTGGGCGGGGGACTGGGCGTGGCGGCCGCCGAGGGCGGAGTGGCTGGCTGCTCCATGCGCTCCAGCTTCGGCACCAGCTCCGGCGTCGTCGGGCTGCGCGGCGGCGTCGTCGAGTTGCCGTCGGCCTCCTTCTGCTGCTGCTGCCGCTGCTCGACCGCGTGATCGGATGCTTCTTGTGCCTCCGCCATGTCCATGTCCATGTCCGTGTCCATGGCCATGTGCATGTCTGTGTCCATGGGCTGGTCGGAGCTGTGGTTGCTCGAGTGGTTCTCCTCGCTTCTTGGCTGCTCCGCCTCCTCCTCCGGCTCGGGCAGCTCCTCGAACTCTTGCTGCTGCTCCTTCTCCTCGCTCAGCTCGCGTGCACCTAAATCTTTGGAATCTGCAAGCGAAGAAGAAGCAACATTAAACTAATTTCATAGCAGAAAAATTAAGTAAGGCGATTAAGCCAAGTTGCAGTTTGGTTTTGATCAAATACAAATACAATCAATCCTTGGATCATCATTAAGATCATCCCTTGAGCTTGCCTTTCTCAATTTGTAAAATAAAAGTTTAGATTTAATTAGTTGAAGTCTGCATAAATATAGTTATATGTTGTTATATGTTACTATGTGTCAAGGAATAAATGTATGTTTCAGTGGCAATAGACAAAAAATGAATAATTCATTTTATTTTCAATAAAAATGGTAAATTCCGAATTCATTTTGAACTTCATATTTGGCATAATTATTTCTCCAGCGAAATACTTGTAATAGGGAACATATTTTAAATAACTGTTTTGCAATTCAGTTGGCGGAGTGCAAACTTATTGCAAATAACTTATTTCCTTGATTTTAACCCAAGTTGATTCAAAGCAACAGCCGAAGCTCAGAAGTGGGATTCAAAGCCAACTGAAGAGTATTTGAGGTGGTCTGCGTCTCTCTCTCTCTCTCTCTCTCTCTCCCTCTCTCTCTTGCTCTTTCTTTGTGCAGTTCGGCATCGCGATGCCATGTGAATCGTTTGTATGTGTCAAATGTGGCCAGAGTTTAGCAATTATTATCGAACAAATTGTCAGCGGTGCGAGTGAAGCGACAGGCAGCTGTGAAAACAATGCGACGTTGTCGAGAGTCGAGAGTCCAGAGTGGAGCAGGAGAGGCAGACGTTGCAGACGGGGCAAGTAGACAAGGTTCGAGGTTGCCGACCAATCGAGCGACCATCGACCATTTGGCCATTTGGCTGTTCGCCTCTTCGGCTGGCTTTATCCCGCGAACGCATCTCGCGTCGAGTCTGTCGGATTACGTGGAAAACCGGCGAGTGGAAAAGCGCATGGTGGTCACACACAGAGAGCGCGGACGGACTCCGAGGCACAGCCACAGCCACAGCTTGATGATTAGAGCGGCCAGGCTGACATCTGATTTGTTTTTGGGCACAAAATATTATAACGACCAGGCGCGATGCAGTCGGATAAGAAGAGAGTCGCAGTCACAGTTGCAGTCGGAGTTGCAGTTGCAGTTGCAGGCAACGACACAAGCAGAGCCAACATGGCTGATAGATATGACGGCGACGATAAGCGCGGCAGCCGAAGCCGAAGCCGCAGCACAACAAATACAATTCAGCCCACGGTTTTGGGCTGTTGGCCAAGTTGAGGCTTCGATTCCGTGCGGGCCGCCAATGCGCGTTGACCTGTCAATTCTTGGCTATTGAAATGTCAGTGCAACATTGTTGCAGCTGCTCCGACTTCGCTGCTGTTCGCTGCTTGCAACTGTAATTTGTATTTGGCCGCAAGTTCGTCGCCTGAGTCTTTTGATTGCTGCACGCATCGAGCGTCGAGCGGCAACTTCGTCGTCGTCTTCGTTGCCTCCCTTCGCTGTTTCTACGCCCCACAGCCGCCCTAATTGCCGTGTCGATTTTCACGAATTCACACAAGCGTTGCACGTGAACAATCGACAGCATCTCTGCAATCTGCCTCGCTGTCTCTCTCTCTCTCTCTCTCTCGCTCCTGCTGGGATGCTGCTCCATCTCGCTCTGCCGATCTCTGCGCATTCCTGCGCATTCTGCTTATTTGTAAGATATTTATTGCCTTCGATTGGCGCGCGATAAGCAGCACACGTAAAGTGTTTGCTCGACGACGCAGCCTCCACGCCAACAACAGCAGCAGCAGCAGCAGCAGCAGCAGCAGCAGCTCAACTCAGCTCAGCTACAGATCCTCCAATTTGGATGCGAAGCGAGAGCGCGAGTTGCGAGAGCGTGTTGCTAACAATGGCTTTGGCTCTGGCTGCCGTTGTTGCTGCTGCCGCCAGCGACAGCTGCTCGCGATGCTGCTGCTGCTGAGGATTAGCGGAGCTCATTTTATTGTCGTTGCCCCGTTTGCCGTTTCGACGATCGTTTGTTTAGCCATTTCGTAACGTTACGCCGCCTCACACACACACACACACACACACACACTCGCACACACTCGCACACTCGCACACTCATGTGGAACTCGCCAACGCCAACAATTGTTTATCAATTTGTTAAATCAGCTGCGCTGCTGCCGCCGTCGCTGTGGCCGTCGCAAGTCGCGATCGATCGTCGCCGATAAGCGACACAGCAACAGCAACAACAGCAGCAGGCGGAGGAGGAGCGGAAGAGGGAGCGAGAGGAGCGCACTTTATCAACCAGCAGATTATTGTTGCTGGTTTCTCACTTGGCCTCAGCTTCAGTCTCAACTTCGGATGCAGCATTGTTGCACTCGGTGGGCGTTGTATGCAGCCATAAACAATCGAGCAATTTGGTGTGCTGCGATCATTGCCAGATGCGAGTAGAGGGAGCCGAGGGGGGAGCGGACAGTGGACGACCCTTTGTTCATTTGTCGTTGCTGGCGATCGTTGCCGCTAATCGTTTGGCGGGCAGAAGGTCAGTTAACCCGAAGTAACCCTCGGCCGAGTGGCGAGGCTCTTTTTGGCTGCCTCGCATCTTGATCGCCTTGCCCCTTGCCCCCTGCCCCCTGCCACAATTGAGGAGGCAGCGTCAGACGCGCCAGTTGGTCTAGCGCGATCGCTAGACGGCTGCTCGCGGGGCGTATGCGTAATGTTTGGAGGCGTGCTAAGAGCCTCGCTTTGCATGCCCCGCAGACAGAGAGGAGACAGGATGGGAGCTGCTTATTATAATTAAACAAATTTCTCGGCAGGCGGGTGTTGAGCTCGAAACAAATTGAAAAACGTGAGCCGAGCCATGTGTTGCAGCTGCAACTTGCCACCGCTGATAACGAAAATCTTCATTTTCGCGCGAAAATGTTGCCACCTTGTGGCAGTCAGCGACTTGCGACTCTCCTGCAAGAGTCTCCGACTGCAATCGACGCCATCAGCGGCCGGTGGAACTCCACTTGCAGTTGCAAGTCGAAGGTCTCTCGGCTGCCTTATCAATTGTTATTAATCAAAAGGCAGCAGCGGCAGCAAAAACAAATGCAGAGAGCGCGAAATCGCCAATTCTCGAACTCGCGCTCCGCCAACAACATTTCATTTCACACTTTAGCTTTAACTCTGACTCTGACTCTGACTTTGGCTTCAACTCCGACTCCAAGCTGAGAGTTAACCCGTGCAAATAATCAACATTCTCATATCTTTTGGTCTTCGCTTTTCGCTATTCGTGATTTACTCGCAGTTCGCGGTTCGCGCTGCCTTTTTTACCAGCTTTTTTCAGCACCTCCTTAGCGCTTAACGCTATGGGAAAAGACGCGTCCAACGTCCGAATTCTTTGATCACCCCGATAAGCAATTGGGTTCTCAACTCATCGTCGCTTCTCCTCTCCTCTCTTCTCTCTCTGTTCATGCCACTTTGCACCCTCCACACAATATATTTATATACTCCAAATAGTACAGTCTCCTGGCGCTTGAGATTCAACAAATATTTCAAAATCCTTTCTAAATAAATGTTGATCATTTGAGTTGCTGCAGAAATTATTTACACGAACCACATGCATACAATTTAATTGTAATAAACGTTTTAAATAATTTCGATTAAATGAAATGAAATGAAATTTCAAAATGTATATAATTCAACACCTATTTTAAAATCCTTTCTGAACACGTGTTAATAAATAGAAGCATGTAATTAAATGCAATGAAATGAAATTACTTGATTTAATTTAACAAATATTTGAATATCCCTTTTGAACGAATGTTGTTAATCGATTAGAGTTGCTGCAGAAGACAATTTCAAGTAGTAAACAACAATGCAGTGTAAATGTTTTCATATAATCTATTTTGATATCGTTTCCAAATGAATGTCAATCAATTAAAATTCTCTATAAATTATCTACAAGTACTATACAATATAATTTAATATAATTTAAAAACTTTCAATATACTTTCTAATCGAATCTTTAGTTTGTAGCAAACGAAATTTATGTAAAAGTTGCTTTAAATTTAAATTTTATTTAAATGAAAACTAATTGTATTTCTTGTTTAATTTATGGATAGCCACGGAATTGAATTGAATGCTAATCTTTGAATCAATTTAATTGAAAGAAAACTCTGCGAATCTGACTATATTTTAAAAGTATTTCAATATGACTTTCATTTAGATGTGAAGCGGGAATGAAACTGCAACTAGAGCTGCGACCTGGCTGGCAAAGTTCAGGCTGGCGACTAATTTAGCGCACGTAGCGAGACAGAGAGAGAGAGAGTGAGAGAGAGGGGAAGAAGCAGAGTGAGGGAGATGTCAGATGGGGAAATGCAAACAAAGTATCGACTTGGACTTGCGAGTTGTAGTCGAAGTCGGAGTCGGAGTCGGAGTTCTACGGGGTAGACATGAACTCTATCTGCAATCTATAGAAGCCGAACACAAGAGTCTCTGGTAGAAGCAGAGAGAGAGACAGAGAGAGAGAGGGATAGAGAGAGAGAGGGAAGGGGAGAGCGAGTGCGATGCTGGCGACTCGAGGACTGTTGCTGTAGTCAATTCCTCGAAATCAAGTCGAGTCTCAAACTCTTTTTGATGTCTTAATTAAAAAACGTGCAAATGATGCGGCAGAGGGGCATCGGGAGGGGGCAGCGGGAGGGGGGGAGAGAGGGACGAGGAGCAGATTGGAGTTGTGCACAGAGTTCAATGTTGAGCAATTGATGCAACTGTTCAGATGTGTTGCTGCTGTTGCTGTTGCTGTTGTAGTTGCTGCAGTAGTTGTTGTTGTTGCTGTTGCACGGCATGCTGATAAGCCAGAGGAGGAGCGAGGGGGGGGGGGGGGGCAGGGAGGTGAGGCAGGGACTGCGGTTAAGAAATTGTCGCAGAACATACTTGAAAATTTCGTGTGAGCACGCTCAGCGTCGTCGATTGTCGCTCGATCAGCAGCAGCAACTGAAGCAGCAGCAGCTCCAACAGCAGCAACAGTTGTCGTCTGCTAGCAACACACTCACACACACACACACACACATTCTGTTCGAGTTCTTTTCGGTTCGGTTGATCAATTGCGATCTCGAGTTTCAGCTGCTGTTGCTCCCACAATCTCGTGTGTTGCTGCTGCTGCTCTGGCTGTTGCTGTTGCTGTTGCCGTGCAGCAACTGTTGCACAAATTTAAATTGACCCAAGTGCAAGTTTGAATGTTGCTAATCGCAATCTGCAACTCCAGTGTTGCCATGTAGCAAACGGCAGCAACATGTTGCTGGCTGCTCTCATAATTCGCGTTTATTAAACACGGTCTTCATTTGCATAAACGTCTGCTTGTTGTGATTAGCATCGCGGGCAATGTTGCTGCCGCATCACAGCAACAATTGTTGTAGCAGCAGCAACATTGCAATTGCTGTAAACAAATCACGCTTCTGGCAGATCAATCAACGACATTTCAGCAATTTCAGCCAGCCAAAAAGCCTGACAATTCAATTCCGAATTCACTCTGCAGCAGCAACAGCAACAGCAACAATTGCAATCGCTTGCGGCACGACAGCAACATGTTGGGGGAGAATAGTTGCTGTTGTTGCTGCTCCGTTTACTGTTACACCAAGTTCGTGAGGGCGGCGACCACGCCCATCACGGCGACCGCCCACAGGGAGTCGGCAAATAGAGAAGTCGAACTCGAGTCGAACTAGAAATCGAAGTGCAAGAGTTGAGCGAGGGAGAGAAAAGAAATCGTGTCTCGCATTGTGTTAACTTCATTGCTTGCCAATTTTTGATGATGACTTTGATGAGTTTATCAAGCCAAGCAGCCACGACAACGACAACACAACCAGGGAAGAGGGGGCAACAGAGTTGTGTCGCTTTGGCAGCTGGGCAGTAAATTAAAGAGGCGCGAACATTGCTGCGAGCTGTGTGAACAACGCGCTGCAATAAAAGCAGAAATCGGCAACGAGACTGAGCTGAACCTGCAGCCAAAGGCTGCAGACAAAAGGGGACGGACCTCCCAGCAAGAGCAGGCGTTGTTGTTGCTAACAAGCAGTGCGCAGGCAACGACAACAGCAACATCAGCAACAGCAACAGCTACAAGCAGTTAACAACTACAAAAGTCAAATGCCGACACGCAGCGTTGCCCAGCTCCCAGTTCGCAGTTCGAAGTTGCAGCTTCAACAACGCCACGCAACATCGCGAACCTGCCATCCTGCCCCACTCTGCCTCCGTCTCCATCTCCATCTCCATCTCCATCTTCGGCTCTCTGTCTCCGCCTCGAGTGACTAACAAAGCGGCACGGCAGACACATCATTACCTACCAATTAGGGATCCCAAAGTGTGCGACACACAGCGGGGCAGGGCAGAGCGGAGGCCAAGCTGTGTCTGCCTCTTTTGGTGGCACAATAAACGTTTACAGCCACGAGGAGGCAGCAGTGACTGACAAGCAAATAAGCCATAATGCAGGCCTGGCCAAAAGCAGCAGAACAACCCGACAACACGATGAGTGCGTGTGTTTTCTACCTGCTTCCTGCCTTTCTGACTGCCTGGCTGCCCTTTGGCTTGATGGAGTGCAAAGTGCTTGCTAACAGCTTGTAATGAGTGCCAAAGTGTCGCGTTTTATGCGAGCCTCGCGAGGGGCGGTCGCCAAGGATCAACGCTTCACTGCACAACAAGGCTGCGGACTCGCGACTCAACCAAAATGAAATACAATCTCGTCAACATGAATTTCAATTTCAGTCCAAGATTTGTATTCTCAGTTATTTCAGTATGTACCTAGAATATTAACTTGTATTAACACTCAAACTGCACATGCTAGATAACCATCATTATTTCATTTTATATGCCTTTATAATTAGTATTTTTCTAATAATAAGCTTAAACTTGTATTTGAATATACATATTTTAATTTGTTGAAATAAACTCTTTATGTAAATTAAATTGAATTGTGATTAATTGCAAAGTCATCTAAATATTAATGAATTTCCATTCCATTTCTGTATAGATACATTTAATATCAACAATTGTTCACCCATTTTTTAGATAGCAATTGAAATGTGCAATTCAAAATGAAAACAATTTTTGGAGTGGTTTTTATTCTAATTTATGCAATTATTTTGAATGCGCATTCAGAAGTTGTAAATTTCGACACCCGATAATTAATGAATAATTGCTGCAGATAATTCGGAATTAGAATAGATCTTTAGCAAGATATGTTCTCCTGCTAAACCATTTTTGAAATTAAATAACAATTTATCAAACACTCAACAGCACTTGGTTAAAATCTAAACAAATGGCCCTGAGACTCTTGAATTGAGTCCTCGCCTCTAATGCTCTATTGTCCTTATCATCGCTCTCCGCAGTCGTGTCGTGTTTTTTCTGCACTGTCATCGGACGTTAATCAACACCTAATCTAACTGTACACTCCCCTTTTCCCTCCCTCTCTCTCGCTCTCTCTCTCCCCGTCTCTATCGTTGACTCAACAATGCTGAAAAAGGATTTCAATTCAATTTGTGAGCTCTTGTTTGCTTGCAACAAATCGATTTATGTGCCCCGCCTCAAGCTGCGCACATTAACTCGAATGTTGCACAAATCAACAACAACAACAACAACAGCAACAGCAACAATTTTAATAAATAGACGAAGACGAGGGTCGCTCGATGGGAATGCAAACAGAAATGAGTTTGCGATGATGGCGATGGAAAACTATTTCCGACAACAACAACAACTGCGGCTAATTGACAGGCGTTTCGCAAAATGTCAGCTCTCGGGTGTCCTGCCTGCCTCCATTCACTTGCCATTCACAGTCGCATTCACTTTGGCATTCATCTCACTCATTCATTTATTCAATCGCCATCTAAAATTACAGGCACACAAAAATGAGGAAAACTCATCATAAAATGCTCTTCATATCACATAAAAAAATTACAACATAAATCACACACACACACACACACACGCACGCAGGACATTTATGAGGCACACACACACTCACACACACATGTGCATGTTTCCACACACACACTGACACACGAAATTTGGGGGCTGTATTAAAAATAATATCGTCGTCTGGCCGAGAAAGATAAGAAAATTTATCCAAAGGATTGCGTGGTGTTATGGCCACCATTGAGCCAAGTCACTCTCAGTCAGCCGGACGGACGGACAGACGGGCGGAGGGAGGGAGGGAGGGAGGGACGGACGGGCAGACAGTCGGGCAGTTGGCGTTCCCCCCGTTCAGCTCTCCGCTGCTCGCCGAGTGTGTGCGCAACCGCAAGGACAAGGCCAAGCTGCAAAGTTGCCCCGCACTCGACGAGTGATTTTATGAGCAGCCCAAGTCGAAGGCAGCCTCATCATCATCATCATCATTACGATGTTCATCGTCATCATCATCGCAAAGACAGGAGCAGCAGCAGCTGGAGCAGGAGCAGGACTTAGGCTAGCTGCCTGGGGCGATCTGTGGCCGGCGATAAGAACTCTGCTCTTATTTCTTCTTTTTTTCGGTTGTCGGTAAGCGAACGAATAAATTTCATAAAAAGGATTACCAGGCCAAGTGCCTGCCCCATACCAGGATGGTGTGTGTTGGTGTGTGTGTCAATATTTGGGCACATGTGGTGCAACGTTGTGTAATTTATTGTTAAAAAGTGTATTCATTTTATTTGCCACCCTCGTTGGTGTCCCCTCGCCAAAAAGGGCCACAAAAGCGTAAAATAAAGTGCAAATAAAATTATGTTTTTGCGCTGCGATTTTTGGCCAACGATACCGACACACACACAGATACACACACACACACACACACACACACACACACACACACACACACACTCAGATGGTGTGCAGTTAATCATAAATGCGAAATATGAGCAGGCGCCAGTTCGATTCCAAGCGAAAGTTGACTTCGCCTCTCGGTCACAGTGCGTATGCGTAATGTGCCTTGTTGCTGCTGCTGGAGACGATGGACGTTCACTGATAAGCGGAAAGGCGCGTAATGGATTTCTGTAGACTCTGTCCGCTCCCCCTCCCCTCCTCTCCTCTGCCACTCGAATGTTGTTGTTAGGTTCGTTTTTTTGTGGTGCAGCAGTTGCTGTTGTCGTTGTCATTTGTTGTTGTTGTTGCTGTTGTCGTTGTGTGGCCCGCAGCAAAAAGCTGCAACGCGTCCCGCATGGCAACTCGAGTGGCGAGGAGAGCGGAGAGGGGCGGGGAATAGAGCTGAAACTTGGCCGTCAAATGATTAATTACATGCCGAAAAGCTATCTAACAATTTGACTCGCTGTCTCTCTGTATTTTCGGATTGTCATTAAGCCATGGCGCAAAAAAACGAAAGAAGACAACAGCAACAACAATAATAAAAAATTATGCCATAGATAAAATGCCATTAGAGAGTGGCGCTCATGTGGCTTGCAGGGGGCGGGGAGGGGGACAAGGAGGAGGCAGCTCACTTAGCGCCATTAGAAGACAGGCAGCCAAGCCGAGCTGAGCTGAGCTGAGCTAACCGCAAAAACGCTGCCAACAACGAGCAACAAAAGCGCAAACGAGGCCAGGACAGCAGGGGAGCGGGGGGAGGGGCAGGAGGGGCAAGAGGGGAACAGGCTTCTGCTCTTGCTCCAGCTGTGGCTTTGGCCCTGGGCTTTTGGGCTCTGTGGTCTGGGGTGCACTGCAAGTATGCAATTCGACCAGATAAGCCGAAGCATTCATGAATTTTACAGATAAAAAACCCCCACACAAACAGAGAGTGAGGGAGGGAGGAAGAGAGGAAGAGGGAGAGAGAGATAGAGAGCTTGTAGATGCGCTTACAGTACATTGCACAGCAGCAACAGCAACGGCAACAACATCGCATTCAACAACAGCAGCAGCAGCAGCAAATGAAGAGCAACAACAACAACAGCAACAATGGCCAACAACAACAACAACAGCTAGAATTACAACTACAACAGCAATAGGAACAACAGCAGCTAGAATAACAAATGCAAGGTTGACTCGGTGGGCGGCGACTGCAGAAGTCAGCTATAGGAACTTTTGGCGAAGCTGCTCGACTAACAAATACCCTGCACACAAGCGTATAGCGTATTTATATTCAATAAAACATTTAAATATAAAAAACCAATTAACTAAGCTATCATCCCAATCTGTATTTTAGATTAATAATTTATTCCTATTTAATTGAATTCTATATTTTTATTTTCCAACACTAATTCAATTTTGTAATTTGTGAAATTAATTAATATTAATGAGCAACTTTGAGGGGAATTTATTGGTTATCGGAAATATTCCGACAAATCAATTCAGTCTTATCACTTTTTTTATAGACGAAGAGGAATTCCCCAATGATTAACTGAATATTTAAAATACTAATCTAATTTTGTTGCCAGCGGAATCTATTTGAAATAAAATTATTAATAAAGTCAAGTCGGCGGAGCCAATGACTTAATTCTTTCTGATAACAAATGTGAAAATGTTCTATTAATTATTTTAACTGAAGCTATCCATTTTTTAAGATTAGAACATTTTCTTTGAGATATTGTAAAAATCTTAAAGTGCCAGACTTTTATTGCTGAATGAATTCATTTTTCCAGATACGATATTTGAAAACTTTCTTTCACATATTTACAACCTATAAATTAGGAATCGTACAATTAAATAAAAATTGTATTGGGAATGTATTAAAGTGGTATTATTGTCAAAGAGGAATTCCCCCATGATCATTACTCATTAATCATTTAATATATCTTTGTGTTCTGTAGACTATTATTGCAACAATTTGCCATTGTTCGAGAATCCCTAAACTACCCGATGGGGGAAGCAAAGCACACGCTGTAGTTGGCATGCCCGGCAGGTGGCAGTTGGATAGAATTCGAGCGGACACAAAAGGCAAAAGTTGTGAGGGGCGGCGCTGGAGGAAGGCGGACGGGGCGTGGCGGGGCGGGGCGCAGGGCGGGCGTGCGGGGCGACAAAAGGAATGTGACTCTGCGTTTTGCCACACTTTTTTGTTTGTCGTTGCTGCTGCTGTTGTTGCTGCTGCTGTTGCTGCTGGTTGGTCTGCAGCAGCAGCAGCAGCAGCATCGGCAGCAGAGGCAGCAGCAGCGTTGCCATGGAGTGTCAACAGCTAGATAAAGATTAGCGCAGACAAACGCCCACTTTTGGCGGCACTGTTACGCCCACTTGGCCACTCGTTCGTTGTCTCTGTGCCCCAGTCTCCGTCCGTCTGTCCGTCCGTCCGTCTGTTCAGTTGTCTGTGTGTGGCTGCAAATCTTTCACTGACGCAGCACAAAAAGGCCACGTGGAAGGGCTGCTCGAGGGGAAGAGAAGAGGGGCAGAGCAGGCTGAGGGGATTATTAATGATGAATGCTTGAGAAGGCAGCGAAATGGCGTGGAATGTCGACTCCCCCTCGTCCTCAGTTGGCGCTCCTCTCGAGAGAAAGGTCGCAGGTTGACCAGCCACAAAACGGACAACTGAAGCATCGTCGTCGACTTGTTCTTCTGCTGGTTGCGAACATCATCATCATCATCATCATCAGAGCGAGGGCGAAAGATGATGAAGATGAGGGTGTGGTCTGCGGGGGAGGGGAGGGGAGGGCGAAGCTGGGTTCATAAATTCGGTGGGCTGCGTTGACATTGTGGACGATTATGAAGTGATACGAAATTGATGCCAATGATGATGCCAGTTAAGTCAAAACACGCACAACTTGACAGCGCATCAACAGGGTGAAGGGGTGAAGGGGTTAAGGAAGGGGGAGGGGGGCAGATAGGGTTGCTTTGGTTATTCCATCATTTCCTGAACTGCCCAAAAAAAAGGGGTTGTCAACTGTCATCAGAGGCAGTCGCTCTCTCTGTCTGTCTCTCCGCTTCTCTGTGTCGCAAAGGGTTCGCACTTAGTTGAGGTGTCAAAATCGCAACCGCACTCACAGAGGCCGCAGCTTAGGCGAGCATGCCTCACGGGGGGGCAAGCACAGAGGCTGGGGCAGGAGAAAGTGTGGCAAAGACTGGATTGTGGCTTTGGCATTGACTTTAGCCGACTAGCGAGTGGCGACCAATCATCGCATTTCGCTTGGCACTGCACAGATAAAGAGCAATTGCCACGAATATCATATTAGAAGGACCTCATCACTCCCCTCCCTCACCCCTCCCCCTCTCACAACCTTCCCCCCCCCACCACCCCGTGCCCTCCTCGCCACGCCTTGGCCTCTGTCCTCTGTCCTCTGCTTCCCTCTGCTGGATATGAAAGCAGATTAAATTTTTATTGGCAAAATATCAGCAGCTTGCAGGAGAGGATATTCACACACACACACAGATACTCACACACACACACACACACACACAGTCGCACAGTCACATTTATTATTGGCATTAACGGGTTATGTGTCTGCTGCCTTTGCTTCGGATTTCGCCCTGACTGCAAACTGATAACAGTTTTAGCCACTTCCCTGTGAGGCGAACGCGCTTAGCGGCTTAGCAAATGGCCCATAGAACGGAGAAGGGACGAGGGCAGTGGAAGGGGCGGGGGCGGGGCAGGATTATCAACTGACATTCGAATTCGATTTGGGGGGCTGGCTTTTGACACTCACCTCTGCTGTCGACGGTCATCTCTTCAGTGGTATCGGAACAATCTCCTGCAAGATCAAGAGAACGACAGTTCAAGTCAAATGCGAAATAAATAATTATAGTCATTTCAATTTAATCAATATGCAATTTGTTTACAGATATTTATGCAATTAACCTAAGCCAATGCAATCTGATCCAGCATTATGCAATTATTCTTTAATACAGCCATTACATTTACACAGTAAAATGTTACTTTTAATTGAATTTGTTGAATTGCATTTTTAATGAATCTCATAAAAGTCTTTTAATACATACGATAGACATACGAAATTTCTTAACATTGGCAATTAAAATAAGTATCTTCATACACTCATTTAACATGATGATATTCTATAAATTTGATATCAATTGACTAGCAGCAACTTATAAATAAAATCAACAATAATTTATATCTACGCATATTTTTATGCAAATTAATAGAATTATTTTTTATTATTCATTCTTCATTATTTAATGAACATTTGTTGCATATTCCCAGCTATACAGCTCAAATTCAAATTATGTTGCTGTATCATGTCAAATTGATTGTGAATTAAACTCATGAACTATTCGAATCAATCGCATGGTATATCAAATAATCAATATCGAGTTGGCGAGTGTTGAATGTGAGCTGAACGTTGTTGGGTTATTCATTATTCGTGTTATTCACAAAACGCTGCTAAATACATAATAAAATATTATTGTGCACAATAATTGTTTCGGGTGAAAACAATGTGAGTCTCGCTGCTGCAAGTTGTTGTTGTTGCTGTTGTGCATATCGCAATCGTATCTGTTAAGTACGCACAACACAACGCAACACAATTCGAGACAACGAAACAGAGCCCAGCCCGGTTTCAACGCCAGCCAGCCAGCAGTAGCCAAAGCCAAGCCAAAGCCATAGTCCAAGTTGAAGTCGAAGTCGAGGCTTTGGCCAAGAGGAAGACGAAGACCAAGAGCATGTTCAAGTCCAAGTCCAAGCTCGTGTTGTTGTTGTTTTTGCGGTTGCTGTTGTTGTTTTCTCGTTTTGATTATATTTCGCTGATACTCACTTCAAGGAATTATAATAACAATAATAACAACAATCCGCAGAATTCCTCCGTTTTTATTTCTCCTTCGTTCGCCAGCAGATTGTAGATATCACACACACACACACACACTCGCACACACACACACACAACATGTGAGGCAAGGAATGAATGTGTAGCCACACAGCGTAGATAGTCGACTGATAAGCAAAAGCAAAAGCTGCCTCAGCTGCCGCTGGGATAACTTTGGATAGCTCGGCCAGAGGGGGGGACAAGGGGCAAGTTAGCCCTTGCAACGTGTGTGTTTCGTGCGACAGAGAGAGCCCGAGAGAGAGAGAGGGAGAGAGAGCATGTCCGTTGGTCACCCACGGGATCGTCTCACCTTTTGTTGTGGTTGTCGCTGTTGTTGCTGCCGTTGCTGGTTGAGTGCTGATCATGGCTATTAGTCAACGCTTCTCGTATCCACTTCGAGCTTGAATGGGGCCCAAGAGGGGGGCAGTTGTAGGGGGTTGTGGAGGATTGGAGATTGGGGGTGTTTAGTGGGTGGCTGGCAACGATTGTTGCTCCGCCTCGTTGTGGCTCACTTTAGTTTGCTTGCGTATTTCTTGCGGCACTTGACGCATTTTGTTTGCACTCACGATTCGTATTCACATTCACATTCGGATTCACATTCGCATTCGCATTCACATTCACTTGATATTCGAAATTGAGGCGCGCGTTGATTGAGTGATTGACTCGACTCTGCTTGCGGCTCTTTCGGCGTCGTAGCGTCGCTCGCTTCGTTGCTGCTCGCTTCGCGTTCTACGGCAAACTGAAAACGCAGCCCGAAGCAGAGCAGAGCAGTCGACACTCGAGCAGAGCAGAGAGCAGAGAGCGGAGAGCGGAGAGTTGAGCAGGCGCTGAGTAATGAAATTTGTGCTGTCTCTCTGCCTGCCGTCTGTCTGCCTGTCGCTGTGTATCTGTGAGATACAAAGATACCGAGGCCAGCCGAATGACGACGACGCAGACGTCGACGCAGCGCCGCAGTCGCCGCACAGCTGATGTTTGTTGATGACTCGCAGTGACTGCGACTTGTCCGTCTCCTCCTTCTCCTGCTCCTGCTCCCCTCTCCCCGGCTGGGTTTGCTGGCTTTTGCTGGTGGTAAAGTTGTTTATCTTTCATTTGCCAGTCTGCCAGTTGGGAGTCTATCTGCCAGCCCTATCAGCCAGTCAGTCAGCCTTGCTAGCAGTCCTATTCCCAGGTCTCCGTCTGCGTCTTTTTGGATTCGTATCTGTATCCGACACACACACAAGCACACACACACACACACACAGTCGGTCGGTCGGTCGCTCGCTCGCCGGTTGACTGCCAACTGAAATAAGATATCTCTCTGCACTGCGCTCGGGCTTCCTTCGCAGCCACAGCAACAACAACAACAACAACAACAGCAACAGCAACAACGACAACAACGAACGTCGTTCGAAATTATTCGAAACAAAAACTGATAAAGCACTGATAAGAGCGCAGCGCGGCGCGCAGTTAGATAACATCAACCAACCAGCCACAGTCAGACAGACAGACAGACAGACAGACGAAGCCAACTGGTTGGCAGCAGAGGCAGCGGCAGAGACAGAGGCAGAGGCAGAGAGGCAGCCGGCAAGGCAAGGCCCGAGGCAGCCAACCAGCAGCAGCAGCAACAAACGGATACACAGACAGACAGAGAGAGAGAGAGAGAGAGCGAGCGAGTGAGTGAGAGAGAGAGAGACACTCGCACACACATGTGAATAGATAGAGCCACGCAGACAGTTGCAATTCGCAGGCAGTGTGCGCTGTGCACTTACAGATACAGCTACAAAGATACATTCGACAACAAAGCCACACACAGTACGTGTGTGTGTGTGCGAGTGTGTGTGCGAGATGCTTGCTGGCGATATCCGCCGTCGTACGGCTAATGGAATTCTGATTATTGCTTAGTGATAAGCGTTTTGTGTTTAATTGTATCTGTGTATCTGTATCTGCTTTTCGGCTGGCTCTGTGCACTGCAAGAAAACAGGGTTGAGCGACGCACAGCCCCCAAAAACAAAGATACATTCGCAGCAGCAACTGTTGTCGCTTGTTGTTGCTTCAGTTGTCGGTTGTCGGTTGTTGTTGTTGCTGTTATCACCCCTTTTGTGTGCTGTGGCTGTGGCTCTGAGTCTGACTGCGGCCTCCCATCGAGCCGAGTTCATTTCCTGCAGTGGCCAGAGACCCCAGCTAACACCTGCCCCAATCGCCCCCCCCCCCCCCTCCTCTTCCCCCTCTTTTATGGCCACTCGCTTTGCCATCATCCTCCGCCAGCTTCAGCTTCAGCTTTGGCTTCAGCTTCGGCTTTGGCGCTTTTCAGTTTTCATTGTGTTTATCAGCGAGCGTTGATCTATTTTAATGTTGCTCTGCCTTCCCATTCCCCCTCCCCCCAGTCCACATTCTCCCTTCCTCTCGCTCTCTCTCGCTCGCTCTGCTTCGTTGTTTGCGTTATCGCGCGCTTTTATCGGCGTTTGGTTTATTTCATTTGCCTGGCAGCTTTTGCAGATGCAAAACGTTTGCCAGATGTTTATCGGTGTGCCCACAACTCTCTCACACACACACACACAGACACACACACACAGCGCTCTCTCTCTCTCTTTGCTTGCATTTCTACGCTCTCTTCGTCGCTCTCTCTTCTTGCATTTTCGACTCTCAATCAGCTGTGCTTGCTGCGTCGCTGCCTGCGCTGACTGCGACTGCAACGTCGACTGCGGCTGCGACTGCATTGCCATGTTGCGCATGCGTTGTTCGCCAACAGCCGCTTCCCCTTCCCTTGCCCCTCGCAGCTAGTTCCCCCCCTCCGCTCTACGCTTGCCTCTGCCTTTGCGACGATTATCTCGTTTGCCATTGTTGACTTTTAATTAGATTCATTAAACGTGCCGCTTGCCGCTTGCGTCGTCGTCGTCGTGTTGCCACGCAATTCACCCTCCACCCTTGCACCCTTCCCCTGCCGCCCTTCGTGGCAGTCGAAACCTTTCACAATACCCTCAAAAATAAGCTACACGCAATTGTGACAACTCCTAGAGAACCACAACAGATCATAACTGACAATTATTTGATCTGGGTCGAAATCAATTTCTGTGCATTGAAACTTTTAATTGTGAATAACTCGTTTAACGGCCTCAACTGCAACCGACAAAATGGTCGCTAAGTGGAAAGTTACTGAATTTCTCAATAATAATTAAAATAGTTTTGAAATAATAAAGGAATTTCTTTCAAGTCTAATTGAATAAAATTAAAGGAAATTAAACAATAAATACAGACTACAAATAATAAGATAAATTCGAAATAAATTGAAATGAATTGTCGAATATTAAAATAATAAAATAATTGAAGAAGTTTGTAAATAAATTCGAATTTAATTGAATTCAGTTTGTGAATATTGAAACAAATTAATAATATAATTAATTTGTAAATAATAAAATAATTTTCAATTTAATTTGTTTATCAATTTTAATGATAAAAAATTTAAACTGTTGCAAATATATAGAAACTAAAGCAAATCCAACTGAATTTCAATTGCTTTTGCATAAAATAAATGTTAATTATAACTTTGCTAATTGAATTGTTTCTTCATTTATGCCATCACTTAATTTTTATTAATTCAGTATTGTCAGAGTATCTGAGAGTCGACTTGTGTTCGTTGCCTGTGTTGGCTACTTTCTTGCTTGCTATTCTGAATAAATTTTCACATTCACATTTGGTGGGTGTTTTTGAGCCGAGTTCGACTCCCAGTCGGAGTCGGGAGTTTATGCAGCGATAAACACTTCATGCGTGAATATCTGCAAAAGGTTTTGATAAATGTGCTTAACATTGTTAATGTTTTATTGCTGTTGTTGTTCGCAGACTGATGAACTACCGAACCAGCAACAAATGCAGTGGCGACAGTGGCTCACCTCAGTTCTCGCTCCTCGCGCCTCGTTTGCTGTTCGCTGTCAGCTGTGGCTCAACTGTGGGCAATTGTTTTGCAATTATGCTGATGTTAAGTACAGTTTACTGTCTCTCAATCTCTCTCGCTCTGTCTCTGTCTCTCGCCCTCTTTCTGTCCTTCTCTGTCGCCTGGTAGAAGTGTGTCATTGTTGTTACGTGCTCATTTATTGGCATAAATATGGAAGGTAAATAAAGGCAGATCTACGTTGCCCGATTAATGAACGCAACTCCATGGAAAGCGGCTTTTCCAAATCCAATTAAACATTGATTGTTAAGACTGCCGAATACCCTGTATATATTCTAGTTAATGCAATGTCATTACTTTCTGTATTTGCATAGTTTAATGCGCATAAATAAAAAAAGTTGAAACTTTACTTTTTACTATTGACGTATTTTTTACTGTAGCATTGATATTCAGATAATTCCATTTGATACGCCCCTGAACTTTAATGAAGATACCCTACAAATTTGAAATATGAATAGACGAGTTCGAATAGTATTCCACTTTCTTCTCTCATTTGTTGCCTTAACAAAATGAAAACCTGAATGCTCCAGAATACTACTCTTCATATTATACTATACTAAACCTTGATGACTAATTATAGCCCACTAACTTATCCCATCATAATCGTGTATGCTTTATTATATTACCATGTTCAAAGTTAACTTCCATTTCGAAATAATTGAAATCCTTCGAAATAATAAAAAAGAACGTATTTCTGTTTCCCTTTGTTTTTGGTCTTTTATCCCATTTGTATCTTAAACTCTTGCGTTGTAATCCCACCTTTGTTTGTGTTTTATTTACAGGGTATGCAATTATGCTGCAAATCATGTTGTTATTATTGCCGCTGAGTTGTTGCTGCAATTGCGAATGACGCAGCACACACACACACAGCAAGGCACACCCACACACACACAGGAGCACACACACACACATGGAGAGGAGCGACCCGAAGCGACCTCGATACCAAGAGTATCGAGAGGAGACGGACGGGACGAGGGAAGCCGAGTTCGGTTCAGAGAGCTCAGCACTCAACACTCTTCGAGTCGCGTCGAGTCGAGTCGAATCGAGTCTCGGAGTCTTGAGTTCGCCTCAGTCGGCGCAGATGCAAAACACTGATAAGATCCTGCTGCTGATAACAGCGACTGCTGCCTGCGTTGCTGTTGTTGTTGTTGCTGCTGCCGCCGCAGTTTGGGGGTTATTTTGGACTGTTGTTGTTGCTGCATTTGTTGTTTTTCCACACGCTGCCGAGTCGCGTTATTTCATTTCGTTCGCCTCGCAGATGCGTCGTTAAGATTAGCAAAAGCAGCATTTTCTCGTTGCTGTTGCTGTTGTTGTTGCTGTGGCAAAGCATATAAAAAAGGGAAACAAAGCAACAAACAGCCAAAACATTTATCATGAAATAAATCTACTTGAGTTTTTTTCACTTCACTTTTTGTTTTCAGCTGTGTTTGTGGCACAACTTGTTGTTGTTGCTGCAGTTGCTGTAACTTGAAACTTGCACATTGAAAGCGAGCTTAATCACCAGGGGATTGCAGCGCGGCAGATAGATAATGTATCTCTCCCTCTGTATCTCTCGCTCTCTGCGTCTTGTGTAATCATAATGTGCGCTCCGCGTTTGCCCAACTCCAACCTTGAGAGCCGTCGGTTACATCTCTGTGCCACAGCAGGTGGCAGGACTCAACTCGCTTTTTGACGCGTCGACAACTTGAATGACTTCATTGTAATCAAATTAAATCAATTAACATGAGCACAAGGTGTGAGGCTGCCACCTCAGCCTTGCCACTCTTGCCTCCTTTAATCGGGCAATCGAAATGATTTAAATTTCATGTCGCGTATTCGAGGCAGCCCCAGTTGCCAAGCTCGCTGCCAAAGAGTATTCCTCCAATCTCGATTAACAATTCTCCGTCTCCCTCGCAACGAGCGGTAATTATTGCCGCGCCTAAACGACAAACTCTGCTTGGTGCGGAGTATCTTGAGTACGAACTTCTATTCGGATATATCAGTGACTCTGCCTGTATTTGCCTTAGTGCCACGCTCTGTTTCACACTCACAAAAGCTCTCGACAGCTTTCCATCTGTGTAAGGTGCACATGACGGAGAGAAAACTTCTCTCAATTACACTTCAAATCGAATAGTTTTCTCACTGATTCAGTAGAATTTTGATGTAAAGAATCTTAGTATTTGTCAGCATTAAATTGGGTAAATAAAATTGGTATTATGGATCCACTACCATAAATGCATTTTATTTATATACCATTTAAGTATTCAATGCAATACATTATTTATAAAATTTAAAAATCAAATCTAAATTTCAACTTTAAAAAAAAACTGAAGAAATTTTCTGATTCTTCAAAGGAAGGAGCGTAAAAAAGATTCTGTTTATGCAGAAGCTTTAAATTAAATGGGATTTGAAATATGACATTATAGAAATTGCCAAATGAAATGCTACTTTCAAGCAACAATTTCAATCTTACAAGACTCTAGAAATATCCTGATACTTCAAAGGAAGTAAAGTGCATTTGATTTAAATATCTATTCAGCATTAAAGTCAGGCAAACCGAACAGTCTGCTCAAATTAGGAATTCCATTGAATATGGGAATAATAATTCTATAGGATTAAATCGAATATAATTTTTAATGAACTACCAAAATAAAATGCTTCATTTGGAAACACTCCAGAAGAAGTTCAAAGGAAGTAATGGACTGCATGCAAGACTTGTCAATATCTATTGGAACAATCTCTGCTGATAATGATGCCAATATCTCGGCTGACTATTGACTGAGTGGGTTTCATTAGTAAAGATGGCAGCTATAAATAATAAATAGGAACGTAAAGGAACTGGGACGGGAGATTGAAGTTAAGCGCTTTATGATTGATGCCTCTTCAGTCATTTCAGGTTTTATTGAACTCTTGAAAATCCAACAGCGAATAGCAATATTTGTGGATGGTAGTTGCTCTTGCTCTTGCTGTTGTTGTTGTCAGTCAGCGGGCTCTAAGTGGTCATAAAATATGCTTAATGCATCAGGAAGCCGGCGCTATGCGGGTGCTAGGCTAAGAGAGGAGGGGAGACGAGAGACGAGTGCGGGTTCCATTGGATTGCACCCCTTAACTCAGCTCAACTTAACTCAAAAACGTAAACGTAAACATCGTAAAACGTAAAACGTTATCTCTTGGCCAGGCCGATGTCTGCTGCCTCTTTTCGGCCTTGCACCGAACGCGGCTCACTCAGTCAGTTATTCCATCTGTCTGTCTGTCCGTCCGTCCGTCCGTCCGTCAGTTCAGTCAGCCGTTGGTAAGTGCGAGATTAAAATATTGGATAAGACGACGCGTCGCAGCAACGGCAGCAGAAATGCACAGAAATGCGATAACAAAAATGAAAATGGAAATGGAAACGTTCCTTATGGCCCCTGATGCCATCGACGCCATCGTCGTCGTCATCATCGTCGCCGCTTTCGAAATATTTTTGCGTTATCGACATCGCCTGCTTTGAATACTCGTCTCCCTCTCCTGCTCTCTGTCCCTATCCCTGTCCCTGTCTTCTGTCTGTCTGTTGCCGTAAGTGAGTGATAAACACGAGTTATCGCATCAATTAGTTCGGCGTCAAGTTGACGTCGTTAAAAGCAGCACAACAAAACACAAAGCCGAGGCCAACAGGCGAGAACGGGCCAGAACACTTTGCTTCCTCTCTCCCTGCCTCTCTCTCTCTCTCTCTGGGCCACAAAATTTCAGCTCACGGCTGAGCAGCAAAAGTCAAAAACGCAGCCATAAAAATGCCAGTCGAAATCGATGCCCAACAATTCGAGACGCGGGCGCGACGCTTACAAAGTGTCAATGATCCTATAACCGATATTGAGATGACTCCGTCTCCGTCCCCGTCTCCGACGTCTCATCGTCGTCATCTCGATGTCGCCATACGCAAATTGAGCGCAGCCAAAAGCGGCTTGTAAAACAGTAAACGTTTCTTTTTTTCTTCCGATCTCTGTCGCCAGCATCAAATGAGCAAATGACGAGCGCGCTGCTCAGGTAGAATACTGACAGAGTGGGAGTGATAGAGCAAGCGAGAGAGAGCGAGAAAGAGGGAGAGGGAGTGAGCGAGCAATTCACTAGTTAAAGAGTAAACGGTTTTTGGGACTCTCGAGACGTCGCCAGCCGCAAATGAGCAGCAGACGGACGGGGACATGAATCATTCGGAAAGCATTCACTATTCACTTTTTAGCCTGCGCTTCTTTAGTCTGCATGCTGCTGAGATGCAGATAGAGCACACGCCGCAACCAAAGCTAATTGCCGTATTGGCAAAAAGGACCTCTACCTGTCGCTCCCTCTCTCTCTCTCTCTCTCGGCTGCTCAGTTCGTCATCTACTTGTTTCGGCCTGTCAACGGCTTCAGTGCGTCGAGATCTTGAGTGGATAACGACGACGTCGCCCGCTATCGCAGCCGGAAGTGCCATCATAAAAGGAAGGTGCAATAAAAATATTTTACACGCCCCAGCCACACATCCACATTCACATTCACATCCATATCCATTTCCACATGCACACAACAGTCTCCTCCCTGGTTGCCTAACCTCTGTGACTGCCGCCCTGGTTCACTGCTTGATCAGCCCGAGACAGGGACAAAAACGACAACGACAACGATGACGACGATGTCAATTGGCCTCCAGAATGAACGACAGCAACTCTGACAATTATTGAATACACTTCTTCTCGATTCAGCTCGCAGATCGATTTAGAATGAATATCAATAAAATAATACAAAATTAAAATGAAATAGAGCGATTATACATACACAATACCGTATGAAATCTTCAGAGATACTCACCTAGAAAGAGATGAAAGAAAACAGAAATATTAGAAAGGATTTATTTATGTGAAAGACACGAACATTTTAACGTAATAATGGCAAGTATATTAATTTAGATAAATTGTAATAATCTTCCACTGAATACAGTACAATAAACAGAAATAAATTTAAATTTATGAATTAATATATATTAATATTTTAAATATATATGCATTACTTTCACTCTGAATGACAGTATCTAAACACTATATTGTTTATTTCTGTAGAATATTTTTATGATACAACTGTCAATCGGCTGCCAAGCAAACACTGTGGAAATGCCAAGCGACTCTTGCAGTGGGGAGGGCAAAACAATGTCTCAGTCTTATTCCCATTCAGCATCTCAGTCATCGTCTCCGACGCCGCCTGCGACTCGAAGATGTGCGTCGCATGTGATGACAGTGAAGCTGACAAGAAGAGGGTGCCACAACGCAGAGGAAGAGGAAGAGAAGCAAGAGGAAGAGGAAGAGGAGGAGGAGGGGAGCAAGAGGACAGAAGGAGCATCGGAAACGTTGCTCGCTCACTTGGTGCTCTGCTTATCAGTGCGCATTCCTTTTCAGCTTCGCATTGTTGCCTGCCATTTGTTGTGCGAGTGTGTGTGTGGTTGTGTGTGTGAGTGTGTGGCAACAATGAACTGGAAGAGGGGGAAGGGGGAGACTGGCTGTGTGTGGCAGCGTGTGAATCATGGCCCAAAGTGTCAGGCGGCATCATAAAAATCATAACCATTTACGAGACACGACAAACTTGGCCCAAAGCCGCCTCAAGACGGCCCAGCTGCCCAGTGGCCAATAGAGGCTGCTGACCTGGCCCTCCGTGGATGTCAGTGGGGCGGGGGAGAGGGAAGTGGAGGGCCAGATGTTTATCGGCCAGTTTTGGCAAATAAAAAAGCAGTTGGCCGCCAAGGATAATAACAATTTAGCTAAATTACAAATTACGCAAACAAATACACTTGTAACGGCGAGAGTGAATAAATGAGTGTGCGAGTGAGTGTGTGGGTGAGTGTGTGTGGGTGTAGTTGTTGCTGGGGTTTATTAAAGCAAACTCGGACACGCACACACATAAATTGCTTATCCTTTATCCTGTTGCTGCTTGTGGCTGCTGTGGCAACTGGGCGAATGATAAATTCTCGACTGCGACTGCGACTGCATGACAAACTGCAAGGAGCAAGCACAGGACACAGGACACAGGACGAAGCAGCAGCAGCAGCTGCCGATAAGCATAGCTGGGCAAAGGACGGGGGGAAAGGGGAAGGGAGAGAGGAGAGAGCGAGCGGAGAAAGCGATGCGTTTGCTCGACGTCTCTCTGTCTCTACGTCGCGCGGGGCCATTAAATTGACAAAATACCAACACAGCAACAACAGCAACAGCAACGCCTAGATGGAGATAGTGAAAGAGACAGAGAGAGAGAGAGAGAGAGAGAGAGAGTGAGAGAGAGGGGAGACTGGGCAGGGCAAGCCACAAAAAGGACATTCCTCAGAGCCAGAGCCAAGCGCCATATTTTATATTTTACATTCTTATCGCAAACTCTCACTCAGCCATTCAGCACACACACACACACACAGAGTCACACACACACACACACACACAGACAGAGACAGAGCGACAGACAGAGAGTGTGGCAAAAAGGAATCAACTCGACTCTGGAGCAGGAGCTGATAACACCCGCGCTAATGGGACCAAACAATGCCAAATGGAGCAGCGCAGTCGATGCAGCCGGGCAACAAGGACAACGGCAACGACAACTCGAAACGAGGACACAACACAGCCCGAGCAAAGATCCCCATCCGTGTGCCACGCCCACCTCCCCCCATGACCCCCCTTTGGGCTAGGCTAAGCCTTATCTATGGCCATCAATCAGGCGAGCAGCGAGCGGCGATAAGCAAAAAGATTTTAAATGGAGTGCACAACGAGTGAGAGAGGCGAGACGGGGGGCCAAAGAGAGAGGGGAGGGGAAGGGGGCACAGGCTGCTCCTGCTTCCTTGTGCCCCTCCCGCATCTCCATGTGCCAGCCAGGGGTTTAGGAGCGTCGCCTCGCCTCGCTGTTGAGCGAGATAAGCGCAGAAGAGCAGACTATGCAACGCTTCTGTGTATTGCTGTCTGTGTGTGTGTGTGTGTGTGTGTGTGTGCGAGTGTGTGTGTGTGTGTTGCAGTGGCGCATACTCTTGTCCAGGTGCCACTATCCTTTCGTCCCCTGTGCGCCCCGCGCCCCTTGGGGCCGAAAGTTTCGTTCCATTTTGCTGATGACGCGAGCGAGCGAGCGACAAACATTTTCACTTGCCGTTGTCGCTGGCGGCCTTATCAGCGGGCGCACCCGCTGTGCCCGCCCCTTCTGCCCCCTTGCCACCCCGCAAAGGACTGCCAGGACGCAGTTGCTTATCACACACACACACACACACTCCCACACACACACACACACACTCAATTGCAATGCGCGCTCGCTGAAAGACAGCAGCAGAAACAATGACAGCGCGCTGACGGCACATGAAAAGTTCAGGCGCTGCAGGAGGGGAACGGGGGGAGGGGGGGAAGGGAAGCCGTTCATAGGCATAATGAAGCCTTTTCAGTGTTGGAAAATTCGCCGTTACCATTCAATGAAAATTGTTAAATGAAATGATTCGCTGTCGCTGTCGCTGTCGCAGTCGCTGAATGTGAAATTGTGAATAGCTTTTATGCAGCGCCTGTCGATTGATTAAAACGTGAGTGCCCCACCTGCCCCCTGGCACGCCCCCCCCGGACATTTCCCTCCTCTGCTTCGAGCGCGCAGCGCCTTTACTTAATTAACTGAAGTGAAAATGGCGCCCGGCTTCTGCAGGCAACGTGATAAACAACATTTTCGGTAGCTCTCGAAGCTCTTTGGGGTCAGGCTACCAATTTACATTGTTGTTGCTAGTTGCACTAGTCGACGGGGGAACGGGGGAGGCAGGGGGTAGAGGGGAAGTCGAGTGGTAGCCAAGCTTATCGCTACGGAATGTGCCAAGCCATTCGAAGCTCGGGGCCAGGCGATAAGCGAGCCAACAGCCAAACACACGACTCGACGGTTCGAGGCGAGTCCTGTGAGGCGGGCGGAAGAGCGCGGGGGCAGGAAAAGAGGGGGGAGAGGGGAGGGGGTTGCGTGCGTGGGCGATACAAAGCGCGTCGCACAAAAGCTGGGCAGGTGAGCGAGCAACAGCCCGCTGGCTGAGAGAGAGAGAGAGCGAACTGTATTTTGGGGGGCGCTTCCTGTTTCCACACTCACACACTCTCACATACACACACACACGTTGTGAGAGCTGCGCTTGTGTGTGTGACAATGTGTGTTGCGTAGCAGGCGCGCAGCAAGTGTCGCCAACAACCGCCGACTTGTTGTGTGCCGAACCCAGGCTGTAGATACGCAGAGTGTGAGCTGCAGATACATTTGTATCTTTCGCATACGCGCGCAGCCTTTGTCTTTGTGTGTTTGCTGGCATGCATGCGAGCATCCCCCCAGTTGGCCAGCTGGCAAGTGGCAAGAAGGTATTTCGTTGACCCAGATTACGCAATCGAAGCGTCGCTCTTCGAGTCGGACTTCACGTGTCGCAAGATACGCGGCCAGCTTCGATATGCGCTCCGCATACCGCAGCTCGAGATACAGATACTCGCATCGCATCGCATCGGCTGGCGGCACGTGCAGCAGCGGCAATAACAACCGCACACAGCTGAGATTAGCTTGGACCGCAGCTGCTGTCCGCAATTAACGCGCTTATCGCCCTCGTCTCCGTCGCTGTCTCTTTCTATCTTCTTGCTCTATCTGCGCATCTCACAGCTGCAGGCCTCTAATTAGACCGTGTTGCCAAAAAAAACAGCGAGAGCAAATAAAAGATACAAACTGCCAATTGGCAGTGCCAAGCTATCGCTATTTCCCTTTATCGCTCATCGGTTATCGATTATTTCCCTCTGCGACTTTTTAATGATGATGGCCGCTGATTGACAACACTTATTGCCATTCCCAGTCCCATTATTCGCTGTGCCAGGGAAGTATCTGCTCCTAATGATGCTTCAGAGTGGGCATTATGAACAGCGTCTGCTGTCATTAATCACAAAGCTATCATATCATATCGAGATTTGCATCTCGAAAATGCTGCGACTTCTGCAATTTAATTTGTGCAGCATTTTTGTGGTTAATTCTCGAGTCTCGTGAGAGTTAAAAAATTAAAGTGAAAGAAAAATGACAATTTTGTGTTACTTTTAACTCCATTTATAATACTCCCAGAAAAGTAGACGTCGCTTTTGTTACAGGAGAGCAAGAAACACCCCCTATATAAACATAATAGTGTCATTAACAGTGTCAGTTATACCCGGCAAACATATAGGTTATGGGTACATTAACTTTGTGACAATAGAACAGCTACAAAAATAAATAAACTGTCTCTCAACTGGTAAAACACGTTCAGCTATTGACAACTCATCAGAAACTATAATATAGTAGATTTCTCTGTCGTTGCAAATTGACCACCAGGTATCTCGCAGTCGAGCACAGAGTTTTTTGCTTGCTATACAAATAAATTAGAGCTCAATTTACTTCGGCGTATTATCGCAGTATTCAATAAAGAGTTTCTCGACTACAAATAGCAAGTGCAGACATACAGCTAACCTAAAATCGGACTTGTTTGCTTTTGCCTTTTCGTTGTCGATTCCCAAAATAATTTGTTTTATTTTTTCGTGGGGGTAATCGACATTCCGACATTCCCCCGACGAGGCGTCACATTGGGCGATGCCAGCAGTCGATACAGCTGATGGATTCTTTGATGATAAGCAGGCAGCCCCTGCCCTTTACCCCCTCTGCCCCTGGCCCAAGAAGCCAGCCTGCCTTGCTAATGGCTGAATAATTTAGTTGGGAATCCAATAGAGAGCAAACACAACGAATCAGAGATGCTCTACGGCAAGTGAGCAAGCAAACATCAAATGACTGCGCTGCGCTCTAATTGCAAGTCCTTGACCCAATCAATAGTTGAGTCGAGTTTTTAGTTCAACTCAAAATTTGCTATCGACAAATGCTAATCAGATTCGATTTGATTGGATTGAAGGGGATGGTGTGAAATCGAGCAAGTTATACGAGCGGCCATTGGCCAGAAGATTCGTCGTCAAACTATTCCCCGCTCTGGCCAAATACTTGTACAATATAAACCTCGACTTTAATGAAGTCGCGTTGAGAGCCGAATGATGCGATTTCATTTCATTTACGACTGCCATAACTTATGCACATATTTGTGACTTGATTTCGGGTGTTCGCGTTGTTGTTGCTGTTGTTGGGTGTTCGATTACAAGGCCCCCGAAGGCATTGAATATCGCTTAATATTGATGAGACATTGGCTTGAGACTGAGACTCTGACTGAGACTGAGACTGAGTTTGAGGCGGGCAACTGTAGCTGGCGCCCCCAGACCGAATAACTAAATGTGGCATGAGCAAACAGAGTCATAAACTTCTGGTTTATGGCTGCCGACACACACACACACACACACACTCAGTCAGGTATCAAGCGACTATCGCTGGAAAGGATCTCTCTCTTTCTCCCCCCCAGGTCTCGCTCTCTTTCTCTCGCTGCCGAATCGAGTTATCGACGCTGGGCATCTTTTGGTTTAGCGTCTGTTTTTGTTGTTGCTCAGTTCTACCTTAAATGGCTGGAGCTCTCTGGGTTGCTGCCAGCAGGATATTTGCCAATAATGGCAAAAACTTTTATAGACACACACACACACACACACACACACCTACCTGCACACACACACGCTCACACAATTTACGGGGCTTTATCAATCAATCTTAATTAATCACAGCGCGCAGATCGCATAAAGCTCGCAAAGCGAGACAAAACTAGACGGGGGACAAAAAGGGGTGGCAAAGAGGGGCGAGGGGAGGGGAGGGGTGAGGGGGAGTTGCCTCGCCAGGTGCCTAAAACAAAAGTTTCGTCATCGTCAGCGCAAAATCGATGGCAAAAAGTTGTGGCAAAAGTTGTGCGAGAATCGGAAACGAGAATCGCGCAAACATCGAGCAGCGAGAAAGTCGCCGAGGAATGTGTTGCAACACTGTGGCAGGTGGAATAGTGTGTGTGTGGCAGGAATGCGAATAACGAAACACGTTGGAAGTTATTGTTATGCGCAGCTTATCAGCAGTGCCACCATCACCATCACCACCAGCCAAGCTGCAAGTTGCTGCCCTGCCTGCCACACCTGCCACAGTTCCCACCTTGCAGTGTCCCATATCCAAATCCATTTCCATATCCATTTCCATTACCCCAAAAGTGTTTATCAAACGTTGTCGCCGTCTGTCTGCGGTCTCTGCGTCTCCGTCTGTGCTGCAGATAATGAAGACGCCACCGCCATCAGCTGCATCAGCAGCAACATCAGGCAACGGGTTGGAATCAAACGAAGCCGCCGCCAGCGCCACTCGAGCGCCACTTAGATGAGATGTCTTGATGTCGATGTCGATGTCTGTTCGCTCGCTGCCCCCTTGCAACAAGCATGCGACGCAAAGCTTATCAGCAGCCGAAAAAAAATAATTTTCATTAAAATGATTTATGAAAATGCAAAGCGCGCTGACCAAGCAGCCAGCAAGACGAGCACCTGGCGCCCTGCGGCAGCTAAAGAGTGTGGCAAGGGCGCGAGCGGAGGGCAGAGCTGCCCCAATGACAAATCGTGGTCTTTAGTTGGCCAACAGTCTAAGCGAGAGAGAGAGCCAGAAAGAGAGAGACAGGGGGAAGACGACATCGGCACATAATTAATTACAATTTAGTTTATGAACTATGCGAGTTTTTTCGAGTCGGAGTTCGGGAGAGCAGATTGATGGATGCCGTCGATAAAGTTGACAAATTTGCTTTTAGCCAAAGCGATTTCGATTGGTTAGCCACTAACGGTAGGTGAGCGGGAACGCAACGACAACGGCAACGGGAACTCGACGCTTGGGCTAATGAGGCCAGTCAAGCAAACGGACAAGTTCGTTGGGTTATCGAGCCATCTCGAGGCGCCACCAGCAACCAAACCTCCCGAAACGAAAGCGATTGAGAATAATAACAAGCTCGAGACGAGTGTGCTCGACTGCGAGATACTCGCCACCCATCTTAAGGTTAAATGTGACCAAATATTCAATCACAATACGCTCAATCAATAAATTCTAATTTAATTATAATTCCTAAAATAATAAAGTTCCTTATCTCCAAAAACAATTGCAAATAATAACTATTGTATATGTACATATGCATGTTAATTTTCAATTATTAACAACCCAGAGACTAGGGATATAGCAACAAAGATATATCAAAATATTACCATTCGAACATAATGGAAAGTAAGCGTTATTTCCGGTTTATATCTTATTTTGTTGGGATATTAAAAATAAATCATAATGTTGTCATATCATCATAATACATCTTGTTGCAGCTGCAAACTGATAAGAATATTCACCCTTCATGAAGTTGGAAATTCTTTTTTGTTAAATAATAAATATTGTTGGATTGATATCTAGTTATCATGCCCTTCTGCTCTATGCAGAGCGGGTATATTGATGGAGAGGTGGGGAAGAAAAAGCGCCGAGTCAGCGACAGCAACAAATCAAACATGAAGGAATGTTGTTGGCTGGTTGGCTCGCAAGGATCCCAAGGATAAGACCAGAGTTTTGTGCTGCGCTAAGCGAGAAATATTAAAATATAATAATTTAGCTTATCGCGAGTGAAAAATCGCATTTAACTGCGCGCGAGCAACAACAGGGCAGGACAGGAGAGGACAGGACAGGACAGGACAGGACAGCACCAAACAGGACACGCCAAGGCCAGGACTCAAGACAACGAGACTTCGAGACAACGAGACTGTGGAAGTAGCAACAACTATGCGGCAAGGATAAGGCAGTCAAGCGGCAACGGCAATGGAAACGGCAACTTTGTGGCACAGCTGATAAGGCAGCGAGTCGAAGAAGAAGAAGCAAGGACACAAAACAAAGCAAACACACACACACACACAGAGAAGAAGACGTGGGGTGATTTTGTTGCTGCCCCGTTTTGTTTGTGTTTTTGTTGAAATTCGCGACCGGCTTGGAACAGGCGCACAGCAAAATACAGCAACAGAGGGAGAAACAGAAACCGAAACCGAAACAGCAGCAACATAACATAATAACAACAAAAACACACGCGCCAAAAAGGCAAATAAAAAGACGAACAGCAGCAAACAACAACAACATCGACGACGTCGACGACGAAGCCGCGTCAGGCAATTGCCACTCTGTGTGTGAGTATGTGTGTGTGTGAGAGTGTGGAGCACACGCAAAATAAAAACGAGCCTCAAAGATAAACAACAACAACACCAGCACAAGAACAAATACGCACACTCACACACGCGTAACGGGGAGAGAGAGTCAGTGAGAGAGCAGAGCAGCAGCAAGCAGCAACTGTATTAGCAAACAAACAACAAGTATGTACAAGTAAATACACACACACATACACAGTCACAGACACCGTCACAAAGCAATGAGAGAACAAAGTAAGCAAAAGGTAAACAGCGGCCGGCGCTGCCGAAAAGGCAAACAAAACACAATCACACAAAGACAAAAGCAAAAACAACGACAACCACAAATGTTTTGCTGTGCCAACAAATAAAAACTGCAGGCAGCAGCAACAACAACAGTAGCAACAGAACAAGAGCAAGCATAGAACAACAACAGCAAAAGGTGTGTGTGCTTATCCTGTTCTGTGGAGAGAGAGGCACTGAGAGAGCACGCGAAGAGAGCAAAAGCTCTGGACGCAGCCGAAGCTGTCGCGCCATTTGTCTTCGTGTGGACTTCGTGTGTACTTCGTGCCCTCGTGTCTTTGATAAGCACATTTGCTTGCTTAGTAGTTGTAGTTGTAGTTGTGCTTGTTGTTGTTCTTGTTGCTGCTGTGGCCGATTGCCAAAGTTTAGCAGATAAATCAAAGACAGGCGACTGCCAAAGTGACTGAGTGGGTGGGAGTGAGATGGCTAGCTATTTACTAACCTAATAATAATAATCTGCAAACTGGGCTTTCTCACATGACTCATAATTTCCCCTCGCCCCTACAACACACACAGAATCATCAGCATAATCGAAGGGAGACAGAGAAGCGGCGAAAGAAATGCATAAATACGTATTTAAAGCGAGCGAAATTTTATGAAACGTAAAACTTGCGATAAGATGCTGCAGCACACACACACACACACACACACACACGGGCGCACACTGCATCCTGTCAGAGACACACACACACACACACACACAAGTAGCGCAAACAGTAGCAGAGAAGCTAAAGCAGGCAACTATTATATGCATCGTCATTACGAGTTGATTACGAAGTTTAGACGTTGCTCTTTTTGCACACTGCAGCTGCAGGCGCTGCCACCAGGCGAACGGGGCGGGGGAAGAGGGGGGAGGCAGAAGGCGGGAGAGGAGTGTTCTGATAAGTGTCGTTGTAGTTGTAGTTGTAGTTAGTGTCGCACAAGCACAAGCAAGGCAGCAAAAATGATACATTTTAATGCGAATCTTGATAGCAGCACAGATTGCTGTAAAAAGAGGAAACAAAACTCCTGCACACGCACACACACACGAATATACACACACGTACGCACACACATACAGATGCATGCCATGCATGCTGGAAGAGTGCACACGAGATAAGCGCGCTGCTCATTCGTGTGACAGCTGAAGAAGTTGTAAGCGCACCCTGGAGTGAAGGACGAGGGGGAGAGGCAGAGAGCAGGAAAAAGAGAAAAAGAGGAAGAGTGCTTGCAATCACTCGAATATTGCATTAACAGGCACGTAAGGCACTCACACACACACATATTCTCGCGCTTCTCGCAATAAAGACGTTGGAGCTGCAGACGACGCTGACGGAGACGTCGACTGCGCTGCCGACTGCAGAAACTTTTGTAGTGTGTGGCCAAAAGTTGCCAACGCTGCGTATACGTAACGTTACTTAACGTAACGTACAATATTGCTCATACGCCGCATTTGGCTGACAACTGAGACTGTGTGTGTGTGTGTGTGTGTGTTCAACGTGATTTCCTGCTTACAGTTGCAGCCAGCTAAGATGGCAAGAGGGGCGGGGCACATTGGCAAATAGGATGCAAAATGCTTGCAAGTAACTGATAATTCGGTGGCTGGCTCTCTCTGCTGCAACTGCTGCTGCCGCCGCTCTTATCGCTGCAGCAATTGGGGGCACAGTTGGGGAAACTGCCACTGGCTCGTTAGATAAGCCAACAACAGCAGAGGCAGCAACAGCAAATGATGGGGCATGTGTTGTGTGCAAAGTGCTCTATGCATATGGATAAATGCAGAGATATCGTTGTGGAATACTTTATGTATTTTATATGGTCGCCGTCGTAATTCGAAAACTTCTAATCTGGCGATGAGATGCGCAGATTGCCAGTTGGATAGCTGTCGTCCATTTGCCGCCCCCTCCTCACGCCTCTCCTCTCCGCTGCTGCTCAATCGAAATCGTAAATGAGATCGAAACAGCGCTCGTTACGTGGCCATTTGGCCGTTTGGCTAATTACACATGTGAAAGAGCGGTAAAAGCGGCCACAGAGATGGTCAGGTGGCAGCTAAATGTGCCATGTGGCATGTGGCAGGACAATGCCTAAAACGCATTGCGAGCGCTCTCGTCGTAATTACAGATTGATAAAATCGTTTGTGTACAGAAACATTTTATATAAATTGAATTTAAACACACACAAAACAATTGCGAATTGTTGATCAAATTGCAATTTAGAAACGAAATGCAATCGAGAGGGTTTGTTGGTGCTTCACATGTCGCCACATGCCACATGCCACACACGCCTCTCACTTTGTCCTGCGCTTGTCCAGGCTGCAATTAAAGCCACTGATGTGTAAACTTAAAAACGCCGATAATATTGTCAGCGTTTTCAATTTGCGCATACAAAAACGTCATCAGCAGCAGCAGCAGCAGCGCCCAAAAGGGGGCGTGGCAGACAAAGGCCGCACAATGCGAGGCGCAACAGTTGCCCAGGCTGTGGTTGAGGTCCTTGTCGATTGAGTCGCCGCTGAGTTGCTGTCAACACGCCGATGGCAAGGCGACCAACGAACAACAATAACAAACAACAATGCGCGCTGCGAAATTTAAAAATAAAAGCAGCATAACAGCGACTGCGACAGAATTGAATGTGGGAAATTCGATTGCGATTTCAATTTGAATGCAATCGATATGAGCATTGAAACGCCGTCGACGAGTTGCAGCTTTCAACGGCGACGGCAACCGCAACGACTGATTGGCCCCCAACTGCACCCAAGACAGAGAGAGAGAGAGAGAGGGAGAGGGAGAGAGTGTGGGCAGGCAAGTTGTCCAGCAGCTTGCAAGAACTAAACCAAAGCAAGTCTCAGCGTCAGACTGAAGCCAGACTCAGGCCAAAGCGTGGCTGTAAAACCAGATTTGGGGCGGCGCCAGCAACACGAGACACAGCAACAGAGCCACCAATCAGAGCGCGCTCTCTGCCCCACGAGCAGCGAGCGGCAGCGAGGCAAGACGAGGTGGCCAGTGGCCGTCGATTCAAAATGGTTGACGGCATACTGCAGACTGCAGAACGCAGAGGCGAGACTGATGCTGGCGACGATAAAGCGCCAAGTGCGTTGATCAGACAACGAAAACGTTTTCCCAGCGAACAGCAGAGAGAGAGAGAGAGCGAGAGAGAAGACGGTCCTTGGTACGAGTTTTGTGGAAACCAGTTTCGGGCACTCTGCATAAATCGGTTGACAGCTTTTCCAGCCGCCAATTGCCAATTGCCAATTGCGCACTGTTGTTGCCCAGCTCGCCATGCCCCGAAAGCGACTCTTTCGCTGCTTATCGCGCAGGCGAAATCAACAGCAAAGTGCGATGATCGTCATCGCAAAACTGGTCCACTTAAAGCCCAGCACAAGGCACACGGTCGGAGATTCGAGCTGGCGATAAGGCCCGAAACAAATAAAATAAAATCAATTCTCGCCGCTGATGATTTCATGCGCCAAAATTTCAAATCGATTTGAATTGAATCGAATTTTAAATGACACCTCGAGAAATGAAATAAAATCACTTAAGGCCCCGGCAATCTGCATACAAGTCTACTATATATGCTCTTTATGACTGTTGTTTCTCTGTTTCTCTGTTCCTCAGTTCCTCTCTGCTTCTCTCCGTTGTCCGCGTCTTCAAGATGCCATAAATTACGAGACAAAATATTTATACGCACAGATATGCGAGCAATTTAATCGCGCTGGCGAATCTCGAAAGCAGCAACGGCAACTGCGGCGCACGCTGCGTATACGGCATTTTATCTCCACTCCAGACAAATAGCATCGAGTCAGTCAGTCATTGTTGTTGCTGTTGCTTTTATCATTACCACAGCAGCCGAAAAACAGCACACGTTACATATAAAACTGACGCATTCGGCGAGGGTTGCTAAGCAAATTAACAATTTTAATTATCGCCCGCTCAAATGGTGAAGAGGAAAGAGTTCGGCAAACGTGGTGGGCTGCCCTCGCAAACACACACATATTTTAATGGGCATTTCAATAAAATAAAATTAGAAATTTATGGAAATTGCCATCGCTGGGCAGATAACAAACTTAAAAGCTTAAAACTAAAATGTGTCGTTAATGCGCCACAGATCGACGACTGCGATTCGGCGATTCGAATCAAAGCGAATCGCGTCGAGCATTGAATATTGAGTCCAATCGAATCGATTTCAATGCAGTGAACGGACAAATGTAAATCCCACTTCCCTTCCCTCTCTCTTTCGCTCTGGCTGACATCAAAAAAATGTGCCGCACACAATATTTGCACATCAAGAGAGATGCAAATCTGGCATCCTTCAGCTGTCAGCAGGACGCATGTAAAAACTGTGCAAATATCAACGCAACAACAAACATGAAAAATTAACATAAACTGTGCAAGTCTGCTGCCTTTTTTTGTTGCTGCCACACTCACACACACACACACACACACTCAACACACTCATGGGATGCAGTGCAACATCATCAGTCAGTGTCAGAGCAATGGCCTTTTGTCAGCTTCCGCTGCACGCCGCCATTTTCCATTCCCATTTCTGGCATTTTCCAACACTCTCCTGATTTTGCTTTTTGCACTCATTCTCTCTCTCTCTCTGTTGATTTCCTATAAGCGTTTTCATTTGTTATGGCAAAAAACGAGCAACAACAAATGACTATTGCTGTTGTTGTTGTTGTTGTCGCTAAAAAGCGCACTTTAGATTTTGACAGCGATGCGGCTTTGCTGCCACACACACACACACACACACACAAAACAAGTATTGCCACATTTTTTAGCAGTTGTAAAATACAGCAATGAAAATGTGATAAATAAAGGCCAATTGATGGCTCTATCTGTGCAATAGATTATAATAATTTATACAGCTCTCCAATGAAACTAACTATTAACAACTGTTGCTCTTATATGTTATTCTATTCGCAAAGTTCTACGCAATGCAAGGCTAACTTAGTTATTTCCTTTATGTACAAATAGAAGTCGACATTGAAAGAGTTTCTTGAGTTAAATTAAACTTTCCAAATTCATTAATAACAACAAATAATTATGTACATAGAAAACACTTTAATTTATAGAAAAACTGTTCGTCTACACTGAGTCCTTCAAATATTTGTTCTGTCTTGTTTTTTCTCTTACGGAATACGCCAATCAGTAGATTTCTATACAATTTAATTAGTTTAGTTCAATTCAATAATATCCAGGCAATAACTTTAAATATTTATATTATTATGGAGATTTAAAGAATAAAATAGAATAGACCCCTACTAAATAGACGATTTAGTGGAATAAATAGGAAAAGAAGGCCTGTATCATATGATTAGATTGCTTCCTTTAAGAGATCTCTGAGATCTTTTCAATCTTTTACAACCTAATAAGTAGTTTTTCAGTGTCGTTAATTCTTTTGTTATTTGCGTATTTAATTATTAAAATTGCTGACAATAAATTATATATTACTATAGCGAATATATTAAGAAAATAGTATAGATGTCTACTATATTTAATATATATATAATTCGAAATAAATAGAATATCAGTTGATTTCTATTTTTAAGCGATCTCTATTATGAGTTTAATCTGTTCCAATCTACTAAGCAGCTTATATTGAAGCCCCTACAGGGCAATTGCGAGTCGATCAGTCTCGCTATGCTTTAGTTATTTGCGTATGAAAAGTTGTTTAAAAAATGAATTTCAGCTGTCGTTATCGCTGCGGCTATCTGCGGCTCAGTTCAGTTCAGCTCAGCTCGATTCAGCTCGATTCGTGGTGCGGTTTTTATGTCCGCCCACAAATTTATATGGCCTGCGATAAGTGCGATAAAGCGAGTACACATAAATACACACACACACACACTTGCATTAACTATGTATATATACTACGCACATAGTACATTCGCTATACATATGGAGATTTGTGCGGGAATTATCGCGGGAGGCGAAAAGAGTTCAAAAGATGCCCAAAAAACGTGGCGATAAAGGGCAACAAACCCGCATCCGAGAACCATCACAGCAAAAGCAACAGCAACAGCAGCAGCAACAGCAGCAGCAACAACAACTCAAAAGAGGCCAAAACAAAATGGCGACGTTGCTGGCAGCTGATTGGCCGAGCGCCCGTTGTCTTATCAGCACCAGATATCAGCGCCGGCGCGAAAAACTGATAAGATAAGCATTCTATTGTGCTGGGCAGTATGTAGAGGAAGGGGGGAAATACTAGAGACGAGGGGAAGGGGGGAGGCAGCCCATTGACTGTACTTGCCACTTCCTGATGCGCCCCTCGCACGCGACATTTTAATTAAAATATTAACGAACAACAAAGAAAATGAGAATGGAAATTGAGTTGAAGGCGAGGACAGCTAATTGGCAGTCGAAAATTTGGAAATTCGGAGTCAAAAGTCGGCAGAGCACAATCACTTTTCCTGTTGTCGGTATTCATATTTATCATGCAACATTGCAACAACAACAACAGCTCAGCATAAAAATATGGAGAGAGAAAAAAAGCACGTTGCAAATCCAATCAGAATTGCACAAGGGAAATGGAGCTGCAATGTCCATTGTTGTTGCTGTTGTTATTATGGCTGGCAAAGAGCAATGGAAGTTGCCACAAAATCGGCATCAATTTAATATGGCAGCAACGAGCTGCAACGTAAAGTGGCAGGCGGCACGAGAAGGCAGACGAAGAAGGAGCGCCCCAAAATGATTTCAATGCAATTCGCACCTCATAAATCACGAAACGTGTCCCAAGTGCACGGCCAAAAAGAAGTCTGGCTAGAAAAGATTGCAGCAGCAGCGGCAGCAGCGGGTCAGGAAATGGCTGGCGAGTAGCCTAGCAGTAAGGAGGGGGCTGGAGGGGAAGAGGGCGGGGTTAGGTGGGATAATGCGACCAAAGCGAAGCAGCCTCAGCGACTGCCTCGCAACTCTGGCTTCAATTTGTTGGCGAACAAAAAGAAAACTATGGGAACTGGCTAGATATTCAAGCAACTATTTGATGAATACAATATCGCAGGCTGATCCGAGTTGCAGTTTCTGCTCCTTTCGGACAAGCGTGCTCGACTGTGAAGCACGTTTTCAATTCATATGAACTACATCACCTAAATAATTTGTGTCAATTTCTGTATTTAAAACAATGTGTGATTCTTCAACATATATTCGCCAAATTTAAGAAATATTTACATATATTTAGTAATGAGCTCAATCAAAAAATTAAAAGATTAATGGCATTTTCAACTCTATCTAAAAAACTAATCAGAATATAATTCAGTTTGCTATTTTTCACTCGTAAATTCGACTTCAAAACTCTTGAGAATAATCTAAAATAGTTGACTATAACTGATATATTGAAAGAAAGGTTTATTGTGTTATAAATATGATTATAAGAATTGTAAATGGTCTGTAATTAATCTTATTTTCTTTCCCTCTCTCTTCTTACTTTGCTTCAATGTAAAACTGAACCAAGCGGCCGCAATGTTAACAAACAGCAAGAAAAATAATAAAAATACAAATTTTAGAAGCTAAATTAAAAAAGAGAATTTTCATTTGCTTAGTTGGTTAAACAAACTTTTTTCCTATACACTACACAGTTGAGGCATATGCAACATGAACGTTTATTTTGTCAATCATCTCTGGCTCAGCTGCTTGGAAGACTGATTTGGCTTAGTGCAAGACGAACAGTTAGATGATTGTTAAGTGGCTGCCATTGGCGAATTCGCAGAGAGAGAAAGAGAGGGGCAAGGCAGAGGGGGGTTCAAGTGGGACTAGGTTGGGGGATTGGGGCTATGGAATGTGTGGCCATTAATTGAAAATGCCTCGACTAGCGAAGCAAAGGCAGTTAAGCAGTTGAGAGTTAAGAAGTTGAGGCTAAAATGAAAGATGGTGTCGAATCGTGCCCCAACTTGAAGCAGAGTTGATCCACACACACACACACACACACACACACACACACACCAATCATGATGGCATGCAAACGTAGCGAGTGTGCAACGCCCCTAGCTGCCATTGCAGCAGCAGCAGCAGCAGACAGCAGAAGAAGAAGCTGCTCTTGAACTGGAACTGCAACTGCAACTGCAACTAAAACTGGAGCTCAAGCTGAAGTTGAGTTGCAGTTCTCTGGCTGCTCGTGCTGCGGGCCTCGCTTATAAGCCGCAGATGATCTCGCCCGATGCGGCGGCGCTGATGCTGCGCGGCAATGAGGCAATGAGGCAATGAGGCGACTGCAGCAACAGCAACGGCAACGGCAACGAGCCGTGAAAGTGTTATAATGCCAGCCATTGATCGCGGCGGCAAGGAGGCGGGGAGGGGCAGCTGTTTGGCTTTGGCTTGGGTGCTGCACGCTGGCCTGCTCTGGAATACAAGTATATCATAATCACAATCGCTAAACAGACCACGCCCATATGCGGTCAAGCGTTGCCCCCATTCGGCTCTTCTGCTCGCTGATAACACAGGGAAATGCACAATTATTTGAGGAGTCGCGAGCCGAAGCCAAAGTCAAAGCCAAGGCAGCGTAAATCACAGTCGAGCAGCTTCGATTCGATGCGATTCGAATACAAATAGAGCTCCCAGTGGGTGCTCAGTTCGTGCAGCGAACGATTCCCAAAAGCATCTACAAATTGTGGACCGAAGACTGACCCTGCTGAACCAGCACGCTCAACAGCCCAACAACAGCTTGTTGTTGCTGTGGTAATAACAAACGTGGCTCGAACTATTTGGCAAAACAAAATTAACACCTTTTCAGCTGCCTCCTGCTGCTGCTGTCGCTGCACGAGCTGATTTTGCATTTCAGATGCGCAGCTGCAGGAGAGCGAGAAGAAGGGGCTGAAGCTGAAGCTGAGAACTGCGATCGCTGAGGCTGAAGCTGCTGCCTAATTGGCATGCTAAACAAGCTGCGTTCAACACGATCTACCAGGCGTATCAGAGCAGACAAACAGCAGACGGACAGAAAGACGGAGAGACAGACTGCAGGCAGCGCAGTGTCATTGTCATCGCTGGTTGTTTGCTGCTTGTTTGTTGCCTAAATGCGACCATTGAATTGGCCGAGTCGACATTAGTTTCACACGAACGCCCACACAGCAGACGGACGGGGGACGAGGGGGGCGAGGGCAACTGGACAGCCAGGCAGGCAGAGCAAAAGACGTGGAAGACTGACGATGGCCATCTCGGGACCCCGCTTATTAGCCTTGGCTTTGGGACGCCTTCTCCTTCCCCTCTATCCCTCCACCTCCACTTCCACTGCGAGCGCAACTTCGACTTGACTTGGCCAACAGTCAACATTCAACAGGCAGCACACAGAAAAAACGGCAAAAACGAGAGTGAGAAAATGCCCAGCTTATCAATTTCCCAGATGCTTTTCCCCTTTGTCTCTGCGCATTTCCATGTTGAAGCAGCGCCATTTTTAACCTTCCATTTTACTAACTTACTGCTTCAATAAATTCTTTATATTAAATAGAAATAATGCAAATGTTTTACTAGTTTACATGAAAACAAAATATTTGTAAATTACTCATTTTTAAAATTGCTATTCTAGATATATAAACAAATATTTATTTACTGTTGGTAGTAAGAAAAAAATAAATTTTAAATGAACATTAAAAATAAAATTGTTTCTTGTCTTTCAATAAATAAAAACTACTTTATTTTGGAATAAATAATAATAGAAAAACTAATATTTATTTACTGCTGCTAACACACAAAATTTTAAAAATTTGTTTATTTGAAAATAAACGATTTTAAAATTATGATTTTTATTTACTATGTTTTTTAAATAAAGAATTTTAAAATTATTCTACGTTCATTTTTAGTTTTTGGTTGGAATAAATTCAAAATAATTTTATATGAAATATACTATTAATAATAGGCCAATATTATTAAATGCTAATTGTATTACCATGCAATGTAGCCATAACTTTTCAATAATAATAAAGACAATTAATCTGACTTATTAGTTGTAGTTATAGTCACTGAATTATAATACCAGTCTCATCTTGCGCGATAAATTGGCTAATAAACAAATCGCAAATCGCGCGGAATATCAAGTAGAAAATACGACAAAAAAAAGAGACGCTAGCAAATACTGAGAATTACGTGGCCCCCAAATGAGCGATAAGCGATGCGAATTTTGTTTTCACAAACGCTTGAGCTGCTCCAAACTGAGCTGGACAGCGAGCCACCAGTTGCCAGTTGCCATCGAGTGGTGCAACAGCCACAGCAGCAGCCACAGCCATGGCAACAGCACACCACACATATGGATATGCATGACAGATAACAGCTCAACAGAAATTGAAGTCGAAAACACACAGCAAACAAAAAGCAAAATCAGCGCTACAAAATCAGCTCAAAAATAAAAAACAAAAAAACAGCCAGGCGACAGTTGCCCTCTCTCTCGCTCTCTCTCTCTGTCGCTTGCTGTCCCGCTCTTTTCAGCTGGACAACGAGGAGGCCGCAACATTTTGGATAACAAACTCAAGATATGCACTCAAAGCTCTTTGCTGCCACAGAGTGCTGCAGCGTTTGGCCTTTTTCTGTTCGCCACGTTACGTTGCTGTCCTTTGGCTGTTGCTGTTGGTGATGCTGATGCTGATGCTGTGTTGCCTTACATTATGACGCCAATGCTTCGCTGAACGGGCCGCCCAAGGTCCAGCGTGGCTGTTGCACGTTGAAGAGTCGCCTCTGATGCTGTGCTGTGATGCTGCTCTGGAACGCGCGCTTATCGCCTTCTTCTTACTGCTGCACTCAACGCTAATCTACATGGAATTATCGCCACACACACAACTTCCACGCTGGCTATGACTCCGAGTCGTGGCCTCTCGCTCGCTCTCGCTGCTCGCTGCTCGATGTGGCGAGACATTGAAAATTAGCGTCGCCAAGTGAATCATGCGGCCTGAAATGCCGGTTCATGGATAAGAAGGCAACGTCGCTGCACTTATAAAATAATTATAAGCAGTCGAATTAGCCAGCTCCCTCTCTCGCTCTCTCTTTGTCTCTCTCTCGCTCTCTGTGCCCCACCTGCCTCGAAGGTTTCGCTGCGGCGCCAAGCTATCGTCTCTTGGCCATTTGGAGCGCCGAGCGCGTCTTTATCAGCGGCAGGAATACACAGGGAAATGGGATATGAAAAGTGGATAGTGACATTGAAGCGATAGAGCCACGAAATGCGGGCAATGCCAACTCTATTCCAAAGTGGAGTCGGAGTTAAGCCGAAGTTGAAGTTGTGCGTTGCGGAGTCGCTTGTCTTTGGGGGGCCGAGTCGCAAGAGTTCTTTTTTTTCGCGCTGTAATCGACAAAATGCCTTTAACTTTGACGTTGACGTCGCGCGCTCTTATCGCTGACCTCGATCTGCACAGAGAGACATTAAACACACAGAGACAGAGAGACAGAGACAGAGACAGAGAGCGAGAGGCATGGCAACCGAATTCCGAAGACCAAAAAATACAAAACCGATGCCCGAAACTGAAATCAAAATCGAAAAGCAAACGAAATAATGACAGGCAATGAAAATGAATGTAAAGCACAAAACAAATGCCATGCAATGTACCACGTAAATCATAAATGCTATCAGTCCAAGAGATCGACAAACGGATGCTCCAGAAGCAGCAGCAGCAGCAGCAGCAGCAGCAGCAACAGCAACAGCAGCGAACAACAAACATAATTAAGAGCAAAGAGACAGCAGACGACGACGACGATGAAACTGAAACTGAAGCACAAACCAAATGACGACCGACCAAACGATAGATAGATAGATGGATGGATGGATGGCCTCTCCCCTCCCCCCAGCGACTAATGGCTGCCATATCAGCTCAGCAGCAGCAGACCGTGCCAGCAAATTCAGCCAGTCAGCCCCAGTCAAAGTACTATTAGCTTGTCTAGATGGGCTGCGATAGGCGACGATAAGCGGGGGGCAAGATGAGCGATGAAGGAGGCTGCTTCTGCTGCTTCTGCGATGCTGCCTCGTGCTGATATCAGCCAACGAAAACATCCAGGAATGGAACAAAGCAAAGGTTCAACAAGCCACCAGATACCCTGCAAACCAACTGCACCCAATGTTTCCAAAGGTCAGCTCAAAATGTATTATTCAAATTAAGTTAACCAACAGCCAACAACAATTTTAGAAACCTTAATCTAATGTCTAGAGCATTAGATAATTAAAGAAAGGGTATCACAAGAAGATATAGGAAGTGCAATTAAAATTCGATTAGCTGCTGCAACTCTTAACTTAATTATGCATTAATAATTCATTAAAACTCCCATGAACAAATACTAATAATATCAATCAATATTAAATATTAAAAAATTAGTTTTTAATGATATGCGAGTGTTATAATTATTTTTAATTGATTTTAAGTGAGGCCTAATTATTATATTTGAGTAAACAAATATTACGCAAAAACAATGATGATATGCGAATTTTTAGCTCAATTTTAAGCCAGTGATAATAATTTGTAACTGTCAAATAAAGTCACCAAATTCTTGGGTTTTTTGTAAATATTTCCCCATCTTAAATGATGATTTCCAAATGAAATATACGCACAATTAAAGTAGAGAAGACTTTAGCGACTACAAAATTGAATTGAATAAATAGAAAATGTAGGCAAATATGAATATGCTATAAACTCGTTAATATTTTGGCTGCTTGATAGTTTTTAGTTCAAGTTGCTTTTAAGCTGCCATCATTGGCTGCTTTATCAACAGGAATGCAGTCGGGAGGTATTTCCAAGTCGCACCACAATTGAGTTCTCAAATATGAAATTAAAATGTATTCTGCCCTTAACTATCGCTGGAGATATCCTCAATCTGTATCAGCTGCCACATCTGCACTTCAATTGCCAAGTAAGCAACCTCAAGACGAGAACAAAGCAATTAGCAATGGGAGAGAGAAGGAGAGAACGAGGGGGAAACGAGACAGAGACAGAGAGAATGGCGACAAAATGTCTTTATTTATTTTTGTTCATTTGCTCAATTTGATTTCAAATGAAATTCATATTTCGCGATGCGGATAAGAGAGCAGAGTGTGGGGGCAAGTAGTCGCTGCCCTTATCAATGCCCCAACAAATGACGCACGACGCAAAAGCGAGAGCAGCGCGGGGAGATGAGGGAAGAGGGGCAACAACCGATGCTGGGCAGATTTGAAAAATGTCAACTGGCAGTGGAATTGTTTGTTGCTCGAGTGTGGTGTGGAGAGTGCCAATCAATGACATCATAAATCGATGTCCACTTGAGGCGGCTGAGCTGACGTGGCGTATGCGCAACTTTATCTAAATGCCATTTAAGGCGAAGTGAAGGAGGCGAGAGGAGGGAAAAGAAACCAAAGAGCTGCTTTGCTGCCCACTCAACTGTGGCAGCTTTCAGCAAGACAGTTGCGCACATTTGTGGGCCATAATTAAAATGTTTTAATGCCACAAACCACAAGCGAAGACACGAGGCACCACAGCAACACAGCTTTAAGAGCCACTTGTTGCCTGTTGCCTGTCCACTTGCCACTTGCCACTTGGCTGGCATTCAAATTGCATGCGCGGCATCCTTGGCAAGTGGACAAGGGACACGCTGTGGAGACTCGAACACGTTGTTAACATTAATTTTGCGCCCTGCGGCGACTCGCGCGTCACAGTCGCCAGTGGATGTGGCGGAGTGCAACATGTTGCAAGCACACACAGAGAGAACACAGGGCGCCTAAGGACGGCGGCAATTACGCTAAACTGAACAAACAGCGAGGCTGTAAACAAACACGCATCCATCAGCAGCAGCAAAGAGTTTACAGCAGTTGCAGTTGCAGTCGCCGGTCGCTGGTCGCGGACTTGCAACAGGTCTTTGCCACGCAGCGTGCAAACCCGTTTCTTCCTCTCTTTTCCCCTGCGTCGCTCTTTCTCCCTTCCTCTGCGATTTGCTGTGGCTTAAGCAGCGCTTAATGGCGCCTGTTGCCATGTAAATTATGCTTCCTCAACACTTCAGCTTTTACGCTGCCACAAGCTGATAAGCGCGTGGGGCAACAACGAATGAGGGACTGAGACGTTGATTGACTGACTGACCAACAAACTGTCCGACATCCTGATTGAACTAAAGTCAAGTCTGGTAGACACCTTCTGAATATTCGAATTTGACTAATAAATTTCTTACATTTTTTAGAGGAATAATATTTTTATATTAACACTAAAAATGCTTGCGTTTAATTCATTTCAAGTAAACAATATTACCTTTCAAAATTTAGTAATAGTTTTTCTTGATTAATCTAATAGAAATAATGGCAAAATTCGTGCAAATATACGAACTATTCTAATCAGCATTTAATTAAACAAAAAGCTAGAAGGCTGCTAGAACATACTATAATAGGAATAATAATAGGAATATGAAAAAACTTCCCAACATTTCAAATAAATATACAAATATTCCGATCTTCTCGATGTGTATAAGAAGCAAACTAATCATTTGAATAATCTTCAATCTTCAATATATTTTGAAATGTTCCAAATTTCCGTATTCGTTGTTCATTTTCGTAATTCTTCCCAATTTGTGCTCTCTTGCTAAGAGCAACTGCAGTGCGACTCTAAATCTAAAATGCATCTTTAAAAGTCAGCGCATCTTGTCAACTGATTTACTCGGACTCGGACTCAAACTCGAAATTGGACTTGGACTTGCAGTTGGACTGGGAGGCGACGCATTGGCGACGCATTCGATTGCCGGGCAGATAGAGAAGAGAAGTGTGCTCTTATAAGAAGTACTCGCCCTTCTCCGCGGTCCACGTGTTGTGCACATATCGCGGTATCATAATGGAAGACGAGACTCTGAGGCTGGCATTTAGATAACAAGTGGCGGCGACGCAGCTCGATTGCAACTGTTGCTGTTGCATCTGCATCATCTGCGTCATCGTCATCGTCATCGTCGTCGAATGCCAGTTGGCCATTGAAATGATTAGGCGCAAAGTGCTCGACGAGATGGAGGACGGCGAAGGAAAGCATCGACTTCGAATCGCATGAGCTGCTCTCAATAATTGAGTTTGTCGAAATTGTCGAGGCGGCGGAAGAGCCGACGAGTATCGGCATTATCGATAACAACAGATCGCCGTCGTATCTGACAAACATAATTCGAAATTGAGCTAATGAGATTTTTGTGCCGATGACGCGATTTCCCCAAAACCACGCGACAAATGCGTCGCTCTTTCTATTTCTATTTCGAATTCGAATTCGAATTCGATTTTCTTTCTTTTGGCAACAGACTGCGATAGTCATCAAATGAAACAACTAGCCCCCAATCCCTCTCCCTCTCCCTCTCCCTTCCCATCCCTGTTGTTGCGCCTCGACATGTCGCGAACTCGTTCGCTTCCATTTGGGGAACATGAATGATTCGTTTTTAATCTTCGATTCAATTTCTTCGTGTGTACTTTCTGCTGCCCTCTCGCTCGCACTCGCACTTGCCCAAGCCCTGTGGGGCTTTGTGGACTGTCTTTTTCCTTCTGCAGCCAAGACGCGAACCGAGAGATAAACAAAATGGCCACCGAGGGCAGAGAGAGTGAGAGTGAGAGAGGGAGAGAGGGGGCAAAGCGCCTATCGTTGTTTGTGATCGGCGCAAAGCTAATGGCATAAATAGATTTCATATTGTGCTCCCCGACCGCTTGCAGACTTAATTACACACACACACACACACACACACACAGACAGGCAGGGGGAGGGGCGGCCTGCGTTGCTTTTTTGATCAGCACATAAAATCTAGAAATATATTTTTATGGATTTTTAATCGATTGCCGCCGCTTGCGAGACACGACGCACGTCGCTGCGAGCGTCGCTGCTGGCGTCGCAGTCACCGCTGACTGAGGCAGCGTGGAACGTGGGGCAGCAAAGGTGTGTGGCAACAGTGGCAGCGTCGCCAGCGCAACATTTAAACTGCCTGCCATTCATTCTGTTTGATTGCCGTGCGCAAACAGAGAGCTGGAGGGGAAAGGAGAGACATCGCGAGACAAACGTCGCGCGTCGTTTATCGTGTAATTAGTTTGCTGCCACGCCCCTCCTCTGCCCCCTCTTTCGATTGAGACATCCCAATTTTGGTTTATGCTTAGGTGGTAGCTGCTAGGCAACTTCCCCGCCGCCCTCCGTTATCTCTAATGACAAATGTTTGCTTAAAAATCTTTTAATTGCACTTGTTTTGGCTTCGCTTCAGTTTCAGTTTCAGTTGCTGCTCGTCTCCTGATAAGCCAAATTAATCGCAGCACTTAAATTTTCATTTGAAATGTGTGCCTCAATTGAAACTCAAATGGGAACTCGATGTGTCCCCCACTTGAGGGGGGAGCAAACAAAGTTGGTAGCCGACATGCCGAGTATAAATTTAATCAATTTATCGCCCCACCGCCAGCCAAGAAGATGAGCACCAGAAATGCTTGTAATTAATAATTGATTGATGAGCGAGATGCGAGAGAGAGAGGGAGAGATTGGGAGAGGGGAGGCGACCACCAGCGGATTAACAAGAGCGAAACGCAGAGAGAAGAACGGAGAGAACAACAACAACAGCAGAGGAATAATCTGATCCGATGCGATCCGGTTCCCGGCTGGTCAATTAAACAGCGAGTGAAGCGACGGCCGCTGCTGATCGCTGGGAATAGATAATAGGACCTCGAGAGTGAACTTTATTTCAAGATAAGAGCGGCCCAGAGATTGATAAAGAAAGGCCAAAATGAAATGACGAGGCAGCCACATCATCCAGCGACGACGAGCGACGATCGACGAACGACAACGGAGCGAGGCATCAACTTAATTAAGTGGGTGGAGAGAATACGTAGAAGGAGCAGAACCCGAGATGATGACGGTGATAATCGCTGATGATGTTTTGCGCGGCACGAAATTCCAAATCGGCGCATCTCAACTGGACGCAAGCGAACTCGATCTGCATAGAAACAGACGGACAGACAGACAGACAGACAGTTCTCCCTTTCTTGTGCTCTCCGAAGGTAAGCCAATTATTTATGTGGAGCAACGTCATAGAGGCCGCCGATAGCGATAACGATAGCGATTATCGGCGCGTCAACGCAAAAGAAAAAAAGTCCAAGTCGCAGCACTTGAGAAATGTAGCGCTGGGGGAAAAGTACCCGATGCCCACACGGCGATAAAGTGTCCGAAATATGAGAATTTCAGATTCCCAACATGATATTCAGACACGTCGCGAAGCCGCGCTGCGGAAGCGACCCTCTGATAAAGGCGGCCGAAGCGAAGCGACGTCGAAATCACTGCTAGCCGATAACCGATAGTAATCGCGATAGTGATTAGAGAGCTGGACAACTGAAGAGCTGGAAGAACTGAAGGAGGAGCGGAGCAGTTTGAGGGCCGCCAACTGACAAAGATTTATGGGAAGCGACGTCTTATCAATGCGAGACCCGAGCGACAGGCGATTCTTATTTCGAATCAAAAGAACTCGCTGACGACCCGCAATCGCCCCCTCTCTGCCCCCCTCAGTCCCCTCGCTGCCGCTGCTGATGATTGCTGATTTAGATTGGAGCCCATTTGGGGCGGGAATGGAACTGATATCTGATGGCATCGCTGCTGGCAGCGTCGACAAATGCGAGCGGGCAACGAAAATTAATTAGGCGTGCGCAACGATAGCGTGTCTCCCCTCCCCTCCGCTTCCTCCCTCCCTCCCTCCACGGCGACAACAGTTGCCAAAATCATCATCAGCTCTCGAGTCAAGTCCGAATTCGAATCGAGTTCGAATCCCAATCCGAGTTTCGAGTCAGATCGCTGTCGATAGCAGCCACTACAAACAATATGGCCATATCTGTATGCGTGTGAGTGTGTGTGCGAGTGTGTGTGTGTGCACAGAGAGAAAAATTCAGATCGAAGATAAAGTCAAAAGAAAAATATATAAATTGATTATCAAATTCTACGACTTCTAATTCTAATTTGAAGCATTTTGCGGTATTAATAAATAAATATAAATAATTCAGATTCAACGATTTTGAATATCATTTTTTGAAAAAAGCAAGCCAAATCCTAAATCAGTAAATTCTAATTATAAAATATAGTTAAGCCCAATTAAAAGAAAACAAGACTTGAAATCAGAGTACATATATGAAAATGGGATTTGTGAAATTGAATTATTATCAGCTTCTTGGGGATGATTTTATCAACGCAACGTGCCGATCGAAGTGAATTGATTTTTTCTGGCTGTGTATGTGCTTAGTGCTAAACACAAGTGTGTTGTTGTTGTTGTTGTTGTTGTTGTGTGTAGTTATATACTTAGTAGTTGCTGCATACTCTACGTATGCCGCAGCCCTCGTCGCCCCCTTCGCACGTCCCTGGTCCGTGGTCGCGGCGCAGCGCGGCGCAGCTACAATCCGACAAGCCAAATCACATTGACATTTTTATCTTTTGTTGAAAATCTTTTGAAATTGTTATAAAACAGCCAGACGACGAGCTACAACAACAACAACAACAACAAGAGAAACAACAACAAAAATTGTTTTATGTATTTTTCAGTTTTTAGTTGTCGTTGTTGCTACAATTTCTGTGTCGTTGTTTTCAGTTCATTCTCATTTTGAAGCAAAGCGCGACAATCTTGCCATCAGATCAGCTGATAAGCGCGCGCAGTACAAATCATACAACAACAACAGCCACAACAACAACAACAACATCAGCTTGAAACAGCTGTCCGCTTGTAGATAGCTGCTGCTGTTGTTGTAATTGCTGTTTGGCTTTTTTCTCTGCTTTTAGCTCTTTTTGTTGTTTGTTGTTTTGTTGTGTGTGCTTGTCTCTCAAAATGACTACAAAACATTATCGCCGCTTGGGCATCAAATTTCAAGTTTATTTCGATTTCATTGACGATTAGAACCGCGCGATTCGAACACAACCCTCTTCCCCCTTTAACCCCCTTTTAACCCACTCCACGCAATGATTACTCAGCAATCTGAGATCTTATTCGCCTGGCATTCCAAGGCACAAAGTCACGCTGCCCAAAGTCGAGTTCCTTCATCATTATCATTGTGATGAATTTATATATTCCTGCTCTTATCGTTGCCGCATTCTGCAATGCAGTTATTTTTAGCCAAATGCCACAACGATGCCACCACGATCTTATCGCTCGAGATTACAAGAATTCCATTTCCACTTCGATTTCGATTTCAGTAATCGCTGCACATGTTCGCTATCGCATCCGACTCATCAATCATTGCTTACGCGTAGAGTATACACTGCTTCGTCTTGTCTTTATTGATAAATATATATTTATAAATATTTACTTCTGTGTCCAACGGCTAAAATAACTTAGTTCTAGCTCCATTTGTTTGCCATAGCGTAATTTTCATGCTAAGCCCTCAAACTTTCTTATTTATAAAAAAATAAATTATATAAATAGAGAATTAAAGCACAGTTAACTTTATATGCAGGGTCTAAAGCTAGAAAGTCGTGCATCTTGGATAAAAAGCACGAAGATATGGAGAAATTCCACATTTATAATTTTACATTTGTATATTTTATTACTATTATATTTTTATTTCACCAAAGTGAGACCTAAACCATCCAAGTTCAATTCAAATTGAGGAGATTCGACTTGAAGCTGGTAAAATAATTATTTGAATTTGATTGTTACCCAAAACGAAAAAGACTTTCAATCGCAATATTTTTAATCTTCTAAAGTCTTATTTAAAAATATTAATACAAAACAATAATTATAAAATTGATATAGTATTTATTTTGTTTTTAATGATACCATAAGTATTTTCTTGTGTTTTAAGATACGATCGAGTGCGATTAAAATCTTTTTATTGGGCTTAGCGTGTATCTCAGAGTCGAGCACACTCGCCTTGGAAGCTTGCTCATTATTCTAAATATGATACTGTATATTTATTATAAAGCGACGACTGCTTTTTGTTAGTTCCAATTCGAATTCCAGTTCCATAAGCGATAAGCACTCGACTCTGACTCTGACTCTCAATATCGCAATTGTTTTCTGGCTGTGACTCAAGACTCAAGCGTTCCCAAGTTCCTTCCCCTCCCCCCGCCCCATCGCCCCTCGCTGCCTTTACTATCACTATCGCAGTTGATATGCAAATGTGCTGTCCAAAAAGCAGCAACAACAGCAACAACAACAACAACAACGAGGCGAACTTAATGCGAGTGAAACGAAAACAACATTTTGTAATTTGTAATGCAAGTGACTGAAGTTGTTGCTGTCGTTTTCGTTGTCGTTGTCGATGTCGTTGTTAGTGGTTATTATTGTTATTGTTATTGTTATTTATCTGCCTGCTGATATTTCCTGGTGCGATTTCAATCCAAAAACGACATGAAAAACAACAACATCAACAGCAACAGAACGACAAACGACAAAAGCTTATCGCGCTTATTAAACACAATGTCAAAATGGCCAAAGCTCTCGTATCGAGAGCTTATCTCAGCATTCGCTCTCTCGCTCTCACTCTGGCATGCATCCCAACTCGATGCTCGTAATTGAAGTGGACAACTCTAACGGGCAATCATCATCACAGGGTGGCCTTGGTGCGCTATCTCTTGGTGCAACCTGAGCTTTGGCTTATCACCAGCTGCAGAGTGCAAGACTCATGCACATGTGTGCGAACGGCCGCTTGACACGTACCCGCCGATTGCTGCTAACGGAGAGCAGTCCATCATCGTCATCAGCGTCGTCACATGGTCACACTCAAAGCGCAAGCAATTCCAACTGGAATCCAATTCACCCGTAGTTCCACTTGGAAATTGTCACCCGCATGGCGCGACGTCGACGCTGACGACGTCGACGACTGTGACTGTGACTGCGAATTGTGCTGGTCGTGTCTCTGTTGCCTTTTGGGCAGATAATAGAGTAGAGGACAACAAAACAGCGAGAGGCTAAAACAACAGCTGGCAATTAACATAAAATTAGTGATAAGACGTAATTAAAATTTATAAAAAAAATAATAAACGCCGCTTTTATCTATTCGTCGACCTGTGGCCCAGAGGGACTCGAGTCACGACTCCAAAACTCAACGAAGCTGGCGTTGCCATATCGCACCGACCAACAAAAAAGTAGAAGCAACAACAAAGCGGACTACGCAATACAGTTTGCACAGTTTACGTTTTCATTGTTGCTGTTGCTGCTGCTGCTGCTGCAGTTGTGATAAAAGTTTATCGACTGCGCGCTTTAAAGCTATAGAAATTTCAGCTACAAGAACTGTGCATAGCAGCCATGTGGACGGCAAGTGTGCAAAAGATAAATATGCAAAGCGGCTCAGCACGCCAGCGCCAGAGAGAGAGAGAGACAGAGAGATAGAGAGAGCGAGCGAGCAAGGTTGAGCCTATGATAGTGTGTGCTAGAAGAAAGCGACGGCAGGTGCAGCGACAACAACAACAACAGCAGCAACAACAGCTGCATAGATAAGCGCGCTAATTTATCGAAACTGGAGCTGTTGCTACTCACACACACACACACACACACACACATGCTCTATTGTTGGCCAGTGAGTACACATATTATTTGCATGACGAGTGCGATATCATTCTGCTTCGTTCTGAAATCGAATCGAATCCAAGCTGAACTGAACGAAACGTGCTAACTCGACTCAACGATAAGGAGTTGAAGCGAAATGCAGAGCTCTCTGGTCTCTGGTCACGTACATTAATCGATTCCAAAAATGCATTCAGTTCTTGCCGTTGTCGATTGCGCGTCTCGTATGTCAAACGACAAATGTGGCAAACAACGAAATGTAATTAGTTAATAACATTTAACAAGGTGTGGCCCCCGCCATTTCCCCTCCTCTGCCCACCCACGTCAGCAACAACTTCAATCTTCAGCAAATTAGCTTAAAGTAAATCGGCTGAATTCGAAGTTAACAATCGTAATCGCATAGTTTTTTTGTTAATTTATTTAATTTCGCCCCTTTCCATTCTCCCACCCCCTCTCTAGTCAGCAATCACAAGAACACGGAACACAGTTCGTTCACATGCTTTACTCGATATGGAAAACCCCGAAAAAACAACACAAAAACAAGTAAGAAAGCTACGATCGAGAGTGTTCGACGGTGAAATACCCGCTACCCATTGTGAAAGAATGTAAACCGAAAATATACCAAAAGGTATACGACTATTAAGATATAAAGATTCTATGAAGTACACGGTCACATTGTCAACCAAACCAACTAACGAAAGCGTGCAACAGCATCTGATTTTTGTCCTATTCAATTCATTCTTTAATAATTTCTAGTTTTTACTAATAATAAGCTTAATTGATTGGTTATTTTCGATTTTAGAGGACCGAGAGTGTGGACAAAATTTAACAAGAGTTTTAATAAAAAAGGTCGTGTCGTATTATACCCTTCTAGCCCATGGATGGCGGGTATAATGACGAGCTGACAATGCTGTTTTTTTTTTATGTTGAAAGCAGGTGTAAGTCAAGTTAAGAAGAGCGGGGAGGGGGGAGAGAGAAAAGTATGGTCACACTTACCTTTATTCAACGGCTTTGGGTTCGACTGTTTGCGTCGTGACATTGTTTGCTTCCAATGCGGCGAAGTTTTCAGCTCAATTCAGCGAGCTGTGTTCCACATCAAATCCGCTGCATTTGCCGCCGGCCACTTGAATCAATATAATCCACAAATCACCATCCACCATCCACTTGTCACAATCCACACACCGAACACGCGAAGCGAAAGATTTCCAATTGGATTTGAATGCAACGCATGCAGTTATTAAATATCAATATTTAATAATTAATACTCCGAGTGACCTTTTAGTGTATATTAAATTTTTAATTAATTTATAACGAGGCGCGCGCGACGATCGCGAACTCACACACAAACACACACACACACTCGCGTAACGTAATCGTAATTGGAAACGGAATCAGATTGGCATCGGGCTGATTGGAATACCGCACATCAATTGGAATCTTTTTCCATTCTGGTTAGCAATTGTTACTGGCATTTGCTTATAGTTGTTGTTGTTGTTGTTAGTATTGTTGCTTTTGCTGTTGTCGCGTGTTGCTCTGCAAAGCGTCGCTGACAACGGCGTCGGCGTAGCGTGCTTTTAACGTGACGAGTCGTGACGTGACGTGAGACGTGACGTGACGTTGTTGCTTCGTTGCGTAGCGTGGGCGAGCGACGTCCGAACAGTGCAAAGTCTTGCTCACAACTGAACTCTGCCGCCGTTGTCGTCGTCGCTGCGCTGCTGCGTTGCCCGAAAGCTCCAACGACGGCAGCATAAAACCGGTGGCGTCGCAGCGGCAGCGGCAGCGCAGACTTTACCGATTCCCCATTGCGCGCGCACTCTCACAGCTTTTCCATTTTGTTTTTACTTTATTTTTCATTGCGGCGCGCGCTTTGCCGTCTGTTTCGCAGCATGATAAGAATCAAAACAAAAAGCCGAAACGCGACGCACGTTTCTCACGCATTTACACACAATTCTGCCAATTGCCCCCAATGCATACGCTTGCCACTAGCAACTGCAACTTCTTTATTACTACTTTGTGCACTTGCAATCCCATTGTTTATTGTTAATTTCGTTTTAAGTCCAATTTCCAATTGAAACCTGACAGTGTGACACTACAATAAAAATACTTTTGTGGCAGCTGTTCGCGTATTCAGCGTGACCGCGTTGCAAAATATACCGAATGTACCAGTTTAGCTTTGCCACACTTAATTGGCGCCACTTTTTAAACAACTTTCTGTTTCGCTGTTTTTCCATAAAAACTTGAAGCCTAGAGTGGAAACTTTCATTCGGAAATGAAAAATGTTAACGCACTGCAGAAAACCAAAATGAGTGACAGCTGTTCTTCTTATAACAACATACGTAATGAAGATTTAAAAGTGGCACCATAAATATGGTATATCAAAAATACCATGCTCACGAGGTATCGATTGCCAGAAAACAATGGTATCGATTGCTGCCAGTGTCTTGGTTGGCAACGCTGCTCATGGAAGTTCATGTTAACTTAAATGCTGGCATACTTTTAGGTGGTAGCTTTTATAAATAATTGGTTAACTTACTCAAATTCACTTGATATTGCAACATTTTCAGAGTTTCTTCAATGCTAATCTATAGAAAAACGACAAAATTAACATTAGAAATTTTAAAATACAAATATTACTCAAATAGCGATGCTGATTGTGCCAACAAATTCAAATGGTCCAAATATTGCAGCACACTTTCAGGCGCGTCTTTTAAATGAATATTGAGTTTCACTCACCTTTATTATTTAATTAATTTAACCTCTCGCTTGGTAAGCAGCCTCAGTTTTCCAATCTATAAAGCAAAAGAAATCAGTACAATTAAATAATGAAATTAAATATTAATGTCATATGAATAGAAAATACTTAATTTCTGTTATTAAAAATGTAGCATACTTTTATGCGTCACATTTAATTGTATGTAAATTTGAACTGATTTTTCGCTTTTGAAATAATAATTTAAAATAATATTTCTTATAAATTAAAATGTTTTATAGTAGTAACAATAAAATATTTGAAAATGAAGAAAATTGTCTTTTAATCGAGCTAAATTTAGATGTTCAGTTTTGTACTTATTAAAATGATTCGTAATGAAAATTCTAATAAATGTAATATAAATTAAAATAGTAAATTGTATAAATAAGTAAATGGTTTTTTGTTGCAGCTAGAGTATCTGCAGTTGTGCGTGGCTCTGTTCGACAACATTTTATTCGCATTTGGGGTTTTTTATTTGCGTGGCTTTTTTTGTCTTCTAATTTGCACCTATTGCATTTTAATGGAAATTTTTGCGCTTTGCATTGGACGCTCATAGATTTGAAAAATGCTGACAGCGCCGGAAATGAAATGCTTCCTCTCGAAGCGTTCGAGAACGGCAGGACAACGGCATTTGGTCGAGCGGGAGAAAGGTTGGATTGCAAGTTATGCATGGGCCAATAAATATACAGAAAATGGGCGCACAATAATCCGCGCTAACATATGGCCCAGCTGATTAGACTGCCCTTCCCTTTCCCTCCCCCCTCTCCACTCTCTCTGTCTCTGACTCCGTCTGTGGTCATTTGGCTAATGAAAGATTCCCCCTTCTCTGCTTGGCCTTCGCTGCGGTTATTCCACCACGTTTCGCAGGCGTTTTTGTCATTGTTCAACTTGCATTCGACATTCGCCCAAAAACCTATAAATACCAAGCGATCTGTAAAAGTATCTGAATCTGTAGCTGTATCTGTATCTGTATCTGTATCTGTATCTGTAGCGTAATCATAGTGCATTACACCCGCAGGCAAGGCAACTTCCAGGTCAAGCAACTTCCTCGGCGCGGTCAGCGAGGCCGAAAAAACAACAATTTCATGTTGTATCTTTGGGAATATCATTGACCCAAGGGTGCAGTTACCTTGTCTCGCTGCGTCGCTGCGTCGCTGCTGTTGCTGCTGTGGCGAGAGTTGCTCCTGTCAGTCAATTGTGTTTTTATATTTTTTGTGTGTTTTATTTACGCTTTTTGGCGAGCCGCGCAGCATTGGCGGAGTGCATTGAACCGCTCTGGCAGCCCTCGCATCGCTCTGCCGTTAACCTTGTTCGCTCTCTCGCACTTCGATCTCAATCTGGGATGATGTCGATCTTCATCCCAGTCGCAGCTCACGCCCCACTCGATCATCATCATCATCATCATCATCATCGTCGTCTTGATGATCATCAGCTTACGCGATGATCTTCAGCGTTGTTGTCATCGTCGGCGGCTGCATAAATTAAAAGTGCTGATGAAATTTGCCAGATTCGTCGCATAAGCAGCAAACCGTCGAGCCGGGCCATAATGCAAAAAGCCTGGCCCAAAAGAAATTATGCATTTTATTTTTACCCGCTTTGTTGTCTCTCCTGCAGCTGCCCCTCGTCCCCTTCTCCTACCCCTTCTGCTGCGGCCGCTTGCGCTTTTTGCCGTTACATTGACGCCGCTGCAACGCCCACAAAACGCTCGCTTTGCTTTTGCTTTTCGCTTTTGGCTCAAAGTCCAGTTGGCCAAGCGACCTGCGCTCATCTATTTTTAAACCAACAACAACTCAAACTACAGCAATGCAATAGATCTCTCTCTCCCACTCTCGATCTCTCTCTCCCACTCTCGATCTCCCTCTCTTCGATAGTCGCTAATTAAGTGCGGGGCGGCTGCCATTGCGGTAGGTTCGTTTTTTGGCGCACGCTGCGTATGATCAATCTGCGGCTGCTCTGCGAGCACATCACGCATACGACCCCAGTGCCAACAACAGCAACAGCAACAGCAGCAACAACATCATCAGCTGAGGCCCTTTCGCTTATCTAGCTGGCAACGTTCAAAAGTAACCGTCGCTATTTTTAGCACAATCAAACAAAAGCTGATGAAATACTCAACGCGCGGTCCAATTTATGGCGTTTTAAACATTTAAAACGTATTCGCAACAACAACAAGGCAACTGGTTTTTGGCCAACTCTGCTAGCTGCTGCTCTTGCCTCTTGATTTTTTTTTTTGGGTATTGTGTTTAATCAAGGTCGATATTGAATGCTTGCACAAGCATTAAACAAAATACAAATTGGGTAATTGCAATTGCAAATAAGGATAATGATGAGTGAAGGATGCAATACGAATATTCAATAGGAAATCGAGAACTCTGTTGGAGTCCAAGTTGAAGTCAAACCATTTGACTTAGGACTCAATAAAATACAGTAAATAAATAGATTTGCATTTGCATGTTTATAACAAGTGAAATCGGGTTAGGGATTTAGGTTCATAAATATATCTAAATAAAACAAATTATATTAATTTGCATTAAGCTAAGAAAACACAAGCCAAATCTGGCTAATTGCAAAAAAGGATTGCAATAACTGAAGGATTAAATGTGAATATTTAAACAGAATTCCCCAGGGAGAAATCGAGAACCCTGTTCGAGTCCAACTTAAAATCACTTTTCAAAGCATTCTAAACCAAATTAAATGCATACAATAAATTAATGAAATAGATTTGCGTTTGTAGGTTTAACGCAAGTGGAATCGGGTTTAGGATTTAGGTTCATGATTCCATTAATAATAAATATATTTAACTAATAAAATAAAGTTGCATATAAGCTAAATTGTTATAAAATAATTGGTTTCAAAAAAGACGCATTCGCTTTTATGCCTAATGCAAATCGATTTAATACATGATCTAATTTATTAAATAAATAAATATATAATAAATACATTTAATTATTTAAATAAATATGATTGTATTGCAAGTGAAATAAGACTTAATTTATTAAATAAATTTAAAGAATTTATGAATAAAACAACTTTCGCATTTATGCTTAATGCAAATGGAATCACAAGACAAAATTTCGTCTATTCCAAGCATTTTAGCAAACTGTTAAGTGGAGATTTATTAAAATAAAAGGCTTGCGTGACGACAAAATGAGTTTTAGCAACGCTTTTCCATAATTAAGATCATTCGCATGCTGAAATAATTTAATATCATTTAGCATCGTTTAAAGGCATTGTTTGCTCGCTAGAAAATTAATTTGCCATAAGTATTTCTTTAATCATATATACTTTTGTGATATATGTACATATATGGCACTAAAATTAATTTGTATTATCGTGTACTTTGCTCAATCTTGTGAAATACTTAATTAATGAAAATAAAGTGTTCCACATAAATTTCAATCTTCAGCCCTCGGCCTCCATTTTGTACCGCTAAAGTGTTCCAGAATAATTCGCATGAATGTTTAAAGTTCTTTATTCTTTATTATGCTCACTCAAGTACTACGATCGTTGATAACCTTCAGCGGTTGTCCAGCTCGCATCATTCATGCAACACATGTTGTGCGTCGCTCCCCTTGAGAAGTCATTGCGGACTTCTGAGTCTGATCCAAAGGTGAACTTATTACTTATAACTACCCATTAACGAAATTTGTTTGATTTACATTTTCTAGATCTTCCCTGACCTTCAAATGTTGATCATGCATTTCATTCAAGCAGTCGAAAGTGATCTTCGAAGTGGAAACGCAAATCATCCATTTGAAATCCCTTTCATATTTCTAATACCAAAATAACTAAATGATCGAGTTTGTTTGTTGGCTCAGCTGATCGTCGCATGCCGCTGTAACAGTGATCACAGTGATCGCAGTGATCATTGCTGACTCCGCTGCAGCGATCACCTTCACCTGCTGGCCAACTAACTGGAATCTCTCGCCTCACACTCTCCCTCTGCCTGTGATCACTGATCGCTAATCGTTGGTCGCTGATCGCTGATCGATCTGTACTTGATTGCGCACTCGTTTACGATCTATTTCCGATTTTTTTGCTGGTTGTTGCCCGTGCCAGAGCCAGAGCCACAGCCGGAGCATGACATCATTTCAAAGTTCAATTCCATTTTTGCCAGCTCAGCCAAGAGAGTTTTAAGGTTGTCGATTGTTGCTCGAGTTGTTGTTGTTGTTGTTGCTCGTGTTGTTCGCTGATACTGTGACGACCGGCCTGCTTTACATTTTTACACTCATCGAGGGAGACAGAGACAGGGACAGCGACGGAGGCAGGGAGTAAAAGAGAGAGGCATTAAGTATTGTAGAGGGCATTTGTCTGGGGGCTTCAGGGTCTGTGGCTGGTTCAACGCTTTATGAATTTGCGCGTTGACCTTTTAGTTGCTCAAGTTGTTTCAGTTGTCGTTGTCGTTGTCGTTTGTTTATTCGCTGTCTCATTGCTGCTTCCTCGTCGTCAACACGTCGTTGTCCTTGCCCAGTGCCAACGCCTCGTGTGCGTGTTGAATGCTAAGCTAATTTGGAGTCGACTCGAGAGCGGGGCCCAGAGGGGGGCAAAAGGGAGGAGGGAAGGGAAAAGGGGGAGAACTCTAGGTTGGCGGATCTTCCGATTCGATCGCCACCCAACTTCAAAATCACGATGCCGAAATGTGCGAATCAATGTTAATTTTCTGCTTGCTTTATTTTCGTTTAGTTTTTTCCACTCTTGCACGCTTTGCTCGTAAAACACAACACCAACACCAACACCAACACCAACAACAACAACTGCAGCAGCAGCAGCAACAACAACAATAAATAAATAAATATAATAAAAATCTGGTATCTTCAGTTTTTAATTATTTGTTTATGGAAACGCGTCGCGAGCTGCTAAAAATAAATAAATAGGCAACTCGATTTCTGCTCGTGCTGCTCGTCCAATCATCTCGAAACTGAGCAGCAACGACTAGCAAATACCCTGTAATTACCTAAATTCATGTAATAGAAGATGTGAAATGTAAAAAGTTTGTTTTCCTTTCAGAAAATTAAACCCAAAAATCATGTTTTTTTTTTAATAATTTTCAACTTACATAGTTGCTTTTAACTTTGCAATTTATGAAGTTTAGATGCTTGACTATAACACTTAGTTATAATTTGTTTTACCTTCATTAACCATTAAATTTAGAATTGAAACTTTTAATTTAATTCTTATTATTTTTGTTAGCCTTACTCAATAAGCCTGTTATACTCTTTATAAAATGCAGCTTGCCGGGTATGGCAAACAATGTGAAAATGTGCTAAATTGTTGCTGCCATTTTCGCTCCTCCGCCGCCCCTCGAAGATCGAATCGTAGCTGATCTGTGCACGCCGCCCGTCCATGCACAATTCCCTCTCTCTCTCTCTCTCTCTCGCTCTCTGAGAAGCGAGAAGAGGGGCAGCTACTGTCGGCAGATAAGTCGATCGGCGCTTTCAATTGGATTTAATCTAAGTCAGCGACTTTGTACTTGTCTCAATTGTTTATGTAATTGTTTTTGTTGCTATAATTCTATAAATAAATGCCAATATTTTTGGCCAACGCTTCAATTGATTCCATGACTTTGACAATGGTCATTTGGTCAATGTTGACTGCCCACAATTTCGGAATTCCACAGCGTGCGATTTGCGACTGCAAGTCTAGCGATGGGAGAAACCTCAACTCAATCTAATGGGAATCGAATGCAAGTGAAGTGGGAATTTAAACTGAAAGATTTTCTGGGAAAACCAGTTCCGTATTCTACGGGGAAATTTATATACGATAAACTGTTCTATATCGTATTATTTACGAACAGGTGAAGCAACTTTAGTGCTATATAAAAACAAGACTAATGAAGTTAATTCATCAAAAATGTAGAATAGCTATTACAAGTATTTAGAATATACATTAAGTTTGCTAACGTCACGTTTCGATAATTGACTGAAGAAGAAGTATTATTGGTATAGAACAAGCAAATTTTCCCATCAACAAAATAATTATAATTTGAATTTAAAAGCGAATCTTTTGAAACAACAATCAAGGGCGCATTCTTCGCACTCAGTACATAAAATCTAATATATGTAGCAATATATTTACACTATATACAATTTCTCGTTTTGTTGCCAATTCTAAAGACAGGCCAAAGTCATAGTCTTTAGTTTTGACGTATCCAAAAATTCCATCAAATCCGAAACTTATTATTACTATATTGCATTGATACAACACCCGAAAAATCAAGTAATGGTAACGTAAATAAATGTATTATTTATCAAATATCCTAAATAGAAGGTTAAACTTTGATTTGTAATTGGTTTAATTACAATTCACGCTGTCATCTCGAAGCGACAAGAAGTTCAATCGAGCTGGGGAATGTGGACACTCGATGAGTGCGTGGATAGCTGTAATCACTTCAAGCCGTTGACGGCGCGCCGATAACGCCGACACTCACACCCATCATATTCACACGCACCCATGCACTCACACTCACACTCGCACTCACACTATGAATGGCTGGGCTCATTCGCAACGATCGTCATGCGAATGACGATTCGTCACTGACGCTGAAGTATCGACTAAGCCCGCCCACTTGGGCGAAAACAATGTCGACAACAAACACAACAGCAGCAACAACAACAACAACAACAGTGACAACAGTGACTACAACAACAATTAATTTAGTGAGTCGAACAATTGTTGTCTAGCTGCGCACTTGGGTTTGGGTTGTTTCCATTGTTGTTTCGCCGAGCAACGAGCCTCCTAAGGGCTCCATAAACAGCAGCAGCAGCAGCAACAACAGCAATGACAACCAGCAGAGAGACGGCAACAACAACAACAATAAATCAACAATTGCCAGGGACAGTTATCGACCCAAAGCCCCAGCGAGGCCAATACCAAGCAACGCCCCAAAACCGTCATTCTCGCTCACAACATGGCGTATACGTCATGTGGTGGCTATCCAAATACACCCAAGATAAGCCAGAAGTGCGATAAACCGAGACAGCCAAGCAATATAGTCTAGATAAATATTTATTAAGCAAACGATTGATTGACTGCCCTATCACTTGATTGAGCGACTTCCTGACTGATTTGACCTAATGCCTGATTGACCGACTGACTGAAAAATCGGTCAATTTGTTTCGTTATTGACAGACTGCTTGAACGACTTTGATTCACTGACTGATTGACGGACAATTTACCGACTGACTAACAAGCGGATTAAATTATCGTCATAACCATTGATTTACTGACTGATTGAGCGACTTCCTGGCTGGTTTGTGGATTGAACTAATGCCTGATTGAGCTAATGCGTTATTGACTGACTGAGAAACCTTGAATGTCTTTGATTCACTGACTGATTAACAGACAATTTGTCTGGTTTTACTGACGATTGATTGATTGACAGACTAATTGAGTGACTGGCTGAGTTTTGGATTCACCCACTGTCTGATTGACACAGTGACTGCCTGATTGACAGACTAATTGAGTGACTGGCTGAGTTTTGGATTCAGCCACTGTCTGATTGACACAGTGACTGCCTGATTGACCGACTAACAAACTGACCCACTGTCTGATTGACACAGTGACTGCCTGATTGACCGACTAACAAACTGGCAAATCATATGACTAATTAATAGATAGTCAACCAATGTCAATCTTATTCACTTATGAATGGCAGACTAACTGATTGACTGACTGCCATATCGAGTACTCGATTGAATGCTCTACTGCCTGATTGACTCCGATTAACAACTGACAGTTTAACCACCTAAACCACCTAATCAATGAATGACTGCTTTTTTGATTTACTGACTGACTTAGCTGATTGACAGATTGGCCTTTTGGTGAATCTGATTCTATCTCACTGACTAATAAACTACCAGTATGACTGATTGTTTTTTTTTATTTAATGACTGACAACTGATTGACGGACGGTCCCATTCGGTAATTGGGAAAATTCGCCACATCCGCCTTATATAATAAGAAACCTTCTAAAACCAAATGATGCCAGCGGTCGCAAGCGACTTGTGTTTTTATTTGTTTTATTAGACGAATGACTCATGCTGATTTATTTCACAACTTAATGATAAGTATTCTGAACTGTTCTCTCAAGATTAATCATCTCAACTCATCTCAAGCGAGTGCGCACAAAATTACTTTTTTTCTAGACAAATAATTTTCATTTATAAATCAACAAATACATACATTTAATCAATTTGTTAGTTGAACTTTGCTTATCGAAATGCTCAACAAAAGATATGCATTCACCATTCACTGGCTTTCATTGCGTTGCATTTGTTTGTTTGGGATTTTTTGTTCGCAAAAATGGGGGAACAACTCTAAAGACTAAGCGACTAACGTATAATTATAAATTACTTAATGACGCAACTACACATTCTAAAAAAAGATAAAACCACTTCATATTTAACACAACTAAAGCTGAAGCCAAAGAATTTGCATTTTTGCTTATTAGGCGTATAATTCATAAACTTATGAAATTCGATTTAGTTTTGACAAAGTTACGTCAGTTCAAAGTCTATAAAGATTGGTCTAAGATGAAGCTAAGAATTGACACCGAATATTCAATATATGTGTATATATTAAGGTTTCTCTCTGAAATAATTTATGTAGAACGATGAATACAACGCATTTCTGCTAATTATAGTATTGTATTGGCCAAAGTTTGAAGGAAAGTTGGCCTAAAACAAAGTGGACAGCTTTCTTAGGTTATGTAAATGGGTAACAGGTCAGTTAGTTGGTCACTAGAATATAAATCAGGGAAAGTCTAGACTCTAGACAAATAAACAAAAAAGCCCAAGCAACTAATTGATAATGAAGTGCAAAAATATTTTGTTAATTTAAATGAATATATTCAAATAGTTTATCGACTGCAGAAGGACATTAAGAAAGGTTCATTGATGGGAAACTGGAGCCAAAAATGGCCTCTGCACATCCACAGTTTATTAATGGCAAAGGAAATACAATAATCAAATCGCTGGCTAATCTTAAGAGCAAACACACGAGTATTATTCATTTCCATAGTTACTCAATCAGCAATCAATCATGCATTCCACCTGGTCGGCAATCAGAGCCGCAGATAGAGCGCGAGACTCATTCACAACTGGCTCAGGGCCAAAAGCGAATGTCACGCAGAGATCACGCCCACAAGTGAAACTGCAGTCGATCCCCTCCTCCCTGCTCCCCGAGCTTAGAAGGTGCCATTGACCATTGATCAACCCATTGAGACCTGGACACAGTCGTCGTACAGTCGTACGTCCGTATCAAATAGCAAAGAGTGTGGGAAAGGGGCGATAAGCGATAAGGCGATCGACAGTCGGCGATCGGCGATCGACGTTCGTCGATCACGTTCCGGCCGCGATAACGGGCCACGCCTCAAGTCTGAGCGTCGAGCGGCAATCGCAATCTGGGAGCTGGAAGACCATGCGCTCGCCAGCTGGCCGCCTGGTCAGCGGGGCGGTTCTCTTATCGCTATCGCACGTAGGGTTGCTCGCAAGTCGCTTGGCCTTTGACGGCCCCACAGACAGACAGCAGGATGGACCGAAATAAACGGCGCGACCGACGGACGGACGGACGGACGGACGGACCACACGGACAGCAGCTGTTAAGCATTGCGCACGTCATGCAAATTTGTGAATAACGCAATAACCTGGCATCGATTCTCTCGCCCTCACACGCTGCGTTGCCTTATCTACACAGGCAGAAAAATCGAATTCAATTTGCGATATAATAATTTCAGACTGAATTGTTGCACCATGATTAACACAGGAAGAATTGTCTAACAAATAGTATTTTTAATCACTACTTTAAATTAGTTTAGTTTATCGAAATTTGACATGGAGTTCGATTATCTTTGATTTGATTGATTCTCTACAAAAATCTAGTTTCAATGAAAGCAAAAAAAATATTTTTATTGTATAAGAATGGACAAAAATTAATAGTAATATGCACAATATATTTTTGTCTATTATTTAAAATAGGTCGAAGCTTTTAAAAGTAAAAAATAAATATTTTTTTATTTAAAATCAGGCAAAGAATTAAATATTATTTTAAAGATATTTAAAATTGAACTAAATTGTAATTTGTATTTGTATTCAATATAAAATCGGAAAAAAATAAACCAGTTAAATAAATATTTGCAGTCTCATTAAAATCAAACTAAGAAATTAAAAAGAAGAATTTTAATTGTTTACTTCAGTCGAATATTGGTAAAATGAGTGATGTTAAATTAAAAGTAAGAAATAAAAGCATTAATTTAGCTGGTAGTTATAATAATTTGCAATTATAAATGAAATGTGAAAAAATCAGATCTAAATAAACTAATGATAATTTCTGGTTCAATACAAATCAAATTGAATTTTTCTCGATGTGTATTTGCTGCCTCAATATCTCGCTCTCTCGTTCTCTATTGCCCTCAGCGCTCTCTGTTTGCTGTTCACGTTGAGTTCACGTGCCAAAACGACAACACGACAACTACAACGACGACGACGACCTCGTCATAGAGAACTGGGCGCTATCCGTCTATTGATCTATCCCCATCGTATCTGGCTAATCCCCCATCTCCCTTGCGGCCCCTTCTTGCCGCTCCCGCTAGATTTATTTCTGTTTGTGCCATATATTTTATTGTTATTTGCGGCGCATCAACAACAATTGCTACTACTCACGATTCCCCACGACGATGACGACGACAACGACGACGACGATGCTGATGAAGATGAAAACGCTTTTGACGATGATGATGTTGATGATGTTGAAGACTCACGATGATAGGCAACTGGCGTTGTCCCATTAAGGCGCTGTGCTTCACGCTCAACCGGTTCAGGGACAGTCAACTGGCTGTCGCCTCCTTGCCACGGACGAGACGAGGCAACTTTCAAGTTCAGATGGAACATTTGGCAAGGGCAGGAACTGGGCCAAGGTCAGAATACAGAATACAGAATACAGAAACAGAATACAGACTAGCAGGTAAAGGGGAATGCTCTGCTGCCAAGGCGATCGGAACAACAACAAGATGGGGATTATATGACGATGCCTGAATTGCGACCTCGACTCGAGAGCAGGGAACTGGGCCTTGAGATCGCATCGTATATTTCCATTGGGAGCACTGCGGTGAAGGTCACTGGATGCTCCCTCTGTTTACGTTCCGATTTAACCGAAACTAAACTCAAGTTCTCAGCAGAGTTCTCTCCGAACTCGGCGCGAACGCAACGCGTTAGGCGGCACGTAGGCCGGAAGAGGCAAAGCGCATCGCAGACGAGGCGAGTGGAGATGAAGCAGAGGGATTATGGATTGGGCAAGAGTCGCCCCATTAATGTTTTGTAAGCGGCACAGCAAAACAAAACTATTACAGCGCAATGGAAACTTTTTCAGTGTTCAGCTCGAAAAATGATTTCAAGGTGTGGTCACCTCAGAGAATAGACAAAATGCTGCGGTAATTCAACAGCGAATATGCGAAGAATACAAACTGGTCGCAAGAGATACAATATCTTATCGAGGGGAACTACAAAATACATTGCGGTTCTTCTAGATACTTTTTTCAGCTCATCAAAATTAAGACACAGAGGCTGCTGAGAATGAGCTTTCAGATACTCACAACAGTCTACAGAATAACAAAGGTTCAACTATCTAAAGTTCAAGTATTTTTTCTTAAAACTGTCACCAGGCAAAGTTAAGATCAGCTTTAACTGCCCAAATCTAATCAAGAAGTTGGAACGAGAGATTGGTAGATAGATGCAAGATAATAAAGCTGCAGAAATGTTGGCAGAAAGTTTAAAAGCCCAAGTGACTGGCATAAAACCTACTGATAATTATAGTGTTGTAAACAATAAGCAATAAATAACTACGGTCAATATAGAGCAAACTAAAGATATTCTAAATTAAATCTTGAACTGAACTATACTAAAGAGGGAAAAGATAAATAATATAGTCAATTTAATGAATCTTAACTTCCTAATATCATCAAAAAATCTCGAAACTGCAGAAAAATAATATAAACAAATATTCAACTAAACTGAACTAGAATACTTGCAGGAAACTCAATGTCTGTACCACATCATCTGAAGATCCCGCTGGGCAAACAAAAATGCCTAGCGGATAAGCTGACCAAGGCCAAAAAACACAAATATGATAATAGAGTAAGGAAACTGTCAGAATGAATTTATCTTATCGAATGATGCGTGATAGATACAGAAATATATATATAGTACAAATAAACAGCTTTAGAAAACTCTTTTTTCGATAAAAAAAAAAAAATAAGCGCAATATGTTTAATATAATGAGATCTGGGCGCTAAGTAGGTTACGACTACAACATATACAGAGACTATATGGCAAATGAATCTTTATCTTTCGCAAGACACAAGCACACACAATGCCTACAGACACAGATACATTTACAGATACAGATACATGTGCTGAGGGAACTCTGTTTCCGTTCACAGCACGAGTATTATAAATGGATCAGGCAAACAGAGAGACACAGTGAGAGAGAGACAGAAAGAGAGGGGTAGAGGGAGGCAGGGGGGCCAGGGCCAACCACTTGCTTACTTTGTTTTGTTGACCAAAGTCGCTCAATCCATCTATCTATCTAACTATCTAACTCGGCTATCGCTCGGCAAATTGATTTGTAGCGCTTATTTAATTTATAATTTCGCTAAACGAAATTTCATTTCGTTTATTGGGCCTCAGGTAACGCCACCTTAAAAAACAAACAAACAACAGGCCCACCACGACTAGAAGGGGCCGAAGGGGGAGGGGAGGGAGTTAGTTGCATTGTCACGAGTTTGCCGACGCGCTGTGACGTCATGGAGGCAAAGTTTTCTGATGATTTTGCTTGGCGCGTGTGGAGCATCGAAGCAGCGCGGCAAAAAGACAAGTTCGGGGGTTTTACCCACAAAACCCCGCTGCACTCCTCTTCCCACAAATTCGCAAGCGAATGCCAAGAAAAATCAAAATTTGCCAAGAGAAAAAATTTGAAAATGAAAAGCGAAATGTGAATGACTCGAATGAAAATTGCAAATGGAAATGGAAATGGGGGAAAATTGGTTGCCGAGTCGAATTATAGCATAGCATAGCATAGCATCGAGCATATCTGCAGATGGCTTGTTTACCATCTGATAGATTCCCTGAGCACTCGCTGGCTTCATGCTTCGGCCAGCGGACAGCGGATGTTGGACAGCGGGCGATCAGCTGACGTCACGTTCACCTGTGATTGACGTACGCGACGCAACGCCTCCGAGTGCCGAGTCCGAATGGAAAAAGACAAAAACCACACTCTCAATCACACACATCAACACACACACACACACACATACTGATACAGATGCGCATTTGACGCAGCTTAGGGGCAAGCTCATTAATAAAGCATTTGGCAAAGGCCTTGAACCCAGACTCGAAGGCCCTGCGACGTCATTGGCCGCAGTCGCTGTCGCTGTCGTTGCTGCTTCTTCTGCTTGTTTGACCTTTGTGCGCGCAACAGGAGAAATGGCAGAGCTGTGACGTCACACGCGCACGTCAGGCTCAGGCTCACACTGAGACTGAGACCGAGACTGAGAGCCTGGCGACGTAACATTTCATTCAGGTTACGTCAAAGTGTGGCTCTCTCCCACTCGCCTACGCTCTCTACCACTCTATACAGAGTGTACTCGCTCTCTCTCTCCCAGTCTGGCAACTCTACCCGGCCTACGTGCACTAAGGAAGGTGCGTGGGCACGTGGACTGCGTGTGGTCGTCGCTCCTCGTTGGGTGGCCACTGGGGGCCACAGGGTGGCTCGAGCGTGGGCGCTGCGTAGGCGGCCGCCAAATGCGTGTCAAGGCAACGGGCGTTCACGAGTCCCGCACTGAACTTGAACCGGCTGCCGCCTGGAACCGGAATTCTTGCTAATTTTAGATGCCCCCTCGCAATGCTGATTAAATTGAAACGTAGCTCAAGGAAAAGACGCACACAAATACACATGCACATACTGTACTTTGGCATGCTATTATGAGCGTCGTAGGTATTTATTATGCAGAGGTGGGGCGCACCTCCTCTTGCTCTTGCTCTTGCTCTTGCTCTCTCTCTCTCTCTCTCTCTCTCTTTTGGCAATGATGGGGTAGGCTTCATTTGTGTTGCGTACTTTTCGCACTCATTGCACTTTGCACTTACACGCCCACGCATTCGCATTGCCCGTGTATGCGTGTGTATGTGTGTGTGTGAACTGCACTTGAGTTCCGCACACACAAAAATTCATACACGAATTTCAATTCCGTTTCCAATAACAAACAAAACGAACAAGTGAGCGAGCAAGCAACAAACACTCACACTCTCCACTCTGCTCTCACACACAGTCACAGTCATGCACGTAAATAGAGAAACAGACACGCCGCCTGCTGCTGACGTCTCGCTCCGTCCCGCTCCGTCTCTAACCGTCCCCAGCGTAGCAGGCGAGTATCAACAAATGTTCACGTGAACATCATGAGGTCAACGCGTGATACACAGTATGATAATTCACAGACACTCACACACACACTTGCATACTCTCTCGCGCGTGTTTTGTATGGCGTGCTAGTTTTGGTTTCGCTCATCGGCACTCTCCTCTCTCCTCTTCGTGTGGTTGTTGTTGTTGCGCAAGAGTAATAGTCACAGCTGTTTGACGTTGCCCTCTCGCCTCGACTCATTGTCTTACGCGCGCTCTCTCTGACGACGATTTGTGCTGTTTTGTGAGTGGCACGAGCCCCTTTTTGCTTGAGAAACTGTTACGGCGGTTGTGGCTACAGCGTTGCCAGCCCCAAATTCCAATTGTTGCCATTTCATTAATCGTCTGCTAATTGCGTATATAAAATGTTAAGTGGGTCTAACAAGACAACATGTCCGCTGCATACGACAAAATCCAATTGGACTAAATGGCGAGTGATCTGTTTTGATGCTGGCAACGTTCTCCCGCAACTGTTGAGCGCTGCACTCACACACGCACACGCACACACGCGGGTTTTGCCCATTAATAAAATCTGTCTGCGTCTGCGGCATTGTTTAGCTGCCCCTTTTGCTGCCAGACGACGACGATCTAATGTGTATACAAATTGTATGCAAATATATGCAGTTCAGCCAATTTTAATGCTCTTCCATGTGTCTGGCCAAGTACGAGCCTGTTTTTGTGACTTAACTCGACTTGGGTTAAACAACAAAAAAGCGCTTAATCACGAACTTCCGTAGCAACAAATGCGTCAGCTCCGAGATTTAGCTTCAGCTTCAGTCAATGGTACTCAGCCTCAGCCATGGCTTCGGGGTGTGTCTCTCTCTCTCTCCCTCTCTTTCTATTGCTGTCCCTCTCTCGCGCACGGCCTTTGCTGTGCACGCTCCATGTGCATGAACAGCGACTATGAATAGATAGCCCCATTGGAATTTTGTATTTCCCCCCAACACACACACCCTGTGGCCCTCATCAGACGCAGCGAGGTAAACAGCTGATGACGTCCATGCGTTCGTTACGTGGTCTCTCTATCTCTCTCTCTCACTCACTCTCTTCTCTTGGGCCCTGCGTGGGCACGCAGACCTGACCTTTTGCCGCCAAAGGCCCCACGCTTCTGGTGAATGTCAGGCGAATGCGCGGGGGCGAACGCTGAACAGCAAGCAGCAGCAGCAGCAGCGCTGCCTGCCCACGTTGTCAATGCCTGACAAAAGGTAGAAAGGAGAGACGAGAGTGGCAGGCGAGTGGCAGGCGAGTAGGCGAACAGGCAGGACTTCGGCTCAGCCTCGGCTTCGGCTCGACTTCGGCTCCATTGCACTGGTTGCTTCGCAAATGATGTCGATGACGATTTTTGCTTTAATTCGGTTCCCCTTGCTCCCCCTCCGCCCACTTACAAGTGATTACGTCGGCAGCATGCGCTCCACTCTCACACTCTCTCACGCGCACAGTGTGTGTGTGAGTGTGTGTCGTTGTGTGCGTGTGTGCTGCGACTGCGATGGTCTGGTGGAAGCTCGCTGTCTGAATGTGGTTCATTCGTCTGTTGAATTCTGAACGCTTCGGTTCGCTTGCTCGGGCTCCTCCAAAAAGTGAAAAGCTCCCACAATAAAAAGCCACAAATAAAAAGACTTGTGTGTAAATCAAAAAGTGTTAAGTGCTAACAACAAAAAACAAGCTAAAACAGATTGTTACAAGTGATAAGGCCCTGAAGAGGCACCCCCAAAGAAAAAGAGAGAGAGATACTTGAAAGTATACTCCAGCAAGAGACACAAACAGTGCAGAAAGTGCTACTAAAATACTAGTAAAAGATACAAAAAATACAACAAAATGGATATGGATACGTTGTTGCTGCCATCGCCGCCTGCAACGCCCCCGCTGCGGGATAATCAAGTGGAAAACGTAAGTCCAGAGAGCAAGAGCAAATGACTCAAAACCCCACAAAGCAAAGAGATTGACCTACAAAGTGTTTACAACTAAATGAGTACTTGACGATATCTGTGTGTGTGTGTGTGTGAATGCAGTGCAAACTAATTAAAATTAAATGCAAAAAATGCAGCACAGCATTCCCGCATTTTACATGCCCCCAGACAGAGGACGGCGACTGCGACGCCTTCGCTTTTGACAAATCACGCAACAAAAAAAATACATGGCATGGCAAGGCAGGCCATTAAGTGTATTGCCGCTCGCTTGCACTCGTCACGTTTCTAAAAACAAAAGTCAGCCTTCTCGCTCACTCTCGTCTAAGGCAATGCGATCACGCAGTCAGCACGCTTTCACGTGAACACCGCATGCACAGCGAGTGATACAAACACACACACACTCACACGCGGCACCAGGGCGAACATTGGACTCCACAGCAATGTGTGTGTGTGTGTGTGTGTGTGGAGCTGTCGTAGTTATTTGCCCGCCTGTTTATTGTTGCTAGCAAAGAGAGCGAGAGAGCGCGCGTACTCTAAAGAGAGCGCACGCCAAGAGAGCCCATTTTGTTTGAGAGCGCGTTCTAAGTGCGTGTCAGTCTGTATGTGTGTGTGTGTGTGTGTGCGTGTGAAGGTGAGTTGCCAATTAGAAACGGCAAAAAACAAACAGAGCCAAGCCCCGGAGCTGCAGACAGGCAGCGACGTCGCAGCTCATAAAAAATATGTCACATTTTTTGGGCTTTGCTGCTTATCGCTCTGGTGCGCAAGCAAACAAACAAACAATTCACATACACACACACGCACGCACTTGGGGAGAAGGCAACGTGCCGAGCCCATAAAAATAATTTCAACGTTCGCTTTTACGTACGTTGACGGCCACCTGAAGCGTCGCAGCGCTGTTCGCAGCTGGCAGCGCTGCTCGGCTAGGTCAATTTGTGGTGCCTGCTTTTGGGCGCGCACTTTAAATGTTTTCGAACATTCCATTGAACTTTTGTGGCCAACGGCTTTGGCGAGTTCAAAAAACTGGCACCCGAAAAATGGCGTTGCAACGTGCATTGAACTCGGCGCAAGGACGGCGCGGCGTCCGCTTGCGGGTTAAGGTTAAGAGTGAACGGCCTTTAACCCGTCATGAACGACGCCCGCGCAATTAGCGAATATTTACGGTCGAAAAGTTATTGTAGGTCAACTCTGAGAGGCTGACGAACTGTCCGAGATTATTGAACCCGTTACTAATCATCCGTTTCCCCGCTCTGCTCTTCCAGGTCGCCAAGGACAAGCAACAGGTCAACGAGCAGCTGCTGAAGGCCAAGCTGAAGCTGGTGGCGAATCAGAAATGCCACAAGAACGGCGGCATCATCACACCCAATCCCTCGGACACCGAGGACGATGCCGCAGACCTTTCGCCGCCCTGCAAAAAGGCGCGCCTGGAGCAGCCGGCTGCCACCTTGACGCCGCCCCCCGACAAGCTGAAGGAGGAGCAGGAGGATGCGGCCCAGCGGGTCAGCGTCATCATGCGCGTCAACAGCGTGGGCGCCGTCTGCGCCTCCAGCGAGAACAGCAGCTGCAGTGCGTCCGCCACCGCCACGAGCAGCGCCGCCTTCAACACGCCCATTGCCGACGATTACCCGGAGGAGAACGTGTGGCGCAACCTCAAGTACAAAATGAACCGCAAGCGAGCCGCCGAGGTGGCATTGCCTGCTCCCAGCACCTCCAGCTCCACATCCAACACTGCAGTCACAGCCACGTTGGAGCCACCAGTGATGCCCGTTGCTGCTCCTGTTCCACAACTCTACATTGCACCCGCTTCACCCACAGCTCAGCTGCTGCTGCTCAGCACAGTTGCCGCCCAGGCGCAGCCCACGCCGCTGCTCTCCTCCGCCTCCGCCTCCTCCGAGTGCCCCGCCTCACCCGGCAAACGCATCACGCCCGCCCAGGCGGCGGCCACCCGGAGTCGCATCTACGAGTGCAGTTTCCCCGAGTGCGGCAAGAACTACTTCAAGAGCAGCCACCTCAAGGCGCATCAGCGCGTCCACACCGGCGAGCGTCCGTTCATCTGCAAGTGGGACAAGTGCGACAAGCGCTTCTCGCGCTCCGACGAGCTGTCGCGGCACAAGCGCACGCACACCGGCGAGAAGAAGTTCCAGTGCGGCGTCTGCCAGAAGAAGTTCATGCGCAGCGACCACCTGTCGAAGCACGTGAAGCGCCACAACAAGGACAAGGCCAACGGCGTCAATCGCAACGTTGCCGTCGCCAGCTCCTCCTCAACCGCCTCCTCAGCCGCCGCCGCCAATCTCTGCGAGCCGACGCTGCAGCTGCGCGCCATCGCGCCAGCGAGCTGCTCCCAATCCTCCTCCTCCTGCTCCAACTCCTCGTCTGCCTCGAGTATGCAGCTCTACAGCGCGCAGGACTTGATGCTGCTACAGCAGCAGGCGACCAGCTTCGTGGGCAGCTTTGTGCGATAGGAACGAGAACGAGATAGAGACCGAGATCGAGATCGAGAGTAAACCCAACAGCTTCTCTCAGCCATAGCCCCCAATCTCATTGCGACAGTATCATCGGCCCAGTCACAAACACAAACAAATCCATTCGGCTGGTGTAGTCCTTAAGTGGTTAAGTTAGCAGCTAGTTCTTGTCGTTATCGCTATATATCTTCTATATATACATATATATAATTTTGTGCATATATCAAGCTCATATTCAATATCCCTGTCGCTGTGGGACTCATTCATCCCATTCCAACACAACAGCACCTTAGATCTAGAACTTTTCTGACTACACCTACATATATATAGTCTACATCTACATCTATCCGTTATACAAGTATATAGCTACAACATCTGTGATATTTAAGTTTTTTTTCTTAACTATTTTCTATTGTACAATATATTAATATTAGAACATCGCTCGTAAATCTTTCCTAAAACTGTTTTGAATTAAGTCAACAAATTGTATTTATTGCATGGAAACACGCATGTGGAAAACGCCTGGAAAATATGGACAAGTCAAGTCCAAATCTCAAGATACAAACAACAAAAAAAACAAAAACCAAAAAAAAAGTATGAAAATATATTTTCCATATGATAATTGAAACCAAGTCTTTCAAATGTGTGGCTCGACGTTGGGGGAAGGTGTTCAATGGAGCCTAGTTGGGGTAACGCAGTAAAGAATAAATAAGGAAAACAAGCTTACCGACTGTTAACTGCTGAATTGTTAAGAGATGCATTCTTCTCGTCCTAATGTAATGCAAGGATTGGTTAAGATTTAAATTCCGTCAGCAACTGCAACTACAGCTTCAATTTAATACTTTGTTCCACTAAGTATAACACTCAGGAACTCCTGAATTGATTAAGCACTTGAAATCGGGAACATTTAAACACTATATCATTCAGAAACTTCTGGACTGATATTGAAATATGTTTCATTCAGAACTCCTTGTTATGGTAATAGATGAATTCCTTTGTTATGAGTTTAAGAGATGAATTCGGTTGGGAACTATAGTTTCATCGTAACACTGTTTTATAGTATACCCTTTAAGAGAGGAATTCCTGGATTATGTTATGAGATGAATTCCGTTTGAACTGCTATTAATCAGGAACAAAAACTCCGTTGTCACACTGATTTGTAGATATTTCATCAAAAATCCTGGGTTAAATGTGTATGAATAATTTGTGGCTTAAGGTGCTTTTGGTTTGTTGTGTTAGGGAATTAATTAATGGTTCTGGATACAACTCAGGAACTACGGCTTCACTATTACAGTATGATATACAGGAACTGATGGGTTGATATAAATTTGATGTTGCTCCACCAACGATTGCTCTGCTTTCTACTAAACATATGGTGTACTTTCAGTTCAGGAATGTGGATTCCAATATATTCCATTATGTATATGAGGGTTAAACAATTTAGAGTAGATGTGTAGTCTAGTGTAATGAGAGAGATCCTCGCTGGATTGCCATACTCTTATACGAATGTGGAGTACAGAGATTCAAGATTTACACGCCCAGCAAGGCGCTGAGCTCGCAAATGGGACGCGGCTTGGACTGAGGCGAGCACGCCTGTCGCACAGCCATCTCCCAGGTATCCAGCAGATGCGAGAGCGAGTAGTTCTTGGGCAGCTTGGACATGCGCGCGACCAGCGCCTGCTGCACCGTCTGCAGGAAGGGCGTGGCCGAGTACTCCTGCTCGGTGAGCGAGCAGTCTGGGGATTGCCAGGGATACTCCTCGGGCACACTGACGCTGACGGGCGGCACGCTGGGCAGCCGCTTGTCGTCGAGGCAGCAGATCAAGCGGATGGCCTTGTTGTTGTTTTGCGCCGTCGTGTCCAGCTTCACCTTGAACTTGCTGTCCAACCGGGCGATCTCGCCTTGCAGCACATACGGCACGTCCTGATCGAAGGGCGAGCTCTTCTCCTCGAGGCGTGGCCGCTTGGCGGGCACCGGCGCACAGATATCGGTGCCGAAGAGCAGCTCGAGAGTGGGACGGAAGGTGCGATGCAGCGTGTGATTGGCCAGCGGACTCTGCAGCGTTGTGTTGATGACCTCCAGCAGCGGATTCGACGATTTCTGTAAAACAAGTTGATTACTGAAATGGAAAGTAGCAAAATGGCATTTGCACTTACGCCAAACTGCTGACCCGAGTACGAGAAGAGATCCATCTTCTCCAGCGCCTTCTCGCACTTGAGCAGCGTGTCCAGCTGCACGCGTTGCGCCGGATTGCACAAGATCTCCAGTAGCTTGCTCATCTTGGTCATCTTTTCGACATCTGTAAGCAAGCCAAAGTATTAAATCGAATGTTCGCGAAGCTCTCTTTAACATTGTCATTTTGAAGTAATTCAATAAATTGTATATAGCATATTCTTAGCATTCGCAATTGTGCTTAAAATAATGATTATAATCTACAATTTATTACATTACGATAAACAAAAATTCAAAATATAATCATTATTTCGAGTGAGCAAAGAAATAAAATCATAAATATTAATTTAATTATATTTAAATACAAAATAATGATTATATTTATGTTACGTCAAATAAATAAGTTGTAATAATTTTGTACTTACTGGCGCCGTCGTTGCTGATCTTGCCCAGCATGCGCTTCAGCGGCTCGATGTACTTGGTCAGCTGCTTGTACTTCTCGCGATACAACGCCTCCTCCTGGGGGTTGAAGGGACTGTTGCCGGTGACCTGGCCGGGAGTGTTGATCGAGGCACTCGGCGACTGCTGGCGAATGCTGCGCTGCGAGTTCGGCATCATCATCTGCGGACTCGACTGCGGCACCAGCGCCGGACTCGGAATCATTTGAGGCGTCGGCATTTGCGGCGTGGGCGGCTGTTGAGTGGGCGTCTGGTTGCCCACCAGCTGCTGTTGCTGTTGCACCTGTTGCTGCTGTTGTTGCTGCTGCTGTTGTTGCTGTTGCTGTTGTTGCAACTGCTGCAGTTGCTGGAGCTGCTGCGAGTCCGCTGGCGAGGGACTAGAGCGCATGAAGGGCTGCTGCTGTTGCTGCTGCGGACCGCCCACAACACCGCCCCGATTGTTGGGAAACATCTGCGCCGTCTGGCCCATGGCCATGTTGGGCTTCTGCTGCATGTTGGGCGCCATGTTCACGTTCATCCCGCCCATGGGATTCACGGCATTCAGCGGCAGCCCAGCTGGGCCGCCCACCTGCTGCTGCGGCACCGTCGGACCGCCCACCACGTTGTGCTGCTGCTGCTGTTGCATGTTCGACGGCATGCCCTGCATGCCTTGCTGCAGGCGCAGCATGGGATTCATGCCCAGCTGAAAGGTTAAAAAACATTGCAAGTTATTATAAACAGTTATACAAAAAATATCAATTCGAACAGGGTAAATAATAATATCGATACGAAACAATAAAAACAACTATATTTGAGCCGAAGAATTAAATTACAATAATTCGAAACTATTAGACAAATACATTTCAAATATTTTAAATTGAAAATGAATCAATGAGAATGGAACATATAAAATCATAAACTCCAAAATGGTATTAACAATTTATGAGTGCATGAAGTTCGTGGAAAACTTAAGGACTTTGGTAAACAGCTCTCTACTCTACTTTCTATATGGCTTTTGGAATGGTTTTCAGAACAGTTTCACCTCCCCTTAACTGACCAAAGGTTAAGGGAACTTTCACTGTAATCATTGTTTTCGATGCCTGGAAATTCAATTATGGAATGGAACTCACCACCATGGGCGCCATTTGGCCGGGTCCCGTGGGTCCGCTGTTGGGTCCTGGACCCACCATTTGGTTGGGCACAATACCCTGCTGTCCCTGTCCCTGGGCGCCCGGGCCAGGACCCATGGCGTTCATGGGACCGCCGGGTCCGTTGCCAGCGCCCATCTGCTGCTGCACTTGGACCATCTGCTGCGGCAGCTGGCCGCGAATGTTGGGCATGGGTTGCATCTGCTGCTGCTGCTGGCCCGGACGCTGCTGGTTGAGGGACTGCAGTAGATTGGAGGCGGTGCCGGGTCCAACGGCTCCGCCAGCCATTTGATTTGGCACCTGCGGTGCTCCGGTCATCGGCATCAGCTGCGGATTGCGATTGCCTTGGCTAGCCAAGGTCTGCAGCGCGTTCAGCGGATCCTGCATGATGTTCTGCTGTCCCATTTCAGCATTGGGCGGCGGCGGTTGTTGTTGCTGCTGCTGCTGCTGCTGCAACTGTTGTTGTTGCTGTTGTTGCTGCTGCGATTTGCGCTGAGACATGTCCTTGTAGTGCATGAAGAGCTTGGCCACCAGGCCCAGGTACTCGTCCTTGTTGCGCGACTTGCGGAAAATGTGACTCTCCATGACGCTCGCATTCTTGTTCGGCTCGTTGCCGCCTTGCGGAATCAAATCATGGCTGCCAAGCAAGAAAAACACCAAAAACACAAATCAAAACAAGACGCATTTGGAATCACTTTAATTACGCTACTCACATCTTGGAAATCACATTCTGACGAAAGTTTTGGCTCTGCCACTCTTCGGCCATCTTGAATATCGTTTGGAAATCAATTCAACTGTACTCTCAACACTTTTATCACAAATCTTTGGGTTAAATGCACGCGTCACTTGTCTGCAAATTTTTACTTTTGCTTTAATTCGATAACCAGCTGTGCATATCGATTACGCTGCAATCGGTGGTGTTTCTGGCAACGCCACACAGTCATCTGGTCACATTGCGTCTATTGTGAACGGCCAAACAGCTGTGAGTGTCTGTTGCAGCTGACCTATTGCAAATGTGTAGTAAATACCATTTGTATTAATAAACACTTTTTATTATCAGAATTTAAATTAATAAGTTAATTTAAATTAAATTACAAAATAATACAAATAGTTTATAGAGACTTTATAACATAGCTGTTCGACATCCAGTCGCTAAAACAGTCTGGCAGCGCTGCCCATCTATTTTAGCCGACGTGGCAAGCCTGACAGCTTCACTTTGGCGCCAAATAGCGACCATGCAAAATAAACAAATAGCAGCTAATTATGAAACGGCCGCTGGAGTTGTGTTAACTGTAAACAGTAAATAAAGAACGTCGTGTTCAATTAGCACTGTCGCCATCGCTGCTGGTCGTTGCCGTTGTGGCTGGCGTTGTTGCTGTTGCTGTTGTTGTCGTTGAACGCAACTGCCACAGACCTTTCGACTAAAAACCACCTGTATGAAGTGAAGTTCTCCCAAATGACACATATACAAAATGTTCGTTCGGCAGCTCACAGACACTCTCACCCACACACACACACACACACACAGCTCGCTCCCGAACTTTTACTAGCTTTCGTTTTGGCGCGTGCTTGGCGCTCAGCGCTGCGCTCTGCGCTCAGCTCACGGTGCTCGCATTCGTATCTCGACTTTCAGATAGAGCGCACGTCCGTTTCGTTTCGTTTCGTTTTTTACGGGGCGTTACGTGTGTGTGTGAGTGTGTTTTAAGTGTGTGTTTATTTCCTTGCGTTCTCGTCGTCGTTACTAACTATGTTATTTTTATACTATTTATTACGGCTCTACGTCTGTGTATAAATTGTAAATTGTAGAGTGCCGTCGGCGGTTATATGTTTTCAGTTGTGTACAATTTACGCGCCGCTTTTTCAATTCGCCACGCTGCTTGCCACCTGTACAGCATCGTTCTGTCCCCCCTTGTGCCTCAACAACAACAACAACAACATCAACAATAATAATCATAATAATTGGAAACGCTGTCAATGCCGGCTGCAGTCGCGTGTGCTTTGTATCTGTATCTGTAGCTGCATTTGTAGCTGCATCTCTACTTGAATTACACAAGAAATTGTTTCATTTCGAAAAAAATCCAAAATAAATCGGGGAATAAAGCAGAGTGCACAAGAGCGCGCATTATCAGCGACATTTTACCTTGGGGCAAATAAATTTGTGCCAAGCACCAGTAGCGACAGCGACGTCGTCGTCGTCGACAGCGCTGCCCGTGCAAGTGTATCTGTGCGTGTGTGTGTGTGTCCGTGTAGTGCGTACGCAATGATAATTGAATGCAATAAATAAAGCGGCCCAAAAGGCAACAAAACAAACAACAAGCAAGGGAATTTATCAAATTATATCACAAGTAACAAACAGTGCACAAAGCACGACAACAACAACAACCACAACAACGAAAAGCAGATACAAAACAAACACATACAACACCATAACAATAACAACACGGCAGCAACAACGACGCGTCGCCAGAACGTTTAAGTGAGCAGCGGCGGCGACGCACACGGCGACTGCGACTGCGACAGCGACAGCGAAAATAGCAACAAAATGTCGAAAAACTGTTGAGGTTTGTATTCGTATGCGTGTGTAAGTCTGTGTGTGTGTGTAATGCTTTATGAATGCCGAGAGCTTTTCTTTGTGTGCGTGTGTGTGTCGGTGAATACGTGGTTTATTTGCTGCTTCAGTGCATACGCTGGCTTCAAGCTGTTCCCCCTCTCCCCCGCTCTACCCCACACTTCTTCTCTTAGTCTCTCGCTCTCTCCCACTGTGGCGCTGAGTGTGGCTTATGCTGCCAACGGCGCAGTCAACGCAATCTTGGGCTGCTCTACTTTTATTCTGTTCTTTTGGCATTTTTTTTGCGCCCCAATAGCGACAGCAACAATGTTGATTACAACCGACAGCCCAAAAAGACCCAAACACACACACACACACACACACACAGATACAACAAACAACAAGAACAACAACAATGACAAGACCAGCAGTAGCAACAGCACCTACAATAACAGCAATAACAAAAGCAGTAACAAAAGTGTGTTGACATTTTAGTTGTTGCTTTTTATACCCGGTATAATGGGGTATTATGCGTCAGAGCCCATCCAAAAAGATTCCCACAAAATATTTATAAATTTGATTCGAAAATAAATTAATTGGAAAACCCATATTTTTAGTACAAGATTTATCAGATACGAATTTCTAAATTCGTTCTAAAATAAATTGATTCAATAGAAAGTTTACCGAAATTAATAAAATATTTCTAAACTATAGCTAACATTAATAAATTCAAGATTTAATGCACTAATATAATAATAATGTTTTAGTATAAATTTGTTTTAAAATAAATGAACCCAATACATTTTATACATAGAATTATACATAGTGACCAAAGTCATTGTAGCTGGGTTTAGCTTTTTAGTTTTGACTATTTGATTAATTCGAAAAACATTTTTCCAAGTTCGAGGTTAAAAAATATTTTAAGATTCGTTCTAAAATAAATAAACCAAGAAACAAGTTCCAGTAACCGAGAGTATTAAAGTATTTCAAAATATAAATATAAATTTGTTCTAAAATAAATTAACATCAGAAATATATTATATATAAAATGTAACCAAAGTTAAATTGTCTATGAAATAAGTAAACATCATAATTTTGAATATTTCTGGTCTGCTAAATTTCTAGGGGTATCGCCAAGTCGAGCACACTCGACTTTCTTTCTTGCTAGTTGTGTGTTTTCCCCGTCTGTTTTGCTCTATATGTATGCATGTGGATGGCAATGTGTGCGAGTTGGGGATAGTGCGAGTGTGAGTGTGAGTGTGACAGCAGCAGCAGGGGTAGCGTACGTGTTTAAATTATCAAGCCGAGCTTGTCAACGCAAGCAACACGCACGTGTGTGAGTGTGTGTGTGTGAGTAGTACATACGCATGCAAGCATCTGTAGCTAGTGTGTATGTCTGTCAATACAGCTGTATACATACATATTTACATATGTTTGTTTGTAAGTGTGCCTCAGCCGGTGGGCTGGAATTTGGACTGGAAATGCGCATAGGGCTTCAGTGCACGCTACAAAAGTGATGGCTAGACAGGCGGGCAGGCGATGAGGTGATGGGGAGGGGTCAGGAGACAACCTATTGATTTTCAATCGATATTTATCGTGGCTTCTGCCCCACTCTTCACCTCCTTCACCCTCCCCGCAACTCGTGCCTTGACTAAGTTTCCAACTGTGCTTTGTGCTTCTGCTTTGTTGCCATCTTTGTTGTTGTTCGATTTCTGAAATTTGTTTTGCATTTGAATTGCTATTGCTTCTTTTGCGACTGCGACGTCGCCGCTTCTGCTTCTTCTTCTTCTTCTCGTTTCACCTTTGCGCCCGCTGCGAGACTCACTCACGCATGCATAATCAACAACTGTATGTGCATGTGTGTGTGTGCGCGAGCAGCGCTGCCAACGTTGTCGTTGTTGTTGCTGTCTCTGTAATCGCGGCTTTTTTTTTATTATCTTTTGATTGCGCGCTGCTTTTATGGTTGCCGTTGTCGCTGTCGTTGTTTTGCGCTGTTTGTCGCCTATTTTGTTTTTTGTTTTCTTTTTTTGTTTTTGTTTTCGTTTTTGTGCGATTCCCTTTTCGCAAAGCAGCCGCAAATCACATTTTGTTTTATTGTATTTTCAATTTGTAGTTGTTGTTGCTGTTGTTGTGGTTGCTGCTGCGTTCAGTTTAATTTGATTTAATTCGCTGCATTTTGTTTTTTACATTTCTCCACCTGGAAAATCAAATGTTTTTGTTGTTGTTGTTTTTGTGATTTTTGCTGTCTCTTCGCTTGTCGCTTGTTTGTCATGCGACGCCGTTCGAAACGTCACCGGCCGTTAATGGGAGCGTGCACTGTACGGGAGAGGGGAGAGGAGAAGGGGGGAGGGGATTTGCTGACTGTCATGTTTGCTTATGAGCAACTACCAAGCAAGCATGCATGCAACACTTCGCATGTGTGTGTGTGTGTGTGTGTGAATACATGTGTACGCCTTCATTTCCGCCAAAGCTGCACAGCTGTCAAACGTTCCTTCGTTGCCCGCTCTCGCTTCCACACTCCCAACAACTCGCTCTCTCTCTGTCTCTGTCTCGCTCGGTCCTGCGGTCGCCTTGTTAGCCGGCGCTTGACTTGTGTTTTTATTCTCACCACGGCAACCACTTGTTTTCCCAAGCACAACAACAAAACACACACACAGACACACACTCTATCACTCTCTCAAACACACACACAGACATACACTCATGCACTTGGCTTGTCATGTGCCAGCGTTGCCACCCTTTTTTTGTGTTGTCCTCCATTAAACAGGACTTTCCGCTCTGTTTGTGTGCTGGCGTCTGCGTCGACAGCAACAGCGACAGCGGCAGCGACGTCAGCTTCTGCGTCGACGCCAACCGCATCTCATTCACATCCACATTCGCATTCCGTTGCGTCTCGCGCGTCTCGGCAACAGATGGAAAAGTTTTAGCTGCAAGTCGCACGCAGCCAGAAGCATAAAAACGTCTTCGAAGTTTTATTTAATTAAAAATTACGCATACGCAGCAGCAGCCCGTGTAACTAGACTACACTATCGAGCGCGGTCAGTGCAAAGCATTCTCTCTGCCCCAAACAGTGTCCCTCTGTGTGTGTGTGTATGTGAAGCTGTTGCGCGCGTTTTTGGGGAGCAACAACATATGGCAGCATAATTGAGTCGATTCTCGAGTCGCAATGCGATTCATTTTGCATTTGCTCGACGCCTTTTTTGCATTTTGCAGCACGCGCACTTTTCTTTTATTCAACATCGCCAACAACGACAACAACGACAACTCGTCGTATACGCAATATCTAGCAATATCGCAATCTATCGTAACATCTGGCCCGGTTTCCGTCCGTCTCGCAGCAACAACGGCGACAGCCGAACACATCGATATGCACGACGTTCGAGTTTGGGCTTGATTCGAGTTGAGTTGCAGACCGAAAAGCGAAACGTCTTCGATTTCGTTTTGCATTTCCATACTCGCTTGCGTATGTACATATGTATGTATAGATTTTCAATATACCCTGTCCCCTTTGCCGCCTCACCCAGAGGTCGTTGTGTTTCACAGTCAACTCAAAAAATATGCACGGTACCCTTTACCCAAACGATTTCGCCAGCTCTTGCTTTCAATTTTATTTTATTTTATAAATATTTCGCTAGTTCTTCTACATTTCTGTCTCATTTCATTAAGTAATTCAAAGTCCTTTAGTTCCCAGTTTTCAAGAGAAATAATTTGATATTTATATTTTAAGTCAAGTTTTCATTAATTCGTTTAAAATTAATCTATTGATCTATTGATGTTTTAAGCAATGCAGATATTGTAGAAGTATTTATCGAGAGAGTACCAAAGATCATTAGCTATTGTGTAAGGGTATTTGAGCATTTACTTGTTCTTTTTTGAAGATTCAAACTTGATGACTTTTTTGTTGAACAAGGTTCGTAACGATATTCTGTACAGATCAGAGCAACAAGATAGAGGCAACAACTCGCTGTTTGTCCGTTTGTCTTTCTATTTATCGACAAGGTAATTTGAATACTACAAAATCACATTCGGCGAGAGTATTAAATATTCGACAAAGGGGAAAAGAGAGAGAGAGAGATAATTGTGGCTTGTTTTCATTTTCATTTCGATCTTGATCGCTGCGATTATCACGATGATGATGTTTTGGTTTGCCATGCGGTGCGAGTACGTGGATGATGATGTTTTATTCGTATCGCAGCCCCCTTTGGACACGCTCAATTACACTAAAAGCCATCGATATCGCATCGAGGTCCGTCGGATCTGCCATCCGCAATCCGTATCTAAATGAGACGCCTGGATGAGTTGGCCAGCAGCAATAATGGCCGACTGGCAGTGCTCGCAGTCGAGTCAGTCAAGAAGTTAACATGAGTGCGAGTCATACGTCGAGTCGCGCATCCATCGAAAGTGAATGAAAGTGAATTAGCATAATGAATACAGTGCTCGACGGTTCTATGTACTCGTACTTTGCCGCCGCCGCCGCCGCAGCCGCCTCAGCGCCCTGCATCTACCACACCAAGTGCCAGCGGCGCACGGGGCGTATGCGTGCTGCACAACACCCAACAACAGCAGCAGCAACAGCAGCAACCACAACAAAGCCAACAGCAACTGCAACAGCAACAGCGCCTTCGGCTGCAACTGCAACTGCAACTTGCGCTTTCGCCGACCGCTGCTTGCTGCGTCTGCTGGTCACAGGTGGTCATTGTCTTTGTCTCTCTGTCTCTTTGTCCCTCTGTCTGTTTGTCGTTGTGGTCAATTTCACAGTCATTGGTAAAAACCGAACGCAGCTCATTTCGAATGCAAGCGACTAATGGGCAAATGGAAATGGAAAGATTGGAGAATGGGTCGCGTCTGGCCTGGACTCGAGGGCAGCCCTATCGGCTTAAAGTAGCTCGCAGTCACTCGCAATTATCTAGACAATTATTTTCGAGTCCGCATTACTCTCTCTCTCTCTGTGTGTGTGTGTGTGTGTGCGAGTGTGTGTGTGGCCCACTTTGCTGTCGGTCTTGTGGCTTCTGTTCCTTTTTTTTGTACCCTGCAACCCACTGCAAATGACTGCAAAGTGGTTTACCATTGACTTGAAAAGGCACCTGATAGCAGACAAAGCAATAGTCAAGAAATACTTTTCATTGACTGCCAACTGTTCATTATTTCCAACAGTCACATTACAAATAATACACATTTTTAACCACCAATGCAAAACAATATAAATATTACATTTATACATAATTTTGATCAAATGATTTTTAAGTGTAACATAGAAAAGAATAAAATTATTCACTTCATCAATTTTTGAATGTTATTAATAACTAATTTATATATTTTCAACAATTTTCCTTTAATAATTTAAAAAAAATATATAAATACTAAATTCATATATTTTGAACCTACAATTTGTCTGTTTGTCTATATAAAAGTCAACTGCTAAAAGATCGACTTCAAATGAACAGCTAGTTATTAACTTGATCGTCGGTATTTCTAATAATATTGTTTTAAATTTCGCCTATACTAAAAATGATCTGAATCACATATAAAAGCAAATGCTCATTCTACACGATGGTAATTAAATATTTAGAAAATTTATCATATCCTAAAAATGTTATGATCACAGCTTGAAGAAGAATTCTGTGCGACATAAAAAGTTTAGAAGAAAGTTGATAAGGTGCGTTTTGGCATATAAAATATTGTACAAATATTGAGTGCATTTTTCACACTCTACAATGTTTATAAGAATCACATGAGAAACATACAAGTTTTTATGATTTTAAAATGAAGTTGATTAGGAACTGAAAGAGTATTTTAAAGAGATGCTAAAAAGTATTTATTATTCAAAATAAATTCTAGTTTCTCTTGTTAATATTTATTAAATTTTGTTGCATTTTTTAAATTTTATGATATTCGTCAGGAAACCACACAAGTTATTGTGTTTAAAAGGAGCTAATTCGAAGACTTTTACATTTGTATTTTATTTTGAAAAGCTAGAGCGTGTTTGCGAGTCGATCAGACTCGCCTAAAGCACTTCTATCGACTGTTGGGCGTTGACATTGAGCGTCGTCCGCACAGCTCAGACGTGCTGTCGTCGTCCATTGTCCATCGTCTCCAGCGCCCCTTGCTTTGTGTGCAGGGGGGAGAAGGACGAAGGCAGAGCGGAAGGACATAGTGAAGGGGTGGCAATCGTTAATATTTAATGAACAATCGCATTTCACAAAGTTGACGCGCGGCGCGTTTCAGTTGACAGAGTGCCAAAGGGGCAACAGGAGAGGGGTGAAGGGGAAGGGGAAGGGAAAGCGGATGGACAGTGGGGTAAAATGGCTGGGCAGCATTTAGACATCAGGCCCAGTGACACACTTGAAGCGAGGAGCGCAGGAATGCCGGACAGAAGAGCGCGCGTGCTGCGACATTTATGACCATTAAAGTCGCCCACCCACAACTACAACAACAACATCAACAACAACAACTAGCAGCAACAACTATAAGCAACAACAACAACAACTAGAGCGCAATGGTTTAAGCTACCTGCCAGAGGGTTGCGGGTTTTCCATTTTTCATTCAAATGCCATGCAATAATTGCTTTTTCCTGTGCTGCACTGCACGAGTGTGTGTGTGTGAAAGTACTTGACAGCCTGTGTGTGTGCGAGTGTGTGTGTGTGTGTGTGTCAGGGGGACAAACAATGAATAATTCCACACACACACACATCGTTTATTTATCGTCTGCTTTTGTTCTGGCGCCCTTGCAGAGAGCATAAAAAAGCGCGTTTCGTTTGCCCAAAATTAGAGACGACTTTAAAAACGCAATTAAAAATCGGAGCTAAAGACGCAGATATATACATATTGCCCTATCCCTCTGCCTTTCGTTATTAACTATTCATAAGACAGGCTATAATCGAATCTTTGAACTACGACCCCAATCGCAGTCAATCGTTCGCCTATTTTAAGCCAGCGCGTAGTTTAAGTTTATTGTCCTTATTCGTGAGAAAGTCGCATTTTCCAAGAAACTATCTAGACCAATAATCGAAGCTCTATTAACAACGACAACAGCAGATTTTACGTTGATATGGCGGAAGAGAATGAGAATCTTTAAACTTGATACTTAGTTGCAGATACAAATTGTTAGTTTAATAATTATTTATGGATTGAAATTCTTGTTGTACTTGTCATAAAAATGTCAAAGACAAGGGATTATTTCAAATAAGGGTTTTTTGAAAGCAATGTTCTGGAATAAACAAAATTTGTATTTTCATATTATTTCTAACTGCTTCTTTTCAATTTTAATTTTAAAGGCATGAATTTAATTTCCACATTTTTTTGAGAAGGATACAATTTGAAATTGAAAATTTGTTGCCCCATGTCATTTTGATTTAAATGATTGTCACCACAAAGCACAATCTCAAACATAATGCTAAAGAGTCTGCAAATTCGACACAGTAAAAGCTATTACAAATTCCTCAATGTTTTTATTAAACTTTCAACGAAATTCCAGCCGTAAGTGGGTCAACTTTGGGATTAAATTCCTATCGAAGCGACTCTTGTGAATTTAAATTGAGCAGGGAACGCAAATAAAAATGGAAAACAATGCAGGGACAATTTCAGATGCAATATCTCTATTTCGTCTCAATTATTTAACGATTGCATAATATCTGTTCTTAAAATCAGAAAAGGGAGTTGAATTTAAATGACTGTCACTTATTTTTGCTAAGAATTATAGTTGTTATAGACCCTTGAACTGGGTTGTATCAACTGGCGATTTTCCTAAACTCTTGTCTTTAGTCGTTCACACTTCATTGAATTGGCTTTGCCATTTACAGGGTATTCCAAAGGGGAAATGTGTGCTGGGTTAAGTTGTTGCCTTCACTCTAATATTTACGACGTTTGCTCAGTGTTGTCGCCGTCTCTGGCATTTATCACACGCTTTAATTGGCTTCTTTTGTTGCTGCCTCTCGTTGCAGCTGGCAAAATGGACGCGGCCGCCATGGCCATTGCAGTGGGCGGCAACTCTGGCCCTGGCAGCATCAGCATCAGCAACGGCAGCAACAGCAGCAGCAGCAGCAGCGCCAGCAGCGGCTACGGCAGCGCAACGACGACGCCAACAACACCAGGAGGCGGAGGACAATACGAGGCGACAACAGCAACACCAATGGCGACGATTGCGACTGTGGCTCCGTTTTACAGCGAGGCGCTGACGAGTCTCGATGCCCAGCACCGATACCAGCAGCAGCAGCAGCAGCAACATCATCAACAGCAGCAGCAACACCATCAACAGCAGCAACATCATCAGCAACAGCAGCAACAGCAGCAGCAACACTTCTACCAGAACTACAACTACAACTTGGACGCGTACAACTACAGTGCCTACAACTACAATGCGCCGCGCTACGAGAAGCTGTCGACAACGAGTGCGAAGTACAACATCGGCAGCAGCAGCAGCAGCAACAGCAATGCGCTGGGCAGCAGCAGCAATCTCAACAGCAACTTGAACAGCAACAAGCCGCAAGCGGCCGCCACGCCCTTCTACGCCCAGCCACCGCCCACGCAGCAGCTGCCGATGTACGCGAGCAACAGCAATCCGTACGAGGCGGCCTACAAGCAGTACAAGCAGCCGAGCCAGCTCAACAGCCAGCAGCAGCAGTACCACCAGCTGGGCATGATGCCGCACCTCAACATGGCCATGAAGCAGCAGCAGCAACATCCACAGCAACACCAGCAGCAACATCCACAGCAGCAGCAGCAACAGTTGCACGTGCAGCAGCCGCAGCAATACGCACAGCAGCAACTGGCGCATCACACACAGCAGCAGCAGCAACAACTTGCGCACCATTCGCAGCAGCAACAGCTGCAGCTGCAGCAGCAACAGTTGCCGCCGCTGGAGCCGAGCTACGCGGCCATCAAGCCCAGCAGTCGCTACCAGAACCTGGCGCCCGCAGTCTACGGCAGCCCGGGCGCCCCAGCAGCAGCAGCAGCCAGCACGGCAGCAACAGTTGCTGCTGGCGTTGGCGCCGGCAACGTTGCCGCCTCCGCCTACTACGACAAGTACGCGATGTCGCTCTACCCGCCCAACGGCGCGCCCCTCAGCTTCGGCGCCCCCGCGCCGCTCTACAGTCCGCCGGAGCTGACGGCCGAGTCCGCTTACCGCAAGCAAGCGAGCAGCGCGCGCGACGCCAGCTGCCACTGGAACGTGGACTACCAGGGGACGGGCAGCAACACGTCGCTGCCGTACGCCTCGGCAGTTGCAGCGCCCAACACGGCAGCAACAGCAGCGGCCGCCAGCAACGAGCTGTACTACAAGTATCCGGGCAGCAACGCGTATCAGGCGGGCTACGCGGCGCGCGGCATGTGGCCGAATGCGGCGGAGACGGCGCCGCCGCGGCAGAGCTGTTGCACGCAGCCCTTTCCGCAGCAGAGTTGCTACTACCCGAGGAGCAACGGCTACAACGCGCTGGGGCAGTACGCGGGCAACACGGCGGGGCACAAGCTGAAGCACGCCACCGATCTCTACGCGCCCTACGCCGACCCGCAGCGCGCCAGCTACGCCGGCTACGTGCAACAGCCGCTGGCGGGCGGCAGCGCCGCCACGCCCTCCCAGGCGCTGCCCGCCAGCAACCAGCAGCGCTACGTGCAGCAGCTGAACATGGGCCTCGGCCTCGAGGCGAACGTCAGCACCGCCTACTACAACGATCTCGGCGGCGTCAGCGGCAACGGCGGCGGCCTCGACAATCTCGGCGGCTATGCGGCCCAGCAGTCGTATGCGTACCGCAAGCGGCCCGCCAGCTACTGCCTGTCGGCGCAGGCGACGCAGCCAATGGCGGAGGCGCACGTGGACGGCTATGCGGGCTACGAGCTGCACGCCTCGGCGCCGCACTTCGCCCAGCCGGCGGCCAAGACGCCGCCGAGCGCCAACAGCTCGAACATACGCGACTTCCTCGCCAGCTGGAACGACGACGAGGAGGAGCAGCCGCGTGGCGAGGCGGTGGCAGTTGTGGCACCAGTTGTGGCAGCCGCCCCGTCCGCCTTCATGTACGAGACGCTGCCGCCCGCCGCTCCGGCAGCCACTGCGGTGATCGAGCCGCTGCCCGACATCATCATCGATCACCACGAGAAGGCGCAGGTGGACGACTCCTTCGGCAGCTTCGACGTGGAGAAGGAGCTGGACGA